>CM052891.1:42785194-42814339 GCA_028534135.1 Potos flavus | reverse complement strand
GTCCACTTCCTGACGGAGATCGAGGTCCGGGCAGGCCAGGGCCGCTGCGGAGCGGGAGGAGGGGCCCAGGGCGAGGCCGGAGGTGATGACAGCCCCTCAGGGAAAACCGGACAAGGCGGTGTCACTGCAGCGGGGGGGGGGGGGGGACCTGGCAGAGGCCCCTGGAGGGGTGCCAGTGCCACAGAAGAGAGAGGGCAAACCACACCCCGGTGTCCACACCGTGCTCGAGAGTATCCTCTAGGCCCCACGGCCAGCCCACAAGGTCGCTTTTACAGATGGGCAAAGTGGAGCCCCGAGGGGTGGCTGCGGAGCTGGGATACGAGCCCAGGCCCCTGGCTGCCAAGAGCCAGAGAGCCGGGCCAGTGTGAGCGCGAGGTAGATGTCAGGCTCAGTGCCGCCTCTGCTCACCCCGCGAGGCAGGTCCTGGACGTGCGGGAGAACCCCAGCCTGGTCATGCCTCCCAAGCCCGCGGACCGCGCTGCCGAGTGGTACAACATCGACTTCTCGCTGCAGAACCAGCTGCGGCTGGCAGGGGCCTCGCCTGCCACAGTGGCCGCGGCAGCAGCTGGTAAGCAGAGCAAGTCTGGCCGGGATGTCAAGGGGGTGCTTCCCCGGGCCTCAGCTTACTCATCTGTACATTGGGTGGGACACACACGGCTTCTGGATCCTGGTGCATCGGGTTGGCCCCTGGTCGCCTGGGATGCCCGAGGGGGTGAGTCCAGCTAGGGTCCAGCCGTTTACTCCCCACCCTAAGCAGGAAGCGGGCCCAAGGACCCTCTGGCTCGCAAGATGCGGCTCCGGAGGCGCAAGGACTCAGCCCAGGATGACCAGGCTAAGCAGGTGCTGAAGGGCATGTCGGATGTGGCCCAGGAGAAGAACAAAAAGCAGGAGGTAAGCCAGGCCAGGGGCTGGGACGGGGGCAAGTGACCCTAGGCTCTGCTTAAGACAGACAGTGTGACCCAGGCCAAGAGGAAGAGTGAGTCCTGGGTAGTGAGACCAGCCCGTGCAAAGGCCCTGAGGTGAGTAGCAAATAAAGAGGGCAGAGTGAGTGGCTGTGTAAAGGCAAGCCATGCCTTTGACTGTGACCACAGGAGAGTACTGATGCCCGAGCCCCTGGGGGCAAGGCACGGCGCTGGGACCAGGGCCTGGAGAAGCCACGCCTTGACTACTCGGAGTTCTTCACGGAGGACGTGGGCCAGCTGCCTGGTCTGACCATCTGGCAGATCGAGAACTTCGTGCCGGTGCTGGTGGAGGAAGCCTTCCATGGCAAGTTCTATGAGGCTGACTGCTACATTGTGCTCAAGGTGAGGGTTGGGCATGTTGTGGGGGCTGTGTGACGCCCAGGAACCTTATCTCAGATGGCGCCGAATCCAAATCCGCAACTCTACTGTCTTGTTCACTGAGGGAAGGTGGGAGGGGAGGACTTTGCACAGGGGGCCGGATGGCGGTGGCCCAGGCCGAGCTGTATCAGTGCCACCCGCCCTGGGCGGAGGAGTCTGTGGCAGCTCTAGCGGCCTCTGCGGGGTGAGCCGGGAAGCCAGGACGCCCTGGCAAGGCCTGACAAGGCCTGTGCCCCGCCCCCAGACCTTTCTGGATGACAGCGGCTCTCTGAACTGGGAGATCTACTACTGGATCGGTGGGGAGGCCACACTGGACAAGAAGGCTTGCTCTGCCATCCACGCCGTGAACCTGCGCAACTACCTGGGTGCCGAGTGCCGCACCGTGCGGGAGGAGATGGGGGAAGAGAGCGAGGAGTTCCTGCAGGTGTCCGCCGGAGGGGAGGGCCCCGGGCGGGGCGGGGTCGGGAAATGGGCGTGGCCAGGGCTCGGAGCGGGGCTGGTGGGCGGGGCGAAGACCTGGCTCACACTGCTGAGACGAAAGGTGGAGGGGTGGTTGAGACCTCAGGCAGACAGCAGGGTCAGGAGAGCTAGGTACGGCCAAAGGTGGGGAGCCTGTGCCAGGGGAGCCAAGAGAGAGATGGGGAGCTGGGACCAATAGCACCGAGGGGGTGGGGCTGCCGGCTGGGCGCCAAGACGTCTGGCCCCAGGGCTGGACCCTGAGTCAGAGCGCGCCCTGAGCTGTCCTCTCGGCCAGCTGGTTATGTGTAGACACCCATCCACCCAAGATTTTACCCTGATTCACCCGTTGCCCTCTTGCATAAACCTGCTTGGTCCTGTGCCCTGATACACGCATATCTAAGCATGCTGTGTGTATCTAAACCTTAACATGAGTGAGCACATATTTTCATACACCCTAATCCTCTAATATGTGTTGTGTATAGATACAGATCTTATTCCTTTTTTTTTTCCTTTTTTTCCTACCTTCATCACGGATATATAGCATCTGAGGCACCTGTACACAACTCCGTCCTCCTGAGGGGGGAGTCTCTGGTGGGGGAGGGGGAGTCTCTGGTGGGAGAGGGGGTGGCTCGGTGATGAAGGCCCGTGCCCTATCACACACAGGTATTTGACAACGACATCTCCTACATTGAAGGTGGGACAGCCAGTGGCTTCTACACTGTGGAGGACACACACTATGTCACCAGGTGTGGGGTGTGGGGGTGGCTGGCGCTGGCCTGGACTCCGCTGGGAAGGATTGGGGGAGAGGGTGTTAGGGCTGAATCGGCCCCTTTGTGCCCCTCCCTGACCCCCTCCCAGTCAGTCTTGCTCTGGCCCCCAGGATGTACCGCGTGTATGGGAAAAAGAACATCAAGTTGGAGCCTGTGCCTCTCAAGGGGTCCTCTCTGGACCCAAGGTAGGCCCCCATGCCTCCAGGGGGGAGTGCTTGAGCCCACACCTCCTCCCCACTAGTGGGGAGCAGTTTTGGGTTCTAGAAAAAAAAAAAAAACCTTCCAGAAACCCTTTTAACCCCATCTCATTGAGCTTGGCAGGACCAGTAAAGGGGCTAAACTCCCTAACGAGAGATTTGGGGCAGGGTCCAGGGCATGAGGGCAATCGCTGCTCCTGTCCATCACTGCTCCTCCTGCCCCTCCTGTCCAGGTTTGTTTTCCTGCTGGATCGAGGGCTGGACATTTACGTGTGGCGGGGGACCCAGGCCACACTGAGTAGCACTACCAAGGCCAGGTATGAGGACACAGTGGGGTATTTTCTGCAAAGACAGACTGTCACCTAAGAAGGGGCATGGGACTCACTAAGGGCTTTGCACACTTCCACTCCCCCCACAAGGCTCTTTGCGGAGAAAATTAACAAGAACGAGCGGAAAGGGAAGGCAGAGATCACACAGCTGGTGCAAGGTCAGGAGCCCCCAGAGTTCTGGGAGGCGCTGGGCGGGGAGCCCTCCGAGATCAAGAAGCACGTGCCTGATGACTTCTGGCCACCTCAGCCCAAGCTGTATAAGGTGAGCCGTGGGGCGGGGGGCAGGGAGGGGCAGTGCTGGCCTGACTTCCTCTGCCTGGCACCACTGTGCTGGCCGTGGTCTTTATCTGGACTTCGGTGGGGAGAGGGTTCCACCTTCTGGACAGGAAACAGCCAGAGCAAAGGTCTAGAGGCTGGCTCTGAGTGAAGCCATGAGAAGTAGTGTTAGATTGTGCATTTCCAGGAAGGTGGGGCTGGAGACGGAGGCTGCAACGTGCCTGGGTGCCAGGCCTGAGAACCTGGCCTTAATTCTCCAGGTGACAGGAAGCCCCTAGGAGTGTTGTGAGCAAGAAGAGAATTAGGAATGACAATAAGGATCTAGAGAGGGCAGGCAGGGAAGGCATCATTTGAAAGCCCTTCCACTGATAGATTGTCTTTCAAACACTGGTGGAGGGAAGAAACTGAGGTCCAAAGAGGAGCAGGCAGTGGTCCTAAGCGCCCACAGCAGAGCAGGGATGGACTCCAAAGCAGGGGGCTGCTGGGGGGTGGGGCTCCTGTGCCCCAGACCCCGTCCCCGCCACGCCCACCTCTTCCTGCTGCCAGGTGGGCCTGGGCCTGGGCTATCTGGAGCTGCCGCAGATCAACTACAAGCTCTCTGTGGAACATAAGACCCGTCCCAAGGTGGAACTGCTGCCCAGGATGCGGCTGGTGAGACACACGGAGGGAAGAGGGTGCGGGGGCCGGGATCCCTCGCTGGTGGCCCGGCATCGGCCTTGACCTCCAGCCTTTGCTCTGCAGCTGCAGAGCCTGCTGGACACGCGCTGCGTTTACATCCTGGATTGTTGGTCCGACGTGTTCATCTGGCTAGGCCGCAAATCCCCGCGCCTGGTGCGCGCCGCCGCCCTCAAGCTGGGCCAGGAGCTGTGCGGGATGTTGCACAGGCCGCGCCATGCCGCGGTCAGCCGCAGCCTGGAGGGCACCGAGGCGCAGGTGCGGAGTGCGGCAGAGCCCGCTTAGGCCACGCCCCCAGGGCTCCTCCCTCGACCGGGCCCCGCCCCTCCACAACGAGGCCCCCGCCCCCAAGCCTCCCGGCCAGCTCGTCTTTTGTGCGTCTTCTGCAGGTGTTCAAGGCCAAGTTCAAGAACTGGGACGATGTGTTGACAGTGGACTACACGCGCAACGCGGAGGCTGTGCTGCAGGGTCCGGGACTCACCGGGAAGGTGAAGCGCGACGCGGAGAAGAAAGATCAGATGAAGGCTGACCTCACCGCGCTGTTCCTGCCGCGACAGCCGCCCATGGCGCTGGCAGAGGTGGGGGCGGGGCCCGGAGCGGGGTGGGCTGGGGAGGGTGGGACGCTGCAGTAGTGGGAGGGGGCTCCGTGTGGCCGTGGCCGTCCCCTGCAGGCTGAGCAGCTGATGGAGGAGTGGAACGAGGACCTGGACGGCATGGAGGGCTTTGTGCTCGAGGGCAAGAAGTTCGCGAGGCTGCCAGAGGAGGAGTTCGGCCACTTCTACACGCAGGACTGCTACGTCTTCCTCTGCAGGTACCCCCGCGGCATGTCTCTGTCGCCCGGTCTCTCCGCGGAGGCTAGGGGGCTCGAACCCCCCGCTCACCGTCCTCTCACCTCCAGGTACTGGGTCCCCGTGGAGTACGAGGAGGAGGAGGAGAAGAAGGAAGAGAAGGAAGAGGGAAAAGCGGGAGCAGAGGGCAAAGAAGGCGAGGAGGCAGCGGCTGAGGCGGAGGAGAAGCAGCCCGAGGAGGACTTCCAGTGCATCGTGTACTTCTGGCAGGGCCGGGAGGCCTCCAACATGGGCTGGCTTACCTTCACCTTCAGCCTGCAGAAGAAGTTCGAGAGCCTCTTCCCCGGCAAGCTAGAGGTGTGCCTGCCCCGAACCCCTCAACCTGCTCCAGGCCACGCCCCCACTCTGGCCACGCCCCCATGGCCTCCGGAGCGGAGCACGGAGCACAGACCCAGGGAGGCTTGGCGGGGGTTGCGGGGGGGTGGAGGCGGTGTCCAGGGAGCTGCCCCTGATGCCTCCATACCTCCAGGTGGTACGCATGACACAGCAGCAGGAGAACCCCAAGTTCCTGTCCCATTTCAAGAGAAAGTTCATCATCCATCGGGGCAAGAGGAAGGCTGCTCAGGGTGCCCAGCAACCCAGCCTCTACCAGATTCGCACCAATGGCAGCGCCCTCTGCACCCGGTGCCTGGCTGGGGGGATGGCGCTGGGGGGATGGCGCGCGCGGTACGCAGGCGGGGGTCAGTGGCTGGCAGGGACCCCTCGCTGACACCTCCCACCCCCCAGGTGCATCCAGATCAACACTGACTCTAGCCTCCTCAACTCCGAGTTCTGCTTCATCCTAAAGGTGGGATTGTGGGTGTAGCCGGGACTGTGGAGCAGGGCGACGGGCTGTGGGCTGGCCCCGACTTGAACCCCGACTTGAATCCTCAGGTTCCCTTTGAGAGTGAGGACAACCAGGGCATCGTGTACGCGTGGGTGGGCCGGGCATCGGACCCAGATGAGGCCAAGCTGGCGGAAGATATCCTGAACACCATGTTTGATGCCTCCTACAGCAAGCAGGTGCGGGGGCAAGTGGTGGGCGTGCAGGCAGTCCTGGGGTAGCAGACCGGGGCCCTGGGCCAGACAGACCCTTTCCCACAGGTCATCAACGAAGGCGAGGAGCCCGAGAACTTCTTTTGGGTGGGCATCGGAGCCCAGAAGCCCTACGATGATGATGCTGAGTACATGAAGCACACCAGGCTCTTCCGGTGAGGCCGGGGCCCAGGATCTCCCCCCCCCCCCCAAAGCTTCCTCCCGGGGCGGCCCGCGCCTGCCACCCTCACAGCCTCTCCCCAACCCTCGACCTGCAGGTGCTCCAATGAGAAGGGCTACTTCGCGGTGACAGAGAAGTGCTCGGACTTCTGCCAGGACGACCTGGCGGATGACGACATCATGCTGCTGGACAATGGCCAAGAGGTGCGGCCCCTCCCCTCCCACTGACCTGGCCGCCCAGGGGGCCCACCCAGTGCCAGGTGGGAAGCTGAGACCCCCTGCCTTGCTGTCCCCACAGGTCTACATGTGGGTGGGGACCCAGACAAGCCAGGTGGAGATCAAACTGAGTCTGAAGGCCTGCCAGGTGAGTCAGCTGGTGGGGAGGGCCAAGCCCGGGCCGGGGGGTCCACGAGGACCGCCTCCCGCTCACACCCCGACCGGCCGCCCAGGTGTACATCCAGCACATGCGATCCAAAGAGCACGAGCAGCCGCGCCGCCTGCGCCTGGTCCGCAAGGGCAACGAGCAGCATGCCTTCACCCGCTGCTTCCACGCCTGGAGCACCTTCCGCAAGGCTCTGGCCTAGGAGTGCAAGTGCCCCCCGCCCGCAGCGCCCCCGTCGCAGCCCCAAGCTCGGGGTCAGGGCGGGCCTGTCCGTCCACTGTCGCCGGCAGAGGCTGTGCGCGGGTGGCAGCCCCTGCTCGGCCAGGCGCCCCCCCCCCCAACCCCCCCACCCCCGTGCCACAGTCCCCAGCAGCACAGCCCAAGCAGCACTGCGGTGGGGGGAGCCTGACCCAGGCCCTCGGGGGTCTGGGCAGCTGGAGAACCTCCAGTGGGAGCTGCTGTGTGACGCCCCCTCCCTACCAGAGAGAAAGCAGCGTGGTTGCCTTTTAAGAGATATTAAATGCTTTTATTTTCAATATTAAAAATCAGTATTTTTAATATTAAAACAGCGCTAATCTTAACAAAAATGACAAGAAAAAAACCCCAAGGTACAATCTACAGGGGAAACCCATCCTGGCCAACCCCCCTCCCAACACACGTGCACACACGCGCATACACACACACACACACACCCCTCACTGGACCCCAGTGGTGGGGGCCCAGCAGAGCTCCCAGTCACACACGCACACACGTGCATTCGTGCACAGACTGGGGGGGTGGAGGTGGGCGCTGGCCCAGGAGCAAGTACCAAAATAGTTTTAGAAATGCCCATCCAGCCCGGCACAGGCGTTAGAAAAATATTCTTTGCAAAGGGAGCGGGGAAGGACGGTGTGTTGATGGGAGGTGGCGTGGGCTTGCCACCCCCAGCTGTCTTCTCCCCGTGGCACCTGGCCTCCAGGCGGCCAGCTGCCACAGGAGGGACCCGCTGCGAATCCACCCCAGAGGCTCGGGGCTGAGTCCCAGGCCCACAGCCCCGCACCGCTCCAGGGCCAGGGCGGGCAGGTCCCGCTGGAGGCCACAGGTTAGCAGGTGTGGCTCTAGGCAAAGGGCCCAGGGAGTCCTGGATCCCAGCTCCGAGCAGGGCAGTCGGTAGCCACGTAGTGTTGGTCTTCCTGGTAACGGAAGAAAAGAAGGCTCAGAGAAAGACGGGGAGGCCCAGAGGGCCAGCTGGCCCGGCTGCAGGGGCCACCATGCTGCCTCCACCCCCTAGGGGCAGGGGTCCTGCAGTGACGGCCGGAGGCGGGCTTGCTGAGCCCGAGCACTGCCCACATCTGGCCCCAGTGAGGTCAGGCTTGGCAGCGGTAACCCCAACAGAGGAAGAGGGAGCCGGGGCGCAGGGCCACGCTGTGTGGGTGGGGGCACCGGGCAGCCAATAGGTGGGGCAGACCTAGGGGCCCCAGATGCGGACCCCAGATCCAGGCCCTGCTGCCTGTGCTCACCGGGCCGGACCCGACCACGCAAGCCTGGGGGATCGCATCTGCGGAACGGGCCGGCCGAACCAGGCCCCAATCCCCCAGCCGCCAGCACTGCGAAGCAGTTTGCTCTGGCCTGGTCCCACACACCACCCATGACATCCAGGGGCTGACAGGCCGGCCCCGTTTTTCTAAGACTCGAGTATGAAAATCAGGGCTGTCAAACAGCAAGGAGCAGGCAGACCCAGGGCCCTAAGCCCACAGCACCTTATTTGATCAGGATGGCGCAGGCTCGAGCCTCGTCTTCTGCCAGGTTCCGCAGGTTCTTCTCCGATTCCTCTGAAGAGCTGGGGGGACGGGGGCGGCGATCAGAAGCTCCTGGGACCAGGCCCTTCCTTGGGCCTCCGTGCCCAGCTCCGACAAAAGGGAGGCTGGAGGGGACTAGCGGGAGGCAGGGGAGCCCCTCCCACGGACCTGCCCGCCCGCCTGCCTCACCCCAGGAAATCCTTCACGTCCTCCACCGTGACATCCCCTGTCGTGTCCAGCGTGGTGTCCGCACTGGTGGCCGAGTCAATGGACATGGGCGAGAGCATGGCCTCAGGCAGCTCCGGGGTGTCTGCAGGGAGGAAGTGGTCAGGCCCCTGCCCGGAGCCCCGCACACCCTCAGCCCTCCACCTTCCACCCCTGCAGACCTGAGGACCCAGCCCCAGCCCACAGTGAGGCTCAGGACCGTGGGCTGACCTCCAGCCCTCTCCTGCCCGGCCTGCCCCACCCCAGGCTTCCAGCCAGGGCCAGGCTGCTGCCTCCCACCGAGGTCTGCCCCCACGTCTGAGCTGTGCGGAGGTCCTGCTACCTGCATTTCCCACCCCAGTCCCCTTTACCAGCTCCCTGGCTGCGGCCAGGGTCCGGGCTTCCGTCGCGGCTCCGTGAGGCCAGGACGATGCCTGGGGTCCCATTAGCCTGGCTCAGCTTGGGTGACTCTCGGAGCCTGTGGCTGCAGAGATGGGGCCGTGATGGGGGCGCCACGTGTGTCAGACCTGCCCGCCCTCTCCCAGGCCCCAGGACCAGAGAGGGGTACCCCCACGGAGGGCCGCCCTCGTTCCGTGCAGGGTCGGGGCACCGGTATGGGAGCGGCCATGGTGGGAGCGGCCATGGCCGTCCACGCACCTGGCACGGGTGCGATCTCGGGGCCAGCTGATGTCCAGCGAGCAGAGCGGCTCTGTGATATTCCGGGCACTCAGAGAGAAGCGTTCAAACTCCGATGGAGAAATCAGGTAAAAACCTGGGGGGGCGGGCGAGGAGCGGGGCACAGTTAGGAGTGGGACTCCAAACACAGCCCCCTCAGTGGACTCCCCAAACCCCCACCCCCGTTGTCCCCGGCCCCTGCTGGGCGGTCCCGCGCCTGCCCTGGGGCCCCTCTCTGTCGACAGTCCCCAACGACCCTCCCGGCCCCGCTCAGGCTGCCCGCCCCAGGAGGCCTTGCCCTCACCCTGGCCGTGGCGCGTGAAGACGCAGGAAGCGATGCCGCTGATGTCCTCCTTCCGGATGCAGGAGTAGTGCACCTGGGGCCGCAGGCCAGGCACTGAGAACACGTGCACGTCGCCCAGGTTGGTGAGGCAGGCCAGGCAGGTCTCCGCGTAGTCCTCACAGGCCACGCTGGCAAACGTGGCAAGTGCCACCTTGCGCACGCGACAGCCCTCGTGGGCTGTCAGCTTGAACTTCGTCTTGGCGCTCACCTTGGGCAGCGTGAACACCTGGCGGCGGGCGGCGGGCCGGCCGGTGAGCAGGGCCTATCGTCCCAGACGCAGGCAGCAGCCCCCACCCCGAACCCACCTGTGAGCCGGGCCTGCACCGCTGGCCGCAGGGCCGCCTCTGCCCGGGACCCACCCGCCCCCAGCCACCCTCTCCTCACACTCCACCCAGGTTTCACCCTGCTCCCGGGCACCTCCCGGGGCCCCGCCAGCTGTGGCCAAACCAGCCACACTGGGTTGTGAGGGTAGGTGGCTGCTACCCCCTCAGCTCCCGAGCTCCGGCCGGGCAGAGCCCTGAGGAGTGCTCGCAGGGTCCTGGTGGGGACTCGAGGAGGCAGGAGGGTCCTGAGGGGCTGCGGCCGGCTGACGGAGCCTCTGGGTTCTGCAGAGGGCACCTGCGCTAGCCAGGGGCGTCTCGGGGGGAGGGAGGGGTCTCAGCAGATGGGGGTACAGGGCAGTTTCCAGAGGGTCCAATGGTGTCTGGGTGGAGCCTGGAGAGTCTCCCTGGGGGCTTACCTTGAACTGCTCCTCGGACGCGATGAGCACAGCATGGCCGCCCTGCATGTCGGGGGCCTGTGCCAGGTCCCGGGAGGCCTCATAGGGCTCGGGCAGCGGGCGGCCGCGGCCGTCCAGCACAGCAATGGCCACCACGGGGGCGCGGTGCATCAGCTGCACCTCCTTGCCCAGCACGGCCTCCACCGCCCGCTCGGGTCGCTTCTCGCCGCCCGCGGCCGCCGGCACCTCCAGCGCGTAGGCGAACACAGAGCCCGAGTTGGTGCCGGCCCACATGGTGGGTCCGTGGTGGGCCGCTGCGGGAGGCCGGGCTGGTGAGGCGGGCTGCCAGCCACACCCCGCGGGCTCCTCCCCTCCTCTCCCTGGTCCCATGCCTCCCCGGGGACCTCCACCAGCCCCGGGGTCCGAGGCACTGTCCCTGTGCTGCTGACAAAATGCGGGGCCTGGGATACAGCCCCCCCCCCTGCACGAGTGGGAACGGCCTCGAACCGTCCGCAGGTACCCGCACTACAATGGACCTCTCCGACCCAGTCCTGGGCAGCCTCAGCCCCCAGCTCCATTAACCCGGGCCCACCGCACAGCCCTGAGCGCCCCCCCAGCGCCCCCAGACGCCATCACCAGTCTTAGCGACACACTCGGACCCCCGCAGACATGCTGCAGCGGGCCACGGCTCACCCCCTTCGGGGCGCTTGCCGCCTCACAGCCAGACACGGAGCCCTCGGGCCTGGGCTGACAGGAACTGGGGCCCCCGGGGGACGCTGTCCCACCAGCTTTCCCCGCGTGAGCTGCAACTCTGAGGACGGTCCCTCGGCGCACAATGGGAGGCAGGAGCCGGCAGGAGCTGCCAGTCACTGCCCTGTGCCCTTGATGAACCGACAGCCTCTGCAGCAGCCGTCAGGGGGAGCCAAACCCCAGGGAAAAGTCAGCAAGTCACCACGCCACCCCGACCCGTGACACCCGGCAGCTGGGAAGCCGCGCCCGTCAGCCGTCTCACAGGGACAGCGGAACGCGGTAAGGTCCCCAGGGCTACCACGTCCAGTTGGCGAGAAGTGCCACTGGATAGAGGATCCCCGACACATAAATGACACTGTGGGGGGGCTCCCCTCGCAGACCCAGGGACCGGAAGTCCCCTGAGATGCCAAGCGCAGCCTCACTAGATGCCAACCCGACATCAAGTATAAGAAGGCGTTTTCGAGATGGAGAAAGGCACCAGGAACCAAGCGTGCCCGGGACCAGCACGGGTTCCACAGGGTGCAACGTGGGGACCCTGGCTGTGGGTGACGCCTGTTGGACACACTCTCAAGTCCTCACTCACGGGTTTTCATCTCAACGACAGAGTGTGGGGTGGGGACGGGTACAGCAGCCGCAGACGGCTGGTGGCACCAGGTCAGGGACTGGGGCGACTGGACTCCTCTCTAGCTCCGTGGTATGGTTGGAATCCTCCACGACCCAAGGCACAAATCAATCCTCGAAGCAGTCCATAGAGCCAACCGTGTCACTCCACAGAGGACCGCCCGCACGGCGTCCCAGACACGTGCCCACTGCAGCCATCGGTGCCAGCTGATCCCCGCACCCTCTGCCCCAAGATCTTGGGCTCCCTTCTCCCCGTTTGGGTTGCAGAGGCTCTCCTGGCTCACTCACCAACCCCTCACAGGTGGAAATCCTAGGGGGACCGTTTGGGGAGCCAGCTCTGTGCAGCATGCGGTCGGCTTCCCCGCCTCCCAGAAAACGCGGTCCCACCCCCTCCCACATGGCCTAGATGGCCAGCTGAGGCCCGTCTCCCCAGCCCGTCCCCCCGGTCTCACCATCTCGAAGGAACGTGTCAGCAAAGTAGAGGCAGCGGACAACACCGGAGAGGGAGTCGTCGGCGGAGCGGGGCTCGATGCGCCGCTGCACCGGGGTCATCTCCACGTCATGGGAGCACGCCTGCTCGGCCAGCTGCGCGTTAGCCTCCTGCAACTGGAGGGGCAGCGGCCTCCAGGACGCCGCCTCCCCCAAACCCTGCCGGTGCCCCCGCAGCCCACTGCCCAACAGCCTGGCACCCTCCCTGGCCTGTCCTCATCACGCCAGCTGGGGCGACAGTGGCACGCAGACACCGGGCTCGGGGCCAAGGCTGGGGCCGGGCTCTGGTGCTATGCCTGGCCCGCAGAGGCAGACGGGCGGCACTGGGGCAGCCGAGGCCCAGCTCACCTTGCTGGTGGCATTAGCGGCCCGCTTCTTGCCCGAGACTCGGCTCTTGCGGATGCGCCGGAAAGACTGACGCAGAGACTTCTTAAGGGACTTGACCCGGGACAGCGGCCCCTCCATGGCCAGAGAGTCGTTGGGGTGAAGTGTGCACCTGGGGGCAGGCAGACATCAGCCGGGCCACAGAGCAGACTCCCGGAGCGGCCACCGTGCTCCCGTCGGCCCCGTGGGTCAGGAACCAGAGGCCCAGGGACGCTGCCCCACCAACCCAGCAGCTGCGGCTTAAAACTCCCCAGCAGCACTTCCCGTAAGAACAGAGCTGCCAGAGGGGAAGGGGGCTTTCAGGTCACCCTACCTTCACCGTCTCAGACCTTAGAAGGGGAAAGCAAGGCCCAGACAGGTGCGGGGAAACACCAGAGCCCCCGCAGGAGGCTGGGGCCGGGGGGAGGGGGGTGGGAGTACGGACCGCGCCTCACCAGGTTCCGGGCCCAGCCCCCCCACACACCTGGCCAGCACCGGGCTCCTGCGCTGATAGTCGAAGAGGCCAAAGCCGTGACTGGTGCCAAAGGCCACGAGGCTCCACTCGGCGTGGAGCGTGACAGCGGTCACAGCAGCTGGTGGCAGGCACTGCACCAGCACTCGGGGCTGGAAGCCAGCAGGCCACAGCAGCGGCCCCGTGTGCGGACTCAGGCGCTCGTGGCCCTTCCACGTGAAACCTTCTCGGTCCTGGAGGAGGTCCACGCTGGCCACGCTGACCACCTGCTCCGCCGGCACGTCGCTTAACTCTAGCACCAGCACCTGAGCCCACAGCCGGGGCGGGGGAGGGGTCAGCATGGAGGAGGATGGGCGGACCCAGGCCCCACCCGAGCCTGCCAAGCCCCCGTCAGGGTGGTCCCGTGCTGTCTCTAGTTCATCTACTCAATAAGCACTTACTGAATGCCTACTGTGTACCAGGGCCTCCACTGAGCACTGGGGAACACAACGGTGACCGAGACCCCGCTGCCTTGTCTTCCATGAGCCAAATACCCCACCCCCTCAAAGCCTGTCTCCATTCAGCCACAAGCACACACTGAGCACCCTCTGTATGCTGCACGGGAGCCAGCGGCACAGCAGTAACCAAGAGCCACTGGCCTTTGGAGCAAAGTCCTTCCCAGTCGCTGGCCTCCCATTTAACAGCAGATCCCCACGGAGCACGTATGTATCCTGTGGGAGCTGGGGGCACCGCGGGGACCCACCCTCCCAGGGCTCACCTTATACCTGTGCTCCCGGCCCCGGCCCCGACCCTCCATGGTTCCCCGAGAGCCAGCGTCTAGACTCAAGGCCCCCAGCAGGTTCCACCTCCCTGGCTGGCCTCACCCCCAGCCACCCCCACCTGGAGCCCCCCTCTGGGTCAGAAAGCCCTCAGAGACCCCAACCCCAAGGCCGCCTCCGCCGTACCTGGCCTGCCGTGCCGGCCACCACCATCTGGGCCGTGTACTTGCACAGGGCTACCTTCTGCACACCGAGCCGAGGGTCGTCACTGTAGGGGTCAAAGCAGCCCACCTGGGGGGCAGGATGGGGTGAGGACTCACGGCAGGGCAGGGCCCAGTCCCCAGGGCTGGGGGAGGGGCCCACCTTGCGAAAGGGGGGCCAGTCGTCCTCGGCGGCCTGGGCCAGGCTGTCGGCGTGCTCACAGTCTGTCTGGAAGAGGCCGGCTGTGCTGAGCTTGTAGAGTGGCCGCAGTGCCACGCCGGAGGCATCCCAGAACCGCACGGTCCCATCCTCGTGGCTGCGCGGAAGGCAACGTCAGCCCCACCCCAGGTCCCCCTGCGCCTCCCCGGCCACTCATGCTGTGACCACTCACTGAGCGCCCACTGCAGACGCCAAGTACCGACCAGACTCCCACAGCACACGGCCCACAAGGAGGCGTCTACTGTACAGAGCAAACACATACTGAGTGCCTACTGTACGCCAGACCCCATGCACCTGGGCCTCTCAAACGGTAAAAAGGACGAGCGAGAGGTGGCAGAGGAGAAAATGCAGGGAGGAGAGGACTGCGAGCACATCCAGGAAAGGTGCACGGTAGCTAGCCACAGAGCAGAAGGGTCAGCGGGGGCATGAGGCAGCCATGTAGGCAGAGCAGCAGGAAGCCTGGGAAGGCTGGAAGGAAGCAGGGAGGGGAAGTAGGGGGCAGGAGCAGACAAATCTGGGGTGCAGCCTCAGGACACAGCTGCAGAGCCCACATCAGGGGCCTCTGTGAAGTGGCGAGAGCCCAGAGCCAGGGTGTGAAAAGGTGCCTGAGTCTCTGGGGCCGGTTGGGACACTTCCAAAGCCACGATCAGGAGTTCCCCAGCAGGGGAGGGGACACTGGAGCCAGAGGCCTGAGGGTCCCGGCAAAGGCAGCAGCAGGGGCAGGGCAGGAAGCTGGGCCCTGAGTCACTGGGCACGTCAGCACCCGCCAGGCCCAGGCCGGGCTCTCCAGCACCTGCCCAGGGCAGATCGGCGTGGGCCAGCCCAGATTTTCCGGTCCCAGGGCAGGCTGGGTGGGTGGAGCTCAGTTCCAGACCGAAAGGCAGGGCAAGGCGGGGCCTTACACCAGGGCCTCGAGAGGCTTCCTCCCAATCCACCCTGCAGGAGAAGGGGTGGCCTGGTCCTACCAGGGGCGGGGCCTGGCTCACCGGGCAGGTCAGTACCCACCGGGCCCTGGAAAGGCTCTCCTGCAGCTTCAGAGGCTGCATCAGGCCCCATGTGCCCCCCCCCACACGCATACACACACGTCACACCTGTGCTCAGCCACGGAACACATGTGTCTGCCTACCCGGTCAGCAGCAGCCCTCGCTGGGATGGCTCCTGGGCCAGGTTCCGGCCCCCAGTGATGGGCCAGCTCTGGGAGAGGAGGCAGAGAGAGGGAAGTGGAAGGTCAGGACAAACGTCTTCTCCTCACCCTGGGCCTGGCACCCAGGGCCCAAACTGCCTCTGAGTTCCCTATGCACGCCTGCCCCATTCCCCGCCCCGGGCCTGGCCGGAGCCTGGATCACCGCCCCCACCCCCACCCCCCGGCAAACCCTCGCCCTGCAGGGGGCCCTGGGCACATACCGAAGGACCGGAGGCAGGCTGCGGGCTCTGCTGCTCACCGGCGCTCACGATGCGGGCCCACAGCTTGGCGGGGACGTTGGCGACGTGTGCGGAGCAGGTGATCGCGGACGAGTGCAGCGGGGCCAGGTACGGGGCGGGCAGGGCAGGCCAGCCGGGCGTCTGCAGGTCCAGCACCACCAGCTCCTCCTCGAGCAGCACAGCCAGGGCCTGGGGCTCGTCGAACTCTGCGCGACGAGGGCTAGGTGAGCCCAGCGGCAGGGGGCAGGGACACGGGACACGGGCGCGGGGCGGGCAGGGCACACACCATCCTCAGGCCGCACACTGTGCACCGTGAAGAAGTCGATGATGCGGGAGGTGAAGTCCAGCGTCACCAGGGTCTCGGCCCGGAGCACGCTCACACAGTGGCGGTCACCGTAGCTGGCACGGGGCATGCCTCCGCTGAAGATGATGAAGTGGTCCCTGCAGGGCCGGCGAGGGAGCCACGTGAGCCACCTGGGGCCCAGCTGTGCACTGCCCAACCCAGGGAGAGCGATGCAGGCCGTCCCTGCGCCCCCGCGCCCACCCTCCTCCCCGCTGCACACACAGCCCCCAGCCCATGTCTGAGAACCGGCTCCCCACCTACCCAGATTCACAGTTTCGCCACAGAATCTTGTTAATGGCTTTGCAGGGGAAGGGGCCTGGAGGGGTGGGACAGTGTCGGGCTCACTCGCTCGCCGGGCCCGGAAGGGCCCCAGGTCACATTTCTCTAAGCTTCTCCCGTTCCTATCCTGCCTCCATCGCTTCCCACCTCGCAGCTGCTTCCTGACTCCCTGAGGGGAAGGCCCACTGCCCCACCGCACCCCACCCCCAAGCGGTCTCACCTTTGAGGATGGTGCTTCGCACTGCCCCCTTCCTCCAGTCCTCCTGGACACCCCCACCAAGGCCAAGCAGCCCCAAGTGCTTGAGTTTGGGGTCACCGGTCAACCCCGTGCTCAGGCGGCAGGAGCCGCCCTCGGCCTCCCCGGCACTCACCATACGGCGTGGTGGCCACCGTGGGCTGGGTCATCGGGGAGTTGCCAGTGTCGGCGGACCAGACGGCGTAGCTGCCGTCGCTGTGGGAGCTGACCAGCGTGCTGCCGCTGCGTTCCCAGCACAGGCTCTCCAGCTGCTGCGGGGCAGGGGGGGGGGGGGCATGAGCAGGGGCGTGAGCCGAGGGCCCTGGTGGCGGGCGCTGGCCTCCCCCACACACCTGGTTGCCCAGGAAGACGCGGTCTGCGCACTGCGCTGCCTGGTTCCAGATGACCAGCAGGCCTCGGCTGTACCCGATGAGGATCTTGGTGGGGTCCCGCAGGTGTCCCTGGAGTGACTCCACGGGGCCCAGCGCCTTCCCACACCGGTAGTCGTCTGGCACGCTGAGGAGGGGCTCACGTAAGCTGGCAGGAGCACCACCCAGGCCCAGACCGGCAGCCACGAGGTCCGCCCTCTCACCTGCGAAGAACCTCGTCCGGGGCAAGTGTCCGTCCCTCGAGCAATGTCAGGGTGGGAACATCCAGGAAGAAGACGCTGCCGCCCTCGGTGCCCAGGGCTGCCATGTCACCAGCCGGCACCAGCAGGACCACCGTGACGCGGGCGAGGCCGAGCGGGCCACTGAGCAGGAGGAGGGGAGGCAGGTGAGGGTGCGAGCTCAGGCCCCTGATAAGGAGGAGTGTGGAGGGGGCTGGGCTGCTCATCGCGGCCACTCTACGCTCACAGAGACCTGGTTCTCGAGCGGGGTTGGCGCACCGGGAAGGCAATGGTGGCGGCTGCGGGCATCGTAATTAGCTCACTCAATTATTCATCAGGATGTTGGGAAGGAGAGGGATAAAAATAGGTTCCCCAGGTCTTGCAGACAGGCCCCTGGTCCCCTCCCACTCACTAGGAGGGGAAGGCAGGAAGCAGGCCAGCGCCTGGGCCAGGACCAAGGGCTCCGGGACACACACGACCCTCCTGAGCCCGAGCCGGGAACCCCAGTCACCAGCCCACAGATGGCCCCCTGACATTGCAGGAGGTGTCCCAGACTGACCTTGCCTGCAGAGGATGGGAGACCTCCCCCAGGGGAGGGCCGGATGTGTGGGGGTACCACCCGGCCCCCAGCAGGACCAGGACAGGCCTCCCACTCAGGCAGTACAGGACTTTCGAAGGGTGAAGGACTTGCCCACGCTGACCATTCCACGAAGGGCCAGCAGGGCCGGGGACCGAGAGCCCCTTACACTCTCACCAGGGGTCCAGGCCCACTCAGTTGTCCCCTAGAGTGTCCTGCTGGCACCTCACACAGCCTGGTGGGACCCTACTTGCCCCCAAACCTGCCCTGCCCTCCCTGCACTTTATGGCCCGCTGCCCCACCCCAACCGTGGAAGGCCCGAGTCACCACCGCAGCATCACCTCAGACTCGGCCAGAACCCCCTATTTAACACCCGCAAAATCTACTGGGACCCTGGCGCAGCTCAATGGACTCTGCCCCCTTGAAGCCTAGGGCAGGGGTCCTGGGCCCACAGCGCCTCTGCGAGGCCAGCTCCCACCACCTCCATCAGGCTCCCCCGGCCCCGCAGCTCGTCCCCGGCCTGGTCGTCCGGTACCTGGCCCCATCGAAGCCCGGCCGACTCGGCGGCTGGAAGCTGAGCGCCTCCTCCAGGTGGGCGCAGCCGTTGTGGTGGGTAATCTCCCAGAGGTGCAGGCTGCTGTCGTCCAACAGGGTCAGGAGGCGGCCCTGGTGGATGAGCAGAGACGGAGACCGGGCTAGTCGGGGGGCCGGGCAGGGCACAGGGGCTGGGGGAGCCCGGGAGGGAAGAGGCTCACCTGGCCGGGCAGGAAGTGCATCTGGGTGACAGTGGCTGTGTCTCGATGCAGGCCGGTGAACTCCACCCCGGGTGCGCCGTAGCTGGGTGCGGAGGTCAAGGGCAAAAGCAGGCACGGGAGATCCTTCCTTCTGAGAACCCTTCCAACGGGCCCCAGCCAGGCCTGCCCTCCGAGGTCCAAGGAGACCCCTCCTCGAAGAAGCACTGGCCTGTACCCCCAAGATACCCCCAGGCTCAGAGTGCAGGCTTCGCTCTGCTCTGCAAGTTGGTGCTGTGTGACCTTTACTTCCTCATCTGTGAAATGGGCTAGTGAGTCCCACTCCCACCTTGTAGGGCTGATGCAGGGCAAGTGAGAATACAAACACACCCAGCACCCTTGGCCCAGGCCTGGCACGTGGCCAGGGTCCCGCGGTGTCAGCCTCAGAGTGTGTCTGTGTAAATAAGTGCTGGGTCCCGCAGGCTGGGATCACACAGGCAGAGAGGCCAGGCCGGGCCTGGGCACAGAAGCCTGGGGCACGGAGAGTCCAGGCTGCCTCTTCCCACAGCTCCAGGCCAACCCCCAGCTGCGGGCAAGGAAATCGACCTCCCCCTGCGGCCAGCAGCCAGCGGCCCCCACTGTGATTGGGGAGAGGCTGCGGCCAGCCCATTTCACAGACAAGGCACAGAGGCTTGGGAAGGTTGGGTGAGCTGCCTCAAGTGCCTGGGGTCAGTGCCAGAGTCACAGCAGCTCCAGGTCCGACAGGGGCGGGTGGGGGGGCAGGAGGGAAGACTAGGGAGGGGTCAGCGTTCCCCAGCAACAACACAGGAGCTCGTTGCTTTGGAGCTAGAGCTGGGATTCCCTGCAGGAACCAGGAGAACACAGAAGAGGGGACAAAAGAGAGGCCAAGAGCTGCTGGGCGGGAACCAGGGTTGCCAAGGAGACAGGCCGCCCTTGAGGGGGAGGGGTGGCTGCTGTGACCAGCCTCAGTTTCCCAACCCCTGGCTCGGGGCTACGGTAGTTTGGGGGAAGGAAGGAGGGGAAAGAGGAGGGCCCCAGCCTCCTCCTCTGGGGCTGTCTCCTCGCCAGTACATCAGGTTCTTTGTGAGCACGCGGAGCCCGAGCCCGTGAACAAGAAACACCACAGAGGGATGGCTCAAGCGGCTACCGGAGTTGCCCAGCGCAGGGCACTGAGCAAGGGCTGCAGGAACACAATACCCGTGTGGGGCACGACAGCACCCCGAGGGGCGGGAGAAGGCCAGGAAGTGCGACCCCCCCCCCCGGGCCGGTGGGGGAGGTGGTTCAGTCCAAGGATCCAGGCACTGTCCCCTCCCCACCTCAGGGAGGGGTGCCTCAGGACCCCATGGGACAGGAGGGACACCCCGGCCCAGCCACACTCCCTAAAGAAGGCGGACTCACAAACTATAGGCCCAGTTGCCCACCCGTGCCTGGCCACCCGACCCTGGGGTGGGAAGACCCCCGTGCCCCACCCCCCACCCCTTTCCAGGCATTGACTCATTTTTCTGCCGACGAACGTCCCCAGTGAGGGTCCTGAGAGCCAGAGAACCACTGGAAGAGGGGCGAGGGTGGGCAGCCCCCACCGGGCCCTCCACCTCGGTTTCCCCACCCAAGGGGCTTCCCCGAGAACAGCAGGGGTGGGGTTCTCCGTGGCAGGCAGGGAGGCAGTCAGCTGCCTGCTTGCCCCCACCCCACCCCCACCCCGCGCTGGCAGGAAAATGCCCGCTTTGTGCGGCTCACACGGCCCATTGTGCAGCCGCCAGCATCCAGGTGGGGGCCGCGCCGTGCTCACCATGCTGAGCCTGGCACGGCCCCCAGCCCCTTGGCCTAACACATGTGTCTTCACGTTCAGACACGCGTGTGGGCCTGGTCACCAGGGCAAGGCCCACTGGGCGACCCTGGCCCACTCGTCACCCTTCCTGGGTACCACGCCTGGCCAGCCTCCGGGCCCAGTGTCCCCGGTCAGTTGCTGGAGCGGTGGCAGGGTCGCCTAGGTAACTGGCTGGCTGAAATGCAGCTAGGGACAGCTGTGACCACTGTGAGCTGACCCCTCCCCCACAACCATTCCTGTAAGGAAGTCTCGAGGGCAGAGGCTGCACCAACCTTCACCAGGACCCGGGCACCGACGGCGGGCGGCCTCCGGGGCTGAGCCGGGCCCCAGGAGCTCGCACACAGGGGGCTGCGAGCAGGAGGTCCCCACCGGCCCTGAAGGCCTCGGTTCGCAAAGGATACATCTTGACGGCCCCAGATCTTGTGCCGATGGCCATGATGCGAAGCTCCGGGTCAAAGGCCAGGGCGCTGGGCTGGTTGGGGAAGCCATGCTCCACGGTCTGCGGGGGGAGGGGAGGGCATGGGCAGCGGCACGAGGCCCCCCTGCCCCCTGGCTCCCCGAGGCCGACCCCAAGGCAGCCAGCCTCCAGACCAGTGCAGCGGCACCGTCAGGACGGGCGCCGGTCCGCCTGAGCCCCGCGCCTCGGTGTTCTCAACTCTGAAATAGGCGATCGCACCTGCAATCCACACTTCGGAGGCCCTGCCCTGGCCAAGGCCTCGTCCTCCTCCACACCCACGTCTGGCCCGCCGCGTGCAGGGCTCTGGCAACAGAGAGGAGCAGGACCCACAAGGACCTACCCGTCCCGCTCCTGGAGGTGAGCAGTCCCGTGTGAAGCGCACCGCAGCCCCACAGACCCCCCCCTGGAGAGCGGAGGGCAAGACCCAGGATCGGCTCAGTGGAGGCTCTTGACCCTCCCGCTCCCCCAGGGACTCTCCTTCTGGCAGGGCCAGTCCCAGGGCAGACTCCTCCCCGCCACATTCTCGCTCCTTCCCTCCACCGGCTCATGCTTTCGCCCACCTTCCCACATCCACCATGGAACTCCTACTCATCCCCAGAGGCCTGCCTGGAAGGGCTCCCAACCTGTCCTCAACATCAGTGTGGGACACCACGGGTGGGCCCAGGCATCTCCTGACCAGTGCCTCCGTAAGACACACATTTCAAAAGAAACCCTCGTTCCAGGCCTGTTGCCCCAGCCTCCCTCCTGCCTCAACCAATCCAGGTAGGGACTGAGCCCTCTATGCAGCCTGCTTGGACTCGGGCTGATCACCACATTCTCCAAGCCTCAGTTTCCCATGTGGGCACTAGGGGCAGTGAGGCCACCTGAGGACAGAGTTGCCCATTTGGCTGGGGATGAGGGGGGGAGTGTGCTTCCCTTTCCCACCAGCCTCACCATGCCCGTACTAGAGCTGACCAGGCCTAGCCAGTCCCATCTTCTGCGCAGGGCCCTCTCGGAGCTCCCACCTCACCACCTGGCCCCTCTCTGTCCTCCTCCTCCCTCTCTCCCCTAGCTTACTTGACTCCAGGCCCAATGGCGTTCTGCTCTCCTCCAATTTACTAGGCAGGCTCCTTCCTCAGGACCTTTGCATCTACTGTCCCACTACCTGGACCGTGCTTCACCCAGCATTGCCCAAGGAGGGCTCCCCCCATCACTCAGGTCTTAGCTCAGGAGTCAACTCCTCAAAGCCCTCCCTAAACCACCCTGCTCTAGCAGCCTCCGTGTCCCCACACTCCCTATCCCTCACCCTACTTTATTGTATCCCCAGCACTGGCCATCATGCAAACTGCTGCATATTTCACTCCTCTGCTTTGGCTTTTTCACTGTCTCCCCAAGAGTACATCAGCACCCCGAGTAAAGAGGCACTTGTCCCTCTTGGTCACTGTGGTGTCCCCAATGCCTAGAAGGGGTCCCTCACACAGTAGAAGCTCAGGATTGTTAAACGGACATAGAGTGGACATCCCACGGGCAAGCTGTGGGGAGGACAGGGATCCGGATGCAAGACAGTCCGAAGTCCATGCTTGCTTCTGACCCTCCCCACCACTCGGGAATCCCGGACCTATTTGCTCTCTAGCAATCACCTATCTCCTGTTGTGACCGAGCCCCTTGCCCCAAACTACACCAATGCTGCCCACTCAGAATGGGGCCTCACTCTCCTGAGCAGGGAGCCCTTGGCTTCTGCCAACCCACTGCCAGCCGGGAGGAGCCAAGCTTCCCCACCATCTATCTCCGGTCTCCACTTCGCAGTCCCGGACTCACCTGCCCCCACCATCCTCCTCGCACCTCCAAGGGGCTCATGCTCACAGCCACCCGGCGCACAAAGGGGACCAGCTGGGAGACCCTGGACACCAGCCACCCTTCTGGGCCCCCCAGGCCCCTGGCCAGTTCTCAGCCACCACATATGAAGGTCCCGGCAGCCACCCCATCACCAGAAAACCCCGGCTGCCCCAAGAGACATTCCCACCTTGGCCACTTCAGCTCCAGCCATCCCAGAGCTTTCTCCTGAACAAGGGTCTCCTCACGTCTGGCTCAGGACCACAGCAGCCCTTCCAAAAAGCCCTGCTCCTCAAGGCTCAAGTCAAATCTCATCGACAAGGGGCCACAAAGACAGAGAGCCCCAGCGTGTTCTGTGACTTTGGGCAAGTCATCATCCCTCTCCGAACCTTAATTTTCTCACCCGTATGATGGGGATAATAACTCTAATCTCCAAGAGTAGTGAGGGGCTGTGCAATCAGAGTTTGGGAGTAAAACTGAGGCCAGAAGCAACACCCCAGAAGTTAGCAAGGGAAAGGCTGGGGCCTGGATCTACCACACATCAGCGCAAAGGCTGGGCGGAGGAGGGAGCTGAAGGCAGCCCCTTTCCCATGGCCCCCTCTTGCCCTACCCAGGAAAAGAAAGGAAGGAGCAACCACCCCCACGTTGGCCCAAAGGATAGGTCAGTTGGCCCATGTGATAAGGGAGCTGGAGCCCACAGCAGGGGAAAAGGTGGCCCCATTTCTAGCAAGGGAAACTGAGGCCCCAGGAGTTGAAATGTAGTTGCCTACAGAGCCAGGTATCTTCCCTGGAGCCCTCCCACCCCCACAGAGCACGGCAGGTCAGAGCCCCCCAAGGCAGAGCCTAGGGCCTTGGGGGAGGGGAGGAAAGGAACATGGAAGGGATTTCCCAGCCCCACCCCCCAACATCTGCCTCCATTCCTCACCCCTCCCCACTGGCCTGGGTGTGAAGGCAAAACAAACTGGGGCCCTGGGCTGCCCCAAGGGCTGAGCACGGGCTCTGAGGTCCCCCAAAGGAAAATAGACAGAGAGCGAGAGCCAGGGTGAGAGTTCCAGAGACTGCAGAGAGACACATGTAGGCAGAGAGACACGCAGGAGAGACAGGCAAAGACTCAGAGATGAAGACACAGAAAGAGATGAAGGAAGGCAGGGAAGGGATACGCAGAGACACACGGGGACAGAGGCACACAGGATGAGGACAGGGAGGTGATCACGGACAGACACAGGGGCAGAGACCCAGAGACATGCAAAGAGTCGCACAGAGACAGACACACACACAGACCCAGGTACACAGAGACCCACAGAGCCAGGGCCAGTGAGGCCCACAGGGACCCGGAGGAGCTGACTCGGAAAGTCAGCGAGGGACCCAGACCCACCCAGAGTCCGAGAGTGGAGCAAGGGGAGGAGACGAGGAGTGGGGCCCGCCGAGGGGCGAGCGGCCCGGCCCCCGCGCCGCGCCCCAGCTGGGCGCCCCCTCCCCCCGGGCCCGACGTGGCTCCGGCCCCCGGGCCCCCGGCTCGGGCCCCCGGCCCGCCCCCTCCCGCCCTCTGCCCGAACCGCCGCCGCCGCCGCACCTTGTTGAAGGCGAAGAGCTCCTGCTTGAGCTTCTCGCGCTGCGGGTCGGCGCCCTGACGCCGGAACCGAAACTTCATCATCTTGCGTCCGGCTGCCGGCGCCGCGCCCGCCGCCGCCGCCGCCGCCCGCAGGATGCGCCGCGCGGCCCCGCCGGTCCTGAGGCGCGGGCGGGGCGCCAGGCGGCCCGGGCGCGGGCGCGCGAGGCGGGGCCCGCACGGGGGCGGACGCAGAGCGCGACTGACGTGCAAGCCGACCAATGGGTGTGCCCGTGCGCTGCCCGCCCCGCCCCTACCGGCCAGACAATGGGGGAAGACTGGGCCCCCGGGCTCGGCCGGGCTCGCGAAAGTACTCCCGCCGAGCATGCGCCGCGGCGCGGGGCCTGCTGGGACTTGTAGTCCATGAGCCAGGCCTCCTGCGTGGGCGGCTGGGGACAAGCTTTGGAGAGGGCCGGCGGGTGTTCCCGAAGTTGGTGGAGGACTTTTCCGTCCTCCAACGAGGAGCGGCGTGCTTATTCAGGTATTGAGGCAGACCTGTCCCGAAAGCCAGGAGAGTTCCAACTGGTCCAACTCCCAGATTCTTAAGCCTCAGTTTCCCCACGTTTGATACGGTCCCGTAATTGTCAAGTTATAGTTATAGTTTCAGGGGACACCGCTTTGTTCTCCAGTGTGCCAGAACACCTCCCACTGCCATGCTTTGCCCTGGCTGGGTGGTCAGTCAGGAATGCCTTCCTCAGTCCTAAGCCCCTGGGCAACTCCTACACATCCTTCAGGGTCCACGGTAAAAGGCTCTGTGTAGCAACACGGGATTCTGAGGCAGGCCATCAGCTAAAGAGAGGGGCAGGTAAGGGGCCCTTTCTCAGGAAGTGTCAATTGGGACGATCTTGAGATTGGATCTGGGCCGTTCCAAGATGGGGGAAGGGCCACCCCTGCACAGGGAACAGTGTATAAACAAAGCTGCTGCACCCCGCCTCCAGTCTCCGAGGGACAATTGGGCCTGTCCCCACCCACCTCCCTGCCACCTTTTCTCATCTGGAGGATGGCCTCAAGGCTGAACCTTTCCTTCCAAGGCTGAGCATAGGCTGCCTGGGCTCAGGGCAGGAGGGAGCTCCCAGAAGCAGGTGGGGCAGGCGGACCAGGCCCCAACCCCATAGAGCTGGGTCAGGGGAGGCAGGCCTGACCTCTGACCCTGAGGTAGCTGCCTTACACCGGGAGCCTGGCTGTCCCCCACCACCGGCCCACACCCACAGCAGCCCAGCTCAGCCCTTCCCAGGGCTTGGGGCTACATCTGGAAGAGGAGCGGGTGGGGGAGCAGGGAGGTGAGTGCAGGGAAGACGATCAGAACAACAAAGTTTCAGGGTACCTCCTGTGTGGCAGGCACTATTCCAAAGCCTTCCTCGTTTCAACTGACTTAATGCTCTCAATTTATCTGTGAGGGAGGAAACAGTATTCCCTGCTTTACTGTTGAGGAAGCTAAGACAGATGGGCAAAGGCAAGCGGGGGCTTTGACCTGAGCTGTGGGCACAGCTGGCTGGACAGAGGGGTCAGAGCCCTGCGGCCCCTGCCCACCCCACACCCAAAACAGGCAGCTCAGGCCACTCTGAGACCCAGGTTCTGGTCCCTGCCCTGCCACCCACTGACTGAGTGACAAGACCTGAGCCCCAATTGCCTCCTCCGCAAAACCAGAGCCTCACAATGGGAAGTGTGAAGTTGTTAATTTACATTCCCACATCCTTGCTTAGAAGCTGTGTGGCCTGGGGCAAGTTTCCTAAACTCTCTGTGCCTCGGAGTCCTCACCTGTGAAAATGTGGAGACTATTAGTACCTACCTCAAAGCGTTGCTATGGAGATGAAATGAATTAGGACTTGTAAAGCCCTTAGGAAGTTCTGGGCAGACAGGAAGGGCCCTGTGAGTGTTAGCAGTTGGGAGAGTTCTTGCTAATTGCCTTGTGAGCGCTTCCCCTCCATCACCCTGGGCCAGTCCCTGCCCTTCCTCAGTCTCCTGTTCTGTCTTTGAAAGGGGACTTAGTCATCAGGCAGTGAGCTGCCGTGCCTCCCCACCCCACCCCAGCTCACAATTGCAGGGGGGTGGGGTGCAGAGCTGAGTGGAGACCATGATCGCCCAGGGTTTACTGTGCCGTGATAGGAGACTTGTGGGGGCCTCGGGAGCCCAGAAGAGGCATCTGACCCGAGAGAGTGTCCTGGAGGCCTGGGGGTGGACAGAGGAGGGTCCTGCGGCAAGGAGGGGTTCATAAAGTGTCAGAACGCACCCCCCACGCTTGTAAACAATGCTGATTCTAGGTCCCCGAAATTTGAGTGCCTGTGGTGTGGGGGCCCAGAATGTGGATTTTAAACCTAGCCCTTCCTCAGGTGACTCAGAACCAGCTTGGCCTCATCCGATCAGTTTGAAAGGGGCTCAGTGGGTCCACTAGGGTACAAGTGGGTAAACTGAGACGCAGGCAGACTGGTGCAGCCTAACCACACACAGGGCAGGGTTTAGGAGTGGCACCGGGAAGGGTATCACCCCAGGCTGGGAGGGTCTGGGGCTCTAATGACTTGTTGTCAGTCCCCTCCCCCAGAGCCTCTTCGGGAACAGGCCTGTGATTGCTACAGTAGCCCAAGGCAATAGGGCCGGGCCATCGGGCTCATTGCTTGATGCAGGAAACCGAGGTTCAGGAGAGCCCAGGCAAGGCCCTGAACACAGGACCTTCGGTGATCTCAGGTGCCATACCTATCCTGGGAGCACCAGAAGGGAAAGCAGGTCCCTCCTTCGAATCTTCCAGCCTCGGGTCAAGGGTCAGCCTCAGGCCAGGGAAGGACTGTTCCCTTCTCGGCATTTCCTGGGTGAGGTGGCCTCTCCCTCCTCCCTCCTCCTCCTCAGGCACTCCAGGGCCCTAGCCCAGCTCCGAGGGGAGACTCAGGTCTGGCTTCAAATCCCAAGACATCTCTTTGCTAGCTGGATGCCGTCGGGTAAGCCACTTGTCCAGCTCGGGTTTCGGTTTCCCCATCCTCATCTGTAAAATGTACCAAGGACTAAATGAAATTATTCCAAACAGGAGTTGAGCATGGGGCAGGTTCTGGACCTAGTGAGCCACCTGGTTTTAGAACTCTCTCCAGGACCTGCTGGATGCCTCACCATGCTTCAGATGTGCTAGACATGCTTCTGCCTCAGGAGCTTTGCACTCACTGATTCCTTGCCTGGAACACTTTGGCCCTAGGTTTTCACTTAGCCAAATCCCTCACTCCTGATGCCCTTCCCTGCCTGATTCTTCTGATGACCTCTTTGCACTCACCATCTATTTGACTTTTTTTTTTCCTACCCGCCCCTACTCCTCAGTCTATTTGACTTTTTATTTTTTTAAGATTTTATTTATTTATTTGACAGAAAGAGAGAGAGATCACAAGTAGGCAGAGAGGCAGGCAGAGAGAGAAGGGGAAGCAGGCTCCCCGCTGAGCAGAGAGCCCCATGAAAGGCTCGATCCCAGGACCCTGAGATCATGACCTGAGCCGAAGGCAGAGGCTTTAACCCACTGAGCCACCCAGGTGCCCCATGACTTTTTTTTTTTTTTAAGATTTTATTTGTTTATTTGAAAGAGAGAGAGAGAGAGTGCGTGTGCATAAGCAGGGGGAGCAACAGAGGGAGAGGGAGAAGCAGGCTCCCCACCGAGCAGGGAGCCCAATGCGGGGCTCGATCCAGGACCCTGGGATCACGACCTGAGCCAAAGGCAGACACTTAACCAACTGAGCTGCCCAGGTGCCCTGCCCCATGACTTTTTAATTTTTTAAAAAATATTTATTTTAGGGGCGCCTGGTTGGCTCAATGGGTTAAGCCTCTGCCTTCGGCTCAGGTCATGATCTCAGAGTCCTGGGATCAAGCCCCACATTGGGCTCTCTGCTCAGCGGGGAGCCTGCTTCCCCCTCTCTCTCTGCCTGCCTCTCTGCCTACTTGTGGTCTCTTTCTCTCTGTCAAATAAATAAATAAAATCTTTAAAAAAAAAAAATTTAGAGAGAGAGTGAGTGAGTGGGGGCAGGGTGGAGGAAGAGAGAGAGAGAGAATCTCAAGCAGACTCCCGCTGAATGCAGAGCCAGAAGCGGGGCTGGATCTCACGACCCTGAGATCATGACCTGAGCCACCGAATTCACAAGTTGGATGCTCAACCGACTGAGCCACCCAGAAGCCCCCTGACTTCTTTATGTGTATATTGTCTCCCCAGCTTGAGAGTGAGCTTCCTAAGTTTTTGCTGGTTTGGCTTTTTTGTTTTTTTAAGATTTTATTTATTTATTTGACACAGAGACAGAGAGAACGTGCAAACAAGCACAGGCACAGAGAGTGGCAGGCAGGGAAGAAGCAGGCTCCCCACCGAGCAAGGAGCCCGATGCGGGGCTCAATCCCACGACCCTGGGATTACGACCTGAATCCAAGGCAGCTGCTTAACCGACTGAACCACCCAGGTGTCCCAAAGGTCTTTCTGGTTTTTAATTCTGTTCATTGGTGTGTCCCCGTGCCCAGAACAGTGCCTGGCACAGAGTAGGTACTTAACACATAAAAATAAATAGATAAATAATATAAAATTGAAAAATATCTGAAGCCAGTACAACAAAATATTAATATGTGTGGGGATGCCTGGGTGGCTCAGGTGGTTAAGCGTTTGCCTTCAGCTCAGGTCATGATCCCGGGATCCTGGGATCAAGTCCCACATCGGCTCCCTGCTCAGTGGGGAACCTGCTTTGCCCTCTGCCTCTGCCTGCCGCTCCCCCTGCTTGTGCTCGCTCACTCTCACTCTCTCTCTCTGACAAATAAAATATATGAAAAAAAAAAACGTGTGGGTGGTGGGTGCTCCTGTGGCTTTTCTGTTCGAGTATTTTTCAATGTGTTTGAACTGTTTGTTTTTTTTAAAGATTTTATTTATTAGCTTTTCGCAGTGGCAGTATCGTAGCCAATGAGGTTTATCCGAGGCGCGATTATTGCTAATTAAAGATTTTATTTATTTATTTGACAGAGAGAGAGATCACAAGTAGGCAGAGAGGCAGGCGGGGGGGGGGGAGCAGGCTCCCTGCTGAGCAGAGAGCCTGATGCAGGGCTCGATCCCAGGACCCTGAGATCATGACCTGAGCCAAAGGCAGAGGCTTAACCCACTGAGCCACTCAGGCGCCCCGAACTGTTTCATTAAAAATATAAAACACAGGGGTGCCTGGGTGGCTA
>CM052891.1:42761496-42784694 GCA_028534135.1 Potos flavus | reverse complement strand
ATCTTTTTCCTTTTATTACTTCTTAAAAGCCCCTTCCCCAGCTCCCACGCCCCTGAGCCAGAAGAGGCGCCAACCCAGTCTGCAGACCTGAGCTCTGGCCTTGGATGCATGCTACAGGCAGACAGAGCGGGTGGGCAGGCACCTTCCTATGGGCATGACATGGAGAGAAGGCCCAAGCTGGCCAATGTAGGAGAAAGGAAAGGGTTAGGAAAAAGGAGACCAAATGAAAAAATAACTCAAAAACAAAAGAAAACAAAAACCCTACCACACACCACAACAATTTTCCATACCCCAAATGCTAGACTTGGAAGGACACCAGTCCCTCTAGCTAGAAACAATTCCTAAAACTGCCCCAACATGGTAAGTCTAACTGTTCCGTACAATCACACGCATATGCTTGAAAGAAGCAACCCAGCAAAGACGCGTGCTCTTGGCAAGAAAGGTCAGAACCACTGTAGCTAGCCCCTTAGCAGCTCGGGGACCTGTGGGCAGAGCAAGCCAATGGCCATGGAGGAAGCCCGGGGGCTCAGCCAATAGCTTTGGGGTGGCAGAGGACTGTTGAAACCTCTACCCAGTCATCCTGAACAACTCTGCTGCAGGAGGAAGAGGGTACTGGCATAGGCTTCCAGGACTTGGAGAACGGGTGAGAGGTGGGAGGACAGCAGGCCTCCTGCAAAACCAGTAAGGAGCATGAGACCTCTACCCAGCACACAGACATGGGTGGGAGGGGAAGGGGCAGAAGACTGAACTTCATTTACAACACTGAGAAAATTTACATTTAAAACAAAACAAGAATTTTCTTAACCAAAACATTTTGTTGCTTTTAAATAAACCCAGCCTGACACAGCCCCACTTGAGGACAGCTGCCCCCCACACCTCTACTGGCCACTCCAGCATGAGCTTCTGTCCCCTATAGATGCCAACAGCCTTTCCATTTTGTAAGAAAACCAAGAACATGAGAATCAGGTTCCAGCCAATTCTGTTCTTCAGCCTTAACAGGCAACAAACCCGAGGAAAAAAATATTTAAGGATCAAAAAAATAAAAACCAAAAAATGAAAACAAAAACCAAAAAAAAACAAAACAGCAAAAAACTGAAACGAACAGAAGGAGGGGGCAGCTACGTGAGGATTAACCAGAGTTCCCAGGAGGGCGCGGCAAGCCTCAGTGCCTCCGCATCTTCACCTTTCGGGCAGGGCTGCCTGCCGCCTCCGAGCAGTCCTCCCCAGACTCGTAGGACTTGCGCCAGTAGTTCTCAGAGCTGAAGCTACTCCTCCGACGATGTGTGGGCAGCAGCACTGAGCGCCGGTTCTCTTCCTTGTCCATTTCTAGGATCCGAGGCCTGCAAGGGAAGGGGTGGGTGGAAGCGTTCCCTCACACCTCTGCGTCTGGGTTGAGCCCTCACCATCTGTGGGACGGTGCACTCCAGCTCGGCCATTCTCCAGGAGGGGTGGTACTGGCGGAAACACCAGCATCGTCTCTTTGCCCACTAAGTGCAGTGGCCACACCTCGTCTTTGCAACACTTCCCAATTACCCTGGGGGGTCTGCCTAGCTGAGTCCGGACACCGCCAAGGCTGCCGGACAGGAGGCAGCCTTCCCTAGCACAGCCTCAAGGCCCTGCCCAGTACTGCCGTCACCTCTACTTCTCAGTCCTCCTTTCTGTCCCTGCGCTCTGCTCACCCACTCCACTAGCCCTGACCAGCAAGCTCTTCCTGCCTCAGGGTTTCAGCCCAGTACCTCTTGACTAGATGGGCCTTCACATACGGCTTCCTCGTCCTTCTCATCTCAGCTTAAACATTTCCCCAGAAGTCTTCCCCAACCCTTCTGAAATGGGTCCCTGGTCTGCTATCTTCCACATCCCGAGCTTCTCTCCTAACATTTAAGTATAACACACAAAAGCGTTTGTCTGAGTGGACTGAAAGAGGGAAGTCATGGGAAGCCCACGAAGCCTTCCCACTTGTCAGAGTCTCAGCCCAACCCCTGCTCTCTGAGGGTGCAGGCAGCTGGTCATGGCTTAGGTGGGAATGCCACCAATGCCACTGACCTAGAAGCAGACATTAAGGCTTGGGAAGGTGGTCAATGCCAGGCTCCTAACCACCCACCCCAGGCTTCCCCCACCCATTTCACCCTGCAACCAGGCCATGGGGCTGCATTGTCGGCCTTCGTTGAAGGTCCCTAAGCTGAGTACCTGTGGGCAGCATCGGGGTCTGCCTTGCGATGGGACCGCTTGGGTTTCAGAGCAGGGTCCCTGTTATTTCCCGAAAGACGATCTGAAGCATAGCTGGGTGGTAACACAGAGCTGCTCAGGGACTTTGTTTCCAACCGGGGTGCATCTAATCTCGTCCTGCAAAGGAAACATGCATGGGGTCAGCAGTGGGCCTCTGGGGAGGGTGTGGGCCCCATGAGACCAATTCTCTGGCCAGGGAGAGGGGATCCAGCAGCCTCTACTCTGTGCCTCAGTTTCCTCATAGTTCAACTAGGTCTGGCTGACTTGCAAAGACCCGCCTTCTTAAGTTCAGGCTTAGGAGTAGGAACAAGAACATTTCTGTTTGGAGACCTCTAGTGATAGGGATCTGCACCAGGGGAAAGATCCAGGGCTCTCTCTCTCAGCTGGACAAGCAGACCCACTCACCCTATCCAGCCCAGAGGTTCTCCAGGGGCTTCCACTCCACCTGCTAGAGTCCTCAGGGCTCCAAAATACTCTAGCAGATGCCCTCATCTTTCCTGAAATATCAAGATAGGAAGGAAGGTTCCCCTGGTCCAGGCCTACAAAAGGAGAAGAGACTCTCCTACTCTCTCAAACAGGAACACTAAAGCTGTGGCAGAGCCAGAAAGTCCAGTCCCAACTCAACATTCACACACTTGGCTCTGATCTCACCACAGCCACCTGGCAGCTTCTGCTGGTTACAGGATGCTAACCAAGTCAAGGCCAAAGGGCTTTTGAAAGCAAAATCCCTGCCGAGCACTAGGCCTCAGTTTTAAGGAACATACTGCCCAGTAAAGGGAAAACATGCAAGTATGGACAGGACAGTGATCAGAGTCCTTTATAAAGCCAGGCCAGGAGGAAGCTAGCCTGGAAACCTCAAAGAAGCCCCGAGGCTTCTTGTGTGATGCAAAGAAGGCTGGCAAGTCAGGCTGGTAGCAGCAAGGGGCAGGAGAGAAGCCTGGGGTGGGGAGTGATAGGAACATATCTGGCAGAAGGCCCTGAAGGCACCTTTCCCATAGGCCACTGTGCACAAAATAGTCACTTGGTTCTGAGGAAGGTGCTGTGGTCAGAGCAGAGCACCCTCACAAGAATACTGCAGGGAAGACAGCAGGAGGGAAATCCGAGAGCTGCCCTGGCCTAAGCCACACAGTGTTCTTGGTAACAACTGCATGCAAAACTCACAGGTCCCTCTACCTAACCCCAACTGACTGACCTGCTGTAAACAGATGGGGAAAACTAGGTCCCAAAGGTTACGGTAAGTCACAGGCCCTGGAAATCATGGGAGAAAAGTTTAAGCCCAGGTGAGACTCCAAACAAGCCTGACAAGCAGGAACTACAGGGCTCTGACCTCGGGCAGGGGTTTTTCTCCTGAAGCCAGCAGGTGGAGCCTTCTAGCTGGGAACCAACATTCTAACACCCTCAGCCCCAAAGTGGTGGGCAGACCAGCAGTAAAATTTTGCCTGCCTGTTTGCTTTGGCCTTACGGACAGGGAAGCCAGAATGGTCAGCTGTACTCACTGGCCCACCAGTCTCGGCCTCCACTCTGGGCCCTCCAGGCTCAGAGAACCAGGACCTATCTAGCAGCAAAAGGAAGAAGATCCAGCCTTAATGGTGCCATTTAGAATCCAGGCTAACTGCCGTCCTTTTCTGGACCTATTTCTCCATTTAAACAAAGTAGGGAAAACAAAGTGGCTGGCCCCAGGGCCTCTTTCAGTTCTAAGGGTTTAGAAATCAAGTGGCCTCTTTCAAGGCTAAGACTTTTAAGATTTGGCTGGGTGGGTGGAGGCCCACTTGCCTAGGTGGCTCAGCCAGTTAAGCGTATGCCTTCGGCTCAGGTCATGATCCCCTCCTGGTATGGAGTCCCACATTGGGGTCCCTGCTTGGCAGGGAACCTGCTACTCCCTCTGCCCTGTTCATGCTTGCCGTTTTTCTCTCTCCCAAAAATAAATAAAATCTAAAAAAGAAAAAAAGTTTTAAAAAACTTTTTTTTTTTTAAAGATTTATTTATTTATTTAACAGAGAGAGAGAGAGATAGAGACAGAGACAGAGACAGAGACACAGCGAGAGCGGGAACACAAGCAGGGGGAGTAGGAGAGGGAGAAGCAGGCTTCCTGCCAAGCAGGGAGCCCAGTGCGGGGCTCGATCCCAGGACCCTGGGATCATGACCTGAGCCGAAGGCAGACGCTTAACGACTGAGCCACCCAGGCGCCCCTAAAAAACACTTTTAAAAAAGATTTTATTTATTTACTTAAAAGGGAAAGGGGTGGCAGAGGGGCGGGAGGGAGAAAGCAGACTCCCTGCTAAGCAGGAAGCCAGACTGGATTCCAGGACCTGGAGATAATGACCTGAGTTGAAGGCACACATTTAACCGACAGAGCTACCCAGGCATCCCAAAGGCCAGGATTCTTGAGAGGAGTTATCAGGAAGAGATAGTGCCAGGCAACACCCAGACACGAGGGTGGGAATTAGAAATCACTGGAGCCCAAGGACCTCTTCTTTACCAAGCCAGGCCTCATCCCCCCTATTATGTGTGTAGGGCCGCTGGAGAGGCTAGGGAGACAGGTGGGACCAGCTGAGACTAGACAGGCCAAGGACATGGACTGGCTCTGCTCCTCTCCCACTGCCTGAAGGAGGGGAAGGGTGTGGTTCCGCACATGACAATACCACTGCCATCAGGAGGCAGCCCTCAAGAGAACGGATGATCAGGAGGTGGCCCTACTAAAAAAACCTGCCTCCTGTACGTACTTTGGGGACAGTGTAAGTTCTGGGGCCCCAAAGTGCTTCTGACGCATCCCCTGGGGCTTTACAAGTACATCTCAGAATAGCTGGAGAAGTTCCTGCCCTCCTTCCATATCCAAAAAGCTACCATGCTGCAGGAAGCCAGGCTAAAGCAAAATCCCAAACCCAGCGCCCACTGGTAGCTTAATTTCTGAGAACACCCCTCTTGAAAGGCAGCTAACTTCCAAGGAGCATGCTAGGCCCTTCAAGGTTCAGCAAACATACCCATAAACTTCTGAAGTCAGGAAGCTCTAGCAGTAAGGGCTGGGCCTGGGCCTCCTCAGGTGGCAAGAGGAAAAGAGACCTGCCTTACAGATCTGAGTCAACATCCAGGGGTTAATGAAGGCACCCCAGGTATATGAGGTCACCCACGGTGTCAGGACACCCCCAAGACAAAAGCAGGGATTGGGCAGAGGTACTGGGGAAGCCAAAACAAAGGGAGGATGACTGAGCATTAATATTAACACATTAACATGTGACCTGAGGGCGAAGGGAGGGAGCTGACATCCCAGGAGCTCTCCTGGCATTCCTTTATCACTCACTGAATCCTCTAATTCTCCGGAGAAGCTGCTGAGGAGGACTATTCCCACTGTGAGGATGGGAAGCAATGCTAAACTGGAGCCCAAGTCACTGGCCTACGCCACACAGCTACTCTCCCATGACGGCCTCTGAAGGTGGGCTCTCTGAACTGCAACAGAACACACTGCTGTCCAGGCAGACCATGTCTGGGGGACCAGGAACCAGTCCGCATGTCAGGCCGACCATCCGTCAACTTCTGGCTCCACCCTCACACCAAGCACCCTTGTGCTTACAAAGCGTGGCAGTCCCAGTGGCGCAGTGAGGCAGTGTGGCAGGCCTGTCTGAGCACCCCTTGTCTACTGAGTGACCTGGGCCTCTAGGTCTAAGCTCCAGCACCTGAGTGTCAGATTCTCACAAAGTGCAGACCTGTACTGTTGTCTCTCCTGCAACAGTATCCAGACCTCCTCCTGACACCACTCCCCATCTTCCACCAAACTCCCTCCAACATGACACCTCGCTGCCCGCAAGACAGTTCTGACCCTAGCAGGCTTCCACATGGGTCTCAGAGAGCCTAAAAAGCATGTGAGGGATATAACCCAAAGAGAGGGCACCCAGGGGCGCCTGGGTGGCTCAGTGGGTTAAAGCCTCTGCCTTCGGTTCAGGTCATGATCTCAGGGTCCTGGGATCGAGCCCCGCATCCGGCTCTCTGCTCAGCGGGGAGCCTACCTCCCCCCCTCCCCCGCCTACTCCTCTCTGCCTACTTGTGATCTCTGTCAAATAAATAAATAAAATCTTAAAAAAAAATTATTTTTAAAAGATAAAAAGAGAAGGCACCCAAAGCCCATGGTGGGCATAGCAGGGCTTCCAGAAGACCTCCATACCCAGGCCTGCAAGATAACAAGGCCCCAAGGGCCTCTCCAAATCGTTCAGCCTGATTACCAACATGTCATACCACATACTTGTAACCCAGAGCTCCAGAAGCCAGTGCTCTACAGATGCTAGCCAGACAACAGGGCCAGCATCATGGGTGCCCAGGAACCCCCTCCCCCCCCCCCCCGTTCAGGCCTGGTAAGGTACTGCTATCCTCCACGACACCAGGCGGCCAGACAACAAGCTTGCTTTCCCTGGCCTGGGCCAGTAAACAACCTATCTCCCGGTTTCCCTTTCCTCTCACTCACTGTGCCTGTACTTGTATCTTACCACGACTGGACACAGCCTTCCTCATCCCCTACCCCTGACTCATCAAATTCAGAGGGAAAGTATGGTGAGGAAGCGGCTAGGAGAAGCAGGCACGGCATTCTTCAATTTAACCATCCCTAGCACCACCACTGCCCCAATTTATAGGTGAGAACACAGGGCTCAGGTAACCAACTTGTCTTCAGTGAAGACGGGGCAAAGCCGGGTGGGAGCCTAAGCCAGTTTCATCTCCAGGTGGTCTTACTGCTCCCCCATTCCTTGTGCAGGATAAATGCACATGGACACACATACTCACTGGACCAGGAAACAAAGGTGGGCTAACCCTTGGCCCAGGGGACGAGAATCTTGGAGACAGAAGCAATGGCATGGGTCCTGGTGGAGGCAATGTCTCAGGCCAAGTCAGGTAAGCCAAGAGCTGGCCACCCCTGCCCCCTGAGGGACGAAGCACAGAATGCACCCTCCATTCCCACCCTCCGCTCATACACACACACACACACAGAACCTCGTACTTGGGCTTTCAAGAACATGCTTTCAGGAACAGTCTTCCCCTGACCCCTTGGAATCCCCTGGTCTGAAGGACCAAATAAGCCATTTAGCTTAGCTGCCTGCAGTCTCTCTCATGCAAATCCCTCACCCCACTGCTTCCTGGCACACACCAGCCTTGGTTAACACTTGGCAAATGAACCTTTAGCTGCTCCTCCCAGCTTCAACCCACTGAGCTGAGCTCACTTAGCCAAAGGCAAAGAAATGGGCTATTAACACTGCCTTGAGCCACTTTATCTGATTAACTGGAGAGATTAGCCACACAGGAATATAAGGTCTTGTAGGCAGACCTAGGGCAGCCCTGGGTGTCTCCTGAATACCAAGGGAGTGGGTGCCCTGGCCACCAAATGAAGGCCCTGAAGGCCCACAAGCCATCTCTTGATGATCAAGTGTTGACCCAAGACCTCCTTCCCACACCTCCCCTCAAATACAGAGATCCTCTATACTTCGCACCTTCTATACTTTGAGTTTTTTTTTTTTTTTCAGAATTCTTATTTAATTGAGAACGAGAGAATGTGCACAGGTAGGAGCAGAGAGAGAAAAGCAGACTCCCATTTAGCAGGGAGCCTGATGTGCGCAGGGCTCAATCCCAGGAGCTTGGGGATCATGACCTGAGCTGAAGGCAGACACCTAACTGACTGAGCCATCTAGGAGTCCCCGGCTTACCATCTCTGCCTGGCTGGCAATTTCTAGCTCAGAAGCCATATCTACCAATCCTGTCCCAACCCACCCCCAACCCCTACACCAAGCTAGATGTAATTGTTAAATTTTTGTTTGTTGTTGCTGCTGTTGTTTGCTGGGCTCCAGCAGATATACTTTGTGCTTTTAAGACAGTGTTTACTCTGGTTGTGTTGTACTAGCATGCAAAATGCCAGCCCCGTTACACACGAGCAGACCCAGGTTCAAAGTCTTACTCAGCCATTTACTGGCTGTGACCCCAAACAGATTATAATACTAAGCTGCAGCTCAAGGATTCTACTCATGGGGAAACTCTCAGCTGGTCACTCCCAGCCTCCCAGTCCTCCCTGTGAGAAACAATGGTGCCACACACACACACACGAAGACTCAGTACCGATCACATTCAAAGATGCCACATTCTGTAGAATCAAAAAGCACTTGGTGGCCACCCACCCATTTCCCCCCATGAGGCATTTAGAAGGATTGTCCCAGCTCTGACTGACCCAAGCTGGTGACAGAGCCCCCCAGGCCCTCCCACAACAGCCTGTGCAATTTTTATCCAAACTTAAGAGAAGGCAAGACTGGCTCCATCCCCTCTGCCTATGGAACAGGCCCAGGCTCAATGCCTAGATTTCACCCATCCAGATGTGGCCTCGCCAGCAAGCAAGTCAGCCGGGTACCCATCTAGACCACAACCTTGATGCCTGGGCCAGGATGCTCCCTTTTTCATCCTGTCACCAGCTTGTCCTTTTCCAAGACAAGCCCATATAGCTACTCTGGAGCTGCTCCTCATTCGCCTGCGTTGTCCTCCTCTGGTACCTTCTCTGGGCTGGGCCTCAATGCTGGGCCTGGAAGAGCAGGGTCCCCGTCCCCACAAAATGCAGATTTGGAAATTCACAATGGCAAGTATACGGGCTTTAATAGTCTAAATTTAGAGGGGGGGTTACACTGAGAGGGCTACAGGTATGTGTGTGATACTTTCTGTGTGTCAAAACAGTCAACACCTGACCCTTGAAGGATGGCTAGGTCAACCAACTTTCACTGTGCATATGCGGGTCATTTGCAGGGTAGGATGTGGAGGAAGATGAACATGTTGATGAACATTTCCAACAGAGGCCACACTGCTGCAAGGATCCAAGTCCATGGACCACACTAGGAGCTGCAAGTACTTTAATGTAAGTGTGGAGTAAAAAACAAGAAAAACTCCAAAAGGTTAGGCTGGATGGACAGGCAAAGCCCAACAAGGAGCCTGGCTTTTATCCCGGGCCTCTCGTCTGGTCCCAAGTTGTCTCCCTATAGCTGGGCAGTATTCTAGCTCAGTTGATCCGGGGAAGCTGAGGGCCATCCTCCCACTCCTCTCCAGCCCTCTCATACCAAAGCTCTGTGCTTCTGCTCTCTAACCCAGTCTGTGGTTGGCTCCTGGGCCCATTCAAGTAGAAAGGTCAAAGAGCATCAGTCACCCACCAACAGTCATTCCCTAAGGTCAGACCACCGCCAGGAGCCCAGCTGACCAAAGAGCTTCCAGGGGGACCTGGTTAACAGTATAGGCTCCTAGCTCCACTAAGAAGCATCCAACCCAGCCAGCCTGAGATTTTCAAGTAAGGGAGAGCCACTGCTGAAGAGGAATGAAATAGCTGGAAGAATGACCTGACACTCCAGCTACAGCCACTTCATTTGCACCTCCAGTGAAGATTTCCCTGGGATAAGCTATTTTGAGAGGCTTGCAGGGAACACCAGGGAAGCTGCTGGTCTGGTTTTTTATCACCCTGGGAGTTCCTTTCCAAGCTCCTGGCCTAGGTGGGCCACTTGTCCCTGGCTGCAGCTGAAGTGCCAGTATAGCTCAGGAAGAAATGACTGGGGAGAAGAGGCCAGAAGGGGGCTAAACTCTGGACTGTATCACTTCCGTGTTCTGGGTTTTGGCCTGGGCTGGGAACCATAGGAAAAGAAAGCAGAAAGGCAAAATAAAACCCTTCTGATGAATTCTAGGAATATTCTTAGGCTAGAGGCGAGATGCTGCCAGCTCCTAGATAGACCACTGCCTGCAGCTCCCACATATGCCTGGTGCTCTGTCTGCACCCTAGGATCGTCCTTCGGGTCTCTATTATCTCCATTCTACATAGGTGCAATAGATACTCAGTTTTAACTTGACAAAGTGGCAGAGCCATGCCAAATAGACTTCATCTACCACACTATTTTGGTGTTCTGGACCCAAAAGGCCAAGATGCTCAAGTTATAAACCGAAGTTAAAAAGATGGCAAGCCAGAAAGTAAGGATGTACTTAAAAAAAGACAGAACTCCTAATAGCCAAAGCTGGAGTAACTGGAGCATAAAATAAATACCCATAAATCCATACTGATGTAAGTAAACAACTGAATAAAGAAATAAACAAACGAAGAAGAAAAGAAACAAAATGTCTTTGCAGAAGAATTCCCAATAACTTGGGTGGTGACTCCCCCGCTCGGGGAAGTGGAGCTAACTCCCCACTCCTTATGTGTGGGCTGCACATAGGGACTTCCCTCCTACCCCAGGGGGAATAGTAACTCTAGAGTGCAGAACGTAACCAACAAGCACAACCTCGGCCAGGCGTTCCCAGTCAACATCAACAGTGAGAAGTCCTGGGCCCTGGATAGGACTGAAGAGAAGGGGGCTTTACCTCTGTGCTCTTCCTCCCCCAAACCCCGAGCCCTAGTAGAACCATGAGAAAAATGTCAAATTCCAATGGAGAGATAGTCTACAAAATATCTGACCAGTCAGTGATATCACGAATAAGTCAAATCTAAAAAACTGTCACAGCCGAGAGGAGCCGAAGGTGACATGACGACTAAATGTAATATGGGGTCCTGGCACAGAAAAGTATGTTAGGAGGAGACGAAGAAAATCCCAATACACAGGAACTTCAGTTAATAATAATGTATCAATATTGCTTTCTAGACTATAATAAACACATCTTACTAATATAAAACATCAATATCGGGGAAGTGGTGCTTGGAGTACATAGAGACTCTGTACTATCTTTACAATTTTCTGTAAATCTAAAGCTATTCTAAAAACAATGTTTATTTAAATTAAAAGAAAAAAAAAAAGATGGCAAGCTATACAACACTGTTCCAGCCGGGGCAAGGGGGTGGGGTGGGGGGCTGTCCGGGCACTGGTTCTGCTCTCCTCACTGACATCTATACAACTCTGGACAATCATCTAGCCTCTTGGACTCCACTCTAAACAAGCCTGTCTTGACCCAGCACCCGTTTGGCTCAGTCCATTCACCCCATGAGCAGAAAACCAGAAGTGCTGAAGAGGCCAGGACTGGTGATGTTGGTCAGTACATCCCTGACTCTCTGGCCAGAGAGGAGAGACAGTCACAAGCTATACACCTGCTAAACACTGCAGCCTAACCTCCCACCTTCGTTTCCTCTTCTCACTCCCTGCTCCTCCCAGAAGTGAAAACCCAGGCATTTTTAAAGCAGGCTGCTAAGGCGCAGTCTAAAAATAATCAGCAAGATCACATGTGACAAATCAGAACAAGAGATGGGGAAAGAGAAAAGGGGAGGGTAGGTCTGCAAGAGGGGTCCCCAAATCTTGCCTCAAGACTGTATCCATAAACACTGCGAGCATGCGCTTTTGCTCAGTCCCCAACTCCCTAAACAGCCACAGAACTTAATTTTCCAATGAAGAAAAGACAAAACAGCTTTTTCCTCAAAGAATTAAAATAAAAAAGTAGGAGACCTGATAGGCTTTTCCTCTCCCAGGCTTCATGCCGCTGTGCTATTGATACAGAAGAGCCAAGTTCTAAGGGAATCCAGACCTACATCTCCAGACAGGCCTGCAGGTGCCAGACACCGGGGCACTTACTTCCTGAGGATGATGACCGCTCTGCGCTCCTTGATGTCCTGAGGCCGTATGCAGTGAGTGATTTCATCAGCAGCATATCCACTGAAAATAAACACAGAGCATATGAGCTTGGAAAGTGAACAGACAACCGAAGTTCCCAGAGGGTAAAGACAGAGAAATATGGTCCAGGTCTTATGGCCACTGCTGCGTGTTATTTTGAGATGTTCAAGGATCTACGTGGAAAGGGAAATCACCTGTTAAGCTCTAGGATACGCCACTCAAGAAAAAAACCTGGGATGAGGCAAAGGCAGGCCTGAAGGTAGAAATCACAGCAGCAATCTCTCCACACAAGCCAAGAGCCCTTCTTTTACAGGGCCCCCAAGAAGGTATACCTTTAATCACTCTGGAGGCAGCTAGAGTGATTCAGGCCAGATCTTGGTGAGAGGACAAGAACTGCATCTCCTCCTCTTCTTCCCTTCCTGCCCCCCACCCTTCAGCACAAAGAGGAAGCCAAGGCAGACACTGACAGCCCTGAGTCACCCGAGAGAACTAAGGATGCAATGTTTAAAAAAGAGAATTTGTCTACTTGAAAACAAGCTTTCAAAAACCTCCATTTGGGGGGATCCAAAAATCTTGAAGACAGCTGTGTTTGGGATATTTTAAGAATTCCCATCACACTCAAATATCTATTTATTTTCATCAAGTTACACAATTTAAAAAACTGCTTAGACCAATGAATGTGGGTAGATGACTGTCCTCTTCACAGCTAACATCGTTCCGATCTGAAACTCTGGAAGCAAACTCAGCATCCTGAGCCTCCTCACATGCCCTCACCAGGAGCATGGCACCCAAGAGGCACTCCCACCCCAAGTTCCTCCACCGAGCTGAGGCAGGGCTCTACACAGCCAGACTCACGCTCAGCCACAGGCATAGTGGGAGGTGAACACCTCAGCCTTGTCTTGCTCAGCTTTTCCCTGGCCACCCCTAGACCGCAAATCTTCCTCTCCATAGCTGCTCATCAGCTCCCTTCTCAAGGGCAGCTATAAAGACAACCGTGTAACTGTTAGAAACACTGCAGGCCTGGAAGGAACAACTCAGAATGGCCAAGCTGCCCCAATGTGAGCAAGAATTAGAAGCAAGACAAATAAAAAATAAGTCCAAGAGGGAAAACCCCTCTGCTTTGGGGCCATGCTAGAAGAGACAAAACCTTTATTATTTTTTAAAGATTTTATTTATTTGTCAGAGAGAGACAGACAGACACACCACGCACGTGAACGTGTGCACACACGAACCGGAGGAGTGGCAGGCAGAGGGAGAAGCAGGCTCCCTGCCAAGCAAGGAGCCTGATGTGGGACTCAATCCCAGGACTTTGGGATCATGACCTGAGCTGAAGGCAGACCCTTAATCAACTGAGCCACCCAGGCATCCCCAGAACCTTTATTTTATGTATTTGTTTGTTTGTTGGCTTTTTAAATGACTTTTTTTAAGGTTTTATTTATTAATTTGACAGAGACACAGTGAGAGATGGAACAGAAGCAGGGGGAGCTGGAGAGGAAAAAGTAGGCTTCCCGAGGAGGAGGAAGCCTGATACGGGGCTTGGTTGGGACCACGACACCAGCCAAAGGCAGCCACTTAATGACTGAGCCACCCATGTGCCCCTTGTTTATTTTTAAGATTTATTTATTTGACAAAGACAAAGAGTGAATGCGCACAAGCAGCAGGGAGAGAAGCCGACAGGAGAGAAGCAGGCTCCCTGCTGAGCAAGGAGCCCGATGTGGGGCTTGATCCCAGGACCCTGGAATCACGACCTGAACCGAAGGCAGATGCTTAACTAACTGAGCCACCCAGGTGCTCCCAGAACCTTTATTGTAAAGGTTCCTTCTCTGAGCTAGACCAGAGGTTTTCAATTTTCTCTGTGAACATCAGTCCTAGAAGAGGCTATGGACAAATGTCCACAATCAAATCAATGTGGAAAATATTGAAAAGTTTAAAAGGCACGACTATGTTAAGAGATCTGAGAATTACTACAGCAAAAGAATCTGCTGACTTTGTTTAATTGAGCACTGACCAAAGAACCTTCTCTCAAATAACACCTATTAATATCTGTAAGCCCTACAGTGAGAAATGCCACACAGAGCTAGAGGAGTTGGAAGAACCCTGAGTGAGATCCTGAGTTTTGTTAGCTACTAGCGTTGTGACCTTAGGGAAGTCACTTGCTGGGCACCTAAACCTGTTTCTTCATCTGTAATAAGGACAGCAGGAGCTTTTGGGTGTTCACTTTGTTATGCTTTACAACTTAGGTATTCCTTTATGACCACTAACAATAAGATTATCTATCTTATTTGAGAGAGGGAGAGAGAGACACCACACATGCGATGCATGGGGGAGGGGGGTTGATGGAGAGAGGGAATCCCAAGCAGACTCTGCACTGAGCACAGAGCCCAACACTGAGCTTGATCTCATGACCCTGAGATCATGACCTGAGCTGAAATCAAGAGTCAGATGCTTAACCTACTAAGCCACTCAGGTGCCCCAATGATAAGATTTTAAAAAGTGGGACACTGCCTCTTCCCTTGAAGGCAGAATTAAGAGTTCTAGGACTACATGGTTGGCACCCCTGGAACCTATAGGGCTGTTGTGAGAATTAAGTTAGATAATGCAGTGTGCCTGGCACAACAATCCCATTTACTAAGCACAGGACACAAGCCAGAGGGCACTGGACCACCCCGGGGCAAGCTAGAGACTTGGGTTCAGTACCTGCCAAGGAAATGTGATCTGGGTTCCTCTTGCAGGGATCTGCCAGCAGAAGAGGCCTCATGGGCCCCATTCCCAGGACTAGTTCTAGAGCTCGTTCTAGGCTCTTGTCACTCCGCACTGGGAGAATGCATGTGTGGGGTGCAGGACAGTCCTGTAAAAACACAGAACTTCCCCCAAAGAGCTAAGTCCAATTCCCCGAAGGTAATCCAAGGCACGTTTCTAAAGCCTGAACCTGCAGTACTTGCCATAGGCAACCTTTCCTACTGTTAACGAGTATCAATCTGTTTGACATGGCTATAGGCACCTGGGGCCCTCACCTCCCATACTCAACAAGGAACCACTCCCCTTAATGCAGAAGGAGTAAACCCAGATGTCTGTCAAACCTTAACTGCCCCCACATCCCCAAGGGCTCCAGAATTCTGCCCCTGAGCCCAGGCCTTAGAAGAGCTAATGCAGAGGTTAAGACCACCTGGACCCCCAGAAATGACCGTGTCACTGAATGCGCCTGAACAGCTCATTAGCACTGGTCTTCTAGAACTTCCTGGCAGCTGTGACATGGCCCACTGACCCCTCCTCAGTATCTCAAGCTCCTCTGGGAGCAAGAGGCTCTAAGTCCTGGCCAAGGAAAGCTCTTCTGGCTAAACTTCAACAGAAAATGTCCAGCAGAGACCACAGAGGTTTATTTACTGCTAAGGAACCTACTTACCACAAGAGAAACTATCTGAAAGTCCCAGTCTGCCAGCTTGAAACTTAATATGCCCTGGTTCCAGCCCTACCCTTGGCATGAAGAAAAGTTCCAGTGCCTCCTGCTCTTTGTTTTCACAGGGAAGGGAGAAGAGGAAATACTTCATGCTGGCCAGCCTCCTGATCCCTGCCTGGGCTGAGCCCATTCAAGATCCCCCCACCCCATGTAGCAGTGACCAGCATGCCACAAGCATCAAGAGTGACAGACCTGGCTCTGTAACCCACTAGCACTATGCCTTACAGTGACTCTTAAGAGACTTTCTTCTCCCCAGGGAAGCTTTCCTCAAATCCCCCAGGATGGGTTCCCCCCACACCAGGCACCCACGCACCCACCCTGCTCTACTACTATGTTTGGCCTTGTGGAAATTGTGTTTTCCCTGTAAGACAAAGTACTGTAAAGGCCTTATTCATCTCTGCACTGAATGGACACTAAATGAAATGTGTGTTGAGCTCAACTGTTCTGTTTCTACATCTACAAAACAGATCTCACAGTAAATCCCTCCTTAGAGGATTAGGTGCAGGTTAAATGAGGAGTCTAAAAAACTCTAAGGGACTGTGCAGGACTGTACATCTCTCCTCTAGGGAACAGTTTTGGAGACAGTGTTAGGGCAAATTTCCAAGACAGCCACCACTCTCCATCTACTCTGTGCCCTGGCCAGGACAGAACAGAACCAGAGGTGGAGGGACTGGCCAAGATTACCAGCACCGCCAGACAACCTCCCTTCGGCTACAGCTATCTGCTCTGGGCAGCACCCACGAGCCTGCCTCACACCCCTCATGGGCCTACAGGACTAAGAAACTTAGGCTTTGGGGAACAGGCCAGCCACCTGGGCACAGGGGTGGGATTGTGAGCTCACGCTCATTATAACCAGACCCAACCTTCTAAGAAGACACATGGCCTAACTTTGAGAAGTCCTGGGACTTTATGAATACAGAAGGAAGGTCAACCTGTTCCAGGTCCCAATTCTCTCCACATCAAGGTATAATTAGAGAATAGCTAAGCACAGAAAGCAGCTCATCTCCAGAGACACTTTACTTAAACTTCAAGCATTCCACAGTGTGAAATTCAATCTTCGTCAACAACTCTATGCCACCAATAGCCCATTTTGCAGAGAAAACTAAGGCCCAGAGAGATTAAGTTACTTACCAAGGTCAAACAGCTGAAGAGGTGACACTGGAACTCTAATCAAACTCTCTTGATTTCAGTATCTATGCTATCCTGTTTTTTTGGTTTTTGGTTGGGGGAGGGGGTAGGTAATAAGGAGTAGAGAGAAAAGCCCATCTGTGTTTTCTGGTAACAAGGTCCAATCTATCCTAAGGCCTTCACTGGCTTTAAGAAAGGACATTCAATACCAACCACGCCCAAGGAAGAAGTCTGAAAAGATGAGCCCATGCCTCCAGAGAGCCAGCACCGTATCTCAGCAATGGCTGCACACCAACTCCCCAGGCGAAAATGGCCAGCCAGCCCTGAAATCTGTACGGCCTATTTACTTTCTGCTTGCTCTGAGCTTCATGATTAAGACCATGGTTTGCCTGCTAGCCTCCTTCCCTTTGCTGCTGCTGCCTTCTTGTTAGGCCTGGCAGAACCAAGGCCAGCCAATCCCCTTGGCCCAGAGCTCCTCCTAAGAACGCACAGCCCTGACTTCATCCTGAGATTCCACCCCCTCCCGTGGAATCGGACTGCACACAAGAGATGTGGCCCAGGACCTATCTGCCCTACTTTCCCAACTATTTTAAGCCAGAAAGCTAAATTTTGCTTTCAAACAGCTGAATGAGATCAGCCCTTAGCCCAGAACGAACAGGGGTGCCCACTCCACCCAATATCAGTTATTACGTAGAAGTCACAGGCTGTGCCCACCTCTGCATGTCCCATGGCTGGGTGGTAACAGTCATTTCCAGACAGGTGGCTAATAAGGCCTGGGTCTCTGGGCATGCAGCCACCACAACCACAGACCATGGAGCAGTGATTAAAAGTAGCAGCAACTAAGCAATTAGTCTTGAGGTAATTATTCTAATTAATCTAACTAAAATGTGTTTTAATCCGCCCCTTCACCCTACAGAGAACAAGAGAAGGAATGTGGAAAGAACTGATATGAAGAAAAGGCGAAAAGATACTTGTTTCTCGGGAGAACAACATTAAGAGGGGACCCAACCAGGCCCAACATGAGAAGGTTACAAAAACAACAACAAAAAAACTGGGTTTGGAAAGACATTCGAAGCACATTTAGAGGCACTGCTCTAAATGCCCACATTTGGACACTGCTGAGTCAATGTTTGCCACACGCTAACGTCTACACTGACAACTATTAAATATAAAACAGTATTCCTGCCATGTAGCCTTGGAACCGGTATAGACTCCACTGCCACCAACAACTGATGTCTGAGTCACATGAGAATTACTAAAAACCCTCCCCACCTGCAGAGAACCACATTCTTCATCAGCCCCCATCTTCCACTCTGCAGATTTACAGCTCATCACTTCCAGGCTGGGATTCGTACCAGGAAGTCAAAGCATCCCCTCTTACCAGCTTGGGGAAAAGCCCAAGGAGCACTTAAAGAGAGGCACTACTAACAGGCAGGTGTTCTCCCACCTGCATACCAAGTAAACAGAGTACTAAGTAAGCAGGTGCTAGAAAATTAAAATTAGTGCGGGCATCCAGAACCCTAGAGCAGTGGCTCTCAACTGGAAAGATTTTTGCAGCCCTACCCCTGGGATATCTGGCAATACTTGTGGAGACATTTTTGGTCACCATGAGGATGAAACTACTATTTAGTGTACAAAGTCCCCAGGGATGCTGCTAAACATTCTACAATGCACAGACCAGCCCCTACAAAACAAAGAATCAGCCAACCCAAAATGTCAATAGTACTACTACGGAAAAGGTCTGATGTAGTGCTTTCCCATGGCACACCTCGCCAGAATCTCTACTTCAGGTCCAGGTTGAATCTGAGAACTAAAAATGAATTCCATCAGCCTCAAGTGAGCATCTACCTGCCCCCACCTTGCCTATAGCTACTCTCTGCTACACTGTGCTAAAGCTTCTGTGCTCTCCCTGCTAACTTCTTTGCTTGGCTAACTTCTAGTCACCCTTCAAGTTCTACCTTATTTCCAAAATCCTAAAAACTTCTAACAATCCAAAATGGGTTCCCCCATCTTCAAAGTACGCCTGCAGTTACTTCCCTGGGCTTTAACTGTCTGTGGCTTCCAGTAGGCTGTGAACTCCGTGAAGGGAAGAGCCACGCTGTAAGCTCCGCCAAATGCCTAGCCCCTTCCCCAACAAGAGAGCAAAGGATCATTAAATGGTTGTGTATGAAAGCAAATACCCATTTAAGTGCCTACCCCATGCCAGGCTCTGTATAAACACCAAAACACTGCATTTAGTTCTAATAGGTTTTGGAAGTTGGCATTACCCCCACACTTTACAGATGGGGAAGCCAGCTCAAAGAATGCCCACAAGGTCCCAGAGCAAATGACAGCCGAGCTGGATTCAAAGCCTGGGGGAACACTTTTCAGGACATGGCTGAGCCTCCCGCATTAACTCTACAGCCAAGTCAGAATCCAGGAGTTGGAAGAGACTGGGAAAGCTTTAGGACTTTACTATCCCAAGGAAAAGATGAAGAGAATTTTCCTGATGATGCAATCCTGTTGCTGATCACTAACAGACCTGCATTTTAAGAACTTGAAACTTCTGCTCTTCAATAGAGGGGGGTGGGGTGTGTGTGTGTGTGTGTGTGTGTGTGTGTGCGCGCGCGCACATGCACTGCAAAACAGGAAAGGCTCAAAGTCACAAACTGCTTCTTATGACCACCCATTACACACCCAACCACTGCTAGAGCTCATGACTACCTTAAAGACCTGTGACTATGTGGAAAATTAATATCCCCTTAAGAGACTAAATGGCCTTTGTGTGAGGTCCTTTTAGCATCAAGAGCCCTTCACTGAAGTCAGACACCAAACTGCCTTACACAGCAAGCCACTTGTGAGGATCTGCCCTGGAAATCCCATCTTAAAGAGTTCTAAGACATCAATCTGGGAGCACCACTTAGATCTAAGGACAAGCTTGGAAGGCCAAATGACAAAGAAGTACCTGACAGATAAGTGGCTGTCTTAAGTTTCAGATGCATAAGGAAGCCAAAGTACTGTTTTGGCTACCACTGACTTCCCAAACTTCCCCATCAGGAGACCTTGGGATATCACAAGGCTCTGCTGCCACCCCCAAATACAGAAGCAGCCTCAGCTGTTAAACTCAAATGAGATTGATGACCTGCCTCATATTAAGAGGGCTCCAGGGAACCCACTTCTCCCCAGGACCAGGGCCCATGGCACGGACTTCAGAGGTTAAGCGGCTCACAAAAACTCACCATGTTCTGATCCTATACTAGAATTCGGTGGTCAAGCATGCTGCTTTGAGCAGCTGCAGTCTAGAGCTCCTAAGAGGTTTTGGGGATTACTTAAGTACAATGCTAGGTTACTTGTTTTAGGGCTGGAAGGAGGCAGCCTCCAAATAAATATTCTACTTTATATAAACGAGGGTGTTCCAGCAGGCAATCTTTTGGGGGCTAGGGTACTGAGTGAATTCTCAGCAGGATCTGGGACCCAAAACAGGCCAGGAACCTAAGTTCTGCGGCTGACGCAACTACAAAGCCAAATACCCGGTAAAGAGATCCGCTTTATTTGGTTTCATACGGCCCCGGTAACAGGTAACACATTCTTACAAAGGGCCGACAGCCTCTTCTGCACCCAAGAGGGGCTGAATTTTCAGAGTCCGCTGCACTCTATTTCTGCCCCAATCACTAACCTATTCGACTCCAGCGAAGTCACTCCCTGTGCTGGGAAAAGAGAATGTGTTATCTATTACTCTCAGGGACCTTCCTTCATATTTTCTCTGTTAAGAAATCCTCACACATGTCCTCTGTTGTTTTTTTTTTTTTTAAACAAACACGAAATCGGCAGAGTTGGAAAGACTCTCAGATAAGAATTCAACTTATTTTTTTAAAAACACAGATTTGGAAACAGAGACCCAGAAAAGGAAAAGTGACTTGCTAAAATCACACACGGAAACAGCCTCCTTAAATCTCAGCCTTCTAGAAAGATGCCTTTGTATCAATTCTTGGTCAAGTGTGTGTGATCATGCCAAACGTGCCCTCGGGATACAAAATTCTAGATTGGTTCCCTTTCTTCCTACACGTTTTAAACACAGACCCCTTTTCCCTCCTCACCCTCCTCCCCCCAAAACCAGAAGAATGGGTCAGAACTGTAAAGCGCGGGCTCCTATATGCTGCTGCCCCCTGGGTGAGGGTGGGCAGCTAAGGCAGCAGGATGCAGGGCCGCCCCCTCCTCCCAGGTGGGTTACCTGAGCACAGTCACGCTTCCCCTGCGCACCGGCAGAGAAAGCACAGGTTCCGATACCCGGATAGGCTTGAACTGGAACTTGCAGCCGAAGCAGAGCGCGGAGTCGCTAAAGAAGGACACGGACACGATGGGGCGCTCGAAGATGTGGATGGGGTCCACGTGAGACACGATGCAGCCGCCGGGCTGATAGTCGTTGATGACGGCGCTGTTGACGAAGCCCTCAGGGATGACGCGGTGCTCCACCAGCTTCTGGATCACCAGCTGGTGCACCCACTCGGGGATCTCGTCCACATCGCCCGGCGGGTAGAGGCGCTCCTGGCCAGGCCCGCGCTTCTGCAGTTGGGCGCCGTACGTGTAGCCCTCGCCGAAGAAGTACTTGTTGCGCAGCGGGGCCCGGTCCACCGTGTGCTCGTTGTACAGGCCCTTCTCGGCGCGGGACACCACCTCGTCGATGCGGGCCTCGATCTTGGCGCACTCGTCCTGGCTGAAGAGGCGCATCTGCCGAATGCCGCTCTTCACCTTGCGCGCCTCCTCCTCCTTCTGCAGCTGCTGCTCCTCGTAGTCGCTGCGCTCGGGGTCCGAGTCCTCCTGGTACTTGCGCTTAGCCCCAGACACCGGGTAAGGCTCGGCGGCGGCGGCGGCGGCGGCAGCGGCGGCTACCGCGGCAGCGGCGGCGGCCGCTGCCTCCCGGCTACCCGCCTTATAGTTGTCCCGGGACGTCATGGACTTGAGCTTCTCACGCAGGTCCGTGTAACCGCTGGCGGCAGCCATGGCCCCCGCGACGCTGCTCTAGGGTCCTCCGGGGCGGGAGGGGCGGGCGGGCATGGCTCTTGGAGGACGCGCCCCGGCGCCCCCGGAGAAAAGGGGTTCCTCAGCGCCAGGCCCCCATGCGAGACTGGGGGACCCGGCGGGGGGCGTCGCGGAGCCGAGCTCGGGGTCGGGCCTCAGGAGCAGGGGGTCATGCAGCGGTGGCGGCAAGGGGGCTTCCTCCTCCTCCACCTTCTCCACGTTCCAGGGAGCAAGGGCGCCGGCAACGCCTCATGCCGCGGAGGACCGCCGCGGAGGACCGACCCGACTCCCAGCCAGACCCTCAGACGCCCGGCCCAGCCCGCACTTTAAAACGCTCCTCACGACGTCACGGGCCGTCCGCCCGACGTCCGCCAGCGCCGCTCCTCAGCGGGCTCTTCAGCGCGCACGCGCAATGCCGCCGGCCACCGCGGCTCCGCGCGCAGCGGGCATGCGCGTGCGTGTAGGCCGGGTCACCGGAGGCGCCGGCGCAAGCGCAGACGGGGACCGCTCGGCGTCCACCGCCCCTCCCCCACTCACTGAGGGCTCGGAGGGAGCACCCTTAAATAGCAACCTGCCTCCTTGACGCGCCACCTCCGCGACCGACGGGCTCCCTCCACAGGGGTGCGCTCACGCTGTCAACGCTGTCGCTATGCTGCGTCACGGCATCGTCCAAATGCTCGAAAACGCCTCAGCCCTCAACGCGCAACCACCGGGGAACCGCCACAACCTAGGCTGCCCCGTCACCGCCCCCTTTGGCGTTTCCAGTTCTTTCATTGGGTCACCGGCCACGGTCCGGGCGGGCCCAGACTGGAGCTTCCGGAAGTTGGTTTGCAGTCATGCCTGTCAATCAAGCGGTCGCCTTGGCTACTGCGTCCGTCACTTAATTAGCTGCGTGGAGGGCGTCGAGGACCCCTGAAGGGTGAATGGGTGGCTATGTAAGTGCCCGAATGTAGACGCCAACGGAGAAAAGCCCTCAGACTCTTTAGGAAACTTCTGAAACCAGCAGAAACTTTTCAAACTGCGGGGCCGAGAACACCGGGTCCCAGCTCTAAGTCCAAACGGCGACGGCCGCAGAAGCGGGACTCATTGAGGGGGCATCTCCCTGCCCCCCACCCCCGCCGCCCGGAGTGGACGTTCCACGAGTCACGTCCCGGTGGCGGCGGGCGCGTGCGCAGCCGCGGGGCGCGTGGGGATTTGGCGTCGGTTTTCCTTCGGGTTAAAGATGGGTATACGGGCTCCTCTTCGAAACGACAGGAGGAAATTCAAGGGGACAAGTAGGCTCACGGTGAAGGCAAAACTATAGCTAATTACCAGGGACAATTCCAAAGTTTTGAAGCCGAGCGGTTGGACAGGGTGCGCGGCGTGGGCAAAGGCGTGGCGGTTCCGCGCAGGGGCGGGTCCCCGGCCAGGGATTTCTTCTCGAAAACCTTCCGTGGTTCCCGGGATCGAGTTCATCAGTTTTGCTTGGCGTTCAAAGCTTTTGTTTGAGACCTTTTGGGCCTCGCCTCCTCTGCCCTCCCCGCGAACTCCTAGCGCCAGCCTCGTTCAGACATACTTTGTCACACCTCCTGGCGTTCGCCCAAGATGTTTTTTCCTCTTGAAATGCCAGTTCTTTTCCACCCATCTCCTTCATTGTGATTTTTTGAGCCTCAGCTCACTTCCCGAGCAGCCTTCCCAGATATGCCCTGAAATGAGATGTATCTTTGGTTTCGTGACTCGGCCTCGGCATCTGCCTTCAGCCTCACCTACCTCCCTGGCCATTTTGCTCCCAGCCCATGCGTCTCTGCATCCTCTGCACCGCTGCCCCC
>CM052891.1:42729918-42760996 GCA_028534135.1 Potos flavus | reverse complement strand
AAGTAGAGAGGATTGCACACCTCTAGTCAGGGTCTCAGTTTCCAAACTGAAGGGCCTCCCAGTCGCCATTGGGAAGTGTGCGTTGTGTCGTTGCTGGGCAAGGCTAGGCCAGCAGGGCCTGTGGGATGGGGAATCCTGGACACCTGGGACTCTAGTGCTGTCCCCAAGCTCCCTGCTGGGCCACCTTCCTTCCCAGGCAGCAGCAGGTGCAGCTGAAAATGGGGCAGGCACGAAGCCTATAGTAAGTTTGGCTCCTGCCCCTTTCTGATGCAGGCTAGTGGGGCGCTGATGGTGGTGGTGGTAGGAAGGCAGCTGCAGGTGTGAGAAGGTGACCAGTGGGTAAGGCTGTGGTCAGGTGGCCCAGGCTCCCGCTTCGGTCCTGCCTGGGCCATGAACGCCTGGGCAGGGACCCCTTGCCTGCATAATGAGCAATTGGGACGGCTCAGGCCCTTCAGAAACCCAGCACACACCTACCTCTAAACTGCCCTCTAACATGGTGGGGGCACTGGATTCTGCCCACGCATCTGCTTGACAGGGAGGTCACCATCTCACAGTCATAAGAAAATCCTTCCAGAGACTCCTCTGCGGAGCCCAGCTCCTCTCATCCAGCCAAAAATGAGGATCACCTCTCCTCTGGGTCTCAACAACCCCTCCCATCCCAGACCCCTCATCCAAAGCTTCCGTGTGCTCCTTCCTGATTCCTCTGGAGCCAGGGCCCTCCCCTCTCTGAGCCTCGGTGAGAGACAGCCACCAACTTGGGAGCCAGCCTGCCTGTTTTCTAATTTTGCCTACGCCACTTAGTGGTTACCTGCTTCATCTCTGTGGGCCTCAGTTTTCCCGTATATAAAATGGTGATAATAGTACCCACCTCATTGGGGGTATTTTGAGGGTTAAATGGGTCAGTGTATGTACAATGTCTGCTGCAGAGTAAAAACTTGATAAGAATTAGCTTTTTAAAGGAAAAGTGTCTTCCCCACCCCCACCCTGGACATCCATTTGTATCCTATGGTGGACATGATGATGACCCCTTAGGAAGTATTTGCTCTAAAACCTCTGTCAGTGCTTCCCGTTTACAAAGAAGGAAGCAGAGGCTCAGAGGGGGCAAGGGGCTTGCAAAAGGCCACACGGCTAATCAGGAAACGTGGAATTTGGACACAAGCCTCTCTGGTTCCACAGCGAAAATTCTCTTAATAGGCTTGTGGATTCTGGGCAGCAGGAGGCACCCCCAGGCAGGGAGAACCAGCAAGGAGACTATGTGGACACCAGAACCCGGCCAAGTCTAGCCACTTGTCCCACCCAGGGGATGCAGTGAAGTCCTTCCGGTTACTTTTCGGTGCCCAAATATGGTGCCTCCTGCCACACCCATCTGGGACCTCAAGCCTGTACCAGTTGACTGTCTCGGGCTCCCAGGCCACCTAGACCTTTCTCCTGTATCGTTCTCACCACACGCTCAGCTGGGAACCCCGAGGCTTGGTCCCTTCTGCTCTAGATCTCCCCACGCTTACCTGGAGTTCCTGTCTTTCTAAGTCCTGGCCCGGGTAGAGGGGCCAAGTGTGGGACCCCTATGGTTCCCAAGGGACACAGCAGGGTCTGACTCTCCTGTCACCCCTGACTCTCCACTCTGCCTTGTGGGGATTGTGACCTACTTTTACAAGGGCTTGAGTTGCTAGGTCCTGAAATCCCAAAGCTCTGGTGTTTGGGTTGTCAGATGCTATGTATAGCAAACCACCCCCAAAACTTAACCTTCAGTCACCTTTCCAGCTCAGATCTGCAGCCCGGCCAGGGGTGGGCTGGAAGGCTCCCCTTAGTTCCACGTGCATCAGTGGGGCTGCTCAACCTCGAGGAGCCACTTCCAAGGGGCCGCGCTCACACAGCCCACCTGGATTCTGAAACCCAGAAGGGCTCTCGCCTCTCACCTGGGCAGAGTGACTGCAGCAAGGGTAGCCTGATGGATAATGCACTCTTTCTGGCTCCTTTTCCACTTCTCTCACTTCCTAAATCAGCTACATGCGCTGGACTGGCTTTGGGGGAAGCCAGCCCGACAGTGCTACAAGTGGGACAGCCCCGTGGTATATGTATGAAGGGCTCTTCCTTGACCTTCCCTGTCTCAGGACAGCCTGACTGATCCCTTCGAGATACCAACTTCTCCCCGCCTGTCTCTACCACCAGCCACCAACGTCCACACCACAGAGTTTCCTGGCTGACACGACAGCAGCCCCTGCTTTGGTCTCCCTGTCCCTTACGTTCCCTCTGCTCTGTGGTCGGAATGACCTCTTCAAAGTCTGATCTGAGCAGATTACCCCCTCTCCCACCGAAAAACCTTTGAAGGCTCCTCATCACTCTTGGGATGAAATCCTAAATCCTTAGCGTAGCCTGCAAGCCCAACTCCACCCACCCCCACTGGCCTCTTCAGTCTCAAGTCCTCCAGGAGTAATGTCCACATGCTGTTCCCTCCCCTCGTCACCTAGCTAACTTCCACTCACAGACCTTGTCATGGTTTATAGCCATTTCACTGTAAGCAAGTCCCACGGCTTGGCATTTGCCGAGTACACAGTAGGCGCTTAATAGGTATTGAATGAGTAAGTACATCGGTCCTCAGGCACCATGGCTCCAGCTACTTACTTCCTCACATAGCTACCCAGCCTTCTTGCAAGCCTCGTGCTTCCCTCCTCCCCAAGTTCCCCAAAGCACCAGAACTTTCCATCAACATTTATTTATTCTTTCATCCATGTAACAAGCGTTTAAGTGCCTACTCAGTGATAGGCATTGTCCTAGGCTTTGGGGGGATACCAGCAGGGAATGAACACTGTTTTCTCTGTTTGGAATGTTCATTCCCCTTCCCTCCATCTATTCCTAGCAAATGTCTACCCATCCTTCAAAACCCAACCCCAATGTTCCATTCTCTAGGAAGCCTTTCCCAGATTCCTTCCTCCCCACACTCTGACGTGAAACTTCTCTCTCCCATCACTATACCCCTCTCAAACCCTGTGTGAGCCATCCAGTGATGGGGGCCTGGGGTCGGGGCTACCTAAGGAGTGTGGCGTTGGGGGACAGGGGTCTGCAGAGAGAGGTAAGGACAAGTCCCTGCTGGAAGCTCTGTGCATGGGCAGTGAGTCAGGGGCCCAGCTGGGCCTCCAACTCCTGCCTCCTCCCTTAGGCTGCTTTCCTAGCTACTCAGCAACTGTGTGGAGGGAGGAATGGCTGCCAGGCACACGTTTTATGTGCACAGACATGACCAAGGGTCCCAAATCCAAGCTGAACAGCAGTTCGGGGAGCAGTCAAGGAGGACACGTGAGGGGCTGACATGTGGGGCTGGAGCAGACTTGAACATCAGACCCGAGTCCAGTTTGACCAAGCCATTGGTGTGGGGCTTCTCTGCCATGGGGGGGGGGGGGAAGAGGGGGGGAGTCGGGGCCGGGCCCATACCAGGTATGTAACGCCAGGCCCCACGGGCCAGCCTTTGGAAGTTCCTTCTGTTATCTGACCCAAGTTTGCACACTGCAATTCCATCCCAACTGTGGATCTGTCTTCTTGTGTTCCTGGGGACTTAGGTCATTCGTCCTACCCGACCTTGGTCTCCGCACTAAGGGTCTGGCCCCTTCCAGGTGTCACTGGCCCAGAGAGGCCCAGTAACTCCCTTGGGGCCACATAGCAAGCCTTCTGGCAGAGGGCAGCGGGAGGGCCGGGGGCTGGGTCAGAGCAGCGTAATCTCACTGGGGGGCAGCGTGAGCCGCTTCTCTCGGGCACTGAGCAGGTTCTCCACGTGCACAGCCACCACCCGACACAGCTCCAGGCCCTGCAAGAGAGACAGTGAGAGTCCCCACCCCCAGCGACACTTCCCCAGCTCTTGCCTTGGGGTGAGGTGTGATTGGGAGAGGACTGGAGGGTCCCATCCTTGTCCCCACCTCCAGGCTGAAAGGGATCAGTAAGCGGGAGACCTAGCACATCTGCCAGCTTTGCTGCACGTGACCAGTGTGACCTAGGGCCGGAGACTTCACCTCTCAGAGCCTCAGCGGCCTCATCAGTGGCGTCTCAGTTTCCCAGGGCCTGCCTCGCGGGGCTGCGGGGACGATTCCGTGAGGTTTTATTACGTGTAAACCCTTGGCGTGGAAAAAATATTAGTCTAGTCGTTAAGTGGTCAATGTCTAGTGATGTGTCGCCATGGTTACCACCTGCTCCCAGGGCGGAGAATAAGCCATGGGCCAGCCTCAGGGCTCCCACATGGGCGTGGGGAGGAAGAGGCGGCAGAGAACTGTGGAAAATCCACCTGAGTGTGGTTCTCAGACCACAGGTGGCGGCGGCAGCCCCACGGGGATCTCCGAGGGGCCACAGGAGCTGCTCTGACAGAGGTAAAGAGAAAGGACGCTGACCGAGCGGGACTGGGTGCCATCCCGAAAGCTTCCTGCACCTTACCCCTTCTGGTCCGCACCGTGTCCCTGTGTGGCAGACGCTTTTATACCCCATTCCACCAGCGAGGAAATTGAGGCCAGAGCTCTGAAGCCACTTGCCCCAGACCTCGCAGCTGGTAGGTATGTGGTGGGAACTTGAACCCAGGGAGGTAGGAGGCCCAAGGCCACACTCTGAAGCACTCTGTGCTGACGTCAGCGGCGCCTGCCCCACGCTGGGGGCCCCCTCTGGGGATGCCATCAGGGTACGCGTGCTGGGCATCCTCCCCTCCAGCCGATGCTCCAGCCAGCCCTCCCACCCACGTGCTGCAATGCGAGGTCTCCCTGGAGCCGTGGCCCCACTGGACAAGCGTGGAAACTGAAGCTCAGTAAGAAGTGGGGATGCCTTGAGATCCCCTCACGCAGCCTGTCAGAGGTGGGCGAGGCGGGGACCTAGGTCTGTCGGCTGCACTGCTGCGGTACTCAGTATCACCTCCTCTTGGCAGCCCTCACTGATTACATCCCAGATAGCTCAGCTACATCCTCCTCAGCACTGATTGTGGTCTGCTGGAGAGATTCTTTGACTCGGGGCTCAGTGGGGGCGAGGGTTGAGGGGATCCCTGCAGCTGATGCAGAGCTGCTATGTAGAGATGTTCAGTGGTTATGTGTTGAATGAATGAATGAATGTGTCCCCCGCCAAACATGCCAGAGGCAGAAGCAGCTGCATAAAGGGGTTGGGGGTCTGCAAGGAAGTGGAAAAGCCAAAAAGGCCCATCCAACCATCCATCCTACCAACCACTTAGTGAGCATCTACTACATGCCGGGGGCTGTGCTAGGGACCCAGTGTGGACAAAACAGACACACAGCCCTGGCCTCTTGGGGCTGGCGTTCCGGTGGGGGAGACAGACAATACGTAAATAAGTAAGGGATCTACAAGCCATATGAAGGTCTACCAAGATGAAGACAGTAATATATCAGGGAGGAGGGTCAGGGAAAGCTTCTGGAAAGAGGTGATGCTTCTGCTGCCACCCAAATAAAGGGAAGGAACAAACCAGGGAAGAACACTGCAGGTAGAGGGGACAGTGAGTGCAAAGGGTCTGGGGCAGAGAAGCGAGGGCAAGTTTGGCATCAGGGCGCTAGAAGAGGCCAGGGCTGTGAGCAGAGGGCAGGAGGATGAGAGCAGAGGCCAGAGAGGCAGAGAGAGGGGGCGACAGGGATGGGCCCGAGTTCCTGGGCAGGTTCTGAGGTAAGCGCTGTTGGTCTCCAGGGGAGATGATGAGGGGTGAGGGCAGGAGCCAGAAATATGGGGGCTCTCACAGCACAGACGGTTGCCTCAGGGCCAGAAGGGGTGCTGGGCGAGGGGCTCAGAGTCGGCAATACTTAGACATCATCCGGAGGAGGGGGCAGCAGAAAAGGAGCCCAAGAAGGCACAGAAGGTAGGTTTGCTGTGGTGTGAGCTCAGAAAGGAAGGTTCTGGGAAGCAGGCCAGAAAGTAAGGCTAGGACTGGGGGATGAGCTTAGCAGGAGCGGGATTGGGGTGAGGTGGGAAGCAGACTGAGGGGCTTGGTCCTGAGTTGCAGGCTCTCCAAGGGGTACATGGAGGCAAGAGGGCTCTGTTGTGTCCCTCAGAGGCAGGGCCAGGGTGGTGGGAGTCCCTCCCTCTTGTCCTGGGAGGTCAGCCCCTCCAAGGGAGGCCCTGGTGTGGGGGCTGGTCCTAGGCCCAGATCTTGAGGGGGTATGGAAGGCTGGCCGGGGCTGACATGCATAGGCCCTAGCCCTGGTCCCACACCTTCCCTGGGCCTCAATCTTCTCTCTCCAGTGGGGTGAGAACTCTTACCCCAGAGGTATGACACTTGGACAGGAGTCTAGAGGTCAGCCTCTTAAGAAGCAGCCACAATTGCTACAAATATGGGAAGGTACAGGGCAGGTGGACCTCAGTTTCCCTGTCTGTCACGTGGGGACCCCACCCTCTCCACCCTCAGTCCCAGACCTCACCATCCATCTTCCAAGCCTCAGTCCAGGTGAGCTTCCTCAGACTTCCTGTGTCCCTGCCCTCTCACCAACCTTCTGTGGCTCCCTAGTGCCCTCAGAATGCCCCAGTCTTATCTTGACATTTAAGGACTTTTAAGATCTTCCCTGCGCTGGCTGTGTCTCCCCAGTTCCCCATCAAACTCCTCAATCTTCTGCAAATAACCTGGGCCCTTTCCCACGAGCCCACCACTAAGATGCTTCATTGAGAGACTACCCTAATGACCCACAGTTCTATGCTCGGTTGGGTTAGTTGGATTAGCTCTGTCCCCAGCACTGGGCTGGACAGCCAGGACCTGACCTACGATGGACCCAGGCCCAGCAGAGAGCCTGGTGGGTGGAACGAACGAGGGAGGGGCTGGGTGACAAGGCCTGGGGCCGGGGCTGGGCCTACCTGCTCCAGCTGCAGCTGCATGGTGCGCTGGGCCGCCACATCCCCCAGTGAGATCTCCACGTAGGGGTAGCTGGAGCTGGCTGTGGGTCGCTGGGTTCGAGTGGACTGGATCTCCTTCAGGGGGAACTTCACCATCAGCTCCTGGAGGGAGAGGGGAGGAGTCAAGGCCTGTGGGTGGGACAGTCTCACCCACCCTTACCTCTCCCCTGCAGATCAGATGAGCAGGAGGCAAGAACCCCGGGCTGGAGTACCAGTTCCCCAGCGACGACTTGCTGTGTGACCTGAGGCAAGTCACTTTACCTCTCTGGAGTTCGATTTCCTCACCTGTGAAACTGATTCTACAAATAGGACGCACCCATCTCCAGCGTGCCGGGCCCTGTTCTGAATGCTTGGGATCCAGGGGTGCAGTAGAAGCCAGTGGTACCCTGACCTTCCCATCCAAGCTGCTTCTTAACATCTGCCCCTCTCTCTCTAGAGCTTTCTTTCCGCCCCCAGGAGGAAACCCGAGCCCACGCATGGAAACCCAGAGCAATGGGAGTTAATGCCATGATTAGTGACAGCGGGCGACAAGGTGGGTAGACACCCCAGGTCCCTCGCCCCCAGAACAGAGGGCATCCTTCAGGGGGGCATGTTCCAGGCTGTCTCCAGGCCCTGCCCCCGCCCAGACTGAGCACCAGTTCCCACAGCGGGAAGGGTGTATTCCCAAGGTGCGTGAGACGGTCCCTTCCTGGTCTCACTTCCTCATTCCCGAGTCTCCTAGAATCACCTCCAATAAAGTCCTAAGTCCCGTCCCTCAGAGTGTGACTGTATTTGCAGACAAGACCTTGAAAGAGGGAACCAAGTTGAAATGAGACCAGTGCAAATCCCACCCGAGTCCTTAGGAGAAGAGGGAACCTGGACACGGGGAGGGCGCCGAGGATGTGCGTGCCAAGGAAAGTCCACGTGAGGACCCGGGGAGCCGGCGGCCATCTACAGGCCAAGGACAGAGGCCTCGGGGGAAACGAACCCGGCCAGCATCTTGCTCTCCGGCTTCGGGCTTCCAGACCCGCGAGAAGAAAATCAATCTCTGCTGCTGCTCACGGCAGGCGGCCCAGACCTGTGCGCTATTTATGTGAGTGCCCACCGTGCTGACCTTCACAACGGCCCCGTGGGGTGGGTTCTGCTATTATACCCATGTTCCGGATGGGCACGTGAGGCTGAGAGCGGGCTTGGGGTGTGTTGGGGCTGGCTTTCATCGCTGCCCAGCTCAGCACCACCCCAGGCAGTGCGCTCGGAGGACACGGGGGCCGGGGGCGGGGCCAGGCTCAGGCCACTCACATGGGTCTCGGTGCTGAGGAAGTTGAGGCCATTCTGGTTGACGGCAAGGATGCAGGGGGCTGGCACCGTGGCATTGCTGCAGCTCTGGACGAAGAAGAAGGAGGAGCCGAACATGGGTAGGGCGCTGATGAGGCCTGGGGTGGGGAGGGGGGGGGCAGTCAGTCAGCCTGCAGCATGCGTCTTCGCTCTGCTGCGTCGGGCATCCTTGTCCTCGCCCCAGGGCTCCTCCGCCTCTCCGGCACCCCCACCTGCCCAGGGCCACCCAGAGCCTTGGTGGTGCCTTGGTGAACTTCTTAGAAAGGTGTTCTCTGCAGGCATGTGCTCGGCTCGGCTAGCACCGAAAACGCCTTTGTGCAAAAAAAAAAGTGCCTCCCTACCCTGCCTCCAGGACCCCCTCCTCAGTGGCGCGCCCCTCACTTATCTGCCGCAGCCACAGACTCTTACCCAGAAACTGGGCCCGGGCCTGGTGGGGGCTGAGCGCCTGTGTCTGCTGCCGGTGCTGGCCCAGCAGGCCAAGCCAGGCCGAGCCGGCCAGGGAGCGGTAGAGCTGGGCGGGGATGTAGTCCTGCAACTCTCGCCTGCGTGTGGAGGGAAGGGCGGTCTTGAGTGCCCACCGTGCCCTGGTCCACAGCAGGCGCTCCATGACCGTGGCCGCTACCACTAGGCTCCCTGCGTGAGGATGCAGGGATTGAGGCTCTGAGAAGTTCCCCGACTGGCCCCAGGTCACACAGTGACTGAGCGAACTGGGGGGCTGAGGCTTGAACCCAAGGTGGGTTAGTCCTTTGTAGCCCCGATCCCCAACGAGAAGCCCAGGCCATGGGGGTGAGACGCACTAGGGTGGGGAAAATATGGGGGGAGCAAAGCGACCACCATCACTGGGTCAGAGAGTGGAGAAGAGAAGCGCGGGGCTCCAGGCTGGACCCGTCGGGCCAACAGACCCCCTACTCCAGTCCCTTCTGTTTGGATCCCAGTTCCCCCACCTATTAGTTGGGTAAGCTTCAGTAAGCCCTGTAATCTCTGTGGGGCTCGGTTTCCTTGTCTGTAAGGGGGAAAATAAAGATTAGCCGAGATGACGCACGTTAAGTACCTTCCAAAAAGTAAAACTCAGTAATTATTTTTTTTTCCAAGATTGGGATTATAGCTGTACATGCTTCCTTGGCCTTTTGCTTAAAATTAGAACATAAGGGGCGCCTGGGTGGCTCAGTGGGTTAAAGCCTCTGCCTTCGGTTCAGGTCCTGATCTCAGGGTCCTGGGATCGAGCCCCGCATCGGGCTCTCTGCTCGGCGGGGAGCCTGCTTCCCCCTCTCTCTCTGCCTGCCTCTCTGCCTCCTTGTAATCTCTCTCTCTGTCAAATAAATAAATAAAATCTTTAAAAAAAAATTAGAGCATAAAAAGAGCCTTATGTTCGGAGTTCTCATCATATTACGAGCTTCTGGAAAGACATAGAGCGTACCTACATTATCTTACTATTATTCATACCAGGGCTTATCAGGGTGTGGCCGAGGGCCTGGGAGGTCAAAGCCATTTCCCTGATAACGTTGTAAGAACTAAGATGTTACTTGGCCTTTTCCCCTCTGGTTCTCTCACAGGTGGAATTTGCCGGAGGCCCCATGACCTGTGAGATCCCAGCTCTGCGACCTGCAGAAGCACAACTGAGAATCCAGCTATCTTCTGTTAAGCCAGTTGGTAAAGAGATGTGCAAAATGTAAACTAGGGCCACTCTCCTTGCTAGATTTTTTTGGGAAAACAGTTGATTTTTAGAAGTTGTTTGCATTAGCACATAACGTTAATTTCTATTGCTTGAGTTCTGATTGCTTCTCACGTGTTTTTAGAACTACAATTATTATATATAGTCATTTATATTAATGTGTAATACGTTATCCTTATTTTTCTTTTTCTTTTTTTTAAAGATTTTATTTATCTTAGGCAGAGAGGCAGGCAGAGGAAGCAGGCTCCCTGCTGAGCAGAGAGCCCGACACGGGGCTCGATCCCAGGACCCTGAGATCATGACCTGAGCTGAAGGCAGAGGCTTTAACCCACTGAGCCACCCAGGTGCCCCTATCCTTATTTTTCAAACAATAAATATTTTAAGGTGGTTCTCAATTTCAATTTTCAATACAGTAAGTACGACCCACATAAAAGCTCTTTGGGGTCCTATGTTTAAGAGAGTAAAAATGTTCTGAGACCGAAAGTCTTAGGATGACCGAGGTATTGCCTCTTTGGGGACCTCAGTTCAAAGGCTGCCTGACACCCGGGATTTATTTAAGGAATCTCCTATTTTTGGGGATTGGGGTTGTGGTACCTCGGTGAACGTTTCTGTGGCCGAATCTCTCTGCGTGGCCGCAGAAACGTGGACTTTTGTGCATCCCCCAAAGCTTTTTCATTGTTCCATTCTCTCCGAGCTGTGAAGACCCGCCAGAAAGGAGGCTGAGTCCCAGCTAACACTGGGCAGTGGAAGATTTCAGCCCCAGGGCCAGGACCGCTCCCTGCTTCCCAGCCAGCTCGGTAGACACGGTGCAGGTGCAGGAGCGGAGCGCTGGGGGCCGGGAGGGCCAGCTCTGGGGAGGGGTGGGGACAGGGGGCTGACAGGTGGCAGGTGCTCACACGCTGGGCAGGTAGGAGTGGCCCTTGGCCCGGTGCTGCAGCGAGGCCAGCTTGGATGCCTGCTGCAGCTGCTGCTCGCTGGGCCGGCTGGCTGGCACGCTGCTGAAGAGGCCCTTCAGGTAGTCGGGGAGGACCTGCGGGGGACAGTTCCAATGAGGGGCTGCAGGCCGCCCTGCACTCACGCAGTCCTCAGAGGAAGACCTGAGCACATTCCGGTCCCGCTCGTATCTAGGCTGGGGAGGCCGGCCACCCTCCTGGGCTCTGGGGAACAATGAGAGGCATGAGAGGGTGAGCGGGGAGGGCTACGCCCCAGAAGCCCACGTGGGAGTCCCCGCCCGCAGCGGCCGGAGGAGAGTGTCGTGGACATCCGCATTGCAGCGTTGGGGAACAGCCAGTGGGCCGGGGTTTCTGAAAACAGGGCCCGCACCAGAGTCGCTATAGCTGGGAAGGCCTCCGATGCCAAGGCTGTGGAGTCCGACTTCACACAGGCGAGCGTGGAAAGTTCCAGAGCCTATGTGCTGACCTGGTTGTAGTGCATGGTCACGTAGAGCTCGTTCTCGAACTTGAGGGGCTGATCCCAGAGCACGCGCCGGAACCACAGCATGTAGCCCCCGTCCACCGGCTCCATCTCCGAGGCCACGTCCAGGATGTAGGCACAGCGGCTGAGCGGGCACACGTGCTGGCCTGCGGAGAGCCAGGGGTGGTTGCAGAGGGGACGCGCAGAACCCGGGCGAGGCCCCTCCCCGCTCCAGGACGTGGGGTCCTCCCGAAACGGGAGCATGCGTACGGATCAGGGTGCCCCGTGTCTGCGGAATGCTGATGAGCGGAGATGGGAATAATTCCAATCCAAGCTACAGCCCACCTAGGTCTTGGAAAGTGCCCTGGGTTATGCCCCGAGGAAGCCCAGCCCCTTTCCTGACGAGGCTGGGGACACGGAGAAGCACCACAGGCCGCGGATCGTGAGACCCATGGGTGCCTTCCTACGGAACTCCTTCAGGAGAGACCCCCTTGCCAGGCTCCTGGAATGGGTGGGGGGCGGGCAAGATGGGGGCCTGGCAATGAGGGGGTCTGAGTCTGTGACGGAGGTTTAAGCTTTTCCTTCTTGCATTGGCCTTTCTGCTGCCCATCCCAGATCTTCAGGAACATTTTACCAAAGAGGGAGTGTGGCGTGATGATAAAGTCCAGACTTTTGAGGCTAGACTGCCCGGGTTCAAATCCCCATGGTGTGACCTTCCGGAAATCCCTTAACCTCCACTGGATAATGGACCCCCTCCGGGAGTTTTTACAATTAAATGCTTTGAACTGTCCCTGGGACACTGTATCTGGTCCACGCATGTCAGTTATGAGGACCATTTTGTTACCACCATCCCCTGCCCCTGTGCCCCCCCCCGCCCCCGGCTTAGCTGGACCCGGGCAGGCAGGGCTGAGAACACACAGTTCAGAACCCAGGCAGCAGCGACAAGAGTTAGGAGCAGGAAGCTGGGGCCGACCCCCTGGGTGGCAGGAGGCAAGACCACGGTCCAGAGCGGGCAGCAGACGGAAGGGGCTCTGGGCCGCATGAGAAGGGCTGGGGGAGACCACTGCTACAGCCTGAGAGACCGGAAGCAACGCGTGTGCGGCGGGCTCCAGAAGCCAGGGTCCCCTCAAGGAAACGTCCCAGGATGTGAGCTCCTTGAAGGCAGGCCCCACAGGCTCCCGCCGAGCAAGCCGCTGTCCTGCATGAACTTCCGGTCTGGTAGGCAAGCCCAACGTCCAGAGCTGGGTTGCTCGGCGCACAGAAGAGTTCTTAGGCACGGCAGCCCGGGGCTTCCCGGAAGCAGTGGCATCTGACCTGGGCCTTATGGGCTGGGCCCAGCGTCCCCAGTCCTCCTGGCCTCTCACCTCGGTTGGTGACGACGAAGATGACGTACTCGCTGAAGGCCTCGGGGCGTGTCAGAGCCATCTCCGAACAGATCTCTTCCACCACGTCCAGGGCCACCTGGAGGGAGGGAAGGGTGAGGCCGGGCCAGCTGAGCTGACCCCTGTCCTCCCGGTCACCCAGGCCCTGGGAGGCCAAGCACAGAGTTCCTCGGGCCCTCTGCAGGGACGCGAAGGATCCTCTGAGAACTGGCCACACGCAGAGAAGGAGCACAGCTTCTGGAGTTCAAATTCTTTCTCGGCAGTAGGACCCTTCACCTCTTGGAGACTTGGTCTGCTTCCCTGAGACATAAGTCCTGCCCTGAGGGGCTCAGCACCCTTGGGACCCCCCACCCTCCAGCCCCTGCTTGCCAGAAACATTCCCTCACGTACGGTGCATGTTTTGATTTTGAGGTGGCGCTCAAGGCCTCCGGGGAGAAGAAAGAGCTGCCTCTTGGAACTGCGGCCCGCCTGGGACAGAGAGAGGGGAGGAGACAAGAGAGGCCGGGTCCTGGGATCTGGGCCAGCCACCGTCCCCGGCCACGGAAGTCCCCACGCCAAGGGGCTCTGGACCGGCGAGGGCTGAGTGCCCACGGGGTCTCTGCGCCGGGCTCCTGTTTTCCGCGCTCCTCCTGACCCGGCCCGACGCTCACCAACATGGCCCGAAGCTCCATGCTGCTGGGGAGCTCCACGCGGCCACCGAAGTGCAAGGTTTTCTGAAGATTCTGCTCACACGCCTTGGCAATCCCTGCGGAGACAGTCAAGGCCTCGCCCAGGGTAGGCAGTGCGAGAAAGACGCTCTTCCGGCCCCAGCCCACTGGTTTCTCTCCACAACCCACGGGGTATTTACTTCCCCATGTGGTAGCTGAGGAAATAGTCCTGAGAGGGGCAGGGATTCGCCCAAAGTCGAGAGCTGTATTCGAACCCACGTCCCATGTGATTAAAGCCTTTTGTCTAGCCCACAGTCCCCCGGCTACCTACGACCCTTGGAAACAGCCGTCACCTCCAGCGGTTGCTTGGGGGGTATGCCCCCCGGTGATGCGGCTGTGCCCCTGTCAGCTGGGACCCTCTCGCCAACCACCCTCCCTCACCCGGAGTCCGGTGCAGAAGACTCCACAGCCTGTTTCTCTGAGAATGTTAACCGAATGAAAGAGGAGCCCTCGGGGGCGAATAAAGCGAGGTCCGCTATCTCCTTCATGACCACCATGATGACCTTTTTCTTAGGGGGAACCCAGGGCTTGCTCTGGAAACAAGGGTTGGGGTGAGGCTGAGGACCGGCCCCTTTCCTCCAGACTCCGAGGGAGGAAAGGCTGAGACCCCACCACCAGCTGGGTCTCACCCCTGCCCAGACCCACTCAAGACCCTTGTGGATTCTCAATGGCTGAGACAGAAGCAGGGCCTCACCCAGCGCTCCAGGTCCTTGCTACCCGCTTCCTTCTCCCACATGCCACACAGTGCCACCTCCAGGCCTTTGCTCCTGCCACTCGGCCCACCTAGAAATCCCTTCCACGCGCTCACTACCCAGGGTCGCCACTCATTGGCCTCTCACCTTGGAAGGGCAGGCCTGGAGTCCGGCTCACGTCCTGGAGGAAGCAAACGAGGTGTGGCTGGAGGACCTGGGAACAGCTGTGGTAGGCAGCCACGATGTACAGCAACCTCCAGCCTCGCTGGCAGCTGTCCCTGTGGGGACACGCACACAGGGCCACATCACAGCTGGCCGCGGCCCTGGAGGGCCATGCCAGGAGTCTCCGGGGATGGGGCTGGACGTCTCCAGCTTTCAGGCAGCTCCTGTTGGCTGAGGGTGCTCCCCGGCCAGGGAGAGGAGGGCGGGAGGGCCCCAAAGCCATGCAGAAAGTGCATTCTGCTTGGAAGCCAGGGTGGGAGACAGGGAAAGAAGGAGATGAGGCCCCTGACAGGACAGGCCAGACCTACACACACACACAAAACGAGTATTCTCTGGGTGGAATCTCTCTGGGGAGGCTCCTGGGTGGAGGGCCTTGAAGGAGGGCAAGAGGAACCCACTGGGGCTGGGCACAGGGAACGGCAGGGAGGGCCAGGAGGTGGGAAGGGGCAGGAGGATATGCCAAGTGCTTCTAAAACTCCTGGGGGGATAGAGAGCAAGTGGGGGAGGTAGACCAGATGGGGACTGGAGGGCAGATCTGGTGGTAACAAGAGCATCCCACTCTGGCCACTTGCTCTGTGCCGGTCCCGTGTAAGACACAGCCATTCACCTTCCACGCCCCGCAGGTGAGGTTTCATTTGTGGAGACTGCTGGGGCCTGTGGCCAGCACTTGGCTTTCCTTTAAGAAAGCACCCACTCCTCCCTAGGCCACCGTGGTTTGGTGACAGGCATGGGAGTCAGGTCTGGCCTAGAACTAGAACACTGTAGCCATCTGGCCACAATGATTGGTTTAGGGATGGCTAGTTGATCCAGGTCTGGCAAATCAGAGTTCAGCCTTCCTTTGGATACAGTAATTGGTTGAGGGACAAAAATTTGACCCCGTTCTAGTCAGTCAAAGCTCTGTATCCTCCAGCCACTGTGGTTGGTTCAGGGATGGGCATGGGACCAACTCAAGCCAAAAAGACTAGATTTGGGAATTTTTGCTAGTTTCAGGTCGATCTTGCTTTCCCTAAGATTACGAAGCTGGGAAATGTCTCCCCAGAGCTGGTATCTTGCCAGTGGATGGGAGATATTATTTAAGAACGCTATCAACACAAAGAGAAGCAAGGCTAGAATACAGAGAAAGCTTGTTCCCAATGACACCTGGATCCAGCCATGCCTGAAGCCGCATTTGGGCTTTTTCAGTCACCTGAACCCTCTTTTGCTTAAACCATCTTGAACTGGGTTTCTGTCATTTGCAACCAAGATCCTGGATTTATCACATTATCATTGCCATTTTACAAATGAGGAAAGTGAGACTCAGAGAGAAGCAGCGGCTTGTCCCAAACCAAGCAAGTCCAAACACCTGTACTCTACCTATTGGGTGAGGAAGGGGATGAGAGGGAGAGAATTAGGAGGGAAAACCTGGGTGGGGGGTCTGAACTGGCCCCTCCTGGAGCGAGGACTCAGCGTAGGGACTGGGGGCAGAGCTAAAGGCCCAGTTCACTCACAGCTTGGTGCTGGTGTTGTCCGTGATCTGCTTCACGACTTGGCAGTAACACTCGTCCCGCATGACTTCATGGTCCCCACACAGCTGAAGGAGGGCAGACCAGGGCCCGTGCCACACACCAGGCACAGAAGAACAGGGTGTGAACTCGGAGAGAGGCCTGGTGTCCCTTCCCCAGCCCCCTCCCCACCTGCAGGACGCACTCCTCTTTGGGCTCCACCTCCCCCCCCCCGCCCAATGTCCTGCAACTTTGGGTGACAGATGGGGAAACTGAGCCACACGAGCAGGAAAGGGAGCATCTGGCAAAGTCTGCCGAACTGACCTTCAGGAGGGTGTAAAGCACGTCTAGTTCACTCTGGCCCTTCAGCGGAGCATCGCCCATGAACCTCATTACAGCTATAGGAAAGACTTGCCCCACTCAGGCCACCAGACACCCAGCTGCCCACTCCCCCCAGGGCACCCCAAGGTTGGGTCCGTCCCTGGGAGGCAGCCGGGGGCTCCTCTTCCTTTAGTGGGACCCCAGGTCTGAGTCGAGGGGAGGGGAAGAGTCTTAGGACCCAGAGAGGTGGGATGAGCAGGGTCACGGGGTGCTAGATCCCAGCTGGCCCCGGGGCCCTGGCCGAGGTCCCGTCCTGCCCCCACACCTAGGAACATGTCGGTGGCCATCTTGTTGAGGCTGCTGTCGCTGAGCTCGATGAGAGATTCCTGGAGCGGAGTCTGTGAGGGGAGGAAGGGGAGTTGTGTCATGATGGTGGAAGGACAAGTCAGAAAGAGGAGGGCCAGGTGGTGCCTTCCAGCTTGGGACAGGAGAGTCCGCGTCACAGAAAAGGCGGCAGGCTTGCTCGGCAATGGGGATAGATGCTGCCCATGGAATCAGGTGCTTGGGGTGCTGAGAGCTGGGAGGGGACCCACTGAGGATGAGGCTGTTTGCCCGAGGGGTCTGGAAGGGGGTTCTTGCATCACCATTTTACAGATGGGGAAACAGGCCCAGGGCTGGACACCTTCGTGAAGCAAAGCATGTCTTCCAAGGTTCTGGATTCCTGACCCTCCTTGGATTTGAGCCTGAGGCCATCCCTGAAACAAGAGATAGGCGCTACTGACTAGTCTTGTCTCCGAGCCTCTGGTGACATCCCCTTTCCACCCAGAATGTTCCTGACCCCATGTCAACCAGGCAGGAAGGCTCCCAGAAGCGGAGGCTGCAGGTGGACCGCACATCTGGGGGGTTTCTCATCCCCCCATCAGAAGTGGGTGTCCCCACTTGGATGGCCATAAGAAGCCCCAGAAGGACCTTCCTCAGAGTGGGGATAAGGGGTGGGGCCACCACTCACTGGGGTCTCCTCTGAGGGTCTCGGAAATACTTCTGGGCAAACTCAAGCATCGAGTACGGGGGGAGAGTCAGGCTGTCCTCTGCACGGTCAGGGGAGCCAGCCCTGACTGGGGGACCCTGCAGGACGGCCAGAGCTAAGAGGTCCTGTCCTGCCTGCCACACCTGGTCACATTCCTAGCTGCCACACCGAACCCCAGGCTGACTCTGTCCACAGCCTCCCAAGCTACCCTTAACTTCCACACATCAAGACCCACCCCAGTTCAGTAGTCCTGGCACCCTTCTGGTCACACTTCCCACAGGCCCAGCTGACCCCGCCCCCTGCTGTACCTGGCCACGCCCCCATCCCAGCCTAGGGTTGGCCTCCTCAGCAGCTTGGCTGTGGCTGACCCTGCCCCTCACTCCTTAGTTTAACCTCACCCCGCCCCTCACTAGCTCCATTCCACACAACCGGCCCCGCCCCATTTGCCTGGCCCCACCCCTACTGGCCCCAGGCTGGTCCTGCCCCATGGGCCTCATCGCAATCCTTCTGCTGACCCCCACCGCCCTGACCCCATTTGGCCACACCGCCAACCGTCTCTGGTCCCATCCCCTAGGTCACACATCTGGCTAGCCCTACCAGGTTCGCCCCATCCTGGGACTGGCCACACGCTTGGCTGACCTTGTCCCTGTCCGCCTCCACCATCAGGCTGCTGTCCCAGCCCAGCAGCCAGCCCTGCTGGTCTCACCTCCCTCCTGCGGCCCACCTCCCATGCAGCGGCCGTGGAGGCCACAGCAGCAGCCACGGCCGCGGCCCGGCCCCTGCCCGGCTCGGCTGGCAACTGTAGGAAGTCGGGGGCGGCCGCGGGCTGCACCAGCTCCGAAGGGAAGCGCCCCACGCGCCCGTGGATGGTCCCGAACCGCCAGCCTAGGGGGCAGGTAAGGGGTCTGAGACAAACAGAAGGGTCTGGTCTTGGGATGAAGGGGCCCCTGGAGGGAGAATCGAGCACCTTCCTGCCCCTGCCACAGGGTGGGTGAGGGAGGTCTGCTAGGAGCCTATCTGCAGATGAGGACACAGGGACAAGGAAGGCATTCCCTCGGTGGAGGTGGAACAGAAAACACGGCACTTGTAGAGTCTAGGGCAGAGAGACAGAGACCCAGGCCACATGCACGGGAACACTAACACTCACAGGGACGCCTCGGCCCCACATGCGGACAGAGGGCTGGGCTGGGGAGCCGCCGGGAGGAACTGGCTGGGCCGCAGCAGGGCCCTGAGGAGGCCCGGCCAGGCCAGACGCTCTGGGGCACGGAGAAAGCCCCACGGAGCATGTGCAGAGCGCGTGCACGAAGCCAGGAGGAGCCATTAGGGTTTCCAGGTTTGGGAGCACTGGAGGCTGGACAGGGGGATCCAGGGGTGCCCACCAAAGTCAGGGCCTCTGCGCCGCAGCTCCTCCAGGTATACGACCTTCTTGCGGACGACGCAGCCGGCACTGTAGCCTGGGGGTCGAGCTGATGTCAGCACCTGCCGTGGCGGGGGTGGGGGGGTGCTGGCCCAGCCTCCCCTCCCGTACCCAGTGTCCCACGGCCCTGACCCATTCGGGGAGGCTCCAGGGGCTGCAGGTGGATGATGTCGCCCTTGTGGAAGGCCAGCAGTGCCGGGTCTTCGGGCAGGAAGTTCCTCACCGCGACCACGTAGTCCGAGTCCTGGGTCGGCCAGGGGCAGGGTGAGGGGCTGCGGTCCCATCCCCCTCCTCCCAGAAGCCTGGGGCCATGCCCCAGCTCCTCTCACCCACAGGTACTCCTCCCTGACTCCTGGGCAAGGAAACATTCCGTGGGTGCGAGAGGGAAGGATGCCGTGCAAGTCGAAGGGGATCCCCTGTAAAGGGCTAGAGCCGAGAGTCCGAGGAACACCGGTGGCCGTCAGGGCACGTGTACAGGCCTTACCCATCCCCCTCCCAAAGCTGCCCCACTGAGGCCAGCTGCTGGGCCTGAGGCTGCCTGGAGGAGAGCAAGGGAGGCTGCGGGAGGCCGAGGGGGGCACTCGCCCTGGAGCTCGAGGTGGGGGAGGGGTGGTGACACCCGTGATGAGGGCATTAGGAAAGGCTTTTGGAGGAGCCGGCAAAAGTGGGAACAGGTGTCCCAGGCACAGCCTATGCAAAGGCCTGAAAGATGACAGATGTCTGTGGAGACAGACAGACAGACAGACAGACACACACACACACACACTTGCACCCATGCTTCCCAGACAGGTGCGGCTGGCGTGTCCATGATGCAGGAGAGCCCTGTTCTCCGCCCCCGGCCCCCTGGGGACAGGGCATCCGTAGCAGGACCCTGACCTTCTTCAGCTCCAGGATGAAGTCGTCCACCAGGGTCTTGACCTGGTGAGCTCGGGCTGAGAAGAGGATGACCTTCTCACTGGCCAGGTTGAACTCCAGCATGTTCTGGGAGGGGATGGTCACAAAGAGGATATCCGCAAAGCTGGAGAACAGGAAAGTGGCATGAAGGCAGGGCTCCTTGGCCAGAGGGCACCTTCCTCCCTTCCCATCCTGCTCCTTCTGCTCCTAGGCTGTACGGTTCCCAAAGCCCAGCCCCACCCAAGCCCCCTGCCACCTGCCACCATGGGACCTGGGGGCCTGCCCAGCCTCCCCACCCCATCCTGCCTGTGGCTCCAGCTCATTTCCTAGCACCGTGTGAACTCACACTCCAGCCCTCACTACCCCTTGCCTTGCTCTGTTGTTTTTTTTTTTTTTTAGATTTTATTTATTTATTTGAGAGAGAGTGCGCACAAGTCCGGGGGCTAGTGGCATTGGGAGAGGGAGAAACAGGCTTCCCGCTGAGCAGAGAACCCGATGCGGGGCTCGATCCCAGGACCCTGAGATCATGACCTGAGTCGAAGGCAGACACTTACCCGCTTAACCGACTCAGCCACCCAGGCACCCATTTGTTTCTTAATCCAGCCTCCCAGATCTTGGCCACACAAATCTGTCTCTTTCACCCACTGACCAAATTCTCTGCATCTTTCAAAGCAAGGAGCTTTCACACAACCAGCGAGCAAGGCTGGACAAAAGGGGTTGCTGGCAGGGGAAGGGTCCACGGACTCCGTGAAGTCTTATGCCGGACCACCCCTGCCCTTCCCATCTGTTCACGACGCAGACGCCCCCACTGCACAGTGAGCTCTGGGAGGGCAGGGCCGGGGTGAGTCTAAGAGGCAGGACAGGGTAGTGGGCCTCTAGTTCATCCCCTTCCTGGCTGCGTGACCTGAGACAAGCCACTTCTGTCACTGAGCCTCAGTTTCCCCGCGTGTAAAATGGACTTGCTTCAAGGGCTTGGCCCAGAGCCTGGCACATCACAGGCATAGGGCAGTTGGCTGGGGCAAGAGTCGGGGAGGAGAGGCTACTGCCGGTCTACACCCACCTCCAGCCGGCCCCATCCTCGCCCGCCGGTCACCTGTACGTGCGCAGAACCTGCAGCTGCCCGCCAGCCTCCCGGCTACCCTTGACCATCCGCAGGAGCTTGATGCCTGTGTGGGACACGGCTAGGATCTGCACACCGGTGCCCACACTGCCCTGGGTGGGGATGAGGGACACGTCAGAGTCTTTTCGCCTCCTCCCGGAAGCCCCCCTGGGTGAGTGGGGGCCGGGAGGGGGCTCGCACCGTGGCAGGGAAGAGGCGGGAGAAGTAGACCTCCCAGCTGTCGCGTGCGGTGCTGACCACGGCCCGCTTCACGCTCTCCGTTGCCAGGGGCCGCTGTGCATCCAGCTGGTTCTGGGCTAAGGGATGCCGGGTTAGGTCAGAACCCTCCCTCCCCTCCCCTGCCAGCCCACATTGCAGGGAGGGAAGCTGACACCTGGCAAGAAGGTACTGGAACAGTCTGTTCTCAGTGCCTACACGGGGAAACCAAGATTCATGGACAGACAGGATGGTTAGGGCCACACGGTGTGTTAGGCAGATCTGAACCCAGCCTGACACCTGGCCAGGGAAGATGCCAGAAACAGAGCCAAGGGGGCTGTCTGGGAGGCAAACGGGGCTGGGTTGGTCATCCCCAGTCTCCCTGTGGGAAAGGGCTGGCCTGACTCTAGCTGGCTGCCCCATCCGTGTCCTTTCCAGGCCCCTACGGTACCAAACAGGGCCTTCATCTTCAGCCTCTCGTCCTCGGAGATGCGCAGGCAGGCCTCGGACAGCGTGTCATGGAGGATCTGCGGGAATGAGCCGCAATGCAGGCGGCTGGCGAGACTCCCCCAGCTGGGAACCCAGGCTGGACTGTTCTAGTGGGAGTGGGAATGCGGAGGGTCCCACTTATGTAGCAGTGGGGTCGTCTGTGTGAATCAGATCCCATTTACAGAGGCCCCTCTCCTTCCTCCTCTCTTCTATAACCCGGGCCGCCCTTCCTGGGCTGGAGCTTGCTCCTCTACTTCCTGGGGCTGGGATTTGACTTGTGAGTCCCATCTAGCTCAGACAAACGGTGTGTCTGGTTAAATCCAAATTGTGGGCTTCCTGACCTTGGCAATGAAGGTGGGAAATTCAGTAGAACAGCTTCCCATCCTCGCTGTGGTCAAGGACCCCACATGAAATGAAATCTGCAGACAGCTAGTCTATGTACCCATTGCCCTGATGAGTACACTGAGGCAGAAAGGGAAGAGAAAACCTCACCTGCCGGAACAAGAGGTCTATCTGCACAGGATGGCTGTAGTTGTCTTTAGGGTAAAACACCTGTGGGATCCGTGCTCCAGTGAGGCCCTTGGGACAGTCCCCTCACTTTGCTTCACACCCGGCCCCACCCCCTAGATACAGCGGGCTCCACACCACCAGGGCCCCTGGCTCTGACTCCGCCCCCTAGCATAGACCACGTTCTTGTGCCCCACCCCCAGGCCCCCCTCCTCCCTGCCACCTGCAGGGGAGAGAGCTCCGCCCCCATGCAGCCCCTCCCTTGGCTTCAACCGGGCCAAGTACCTCTTTGCGCAAGAAGATCCGCCAGGGGGCGTCCTGGTAGCCATAGAAGTTGGGGTTCACTAGGCGGTGCAGCCGCGTCTGCAGGGGTTCCTCAGGGGGCTCCAGAGACCGCGAAGGCGGCACTGGGGAGCACAGTGAGTCGGACAGGCATGAGTGAGAGACGCAGGGCCAATGAGGAAGGGGATTGGGGGCGACCTCTTGTCAGGTAAGGGGCCAGAACTAGGCGGTTTCCCACACCCCTGGCGGGCACACCAATCATCAGGGCACACGCACAATCACAACAGCTCGACCCTGGCTCAGTCCTTCATTTGATGCATATGTAGATCACCTAGTGTATGCAGCAGGTCTGGGAGTGAACAGTATAGACAAAGCTCCTGCCCTTGTGTTGACAGTCTTGTGGTAGGTGTTGATGGAACAGACAGGAAATAACAAAGGTCTCAGTTCTAGGAGCTGGGATGGAAATAAATCTGGGGTATTTAGGAGAGAGTCTAGGGGCTGTCTGTGAGGGTCCTTCAGTCTCCATGATCCGGCACACCTGTCTGAGATGACACTGAGCCAAGACCCAAATGATGAGATGGGCCAGGCATGCAAAGATCTGGGGAAGAGCATTCTAGGTATAGCAAGTGCAAAGGCCCTGGGGTAGGAGCGGGTTTGCTGTGTTCCAGGAACAGAGTATGCCAAAGGGAAAGTGGGAGGGGATGGGATTGGGGAGGTGGGCAGATCATGCAGGGTCTCATAGGCCATAGTAAGAAGTCTGGAGTCACCCTAGAAATCATAGGAGAGTTCTTGGCAGAGACATGATGTGAGCTGCCGCATATCTTTTAAGATATATTGTGGTTGCCATGAGGCAGAGGACATAGAGATTAGGGTTCCAATTATGAGGCTAGGAAGGCTGGGTTTATATCCCTGGTCTGACGCATTTGAACCGTGTGGTCTTGGGCAAGTCACGTAACCTTATGTATCTATTTTCCCATCTGTAATGTAGAGACAAGAACGGTACTTCCTTGAAGGATTTGAGCGGGGATTTAGTAAGGCCAGAGATGATCTGGCCTGAAATCAATGTTACTTAAGCACTGATATACTTACATGAATGTGCACACAGTAGGTCCACGTGTGCTCAGGGAAACAGACACATACGTGCCACAGACATGAAAACCGGGACTCCCCGGTGCTCCCATAGGCTTACTCACACCCTTGGACCCTTGTGCCCCTCTCTCCTCCCTCTCTCCTGGCCTCTCACCTGGAGTGGGTCCCGTGGATGGCCTTGGTGTGCTGGTCACTGGCTTCACCAAGGCCACGGCCTCTCTGGGCGCCTGTCCCCACCACAAAGAGAGTGCTCAGGAGGCAGAACGGAGGGGGCCCAGGAAGGGGGCAGGGGCAGCAGCTTATAGGGGCAGCTGGTTTCTGAGGCACTCCAGGGCCCCGCCTTGGCTTCTGTCCTGCTGGGGCCCAGCCCGAAAGTGTCCCTCACCTGGCTGCCAGTTGCCGCCGCTGGGTCACCCATCTGCCCCTTGAGGATCATTAGCGCCTCCTCATGGGGGTCCGGCCGCTTCACAAACACCTTTCCGCCATCCTTCCTGGTGGATTGGACAGCGGTTTCTTCTTCCCAGCCACAAATTCGTGTAACAGGGAACTTCCTCCTCCACCCCCACCCCCACCCCACCCCCATTTTACACGTGAGCACCCAGAGAGGATCAGAGACTGGCCTGAGATCACACAGCACAACCTAGAGAGCATCAGTCTAGGCCTTCCTCTGGCTGGAGGGCTCGTCAGAACCATCTGCGTAAGCAGACTCACTCCCTGCAGGGTGCCGGGCAGGGGGCTGCTCCCCGGGTGGACGGCCCCACGGCTGGTGGCCACACAGCGAGGAGGCACCCCCCCCCGCCCCCGTCCAGAGTGCCAGAGGGCGGGGATGGGGGCAGAGCTGACCTGAGGGCCTCGGGCCGGCCTCCCCGGGGCGGCTGCTGGTACTGCCTCACAATGTTCTTGATCTGCTGCGTGGGCTGCGGGAAGTGCTCCGAGTTGAGCGTGGAATACCGGACCAGATCCGGGCAGGGCGGAGCTGTGGGCAAGGGGTGGGGGGCAGGGTGAGGCCACAGGGACACAACTACACTCCCAGTCCTGTCCCGGCAAGTGCCCCCTGCTCCCGCGGGGATAGGACACTCACTGGTTTCTGGACAAACCCGGTCCTGAGCTAGAACGGGGGTGGCCACGGGCTTGGTGGGGGGTCTTGGGGCCTTGGCCAGAGAGGCGGGGGCCAGAGGCTTTGGAGTACAGCGGAGGAGCACAGGCTTGGCTGGGGGTCCAGTGCCCACAAACTGTGGCCGTGCCTCTGGCGCTAGGGGTTTCTGCAGAGAACGGGGTAGAGTGTGCTTCCTGGGGCACATCGGCCTGTTCTCGGGGACCCCACATTTGCCCAGGATGGGCTGCAGGGCGACTGCCCCAGAGAGGCGCGACGATGCCCCGGAGGCGCACAGCGGTCGGCGGGGCAGGCCAGGCTCACCTCCGGGGGCAAGGGCCTCGGGGCGGGGCTCAGGGGCTGCTGCTGGAGCGCCATGGCCTGCAGGGTCATCTCCCGGGCCTGGGGAGAAGTGGTGGCGGTGGTGAGCGGGCAGGCCAGCGCTCTGGGCACCTCCCTCAGCCCGTCCGGCACTCACCAGCAGGACGGCCTGCTTGTGGATGAAGGCCTGCTGCAGGGCCAGTGTGGAGGCATCTAGGCCTGGGACTGGGGGGAGCCGAGTCGGAGGGCGTGGATTCCGAGGGGCGGGAGGTGGAGGGAAGTAGGCATTCCCCAGCTAGCCCCCACCCTGCCGCTGTCCCCCCACCGCCGTCCCCCGGCCAGGCCCATGGCTGCCTCTTAGCAGGTGAAGGAGCCCTGAGAACCAGCAGGGGAGCTCCCCTCACCTTACCCAACCCTGTAACCACCCTGGGGGCAGCACTGACTTGGCTTTGGCTTTGGCTCTGGGGGTCTCCTGGGGGGATCTTCAGTGCTGCTACCGCCGCTGCCACCAGGCTGGCCTCCCCCTTTCATGCGGTAGGCAATGGCTGTTGGCTTCTCCAGGTCCTGGGGGCAGGGGAGGCTCAAGTGTCTGCCTCACTGTCACGCTCCCAAGGTGCCAAGGCAACGGGCACGTGACACTGGCCGCCGCCTCTGTCCCTGGGGCCGTCTGCTCCATGCCCAGCCTCCGCTCATGCAGCATCCCCGTCAGTCCTCCCACAGCCTTGCAAACTCCCCAAACCCATCCTCCCTCCCACAGGTGAATGAACAGGTTCCAAGCGGCGCTGTGCCCTGCTCAGGGCCCCCATCATGCCATGGAGGGCTCCTGGAAGTTCCCGGAATGAGCAAGGGTGCCTGAGGGGGCTGGCTCCCACCGGAGAGGGAGGAGGGGCCCTGGGTCCTTCTGGGGTCAGCCGGGAGCATCTCGAGCCGTGAGGACACCCTCATCCTTTGCCGGGCCCCCAGCAGAGACCCGGATGAGATGTGCCACCCCCTAGCCCTGGCTGTGAGATGCTTCTGCGTCACCCTGTGGGTCTGTGACTTGGTGTGCACACGTGGTCCCAGCTGTCTGCAAACACCCCCCCCCCCCCAAATCCCTACCGCATCCCCGTAGGACAGCACGGGGTCGAAGAGGCTGTCCAGGTAGCCATCCAGTCCCTTGTGGGGCACAGAGGGTTCTCCCAGGCTGTCTGAGTCTGGTTGGGAGGGTGGGGGACACAGAAGCCAAGTTCTTTTCTCCTGCTGATGACCCCACACCGCCTCCAGGATCCCTCCCCACCAGAGACAGTGGCCGCTGCTGGTTGACCTTGGTGGTTCGCTGTCCCTCTCTGGGCCCCATTTGTACCGTCCTCGGTGTGGCTGCAGTACCCATCGGAGTCAGCCACTCTGGCCACGTATCCCTGGGCCTGGGGCCTGGTGGGCGTGTCCTCATCCGAGTCCCAGCTGTTCCCAAACAACCTGTGGGGAAGGGGAACATGGAACAGCTCCCCTCCTGCGAGATCGTGGCTCTCCCAGATTCACCCCCAACTCCACCACCACGTTCTCCGGGCTCCGGAAATGGGTGACTCCCTCTCTTTAAAGGTGGGACCCTGGGGGGCAGCAGACACTTGATCAGACTCTTGATCTTGGGATTGTGAGCGCAAACCCCACGCTGGGTGTAGAAGTTGCTTAAAGCTTAGGTTTAGCACTTAGCTCCGAACCAGCAGCTGGGAGAAAAGCCGTGCGGGGAGAGGCCATCTGCGTGAAGGGCCCGGGTAGCGACCTACGCTCTGGGGCCTCCCCTGCTGGCCACGGGCCCTTCTGCACCCACGATGAAGTAGGACTTCTGTCTCGGGAAGTCCCGGAGCAGCTCGAGGTCGGACACCAGGTCCAGCACGTAGTCGTGGCCTGCCAGCTCTGCCCACTGGACCCCATTCTTCATGGCCACCGTCCAGCCCCGCCAGCCATCTGCCAGCCCCCTGGGGACAGCACATGGAGGGGCAGGAATGAGGGACGGAGCCAACAGGTACTGCCTGGAGAAACCGTGGAACACGAGCCAGACCCCAAGCATGACCAGAGTGGACCCCATGGTGGTGGCGGCGGGGGGTCTGGTCTCCTGCTCCTCCCCCACCCTCCTTCCCCACTACACAGGGTGTGCTGGGCGGGACCTTCCAGGAGCCAACCTGTGCCGCAGAATGTCTCCAGCCACCTCTTCCCCCGTACTCCAGGAGTGCACCGGGCAGGAGAACTGGTCGCCTGGGGCAGGTGCTGGGCTCAGCCAGGATGCATCCGCGGCCCAGTCCTGCTCCTTCCCTGCCTGCTTGCTCACTCTTGTCTGGACCCTGGATCGCACCGTCCCAGACCCCGGCTCCCTTCCCTCATTCCCTCATTCCAGGTCCAGCCCCCACACCCACGTGCCGACCTCTCTCCCGAGCCACACCCAGAGGGCCCCTCCTTAGCATCTCCTGATCCCCGGGGCATACTGGGGCCTGCTGACTCCAGCGGCCCCTCTGGAGGAAGAGAGGGAGGAGGGAAGGCAGTCCGCGGTGGGGAGAGGGCAGCTCACCATTGAAGCAGCCCACGTCTAGCGCCATGCTGGCCTTCTCCTGGGTTGCTCTCCACTCGAGCTGGGTCGGGGGGAAGGTGCGGGCCGCCCCAGCGCCCTGCTGTTGGGCTCGGCCCATGGCCTGCATGAGACGGTGCTGACACACAGCCTGGAAGCCATTCTGCCCGTGATCAGACACAAACCTGACGGGTGGGAGTTGGCAGGATGGAGAGGGGTGTGCAGCTAGCCCGTGATAGACGGGGACTCTAAGTCTAGTCTGAGGGAGGCCCAGGCTAGCCCAGAGCTGTAAGGTGAAGCTGACAAGGCCCCAGCTCTGAGGCTAGCTCAGAAGGGTCCCAGGCTATAGTCCAGAGCTCTGGGGTGACACTGAAGGGGTCCCACGAGAGCCCAGAGGTCCAGGACTAGGCTGAAAAGGCCTCAGGTGAGCCCCAGAGTTCTGAGGCTAGACTAAAAAAAGATCTCAGGCTATCCCAGCATCCCAGGACTAAGCTGAAAGGGTCCCAGGCTAACCAGAAGTATCTTTAGCCAGCACAGAGGTCCAAAGATAGGCCAAAGAAATCCCAGGAAGGCCCACCAAAGCTTGTTGGAGCAAAACGTCATTGACAAGGTAGGCAGTTCAGCAGGGTGTGGGCAAGAACATGGACTCTGGAACACTCTTTCCATCCCTTCACCAAGCCTCCCAGGGGGTCATCTGCCCCCTCTGCGCCTGCCTCCAGCTTCTTGTCTGTACAAGAGATGGCCGTGAGGGTTCAGCTTGACCCAGGCCAACAAGACTGATCCCCGCCAGGGGCAGGTACCCCACATACCTGGCTCTCTGGCTCCCTCCCTCCCTGCTGCCAGAACAGCCGTGGAGCAGGCCCACGGCGGCCACAAGAGGGAACCCAGAGCTGTGCCCACAGGAAGCCCCAGAGAGGCAGGCAGTGGTCCTAACCTGCTGCCCTAGATTCCCAAGACTGACCCACCGAGCTGCCCACCTACTGCGCGCGGCCCAGATGAAGCCCTGCACGTGGCTGGCTCTTACTGGCTACCTGCCCTGGGTGTTACCCTTGCTAATTTACAGGTGAGGAAAGAGACTCGGAGAAGGGCAGTGACTTGCCCCAGGTCACACAGCAGGGAAGTATCAGAGCTGGGCTTTGCACCCAGGGCCTGCCTGAGCTCTCTCTTTTGCAAATCACCCTTCTCACCTGGCATCATCATCATCATCATTGTCAATATGATCAAGATGCCGACAAGATCTAGACTCACATAGCACTTCCGGTTGAGCTGGGATTTGAACCCCGTCTGTCGCATGTCCAGCATCTCCACTCCTAACCTCCTGGCCCTACTCCCGTGACATGAGAGATCAGTGCCTTTTCCCCAAATTCCCCAGACCCTGGTCTTGGCCATCCTCCGAGTTTTGCCTGAGCCCTACCTTCCAGAGCAAAGACCTGCTCTTGTTTCTGGCTCTGAGCCCGGTGGAGACGGAGACCAGCCCCGGACCAGCCCCGGTGCCTGAGCTTCCGAGCACAGAGACCTCACTCCGGCCCGGCCTGACCTCTGACATCCCGCCCCGGGGGCCTCACGCCAGCGTCACCGTCCTTGTGCCCTGGCCGGGTCCACTCACTTGAGCAGGTACTTGTTGAGGCGCGAGGAAGGTGCAAAGCCGCCGAGGCAGGTAGCCAGTAAGAGCCAGCCGCGCTCGGCATTGTGGGCACTGGGGTTGCGCCACACCTGATTGGCCAGCTGCGCCAGGATCTCATCCCGGAGTTCGGGCATCGCCAGCCCCTTCTGCACGATGTAGTTCCCGAAGACGTTTTCCTCGGCACCGTACAGGTGGGGGTCGCCCATGAAACGCAGGATCTGGGCCACAGACGGACTCTTCTGGGCCTCTTGGAAGGTGGTTCCCACCAGTGTCCCACCACCCTCAACAGGCACCCCTCTCCTGTCCTTCTCCCATGTCCCAGGGAAGCCCAGATAACAGCCCCCCATGTTACAATATAATTGCCATACCCCGTGCCAAATGACCCGGCGGTTTGCGCCAACTACGAGAAAGGTCAGGATCCAAAGTGCATACTGACTTTTCTCTCCTGCTCACGAAGCTTCCACGAGTGCTCCCCATACAACCCCAGCCCTAGCCTGCATCCCTGGCCTCCTGCTCCATCCAGGCCCCAGACAGTGCTTTTTAACATTCATATCTGACCAAGCATCTTCCTTGGCTCCCCAGGGCCCATGGAATGAAATCCAAGTGCCGGATCTGGCAGACAGGTCCTTGGGACACCCCCCTTGCCTCTGCCCTTCTTTCACCAACTGATGTGTTCTGACGCCATCCAGTTTTTCCTCTCTCTGTGCCTTCTCCATCTGTCTTGGCTGGCAGTTTCTGAGCTCAAATGCCGCCCCCTCAACCCTCCCTCCAGGAAGCCCTCTTTGATTCTGTCCAGAACGGGATTAGGGGTCCAGTTAGACTTCCTGGCCTCTGTGCCTAACCTCTGTCCGTGCTAGTTGTCACTGGTCAGGTGTGCTCTGCCTCCCCCCTCAGACTAGAAAGGCCTCGAGGAGAGGATCCAGATTTATTCTTGGTGTCCTGGGAAGCTCTTTGCCAGGAAGACAGCTGGGAGGAGAAAGGCTCCCAATCCTCAAAGTGGGATTAGCCCTAGCCCGGAGTGGAGCACAGATTCCACCCCACCCCCACCCCAGAAGTCTTTCCTCCAAAGAAGAGGGCTGGGCTAAATGGCCTGGGCTAGCAGAGGACCCAGGAGGGCAAGACAAGGAGCTGCATAGCCTAAGACTTCAAAAGCGGCCTGGGCGGACCCTTACCAGCTTGAAGATGCTCACGGCTTCCGCGTGGCACTCTGCTGGCAGCCGCGTGAGGGGTGTCCTCACGGGCACCGTCAGCATCCCGAAGGCAGGTTCCTGCAGGCACAGGGCAGGGGTGTGGGGACCAAGCTGGTGCTCGTGGGCTCATCTAGATCCACTGCTCTGGGCCAGATAGGGGCACAAGAGCCCGGGAGCCAAGGGCTCCTTCCCCCAGGGTGTGGATGGGGCTACTGAGGCCTGAAGGGGGACAGACACTGGCCGTCAGCAGACTAGGGGTGGAGGCCATCTGAGCCCCCTGGAGAGCCGGAAATGAGAGCCGGGATGATGTCCTGTGGCTCCACCGGTTGTTAAATTTCTGAAATAGTTCCAACTGGCAGGCAAATGACCGCTTCCTAAGCCCCCAAGAGCCCCCTACTTCCACCCAGCCCTCCCCCGGAACCCCCAGACGCCTCATGATCCAGCAACTCAGGGCTCATTCCCGACGCCACAGGGCACGGCCAGGAGCCAGCCCCAGGTGACAGCAGCATGAGGGCTCACCGGTCAGTGCCCACTGGCCAGGGCCCCGTGGGACCACACCAGCCTTTACCTTAAAGTGGCATCGGACAAACTTGGCCATGGGGTAGTTGTTGATATCCAGGGGCAGTGTGACACGAGGCTCGGCCTGGAGCCGCGGAGCCCGCACAGGGGCCACTCGGGGCACCCAGGCCGCTCTGAGGCCTGTGGAGAGAGGAGGGTCGTGGGGCACCAGAGTCCAGTGCCCGCCTGCACCCTCCCCCACGCCCCCCCCCCCGAATCCAGCGTCCAGCACTCACGGACCTGCCACGGCTTGCAAGAGTCCCGCCAGCTCAGCGGGTACCTCCAGGTGCCCCACAGCCACCACCTCCCGCTTGCTCAGCTCCTGGAGGGACAGCGCCGAGTGGGCAGGCCCGCCACAACGCCCACCGGCCGGCCCGAGGGGCAAGCCCGCCACAACGCCCACCGGCCGGCCTCCCTTCTCGCCCCTGCTGCCGCCCAGCGCCCGCACCCACCTCCAGCTCCCGGAGCCGCGCCTCCTCCGCCCGGAGCCTCCGCTCTGCCCTCAGCTGCAGGAGAGCAGATGGTCAAGGCAGGGGAACGGTGGGCAGAGGCGACGGCAGGCCCCAGGCCGGGGACAGCCCGAGCCGGCTCACACGGGGAGGCTGGCGCCTCGCAAGAGGCAGAGGGAGCCAAAGATATAGCCGGAGAAACAAGAAGGGAAGGGAGAAAGAGCGAGAAAGAGA
>CM052891.1:42683591-42729418 GCA_028534135.1 Potos flavus | reverse complement strand
TAAAACTACGAAAAAATGCGGAACGATAAATACATCTGCTCTGTGACAGCTAGCGGGTGATGATCTTGCGTGGTAAACAACCTGAGCAACTGTGCATGGCAGGCTGCGTCCTGCCTGGGTTCTGTACTCCTGGGGCCGCGGGGGAGCTGGGTAAGGATCTGTGGAGCTCAGGAGTCACGCTGACTGCGGTACCTGTCGATGAACACCTGGAAGGGCAGGCGCACTGGAAAGCCCTCCTTGCGGATTCGCACAGTCTCCAGCACCCCCGAGTAGCGCAGCTGTGCCATCACCACGTCTGGCTCAAAGAGGCCTGGCTCCTGTAAGGACGGCCCAGATAGGGAGTTTGCGCACTGGCCCACCCACGTGCCCCAAGCACTAGCAGTGACAAACAGTCCCCACAGTGGGCTGGGCGGATGGAGGCCCAGAGAGGCACAGCCACTTGCCCCAGGTCACACAGCACGGGGAAGAGGATTTGGCTCTCCCGGGGACCTCAGCCTTCACATACCTTCTTGTGGTTGGGCTTCAGGCACCGTACGAACAAGGGGTTACACCTGCGCAGGGGTGGGAGGACGACCGTGTGAGGTCCCAGAGAAGGGAAGTGTTAACCCCTGAGGGTCGTGGCGTGGGTCAGAGGTGAGGCTGGGTGCCCACCCCCCTGCACACTCACCTCTCCATCTTTTCCACCAGATCCAGGAGTGACTGTTGGAACTTAGCAGCCACCGTGTGTGCCTTGTGGAGCCGGGTGACAGAGCTGCTCTGGCCCAGACGCTGAGGGGCGGCCCGTGGGGCGTGGCTGGAGAAGAGGTGTGCCACCACCTGAGCGGGGCCGGGTCCAGGCGCCGAGACACGGGGACACACGGCAGGGTAGGGGCCGAGAGACAGAAACAAGGAAACAGAGGTTGGTGGCGGGGCGGGGGGGACAAAAGCAGTTAAAAACAAAACGAGTCAAATCTCCAAACCAGAGGGATCAGAAGACCACCTCCCTGGGCCCCCACCCTCTCTGCAAGGCCCCTGTCCTCCTAGACTACACCCTCTCAAGTCAGTGCTCGGCACTTTCCAAGGGACCTGTCCCATGGTCGGGCTGACTTTTCTCCTTCAGTCTGACTGTGCACCTGGCCCCGAGGTGGCCTCCTACACACGTGGTCATGAACTCTGGCAATGACCTCAGGAGGGTGCCCATTTGACAGAGAAGAAGGTGGAGACCCAGAGAATGGGGTGGGTGGCTGGGAACAACAGGGCTGTTTGGGGGAACTGCTCAGTGAGGGGACAGGGCAGGGCATGGCTGGGTGGGCAGGGCTGGGGACAGGCAGGGTGATCCTGGGGGGCCAGCCAGGGGCCTGGCCCTTCAGAGGGCAGGATCAGGAATGGGAGGAAGTACAGAGCAAGGCAAGACTCTGGGTTAGGGCTGAGATCAGGGTCAGAGCCTGGTTGGACTTGGGGTGCGCCAGAGGCAGGACCAGCACCTGGGTACCTAGGGGACCTCCCCATTTCCTGGACCGAGAGAGGGGCCTGATGGTGGGCTGGGTGCTCGGGGGGAGGGGGCGGGGGGGGCAGAGCGGCGGGAAGCGAGGCTTGCTCACCCGTGTCCGGCTCCGCACAAAGAGATCCAGCACGTCCTGGCGCACCTGGTCGTGGTTCTTGTCTAGGAACTTGTGCACCTGCAAAGGGGGAACAGGGGGCAGCTTGGTTTGGATCCCACACAGCCTGGGGGACAGGGCAGGGGGATAACCTACCCCAGTGGGCATCGGTCTGTCTGCTCCCCTCCTCCTTCCTTCCTCCCTGCACCGGGTCAAGGGCTCTCAGTCCCTGGGGAACCCTGGCCCTGCCCCTCCGGGCCTCTATCTCCCTATCTGTCCTAGAGGGTACTGGACCCTTCCCCCTGCTGTGGTCCCCTCCCCTTCTGCCCCCACTACCCTTCCCATTCTTTGGGGAGCGGGCGCTAGCCATAGTTTCATGTAACTAGTCTGGGTCTTGGCCCCATCCCCAGAGGAGGATCCTGTCCTGTGTCTGTCCTCCAGATGAGGAAAACAAGGCCTAAGTGGAGACAGAAGCTTCAGATCCTGGCCTGAGACACCCCTGGGGCAGGAATGTGTCTGAGATAACAAAGTGACCCTCATCGTTACTGATAATAGCTTTATCTTTATCACCCTTAAGGCTTCCACACTCAGCACAGGAGACTGGCACTATCATTAGCTGCATTTTCCAGATGTCTCGAGATAGGCTCAGAGAGGTAAAGCAATTTGCCCAAGGTCACACAGCTGAGGATTGGCAGAGGGCCAGACCTAGAACCAGCGGGGAGTGTCTGCAGCCCCTGGTGTGCTTCTGTCTCCAACTTCGGGGACTGTGTCACGGGACGCCGTGCGGGCTGTCCTGGGTCTCACCTGATAGGTGACTTTGCCTGCATAGTGCTTGATGGTGAACTCAGGCAGCGGCATCTTGGGCTTGGAGTAGAGCGGGTTGGCGCCGTGGTGGTAGTGGCACTTCTGCAGAAACGTGTGGTCTGTGGCCTGTGGGCAGGTGGGGGTCAGTGGGTGGGCAGCGGAGCCAGGCACCCCGTTCTGGAGCTAGTGGCAAATCCTCCAGCCCGGACTGCTTCCCGCCGAGCGCTGGGGAGAAGGCCTCCCGCTGCCTTGCATGGGGAGGCTTAAACGGAACCCCACCCCCGACTTATGTCTTCCAATCAGAGTCTGAGGCCCGACCTCAAGGTCACCTCCTCCGGGAAGCCTTCTGTGACTTCCCAGGCTGGTACCCTCCTCTGGACACCCACAGCCGTGAACTGTAGGTCGTGAATGGTAGGTTGGGTGTCCTGAACTCCTGTCCCCCAGACCAGAGCAGAGAAGAAGGCAGGACCCGGGCCTGATGAGGACATGAGGCTCAGAGACATTGAGCGACCTGACCGGGCTCACACAGCGCCCGTGGCTCACCTGGGGAAAGCAGCACTGATCATCGAGGATGCGTAGGATGCCGTAGGGCTTCAGCGAGATGAGGTTGATGCACGGCTGGTTGTCGGCGAAGGTGATCTCCCGCCAGTCGATCTGTTCCCGGATGTACTCCTCCTGCGGACGTCCGGCGCTCAGCCTCCTCGCCCTGCCCCGGCCCCACCCACCCTGCCTCCCATGGCTGGAGCCCCGTGAAGGGACCTGGCCAGGGGCACCTCCGCTCGCACAGGGAGCTCACTCCCCAGGAGGGCAACACGAACCATCTCTGGGCCCTGTTCTGCCCTCCGCCTGGGACAGCCCTGCAGCGGGGGAGAAGGATCCCCCCACCCCACCCCAAGAGGGCTTTTGTCGGCTCAGCACCCGGCATCTTCCCCGTCCAGAGCACCGGCCTTCCTGTGTGCTGGTCCCCGGCGCAGAACGCCTTTCCCTCCCCTCCGCCTGACCACTTCTGGTTTGCCCTTCGAGGGCCAGCATTGTCCTGTCTGGCCCCAAGGAGGCCCGCTGGCCAGTCAGGAGGGGACATGAGTGCTCAGGGAGGCTCGGCACACCTGCTCCTCCTGGAAGACGATCTTGTTGAAAAGGTACTGAAGGTTCTCGTTTGCATAGTTGATGCACAGCTGCTCGAAGCTGTTGAAGCTCAGGTCCTGCCAGGTGGGCGGTGAGGCTGGGCCGGCTCCCTCCTTGGCCAGTAGCCCACGCGTCCCCACCCAGGGCCCCGCTCACCGGCCCCGGCCGCCCGGTGCCCTCCCTGCCTTCCGCAGCCTTGGCTGGGGGGGGGGCGGTGCTCGTGGATGAGTGAAGGAGGAGAGAGGAGATCGGGGGGCTGTCGGCAGAGAACTCGTCCCCTGCCCTGCCCGTCACCCATCCGCGCAGCCCTACCTCGAAGCCATAGATATCCAGGATGGCGATGGACAGCGTGTCCTGCCGAGGGGACACCAGTGCGTTGACCCGGGCGATGAGCCAGCCGAAGAGCAGCGCATACAACACCTTCGCGATGGCGTCCCTGGAGCACAGAAGGTGCTGCGGCAGGTGGGCGAGGTGCGGGGGTGGGGCGCAGGCATCTGGGGGTCAGGCGGGGAGGGGGAAGGCCTCACCTGGCATCCACGGCGCTCTCCACGGTCAGTGGGGTGAAGATCTTCTCTCGCATTGTCTCCTGGGGAGGGATGAGGCCCTTGAATGACAGCAGGCTGGCTGCCGCCTCCAGGAAGCCCCCGGAGGATTGAGGGGGAGCATAGGGAAGAGAGCCAGAACGATGGTGTGACTGGTGTCAGGCACACAGCTGACCAGAGGCGGAATAGGACACCCTCACCCCCGCTTCTGCCTGGCTATGCTGCGGGCGGGGGCGGTGCTTCTGGTCTAACGGGGAGACAGAGGCATAAGCGGACAGACCCAGTGAGATCAGCCTTGGGAAGGGAGAAAAGGGTCAGGGGTTGCGCGGGAGCCCGGGGGAGGTAATGACCCATCCAGGGGTGAAGGGTGGCGCCCTGGATGGGGGGACGCCCTCATCAGGTCTCGAAGGATGAGTACGTGTAGGAGAGGGAATAGCATTCGAGGCAGAGAGAGCAGCCTATACCATCCAGGCACTGGTGGGAGGCTCTGACAGGGGGGCCCGGGACTCACGGTCACTTTGAAGGTGATGGCCTTCTGGAGGCCCTCGGGGGAGATCTGGAGCAGCTCCGCCACGGCCTGGATCTCCCGGGCGCTCACCACCGAGGCCGTCTCCTGCGCGTCTGTCTATGCCAAATACCGAGAGCAGCATGCTTTAAACTACATTACTCGGCTTAAAGTTCGTGTAAAAAACATAAACGAGCTAGAAAAACCAGGAAAATTCTGAGATAGAAGGGGAGTGAAGGGTCCCAATGAGATAGTCAAATGTGTTATAAAGTTAGGATAATTAAAGCACTGAGGGGAATTTTAGGGGCGTCTGGGTGGCTCAGTTGTTAAGCATCTGCCTTCAGCTCGGGTCATAATCTCAGGGTCCTGGGATCGAGCTCCGTGGAGGGCATCCTGCTCAGCAGGGGGTCTGCTTCTCCCTCTCCCTCTGCCCTTCCCTCTGCTCACACTCTCTTTCTCAAAGAAATAAATAAAATCTTTGAAAAACAAAATAAAACAGCATGGAGATAGACACACAATACATAGGTTAATGAAGCACAACAGGAAATCACGAATTAGGCATAAACATACATGAGAATTTAGTACACGATTAATTTGTATTTCTCGAATTACAGGATTATTGTAACTGAGTAACTACATGGAAAAAAAGAAACTGGATTCCTACTTCACACCTTACTGGGATAAACTCCTGATGAACCAAAGATTAAATGTGAGCACACACACACACACACACACACACACCATAAAAAAGTTCTGAAAAAAGGATGTCTGAAAACTTACAATTTTAGAGAGAGAAGTCTCTCTCTCTAAAAATGATACAAAGTCTAAAATTTACACAAGAAAAAGTTCATAAATAAAATACCTGAAAATAATTCTAAAAACCTACGTGGCAAAAAACCAAACCAAAACAGAACAAACCAACCACCAAGCAAAACACCAAAAAAACAAAAACAAACAAATAAACAGAACAACAACAACAAAAAAACCCACCGGGATACAAATCAAAATACAAATGACAAGCCCGAAAACATATTGGCAAGTCCCATCAGGGACAATGGGTTGGTTTCCTTCTCTTATGTAAAAAGCTCTCATACATCAATAAGAAAAAAGAGGAGCAACCCCAATGGTGGGGGCAGGGGTGGGAGAGAGAACAAATGAAATGCGTGTGGTGTGCCCCGAAAGGCAAATATCCATGGCCCCCAAGCCTCCGAGGAGAGGACCTGCAGGCTGTGGGCTCTCTCACCTCATACTTCTCGAAGTAGACATTGCCCAGGTGCAGGATGGACGCCAGGATGCGGAAGATGCTGTCCTGGTCCTCAGCACTGAAGCCCAGCACCTCCATGGCGGCCAGGAGCCGGCGGAAGTCGTCAGAGTCACTTTTCCCTGAGATCTCACAGTTCCCGCCCTGGGCAAGGGCAGGGGCCGGGGGTCAGAGACCCTGGACAGCCACTCCAGCTCTGTCCCACTCCCACGGGCCAGGACGCAGGCCCTGATCTACTGCTTTATATACATTCGCTCATCTCGTCCTCACTCTGTCCCTAAAACGTGGTCTTATGCTGTCCCCATTTCACAGAGGAGGAAACTGAGGCACGAAACCGGAAGTGCCATAACTCCGGGCTGCTTAGCTTTGTTCTAGGCTGTAGAGAAATGGAGTCAGGAAGGCCTCCTCTACCCCCACTTTGGACCCCCAAGATGCCTGTCACCCTTGTTGTGATAAGACACTTTAAATCCAAAGTTGCGTCCCCCACCCCCATCTCCATCCCCTTCGCCGGGTATCAGGACAGCATGAGCTGGTTCGCTCAGCCTGCCCGGGGTGATGGGGCAGGGGTACCAGGCCTGGGGGCCCTTGGATGCCTGCCGGTGCTGACCTGGTTCAGGTAGTAGTAGGTCTCAGCCTCCTGCAGACTGAAAGCCTGCCGCAGCTGGGCGGGCAGCCCAGCCAGCAGCTCGTAGAAGATGTGGTAGTTCCTCTCGTTTTTGGCCTGTAGGATGAGTGGGCGGGGGCAGAGAAGGGAGCCACCCACCTAGGTGACCCCCCCCCCCAGACGCACGTACAAGGCCAGGTGTGCCCGCCCATACAGAAACAGGTGAGACGGGGCACCTGTGAGCCGTGAGCCCCCAGCCTGGCTCTGACTGGGGGCGGGGGGGGGGGGGCGGAGAAGCCGAGGAACAGTGGTAGGAAGGGGGCTCTGGTCAGGATTTAATTTTGTTTGGAGGAATAAGAGCAAGGCAGCCTTTCTTCTCCTGTGCACACGGGGGCACGCCCGGCTATGTGTGCTGTGTCCAAGGCCCAAATGGGCACACACAGGGCCTCGTGATGGTTTTCTCAGCCGGGGCAGCTGAGCCCCAACTGCGCCCCAGGCACTGTCGTAGGCCCTCGAGACCCAGTGGGGAATAAGGGACACAGAAGCCCTGGATCTTCTAGAGCCCCCCTGCTAGCTGCGGAGATAGACACCCAGCCGACCGCTGGTGAAAGTAAGACATGTCAGATAGAACAGAGTGCTCTGGAGAGAAATAAAGCAGGGAAGGGGTGGGGGGTTCTGGGGTGGGGGGCTGCGTCTTAAATGGGGTAGCTTCCCCGAGCAGGTGCCCTTTCAGGGAAGACTTGGAGGAGATGAGGGGTTGGCTCATGCTGGTGTCTGGGGAAGGCGGGGAGGAGTGCTCAGGGAGAAGAAATCGTAGGTACAAAGGTCCTGAGGCAGGATCATGGGTGGTGTGCTTCAGGAACAAGAAAGTGTCAGTGTGGCTGCAGGGGGCGAGAGAGGGAAGGAGATCACATGCTCACACAGAAACACACCCTTGTTCATTAATTCGACATCGCCCCAGCCCCACCGGGTGCCCGGCTCTGCGGATCTGCCTACCCCCAGCCCGTCCCAGCGCACGGGGGCCCAGGAGGGCCTGTCCCACCTGAAACACAATCCTGGATTTCTCAAGCAGGTACTGGGAAGTTATGGCACCAGAAATCACGCCCCTGGAGAGGGGAGGCTCAGTCAGCTTGTGAGGGTAGGTGGGCGGGCGGGGTGGCCGGCGTGGGCTCTGAGGGGCTGCACCAGGACGTGGGGTGCACCGCAAGGCCTTGGGGGACCCCTCCCGCCACCATCCCACTCACCCCTCCAGAAAGACCTCCACGAACTTCCCGAAGCGGCTGGAGTTGTCGTTCCTGACGGTTTTGGCGTTACCGAAGGACTCCAAGAGGGGTGCTGCCTCCAGGATCTGGGCCCCAGAAGAGGTGGGAATAGTTCTGGGGGGCCCGGAGCAGGGAGCGTAGCTAGGGCCACCCCTAAGTTTTCCCAGATACAGACCTCCCCGAGGACCCCTCGTGCGAGGGTAACTCTGGTGGGCTCTCTGTAGAATCCTTGGGACTCCCCAGTGTCCCCCGACGCCCCTCATGCTGCCAGCCCCCACACTCAGGCCACAGCTACCCTCTCCCAGCCCCCGGCCCCTCCCACAGCACCCCCCCAGCGAGGACAGGCCTCTGGATGCCGCTTCCTGCCCATCCTCCCATCACACACGAGCGTGCACACGCATGCACACACACAAGCACACTCCAAGTACCTTTATCTTCAGGAGTGCCCAGGACGGAGGAGGAGGAGAGAGGGACAAGAGCAGAAGCAGGTCACCTATAGGACTGAACCCCTCTCCCTCCAGGATGCCAGGGGCCTTAGAGGGACCCTTAGAGGGAGCACCGACCCCTTTGGGCCCCTGGGCTGGGCAGGGGGCTGCCAGGTGAGAGCAAAACCATGAACCTTCGAGACCCCAGCTGTCCGGGCCTGGGGCCCGCAGTGTGGCCCCAGGGTGTGGGAGTCTTCTGGGTCTACCCGCCAGAAGGCTCTGGGGATGTCCCCTTTACCCCATCCCCATGGCCACCACCGCTGGTCAATCACCTGGACTCCCAGGGGAGCCTCCTTCGTGATCCTGGCCTTGCTCCCTCCAGGGGTCCTTTGAAAACCTGTGTTAAGTCACATTTCCCCTCACGGCTTCCACGTCACTCAGGCTCAAAGCCAAGCCCTTGCACAGCCAAGCTCCTGGTTGGCCCCCTCCCCACTTCTTCCCTCCCTCGCCCTTCCCTCCCTCCCTCCTGGCCCACCCAGGCCCACGCTGGCCTCTGGACCAGGGTTCTCTTCCTCTGTACCCCTCTGCACCGCGGGCAAATCCCCTACCTTCCTCGCATCCTGTCTCCCCCACCCCGGAACGTCAGCCCCCACAGGCAAGAATCTTTGTCTGTGTACGATCTCTGGGTCCCCAGCATCTACACCAGACCGGGAGCATAAGAGGCCCTCAAAAAACATCTGCTAAACGGATGACACGAGGACCAGCATTTTAGGACCACAGAGCTGCCCAAGGCAGAGCCGGTGGCACCTACCACGTGACCTATCGCCCTAATTATATGGCTGTGAACCATCCTGCAAGGTAGGTACCGACGCACCCATTTCACAGATCAGGAAACATTTGGAAAGGCGAGGTGCGTGCCCGGGGACTCCAGAGTCCGAGGAGTGAGATCACAGCACCAAGCCAAGCACGCGGGTAACTGTGTACACAGCGTTTTCAGGCTGAGTCATTTCCTCGGGATAAATTCTCAGGAAAGCAGCAGTTGGAAGGCCTGCTCTTTGGAGAAATGTTACTTGGGAGAAGGTGCCAGTGCCCTCCAACTATTCATGCTCATGGTCTCGTTCAGTCAGGAAATACCTTGTCCGTCGTACAAAGGAGCAGATTGCCGCCCAGATGAGAGTGGGAGCTGGCCTGGGGTGGTTCAGTGAGTTGGGCCTGGACGTTGGCCCATGCTATACGCTAGTCTGGAATCCCCTTGAGGGTGTCTGAGTGGGAGTCAGCCACTCCTCAATCCCTAGCGCCCAGCCAGGGGCTGGGGAGAGGACAACATGTGGTCCTGTGGGGCCCCCAGCTCAACCTGCAGGTGGGGTGATGGCCTGTGGTTTGGGCTGGGCGGCATCCAGCCACCCTCCACCCCTGGGGAACACTTGTCGCATTCCCAACCCAGAGGCAGAGCCTTTGGCCCAGGCCTCGGCCCATCGAGGCACAACTGGGCCCAGGGAGGACACATGGCCCAAACTAGTCCAACGAGAGGGAACCCTGAGGCTTTTCCTGGCATGTTAAGAGATGTGGGTGGTACACTGTGAAACTACCTTGCTGATCGATGGGAGAGAGGCTGAGAATGATGCCCATAGATGGGGAGGATGGAGCCAAAACAAGGGACACTGTTTAAGACCCTAGATCCAGCCATACCTGAAACTGACCCTAGGTAAGGACTGTCAGATTACGTGAGCCGGGCAGAGCAGGAGCTAGGAAATGAGCCCACGGCATCGCAGCTGGCAGACCCATCCTCACATCTACGGAAGGCCTGGCACAGAAACTCCCAGACCCAGCCACATCCCACCACTCTCACTGTCCTCCCCGACCCCTGCCAAGACAGCTCTCTGCTGGAAGGTTTTGGAGTCTGAGTTGCTGGGCCTTTGCCTCCAGCCTCACCTTCCCTGAGCTGCAGGCTCATGGTGTATCCACCATGTTCCCACCACCGCCGTAGGGACACCCAGCAGGCTCCCCAGGAGAAAAGACTCCTGTTTTTTTCCGCAGCCCTGCCCGTGTAGCTAATGGCAGCTCCACGCTGCCTATGGCTCAGGCCAAATGCCTGGGGTTGCCCTTGGACCGATCTCCTCTCTCACACCCCAAATCTGGTCCCTCAGCTAGTCATCGGCTGACCTTGAAACTGCACCCAGGTCTAGTGTGCTCACCATCTCTGTCACTACCTCCCCGGTCAAAGCCACTGTCCTCCCTCACCTGGACTCCACCAGGCCACCTTGCCATCCCCTGGGCACACCAGACCTCCTTGCACCCCAGGGCCTTTGCACTTGCCCTTCCCTCCACCTGTTTGCTCTTTCCCCACATGTCTTCAGGGCCCACTCCCTCACCTTCTCAGTAGAGCCTTCACTGACCACCATGCTTCGAATTACAAACCCCCAAACTCCCCACCCTCCTCCATTTTTTGTTTGTTTTTTTGTCCACAACTTCCTACCCTTTCACATAGACGTAATTTCCTTGTGTATTTCTTTCCTTGTGTTTCCTCTACTGTAACGAAATTCCCGTGAGGGTGGGAACATTTGTCTGCATTGCTGCTGCCTGCTTCCTCATCACCTAGCCCAGGCCTGGCACACAGTATGTCCCTGGGAAAGCTTTACTGAGGGCCTAACACTCTCAGGTTTGCAGGACCTAGCACTCTCCACAATGCTCCAACCCTGCACTTCCCCTGATTCCGTGTCCTCAGTGCTCCAGAATCTTCTGCAGCCCGCCCCCATGCCTAGGCCTGTCCTGCCTCTTCCACCACCAGGAAGATGAGGCCAGGCAGGAGAAATGGGGTTTCTGCTCTGGCCAGGCCCAGCAGGGCGGGAACCAGAGCTGCTCTGGAGCGCAGGCAGGAGGGAACCCCCCTGCAGCCATGTCCTGGGTGGGGAGGGTGGTGGCAGAAAGAGCCAGACTCCTAGGAGCCCTCCCAGTGCAACCCTGGCCTCAGCCTCCCCATACTCCAAGTGGGGCCTAGGAGCCTGTCTCAGGGGGACCACTAAGCTCGGGAGTCCTGGGGAGTCAGGCCGACCACGCACCGGACAGACTTACCTGCTGCGTGATGCCTCGTTTCTGGTTCATGGCGGCCAGGTAGCGCAGGATCAACTTAGTGGACTCGGTTTTCCCAGAGCCACTCTCTCCGCTGACCGGGCAAAGGAGCAGAGTAAGCATCAACAAGGTCACAGCCTCTTCTGGGCTCCCCCTACCCTTACCCTTCTTCGACCTCCTATGACACAAGAGGACGTGGGCGGGCCAGCCCAGAGATGCCAAGTGATTTTCCCCAGCTCCCACAGCAGGTCTGGCCTGACGCAGACCTGTCATCTGAGATTCCTCCCATATGTTCCCCCACCCCCCACCCTGCCCCCCGCACACAAAGGTCCCCAGCCTGACCCACCTGATGATTATGCACTGGTTCTGTTTGGCATCAAGCATTTTGGCGAAAGCAAGATTTGCAATTGCGAAGAGGTGCCTGGGGATACGGGCCACAGGTATCACTGGGACAGGGTCCTGCCTCTCAAACCCCTCGGGGGTCAGCTGGAGAGCATCTCCGTCCACCCAGGCAGCCAATTCTGCTCTACCCTTCACCCTGGGGAAATGCTCTCTGCCCCCATTCTGATCAGAGCCACAGTGGCCTCTGACCTAGAGAGGACCGTGGCCAGACTCGAGGAGAGACCATTGGGCCGAACAAGTGGGCTGGACCTACCCTTGGCTCGGGGGCAGGTGGGGACTCGCCAAGCTCAGGCAGAGGGACCCAGGAGACCCCAGGACAGCCCCGCCCCCCAGCCCCAGAGACACTCACGGGGGATTTTCTCCCAGGCCCCGCCCGCTGTACTGCTGCACGTGCTCTGGCCCATAGATTCCAAACATTCGGTACGGGTTCACCGACACCAGGATGCTGCCGATGTAGGTCTGCTGGGCAGACGGTGGCCTCAGTGCTATGCCGCCTCGTGGCCCTCCTCCCCTGCTTCCGGGAGCCTGTTTCCACGGGGCCGAGGCGTCTGGCTGCCTAGCCTCCGTGTTCGTGCCTGGGGCCCTCTCACAGCTCGATGGGTCCTCTACTCTGGCTGAAAGATTTCAGGCACCGTACCAGGCTGAGGCCTGGAGAAGGCTAAAGTGAGCAAAACCCCGCAGCCATGAAATCTGCAAAGGTGGCCATGTCAGCTGTCGTGTACTTCATTTACGCATAGTCAGAGCCAGGCTCCAGAAGCTTCTGCCTCGAGGTGAGGTCAAACCTCCCCTGCTTGGAGTGGGGAGGGAGTCAGGAGCCCAGGGCATTCTGAGGTGGCCAGAGCCCTTATGGGTGACATTCACCATCCTAAGATTCTATGTTAGGACTTTGGATTTTAGAACTCCAGACTCTAGCATGTTATACTCAAATGGTAGAAACCCCACAGTTCAAACCAGAGGCCACACACTTGGGGGCTCAGCAGGAGAAATCTGTGCTTCCCACTGTGGCCCCAAGAGGCAGCTGCCTCTCTGATCGGAGCCCAGGTAAGGGCCAGCCCTGGGACTTACGTAAATGAGATTCCGTTCAAATCTTGTCTTGAGGTTGGACAGCACGGTGGTCTCCTGGAGGTCTCTAGGAGGGCGCGAAGAGGGGACATCAGGGCCCACCTTCCCCCTCAAGGCAGGACCTTCGTCAGAAAGGCCTGAGCTCGAGTCCAGTCTGTGACACCAACCCAATGTGAGGCCTCGGGCAAGGTCCTTAACTCTCCGTGCCTCGGTTTCTCCATGTCTGTATTAATCACTGTCTCTACCTCCTTGGGTGGGGGATCTTCTGGGGAAGCAGACGTGAAGGCTGAGTCATCGCCACCGGGAAATGATACTGACTCTCCCATTTTGGGCACCTCCAAGGTGCCGGCACCTGCACAGTAACAGCCGCCCACCCCCATCTTGCAGAGGAGAAACTGAGGCACAGAGAGGCAAAGCGATCTGCCCAAGGTCTCCCAGCCAGGAAGTGGTGGGGCTGGGATTTGAACTCAGGCCTGCGTGACTCACAGCTCGGATAAGCACACACTGGCTCTGTGACGCCACATGCCCCCCGCTCCGCAGGTGAGGACACGGAGGCTCTGCAAACATTCCAGGAAGTGAGAGGCCCCCCTCGCAGGAGGCGGCGCCCCGGCCGGGAGTGGGCAACCCCATGGTGACCCCTCCACCCCCACACTCCACTCACTCCAGCTGCGTCATGTCCTCCACGCCATCGTCCCGGCACTGCTCGCGGAACCGTGTGGGGGGCAGGCTGCGGATGGAGTGCATCTGTCAGAGAGAGTCTGCGGTCGGCCTAGATGGAGGGCGCCCGAGCGCCGCCCCCTGTCCTGCACACGCCTGGGACCTGCTCCAGCTGCGGAGGAAAGAACCCCAAGGCCAAGGCCAGGCCGGGTCCTGGGGCCTCCCGGCTGTGGAATACTGTGGCCCATGGAGGCCGCATTTAGCTCCTGAGGTCACAGGCCTGTCCTGTGCCCATGCGTCCCCTGTGGCAGGTGCTCTCGTGTCCTTGACCTGGGGCTGAGCACACGCACATGCTGTTCCCTCTGACTGCTTGGAAGTCCTCCCAACCTCATGCTGTCCCAGCGCCGACATCCCTCCCCCCCAGGTGGACCCCACATCTTTCCATATGTGACCATCTAATGAACATTCACGTCCTGGTGGAGGGCGGACACTGAGACTGTGCCCCTCAGCACCAACCCCCTGCAACCAGCCCAGGGCAAACACGTACACCCCTGCGCTCAGACTCATATGCAAAGGCATCCGCAGCTCATGCAACTCTCACACACACCCGTGGCCTTGCAACATGCCTGTGGACAGGCATGCAGGCCTGGGCTGCCTGGCTAAGAGGCACATGCTCTCGGGATCCATCTGACCCATTCTCAAGTGCACGGGGGGCTGGGACTCTCGGCCACAGCTGGGGGTCTCAAGACAAAGGTCCAGCTGCCCACCCCCAACCGTGAGCTGTGGGATCTCCACCGTGCCCATCTGTGCATACACTCATGACGCCAAGGATGCCACATTTGGTCAGAGCCTGGCCACAGTACACCCAAAAACGTGTTCCAGGCCCACAGGCCTGCCTGTGACCCGCACGACTGCGAGAGCGTGTGTGCACCCCGCCTTCCCAGCCTCTCGGATCCAGCCCACACCCTCCTCTGAGCGGGCAAGGGAAGGTGACACCAGGAGGGAGCCCTGCGTGCTGCAGGCCTATTACCGGGCCGCTAAGTAGGGCACAGCGAGTATTGCCCTGGAGGCCCTGGCCTCCCGCCCACCCGTCTGGCCATGTGCGCCAGTGGCCACAAACCCTGAATAATTCAGCCACTCACGTATTCCAGGGTGAGGAGGGCCCAGGCATCCTTGCCCCTCACCCCTGGGCGCCCCGCGCCCCGCTCCCACAATGCTGCTGCCCACACGGCACGGGGCACCCGGCGCCGGGGCCAGGGCCCCCCCAGCAGCCAGGCCGCCCCCGTCGCCATTGCCGGGCCGGCTAGCCGCCCGCTCCCCGGGGCACCGTGTGCAGAGGCTGAGAAACACCCGCTGCCCCTGCGTGCTCCGCCCACCCCCGGCGTCCCGGGGGAGTCTCCGGTGACCACCCCCCTCCACTGAGGGCCACCCAGCATCGGGCTCGCGTTCCGCCATGAGCGTGGTAGCCAGGCACGAGCTTGGCACCCTTCAGACAAGCCACCTGCCCTGCGCCCCACGGGGGGCCCAGGCAGACTCCCGGGCCGGCCCCTGATCCACTGCATGACCTCCTGGGCCTCAGTTTCCTCCCCATACCACGAGGACACGGAAGATTTGGTTCCTGAGCCCCTCACCCTTGGACAGTTCAGAATTCTGCAGCCCAAGGCACTGCCCTTAAGCAGGAAGTCGAAAGAGGAAGACTCCAGCCCGGGGGGGAGGGTCAGCAGGTGGCAACAGAAACAGTACGGACATGGATGTGAGGATGGGACAGGGGGGACAGGCAGGTCCTGAAGTTTTGTACTCAGATAAGATCTCTGAGGGGCTGCTGGGGACAGACGTGCCATCCAGACTGGCCCAGGACAGGGCTGCCCAGAGCACAGGCTGGGACAGATCCCTTCCCTAAAGTGACTGGGAGGAGTTTCCAGCGTCCCTATACTGTGCCCGCCTGTGCTGGGCATCCTTCGTGTTCAATCTTCCAAAGGCTCTGGGAGCCCAAAGGCTGTTCTTAGGTTATAGATGGGAAGACTGAGGCCCAAGCAGGCAGCAGCACATCAGGATCATGAGGCTGTCTCCTGTCCTGTTTCCCAGGACAGAACCCCCAAACCCACCCTCTGACCTATACCCTCATACCTTGTTCCACCAGCTTTTGGGAACAACATCTGCCCCATGGGGCAGGCAATTGGCTCCAGGGCCCGGGCAGCAGGACTGGGAGCCGGTGAGCACTCGCGGCCAGGGTCGATGGGCCTCCGCCGGCAGCCAGAAACAGGACCAGAGCAAACTCCAGGCTCTTGGCTTGGGGCGGCACTCTGGGTCCTGGGTCACCTGGACAGGGGGCTGCAGGGCGGCAGGACGAACTCGCTGGAAAGCACTGAGTTTTTGCACCTGTGGCATGACTACTGCAAAGCGCCCAGGGCCTGCTTGGCACCGCTCACCTGCCTTGGGCAGGGGCCCTGGGGCCCTAGTGGGTGCCAAGGGAGCTGGGGCCCTGGGCAGTGTCCCCCAGCGGCGCCATGGTGGCCCCGTGGCTCTCATCTTATCACATGCAGCCAGCGGGTGGGAGAGGCTGAGCCTCAGAGCCTTCCGCTCTGGTGGGGACTCCTTGGGAGGTGTTGGACTCGAGGGCTCAGGCTCTGCTGGTGGCTGAAGCTCCCCCAGAGTGGCCTCTTTTTCTGGCTTCTTGGGGATCGAGCTGGCTGATTTTAGCAATTGTCCAGGCCCTGGGTCGTGGTGTCTACCCAGGAAGACATTGGTCATGTCCCAGGCTGGGTCCTCAGCCCGGGAAGCAGGGGGCGGCACAGGGCCCACGTGCTGGAGGAAGGGGTTTTCGGGCACAGGGGGTGGCCGGGAAAAGCCACGGCGGCTGCCTGCCCCTCCTGGCCAGGGCGAGGGTGGGCGCTGGGTGGGAAGCATGTCCACGTCCCAGCTGGGGGCCAGCGGGGGCACCGTCCAGGGTGTCTCTGAGTCCTGGGACTCCCGCTGGCCCTCCCCACGCTCAGGGACAGCTGCAGCCACCGGCCAGGAGCCAGCACTGGGAGGCTGAGAAAAGGGCTGGCGCACCCGGGGCTTCACGGCCCTGGTTGGGGGCTCACTGAGCCGGCGCCACGTGTGCGGGAGGCGCGAGGACAGGTTGAGGGAGCGGCACCGCGAGCTGTGGCCCAACAGAGGGGGCGGCGGGGGCGGCGAGGGCGGCCTCGGGGAGCCCAGCACAGGCGAGCGCGGTGGCCCCAGGCGCCCAGAGAGGCGGTGCGGGGACGAGGGCTCCAGAAGCGAGCGCGGCCGGCGGGGCGGGGACGAGAAGGGAGGCTGGAAGGCCCGAGCGCGGAGGGATAGCTGAGGGGACGGGACCCCCATGGGCGAGCGGTAGCCCGGGCCCGGCAGGCTCCTCAGCGAGGACTGGGGCGAGGGCAGCGGGGTCCAGGGAAGGCCGAAGGCCGCCGGTGGCCGGCGGGGGCCTCCGAAGGAGGGGCGCGGGTAGGCCAGCGGGTCAGGGGGCCCCTCCGGGCTCGCGGGCGGCGGCTCCACGAAGGCCCACCAGCTGGCGGGCGGCGTGAGGGGCACGTGAGCCGGGGCGGCCCAGGGCGGCGGGTGCCGGCGGAGGGAGCCGTAGGGCGACGCGGGCCGGGGCAGGCCGGAGCGGGCCGGGGCGAAGGGCGGGGCGGGCGGGGCCGCGGGGCCGGGGGGCCGCCGGGCTGCGGGCGGGGAGAGGAGCGCGCTCCAGTGGGAGGGCGGCCGGGGCGCGGGCGCGGGCGGAGGCGCGGGCGGCCGGTGGGAGTTGTTGTTGTTGCGAGCCCGCGCCTCGGCCCTCCTCAGCACGATGGGCGTGCTGGGCCGTTCGGAGTCCATGCCCGCCAGCTTGTAGCCGAAGCGCTTGTAGGCCGCCTCCCTGACCGCCGGGCCGCCCGGCCGCGCCTTCCGGCTGCTCCTGAGCCGCGGGATGGGCTTCTTTTCCGACAGCGTCTTTTTGAGGAACCTCGCCAGCGAGGTGGCCGGGCGGGCCGGAGGGCGGCCGAACTCGGGGCCGAAGCGCAGGCCCCGGGGGGCGCCGAAGGCGGACAGGGCGCGCTGGAGGTTGCGCTGGCGCGGCGTCAGGAAACCCCAGAAGGGGTGGGCGTAGGGCACCGGAGGCACCGGGGGCATCTCCTCCTCGTCCTCGTCTTCGTCCGCATCCCCCAAGGGCAGAGGGATGTCCAGGGACGGGGGCAGGGACACGTCCAGCTTCTCCTTCCCGAACAGCTTCACCTGGGGCCGCGGGAAGAGGCGGAACCTGCGGATGAGGGACAGCTTGGACCTGGCGGGCTTGTCCATGCCTTGCTGCTCGAAGAAGGCCGCGCTGGGCAGGCGGAAGGAGGTGCTCTGCTGCTCGCCGCCCGCCTCCTCCGGCTCCTCCAGCTCCGCGATGTCATCCATGGGGTGGGCGTACGGGTTGTGGGGCGACAGGATGGGCGGCGGCACCCATGGGTACGCGAAGGCCGGCTCTTCGGGGTAAAGATAGGGCGCTTCCGGAGGGTAGATGGCCTGGTGCCCGCCACCATAGATGCTTTCGGCGTAGGGGCCGCCATAGGGGGCGCCATAGGGCCCCCCGTAGGGATCAAAATAGGGTACGTCGTACGGGAGGTCGTACGGGAGGTTGTAGGGCGGGTAGGGCGCCTCGTAAGGGGCGTAGGGATCCAGGTAGTAGCCGTGCGGGTACGGCTCACCTTGGTACCCATCATAGTAGCTGTAGGGGGACTCGTACCTCCCCGGGGGCGCGTACGGGGGCTCGTAATCGTCATAGCCGTAGCCGTAGGGGTACGTGGGGTAGTAGGGGCCGCCGTAATAGTCCGGGTGATAGTAGTCGTAGGGGTCCTCGGGCGGGTACGTGTAGGGGTGGTCTCCGTAGGGCGGCCAGGCCGGGTCGTAGGGGCCATAGGGGCCGTAGTCCAGGTAGGGCTCCTCCTCCTCGTGCTGGTAGAGCGACTGCCGGTCGTAGTAGTCGTCGCCCTCGCGGTGGTAGTCGTAATACTCGCCGAGGTCCTGGAAACCCTCGAGCCCGTACAGCGACTTGCGGGAGCCCGAGGGCCGGAAAGGGGCCTCGTCCTCGAAGGGCAGGAAGCCCACCGGCTCGCCGGACGCGTAGATGCTGCGGCTGCGGGGGAACCTCCGGAGGCGGCCTCCGCGCCGCAGGATCTCGGCCCCCGACGGGAAGGGCAGCTTGCGGGAGCCCATGCGGGAGTCCGAGCGGTTGAGCCAGGCGTCCAGCGTGGCCTGCTCGCTGCCGGACTCCTCGGCCTTCTTGATGAGGAACTTCTTGGTGAGCCAGTTGATGGCCGTGGACGCCTTGCTGAGGGAGCGGGCGCGCGGCCGCAGGCGGCCGTAGCCGCGCCGGCCCGGGAAGCGGATGACCATGAAGGACGGCTTCTTGCCCTTCATCGCCCGCTTCTTCTTGCCCACGCGCATCTGCGTCATGAGCTTCGACGTCGACTTGAGCACGGTGCGCGCCTTCTTCTTGCGTTTGGTCTTCTGCGGGCCGGTGTGCAGGCCCCAGAAGAAGGCCGACGCGCTCCGGAACTGGCCCTTCTTGGAGATCTTGGGCGTGCGGTCGCGGAAGCCCATGAACAGCCGCGACGTCCCCTTCAGGCTCCGTTTGGGCTTCTCGGGCTCTGGAGCCTTCTTCCCCTTTTTCCCTTTCTTAGCTTTCTTCTCATCCTCTTCCTCCTTTGCCATGGTGGCTGCCGGTTCCCCACCGGGCTGCGGCCGGTGTCACGAGCTCTGGGACTTGGAGACGAAGGAACACGCTGCGTCTCCTGCCCGCCGCTGGACACGCGGCCTCCTCGGGCTGGGAGCAGCCGGCACTGGCCCGGGTGGCCTGAGGAGGGACAGCCAAGCTGCTGCTGGCTGCGACCAGATTCCGGGAGGGCGGATCCATAATTCATCTCCTCCAGAGCCGCCTTGGGTTTCACCCCAGCGGTGGGGGAAAGTGCGTGGGTGTTGTTTCCCCGGGAGCGGGGGAGGCCTGGCCCAGGCCTGTGCTGGGGGCGACCATCTTGGCCCTAGAATCGCCAGGACGACAACCGAGCTGACGGGTCAAGCCCTCCCTGTGCCTCAGCCGCCTCAGCCCACCGAAGTGAATGCTTGGGTCACTGCCACTCCACAGAGGGAGACTCGGAGTCCCAGAATAGGGAAGCCACCTGCCGGAATCCACCTAGCACATGCGTCCTGGGCCAGAGGGGAGCCACCTCTCCTGAGCCAGGGTGGGAGGTTCAAAGCCCACCGAATTACTTTTGGAGGGGAACCTTGGACCCAGCAGGACGTGGATGAGGAGGGGAGTGGGCAGAGCAGGTGTCCAGGGCTGTGGTCAGTGTAACCAGAGCCGGCCAGCTCTCGGGGACATGAATATTGCATTGGGGAGAAACCGGCCGCCAGCTCAGAAGGCAGGACAAAGTGGGGGTGTCTTCGTGGATCTCCAGCAGGGCCTCGTGAAGCCACACGCCAGGGGGCTGGGGTAGCAAAAACAGAGGGTGGGTCAGTCGAGGCTCTGACTCCTAGCTCTGCCAGCGACTGGCTGTGTGGCCTCAGGAAATCCCTTTATCCTCTCTGGGCCTCAGTTTTCTCATCTGTAGGATGGGAGTGATAAGCCACGCCCTGTCTCCGCCAGGAGGAAGCAGGACTTGATGGAGCTGCTGGGTAGCATAAGTGGCTGGAGAGGCCACATGCGTGGCTCGTACCTGGGATGCTGCCCCAGCCCTGGCCTCTCCTCCCAGTTTCTGCCCTTGCAGGGAAGGCAGTTTTCTTGTGGCCCCTGCCTTCTCTGGGTGCAGCTGATTGCTCCAGTGTGGACATTTGGCCCCAAGGCCAGACACCCACCATCTGGCCAGTGACCTGTCCACTTTTGAGAATCGGCATCATGAGTGGTAGAGGTTGTTGCTCGTTAGACAGTGGGTATCAGGGGGCGTTAGGGGGTATGAACTCAGGGGCAGCAGCTCTGGGACCTGAGGCCTCAGGTCCTCTTCCCCCCTCTGCCCAAAAATCAAGGATCAGGACATACAGGGCTCAGAGCGGCTGAAGACGGATCTTCAGTTACTGTTAGGTGAAGGCAGGGGCTTAACTGAGCTGACCCCAGAGCCTGGGCCTTCTAGGAGTTTGGGGGGTCTGAAGGCCCTGCTTTAACCCCTGGGCAAGCCAGAGACCCAGTCAGGCCTCCCTCCATCCGGCACCAAGGCCTCCACGGTGCTTATCTCTGACATGCCAATAGCGATTGCCCAGGCCGTGCCCCTGTCTGGGGATCCCACCTGGATTCCTCAGCCAGTCGCTGAGGAATTCCTGAGCCCTGGCCTCTGTCCCTCGGGGTGCTGTAGCCAGCATGCCTTTGTTTGTTCAGGGGCCAGGCACTGGGGATGCGGGCGAGAAGGAGACAGAAAAACCCTGCCCTTGGGGAGTTGACATACAGGGGCGGGGGGATTGTCAACAAACAAGGAAGATAAGGAAGAGCTGTAATTGGTCAGATGGGGATGAGCGCGGGGGGGGGGGGGGGTGTGCAACACTGAGTAGGGATTGGGGGAGGTGACACTGGAAAGGGACACGGGGTCCAAGAGCTGCAGGAGGTGAGGGAGGGACCCCTGGGGGGAGCAGGAGGGCCCTGATGTGATGGAGAAGCACAGAGACCAGGGTGGCCAGAGTGCAGTGAGAGGGGAAGAGAGGAGAAGGTGGGAGGTGAGGTCAGAGGTCAGAGGTCAGGGTGAGGACTTGGCCTTGACAGCAAGTGAGGGCGGTGCGGTGGGAGCCTTGTGGCAGAGAAGGGGTGGAGCTTGACCTCAGTTTTCCCAGGCCGCCTCCGGCTGCTTCAGGAGGACAGAGGGCAGGGGGTGAGGGCTGAAGCAGGACACTGGTGTGGAGGCCACCGCATGGTGGTCCAGGTGAGCGACACTGGGGGCCTGGCCTGGCCCGGAGGCACAGAGCTGGAGGGCAGTCGTGGGATGCCTGCACATTTCGCAGGCAGAGCCAATGAGATTTACAGGGACGTCCTGAGCACCTCCGAGGTTTCCTTCCTGCCCAAGGGGAAGGATGGAGATGCCACTGGCTGAATGAGCAAGACTGTGGGCAGAGCACGTAGAGGACGAATGGCTAGACATCTCAGCTTTGCACGTGTTGGTCTCACGTGTCCATCGGGCATCGCCAGGGACTCAGTGGGGGCGTGGGTGGGGGTGCACCACAGAGATCAGGACTGACGACATCAGTTAGGGCATCAGGGGCACCTGGGCGGTGTTGAAGGACAGTTCCAGAGGACGACACCAGGGAATGAGTGCAGATGGAGGAGAAGGCATGACCCCCCCCCCCCAGGGCTGCAGTGTCGGAGACAAGGAGATGACAAGTAGGCCCGGGTGGGGGGCCGGGCAGCTGCAGTAAACGAGCACATGGGGCAGGTTGGTCGAGGACAGAGAGCTGAGCGCTGGATTCTGCTACCATAAGGGTGGTCCCCGCGGAGCAGTGGGGGTGAGGGTGGTCCCAGCCTGATGGGAGAAGGTTCAAGGAAGCCAGAAACACGCTGATCACAGGGCGCGCGTGCCCGTGAACGTATCAGACCCCACGCATCAGACACACTTCAGTAGGTGGACCATGTGGCGTGTGAATTATATCTCAAAGCTGTTAGAAAAAAGAGGGAAGAAGGGAGGAAGGGAGGGAGGGAGGGAGGGAGGAAGGGAGGAGCCCACCGCCAGGACTCCATCCTTCAGAGCCCTCTTGTGCACACGGGGATGGCATACACACCGAGCTACTCCTTGCTACCCACACTGTAGTGCCTTCCACGATGGAGGACGACACAGCCATAAAAAAGAGCACGGCTGATCTCTGTGTAGGGATAGGAGACGATGCCCAGAATCTGCTAATGATCAGAGCACGGTGCAGAACAGTGGTGACTATGGTTCATACCCGGGCCTTCTTTCTTGCAACAAGTGAGGGGGAAGGAATATAAATTGCTATTTGCTTTTACGTGCATGTAGAAATACTGAGAAAAGTATTCAAGAAATCGATGAAAATGGTTATCTGGCTGTAAATCTTTCTGTATCATCTGGATTTCTGGACCATGTGAGGGCATTTCTGATTCCAATGAACAAAAAGATAACATCTGAAAAGAGAAAAAGTGAAAATGGAGAAAAAGGGATTGGAAACAGTGCGTGGAAACACCCCGTTAGAGGAGCTCTTGGGGAGAACGTTGGTCTGGGGCCATAAGATCCAACCCCGTCCCCAGGCTCCATGTGACAGTTGAGGATACTGAGGCCAGGGAGAGCAGGCAGGGTGGGTTCGGGCTCAAGGTCACGTCCCAGAGTCACACTCCTTGTCTGCCCTAAGTGGGGGGTCTTTGGTTCAGATGAAGAGACTGAGGTTCAGAGAGGTGAACTCTGCTGCAGGAGGGCCCACAGTCCTCTGAGGAGCCCAGCGGATGTGGAGCGGGGTGTGTATCTACTCAGTGCCAGCCACTGTGTTGGGTGCTAGGGGCTCCCACAGTCGAGTGGAACCAGCCACAGTCTGTGTGTTCGTGCAACTCCCAGTGTCCCGGGGACACAGACTTGAAGCAAAGAGCCTCCCCAAGGGGGACACTGCTAGCCATGAGAAGGGCTCTGAAGGCCAGGAGGAACAGTGCATTGGAAGACCAGGAAGGTGCCCCTGAGTAGGCGACCCTGAGCCGAGATCTGAAGGATGAGAGGGAGCTGATCAAATGAAAGAGGGATCAGTGTTCCAGCCAGGTGGAACGGCATGTCCAAAGGCCAAGTGGCGAGAGGGGCAAGGGGAGGCAGAGCATGTGGAGTGAATGCAGGAGGATGCGGGAGGGACCTGCTCCATGAGACCTGGAGGCTGGGGTGGGACTTCGGTCTCTGTCCCTAGAGTCGTGCGGAGCCTTGGAAGGGTTTTCAGCTGTCAGGAGTGCCAAGACCACATATGCATTTTGAAAATAACAAAAGTAAGCAACACTGCCAAGTTTTACCGTGTGCCAGGGTTGGTCCTGAATGCTTTGCTCCAATATCTCACGAGATTCACACGACACGTAAGATGGGAACTGCTTTTCCCATCCCATAGATGATGGGCTCCGGATTAGAGAGTTTCCATCACTCAGCAGAGAACCCCCAGCGAGGAAGTGGGAACTACCCGGCCACACAGCATTCATCCAACCCGCACTACAACCTCGGGCAGTAGGTATTATTCTTCCCACTTTACAGGTGGGGAGACAGGCCCAGAGAGGTCTAGTGAGTTGTCCGAGGCCACAGAGCCAGGAATGGTCAAGCTCGGATGGTCTGGCTCCCGAGTGTCCATGCTCTCAACCACTGCCTCGCGTTGCTTCTTGTAAAGTGGTGTGGGAGAAGCTCTTGGGCCACCGTGTGGTGAAGGCTGGGGTTTGTTCTAGGGCAGGGAGTGTTGGGGGTACTGTGGGGTGCCCAGAGGAGGAGTCAGGGGAATTTAGATCCACAGGTCACGTGAAACAGAGGCAGGGGGTGGGGTGGGCTTGTACAGGAAGAGAAAGCAAGAAGTCGGGGGTCTCCCACTCCGGCCCTTACTGACTGTGAGGGATGGAGGTGTGGGGGCGCTCACTGGCTATGCCAAGTTTGCTGGGCCAGGTAAACGCGGTTAGAAACGGTCAGCCGTCTAGAAACGTGTGGCATCGGGCCGGGGCAGGAGCTGCGCTGGTGGGTGCGGAGATTGACACGGGGGAGGGGTGCTTGGAGGAGCTGAGCCACGAAAAGGAGGGGGCCACAGGGAATGACATGTCCAGGGCCTCATAATTTTTTCAGTGGACGAGGCACACAGACAAAAGGCTGGCTGAAGGGGCCCTGAGTCCAGGAGCCGAGAGAGGCCTCAGGAGAAACCAACCCTGCCGCCATTTTGATCTCAGACCGCCAGCCTCCAGAACAGTGAGGAAATCCATTTCTATGGTCTAGGACTTCCAGTCTGTGACACTTTGTTACAGCGGCACGAGCGAACGAATACAGATTAGTTGGCCAATCAGTGAGAGAGAGAGAGAGAAACTGAGAGAAACAGAGGGAGGTTGAGTCCATCCATGCAGCGTGAAGGCCCGGAGGAGGCGGCCTGGACTCAGCCTCTCCATCATGGAGAAGTGGGTGCGGATGAGCCCGGAGCGTTTGGAGACGGTGAGGAGTCTCCTAGCTGGGGTTCCAGGGAGAGCAGAGGTGGTTCGAAGAGCTGCTGAGGGAGCCCCCGAGGCAGGCCTTGCTGTGGGGAGCCCCTCTCCAGCAGGTGGCACGAGCCCCCCAGCCCCGCTCCTGGGCCCAGGCCCGAGGGGATCGTGAGGGCAGATGAGCTTTGGCGGGAGGGATTCTTGGCAAAGGAGGTTTCTGAAATGAGGAAGCATGGAATGGAAGCCGAAGAGGAAACACACAGATGTGGATGAATATTCACGCCCTGGGCTCCTTTGCCCCCGAGCCTTGTAAAGCTGCAGGCTGGGCCCTCCGGGAATGCAGCCCTGTGGTCTGTGGCCAGGCCTGCGGGAGGGCGTGGGTCTTACTGACCTTCACGGAAATGGGCTGTCTGAGCAGGAAGGGGCATCGGATCAGCCCAGCCGGAGCCTCCCTGCACAGAAGGCAGCCCAGGGAGGGGGAGCGGTGGGAACGGGGACTGTCCGGGGCGGGGCCCAACGTTTGGCGCTCACCCTGGTGGGGTGGGGGCAGGGAGCTCGGGGGGCTCTTAGGAGGGCCTTCTCCAGCCCTAAGGACCCCTCCTCTGGCACGAGGCCCTGCAAGCTGCCGGTTCACAGCGACCTGCGTGTGCACAGCACGCGGTTCCTTCGGCTCTCACGCAGGCCCAGACAGCACAAGCACGCCAGCCAGCCAGCCAGCCAACCAAACGTTTAGCACAGAGAGGCGGATCGCCCTGATCTGCGGACACACAGACCTGGCCCAGGAAACAGCCTGTCCGTGGTGAGGAACGCGGCGGCCCAGCAGCTGCAGACTGACAGTGTCTGCCACGGGCCCAGACTGTCTGAGGACCTCTGGCCTCGTCTCCCCCACCCTTTCCCAGCCAGCCTGGTGCAGAGCGTAGGCCCGGATCGGACGCTCCGTGGACACAGAGCCCTTCCCTACTTGCAAGGCAGAAAGTGGCAGTGACCATCACCCAGGCAGAACCCCTCACGTGGGACCTCATGGCCAGGCCTTGGGGCCGTGGGGAGAAGGGTTGAGGTAAGCCACAGAGCACTGACCTGTCTTGGCATCCGACCATCACTGAGAGGGGAACTCTGTGGGCATCATGCCCGGTTTATGGATGAAGAAACTGAGACCCAGGGGAGCACCTCACTGTGGGTTAGGGGCAAGGCCCAGCTCTGCCACTGCTCTCTCCCTTCTTGCCTTCCCTGCAGCCTGGGGAGAGGTATTTGTGGCAGACCCCAAGGACCTGGGGCCGGGGGCTTCTTACCTGGGTCCCGTGGCCTGCTCCCTGCCTGCATGCCGCCTAATGGGGGTCCTGCGGCGAGCCCCAGGAGCATGGCCAGCCCAGCCCGGCAGCTCGGAGTTGCGGGGAAGGGAGGCCCAGCCCACCACGCCGACCGCCTGGGGCGCCATGTATATTTAATGATGTCTATTATTCCTGTTTTGTCTCAGGAAAGGAGCCCGAGCAGCTGACAGAGGAGCCAAGAACAGCCTGGAAAGCGGGGCAGGGGGCCTGCTCCACACTCCAGCTGAACCTGAGGACCCCCGGGGGAGGCCCAGTGCCTGGGAGCCCCATGAAACCTGTTACTCCCAAAAGGCCCACCTCCTCCAGGAAGCCTCCCCTGTGGCTGAGAAGCCCCAGCTGGAGTTGAAATCCCGGCTGTGCGCTCCCAAGCTGTGGAAGCCCAGGGCACGATGCTGCCCCCAGGGGACAGGCTGCTGGGATGGCCCCACACCCACCCTGGCAGGTAGGGGCTCGTGATCACCTGCTGCCACTCCTTGGCCCCACACCAAGGCCCATCCACCCCTGCCTGCTGGGGTAACAGATGACAGACCCGGCTACCTTGCTCTCACAGGGAAGCCTCCCTGCCACCCCAAAAGCCACAAGGACCTTCTGAGAATTCTCCCCACCTTGGCAGCCCAGGCCTCGCCACATCTGGGGCCCGTGGCCCCTGGCCCACCCACCAGGGCAGAGACCACCCTGGAAGTCCCCCCCCTCCTTTGCACCCCAGACTTGGGCCTGCTCTCCCACGGCCCAGGGTCCACCCATCCTCGGATCCCCAGGCTCATGGCTGGCCCTGACCCGGCCTGGTGACAGAGTCCAGCCAAATGACAGAACTGTCCTCAGTCTGAACAGGGATTGTTTCCACTCTTTATTGTAGAAAGGAGAGCCAAGACCAGGGGCTTAGAGGAAAAGTACAGAAACCCAACCCCAAAGCCGCCACTCCAGGCGTCCGGGCAGGCCCTGGGTCGTGGGGTCTGTGCTGGGCAGGGGTGGCCCTGGGAGGACCGTAAGTCAGGACTCCTCGGGCTGCGGAGGGCATGAGCTGGGGCTTAAAGCCACCATGGAGCAGCCCTGGGGCGGGAGAGAGGGCTTGTCCTGGGAGGCCCCCTCCTTGAGTGCCAGAGAGGCCGGCGGGAGCTGAAGGCCCAAGGTGCCCCACCAGAAACAGAGCTTCCTGGGACCCCGGCAGGCTCAGCTTCAAGCCCCTGGCGCTGAGCAAGGCGTCTGCATGAGGCCCTGGCTGCAGGGTAGGAGGGCAAGCTGCCCCCTCGGTGCCTGAGGGGGCCAGGGGTAGGGCGCAGGCCCAGGGTTCCAAGCACAGAAACCCCATCCCAGGGGCCAGTCTCACGGGAAATGCCCCAGACGAGCCCAAGTTCCCCAACCATGTCCCTCTGCCCCAATACACTCTGCATCATCTGCCTACTGAAGAAACTTCCAGAAACAGCAGAGACTTGAGAGACCCCTTCCTGGGGTGTATGTATTTGTATGTATTTCCTGTCTGGGCTTTGGTGTGTCCGGCCGGGTCTGACGCCCCAGGGAGACAGGGTGGGCAGGCAGGGGGCCCGGCAGGAGGCACTACTTCTTGACAATCTGGATGACGTCCTCATGCTCCATGGTGTGGGTCAGGCCCACCCGCTGCGGGCTGTACTTGGTGCTGGTGCCCTAGGCAGGGGACAGACAGAGGGGCCACGTCAGCCCCTGTCCTGAGCAGGGCCAAGCCTGGTATAGCTATGACAGGAAGATGGTGGGTGTGGCTGTAGGTATGTTGGGGGGGAAGGGAATGCCAGAGTCTGAAGTGGGGGCCCCAGCACTGGCAGGCCACCCGCAGACAGGAGGATGTCCCCAGGGGTCTGAGCATCCCCGGATCCCAACATGGGAGAGGCCAGCAAGGGTCAGCATGCAGGCCCCCGAACTGGGACACCGTGCTCCTGCCCGGCCCCGGGGCGATGCTGGGCATAACCTCGCCCCCGCCCACCTCCGGCCCGGAGACTCACCCACACCAGCGCGTACTTGAACTGGCTGGCGAGTGACCGGTGGATGCGGTGGCACTGGAGGATGGGAGAGAGGGACAGAGAGAGGAGTCCGAACCCGAGCCCACCGAGCTTGGCCAGACCCCCAAGCCCCAGGCATGTGCCAAGCGGCAGCAGGTCCCTGGGCAGGTGCTCAGAGAGCAGTGGCCTTGTGGACACCCCAGGCTCGAGCCACACAGGCTGCAGGCTGTTCTGATGCTCCCACTTCCGGGCTGGCCCGAAGGCTGTGGGTCCCATTAGAGATGTTCTCGAAGCCTTTAGAAGACATCTGGATGTGGCCGTCGGCAGGCTTCCGCTGGCCTTGCCTGAATGACAACCCCGACCGATGCCCCTTCGGGTGGGCGGGGGTGGTTGTCAGGACACCCCACCTCAGCCTGGAGTCCCACAGCTGGTCCCCGTCTCCCGGCCACAGTAGGACCTGGAGCCTCCCGTCCAGGACGTCATCCACCCCCCCTCAGGAATCCCAGAGCTCTGAAAGGACGCTGGAAGCAGGGGGCCTTGGAGGCGCAGCCAGCGCTTGCCGAGATCGAGATCGGGGGCCCCTGGTTGCAGAGAGGAGCAGGCGCAGTGGAGGAGGGCCGGAGGGGGGCCGGGGGGAAGGCTGTGCGGTGTTGCCTCGCCTCCCACGCGCCCGCGAGCCTTATAGGTCCTGCTCGGAGCCCCGAGGCCTCGGGCCCGATCCTGCGAGGATGCTGAGCCTGTAAGGACATTTCCCGCCGGCTCTGGGCCACCTCTGCCTTTCTCTGTACTTGTCCCTAGCAGTGGGGGACAATGGAAGGTTGTCCCAGGCCATCTTTTCTACTGGGGGAGAGATCGTGTTGTTTGACGATGGGGAGACTCCTGCTTCTCCGTGCCCACCGCACCTCTCACTGCTGAGAGCCCCGCGAGGTCCTCGCTGCCTCGGGGGCTTACGGCCCACGACCCCTTTCGACGCAAGGCCTTCAGCTCTCACTGAATACACACCAGGGCCCAGGCTGGGTGCATCACAAAGGCCCGGGGCCTGGGGGTCGGTTACACCCAGAAGAGGAAACTGAGGCACAGGGAGACAGACCCAGGATGGGGGAACCAGGGTATATTCTGCGTCTGCCTGACTCCGATGTCTCCCTGGTTCCTCTACTTTGGGTCCCTGCCGTCGGCATCGAGGCAGGCCTCCTTGTACATACTCGGTGGCACCTGGGACAGTTGGGTGTCCCAGGAGGGAGGCACCTGTGGGGAAGGTGAGCAGGGAGGAGGTGACTATGAAGAGCAAGCCTCTCTGGAGCCGGGCCCCCAAAGCCCCACGAGGCGCTTCTCACCCTTGGGTCTAGCACCTCCTGCCTCTGACCCTCCGGGCAGCTGATGGCAAACAGCCAGCGCTCCCCACATCTGCTCCTGCCTCTGGGCCTTTGTACCTGCTATTCCCCCTGCCTAGAAAATCATTCTCCTGCCATCTCGCGCTTTTCTTCTGGGAGTGGCTGAAATCCTACATCCTCTTGAGCAAGCAGCCAGGGCCTGAGAGGGTGGAGGAAAGTACCCACAGAAGGGGCAGGGTGACCCCACAGAGTGCCAGCACCCGGGGGGCCCTGCACCAGCAGCTGCTCGGTCCCCAGGACACACCTCACCCCCGGGTTCCGAAACAGGCTCGTAGGGACAGGGACTCCCCCACGGAGCTCCTCATGAGCCATCTAAGGGATGTGGCTTCTGCCCGGCACGCTAGCCTTCAAGGCCGAGCCCCGTCCATTTGGATCAGGGCCTCTAGCTGGCAGGGGCCTCGGGCTGGGCTTGCTGAATGAACACATGCAGGAGCCCAGGCTGCGGGCCAGCCCACCGCACAGACCGAGAAGAAATGAGCTAGATGGAAGACAAAACCCCCCCAAAACCAAACCCTTAAGATGCCTGTGTGACTTGGCACATCGTCCCAGGCTGCCGGGCCCTCACCTGCTCCTGCAGGGCCCATATGCTTTCGTAAAAGACGGCGCAAGGTCACATTCAGGGACAGGTGACCTTTGCGCCTACAACAAAACTCCAGATACGGAATGCACCCTCCTCCCTGAGCCCACTGGCTCAGCCTCAGGACCTTTGCATACCTCATTCCCCTGCCTGGGAGGGCTTCCACCACCCCCTTACTCTTCAAGGTCAGTCCTCCCTGGTCTACAGGCCCAATCAGGTCCCCTCCCCGAGACCATCTGGCCTGTCTGTGTAGACGCAGGGTCACTCCCCATTCCCTTACTCTGCTGCACTCCCCCATAGGCGTGACTTCTGGGCTCTGGGATTGGGTGTTTGGCACCCGTGGCCCCCGAAGGACCCTGTTCCGGCCGGAACTGGGGCTGCTCTGTTTACTGTCAGTGCCCAGTAAGTGTGTATTGAGTGCAGAAGCATCCAGAGCCATCGGGGCGGGGGAGGGACGTGGGAGCAGGGAGGGCTGCGGGGGGCTGACCGGGGGACAGGAAGCCGGGAGGGGCCACAGGCATGGAGGTGGCAACTCTGAGCCGTAGGCTGGCACTGGGGAGACACCACCTGGCGTTAACAATACAGAAATGCCCCAGGGCAGCAGCTCTCCGCGGCGGGGTACCCGAACAGCTGGGGCTCTGAGAGGCCTGTGGCGCAAGGGGGGGCACAGGACGGGGATGAGCACTGCTTCCCGGACCTTCCTGGTACCAGGCAGCAGGCCGAGGGCTTCTCCTGCGGGACCTCCTGCAACGGCACGCCCTAGCCACCACCGGGGTTGGGCAGTACATCCCCGCCTCCGGGCGAGGCCTGGAGGCTCGCTACGCAGCTGGGAAGGATGGCTGGAAGGCCACCGCAGGTCTCACTCCGGGGCCTGCCCGCGGCCACTCTGCTACTGCAGCCGGTGTCACCCAAGCCAGCCGAGGGCTGGGAGGGCCTTCGGCAAGACCCTGCGGCAGGCACGGAGAGCTCCCTGCCTCGCCGTCTGGACACGTCTCGGCAACTCACCACGTGCTCCACGGAGGCCCCTTTCCGGAGGATGATGGCATCTGTGAAGTCTGGTCTCTCTGCGAAGGTATAGACTGGAGGTGAGGGGACAGGGAGACAACCACAATTATGGCCCTAAGCTGTTTGGTGGTTGCCTTCCACCAGGGGACAGGGGCCCTTCCAGCCCCCGGCCTTGGTTTAACCTTCCCCTCGCCGTTTGGCACACCCTCCCTACAGATGCTTGTGCGGTGTTCTGCGACCTTGACTTTAACACAGGAAATCAACATAAATCCACATCCAGGACTCAGGCAGCCTGCAACCCCATTAGACACAAGAGCCCTAACTAAGTCCAGCCATGGGGAGCATCTGGACAGCACTGGCAAGACGTGACAGCTGCTGGCGACCAGTCAGGGGCAGCTGCAGCTCCCCGCTTGCTGACAAGGTCAGGGTCGAGCAAACTGCCAGAACTCAGCTGCGAGGTCACAGGGTGTGAGAGGTGTTGGGGGGGCAGGGGGAGGAGACAGGACATGGGGAAGCCTCTTCTGTATTCACGGGCCTCAAGTCCTGACCCAGGGGGCGTGCTCCTGCTAGAAGAGGCTGGGATGATCCCCGTGGGGAACCACAGGCTGGCCTCTAGCCTGCTGCCCCTCCCCACGCAGCGCCCACCCCCCGGGGCGTCCTCCAGACCCGCAGCCCCAGAGAGCAGCATTCTTTACTGTAAAGGCTCAGCTGCGCTCTCTAGCAGCCTGGGGCAGAGGGCAGCGCCAGCTCTGACACGGGAGAGAAGCTGCGATTTGTACGGGACCAGCTGAGCCGGGGGCACTGGGCCCTCTGGAGGCCACAGGCAGAGCCTGGCAGCCCCATCGGGAGGGCGAGTCAGCCCGTTTCCTGGGCCGCCCGCTGCCGAACTCACGTCCTCTCTTCTTGGTGTAGATGCAGGTCAGGGCCAGGTACTCCCACAGCATCTCGAGCAAGTAGTCCAGGTTCAGCTTCATGCCGCAGCTGCCAGGGAGGAAGGCGGCCAGTCAGAGCGGCCCCTGCGGGCTCGGAGACGGGGGCTCCCTGCTTTCTCGCTCTTGCAGAGGCCAGCCTCCACCCGGCTGGCCTGGGCACCGAGGCCAGTGCGGCCCATCTGGCACCCGTGGGGAACCGAGCCCGCAGATGCGACGGCAGCTTGGTGCTTCAGCTGCCAGCGCCTCCGGTCACAGTCACGGTCACGCCCAGGAGAGCGCAGCCGTCTCTCCTGGGGGTCTCCGCGGCGCTCTGTGGAGAGCACAGGGCAGTGCTAAGGGACTCGGGGCGCCTGGAGGGGAGGGCTTCCCTCCTGACAGCTGCTGGGAGACTGATAGGCACAGGGCCACCCGGTGGGCCAACCCAGTGATGGGGTGGCCCCTGGCTTGATCCTTTGAAGAGGCATGACCTTGAGCGTGACATGTTGAGAGCACAGAAGGTGAAGGTGTGGTGTGGAGCTGACCTCACGCCTTGAGGACCGACGTGTCCTCAGCAGCCCCTGAAGGGAGCCTGGGACGCAGCACTAGAGGAACTGAGCTGTCCTTCGGGAAGGATGCCCGCCCTCTGCTGCCCTTGGCGGTAGCAGGCAATGCCTGGGAGATGGTCCAGGACCCTCGTCCATCATTTGCACAGTCACCCCACTTGGTCACGCAGCATCCCGCTCCCCGTAAGCCAAGCCTCCCTGTGAGGCCAGAGTGCCCTGTCTGAGCTGGGAGGTCAGCAGAGCAGAGCCCCCAAGTCAGGCTGCCCCAGAGGAGGGATCTGCAGGGATGGCGAGGAGTGAACAAACAGCCCTCAGCCAGGGCGCAGGCAGCACCCTCACGACCCCCCCACTCCAAGCAGGGCTGGGGGGCGGGGCCAGAACAGCCCCACCCACCCAAGGACTTCCGTTCCCTTTACCCTCCACGCTGCCGCCAGAAGCCGCATCTGGAAGCCACATCTTCCAGCGATCGGGAGCAGCTGGCTCACACCCCTGGGCTCTCTGAGGCCTGCCGCTAACTACTAGGCTCCGAAGCCTCTCAGTGATTATTAACAGTCTACGTTGCTGGGACTATTTCCCCTGTTTTCTTAGCCAGAGCCCACCCCGCATCACCCACTCTGCCCAGGCTGATCCAGGGCAGGACCAGGTCAAAGCCGATACTGAGATGGTCTCCTCCGCCCCGGGCGCACGTGGGGGGCTTGCCTTGCCCAGGGGCCCGGGAGGCCTGATGAGCTCACATACACGAAGGACTCGGGGCAGCCGAGAGCTCACCTGATGACCACACTGTTGGGCTTCCGGGCAAGGCGGTCCACTTCCTCCATTGAGATCTGGTCGATTTTGTTATAAACCTGAGATTGAGACCAGGGAGGGAAAGGAAAGGAACAAAGAAGTGCAGGAAACGGGTCCCCGAATGCCTTGGCTCAGCCCACACAGTTCCTCCCTCTGCGGGCCGTGGCACCACAGGGGCAGGGAGGCCAATGCCAACGTCCTCCCTTCCCTGCTGCCTCAAGGATGGGGAAAGACTGTGGGAGCCCAGGGCCGCTGTCCACGCCCTGAAGGGAAGGCTGGACTAGAGCCCCGGTGCCAAGCTAGACAGGCCTGCAGGCCTCAGGCAGCCCGGAGGGGAGGGGAGGGGAGAGCGGAGCAACTCCAGGCCCCTCCCACTGCTCTGAGAAGCCTGCCTCCCATCGGGTCAGCTCTGGGCGAGACCCCCTCCCACACGTGCACTGGGGGCCGGCCCCACTTACATACAAGCACGGCATGTACACCCGGTTGCCCACGATCACGTCGATGAACTCGTCCGGGGAGCAGTCTTCTCGGAAGAGCACCTCCGCGTTGAAGATCTCTGAGGGGCTCAGGTTAAGGGCCACCTGTGCACCAGTAGCCCCCCAGGTCCCCGCAGGGGCCCGAACGGCCAGGCAAGAAACACAGTGCCGAAAGGGACCTCGGAGCTCATCTGCCTTGGAAGTTTTACAAGATGGTGAAGTGTGGGGCGTGCCCTCATTTTTTTTTTTTCAAAAGGAACCAGAACATGTAAAGTTTCAGTCAGTGGCTTTGATCTTCACCGTTAGGCAAGAAAAAAAATGCACTTGCCAGAATCCTCAGTGGCACCCCAGGCTTCAGTGCCAAGAGCGCTGTCTGCCAGCACTAGTCTACCCCACCTTCCCCCATGCAAAGCTCTCCTCTGGAGGCCGCCCTGCCTCTGCTTGCATACCTGCGGTGACAGGGGCCTCACCACCTTGCAGACAGCCTGTCCCACGGTGAGTTCTTCATATGCTGAGCTCCTCTGCCTCTGGGGCTCTGCCCTGTCCTCCAGGGTCCTCCAGAGACTCACCTGGCCCCCCAACGTTATTTCAGTGGCAAACAGTCAGGCCTCTGGTTCTCCCTGAAGTTTCCCCAGGCTGTCCTCGGTGGCTGTTTCCCTCACCATCTCACTTCCCTTCCAGATGTGACTGGCCGCCAGTGCCTAGAACCTGGCAGGGAGCCAGGAAGGCACTGCTGAGTACACGGCTGTGGGCCCGCCAGCCTGCAGCTTGGGGAGCACGGAGGCGAAGGGGACAGGAAGTGCCCCATGTCACCGGACTGCAGCCTTCCTGGCGGCTGCTCGGAACGATCTGGGGTGGCTTGGGGTGTGGTGTGTCAGTATCCGGGGCCAGAAGGGCCCCTGTCTCACATTGCCCCTCCCGTGCCGCTTTTGGAAAGGATACTGTACTCGTGCAGGATCAGCTGCACCAGCTTTTCTGAGCACTGGGTCAGCGTGACTGTTGAGTTGAAGGAGATGCCACCACCTTTCTTGGGCTGGAGAGGAGAAGAAGGGGGAGCTGCTCACTAAGGGCCGGCTGCGGCCGTCCCCATCCCGCCCAGCCCTGGCCTCCAGGTGGGAGGGGCCTCACCTTGAAGTAGATGTTGGGCCTGTGCTTATTGAGGCGGATACCCACTGACTCCAGTTCCTTCTCCAGCAGAGACCTGGTGGCGAACCCCCACAAGCCTTCACAAGTGCCCAGAGGCAGGCCGGATGGCTTCCGTGGTACACAGGAAGCCCCTGCCCACCTGGAGGGAGAGCAGTGCCCTCCTACCCACCACGAGGAACCCAGAACGTTCCCTCCCAGCAAGCCAAAGCTGCTGGGTGGGAGCCTCTGGCCCTTCTGTCCACTTGGAGGGGAGACTGGCTGGGTCAGCGACCGGTGTGGCCCTCAGCCAGCAGGTCAGGGCATGAACAAAGCTTCTGTGGCTTGGGGCCAGGCTCCTGGTGGGTTCTGGGCAGCAACAGAGGCACCTCGGCCTCGGCAGGCAGGGGCCAGAGCCAGGACGGCCTGTGCCGGCGAGGGGCCGGCGGCAGAGGCTTCCGCCACCACGGCAAAGCCCTCGGTCTCCAGACGTCTCCACGCCAGATACAAGCCTCTGCGAGAGGTCGGTCCAGGCAGACCACATTAGCCTATGGATAGGCCTGCTGCTGCTCCCACGTGGGAGAGGCCCGAGCACCCCCTGGGCCACCCATGAGTCCAGGGACACAGCAGCCGGAGCCACAGCGTCCCACGTGCCCACCCAGGGCCCTCCCCCCAGACGTATCGGCCCGCCCCCCTGCACCAGCCTGCGGACCTCTGCACTTCTCCCTTGGTGGCGTCCAGCATCATGATGACGACGTCAGCCGTGCGCGCCACAGCTATCACCTGCCGGCCACGGCCTTTCCCTGGACGGGTGGGAGAGACAGGGTGACACGGTGACAGAGGCACGCCGCGTGTGACCTGCACCCTGCCCACGGGGCCCCAGACTCGGGTCCTTTACTGTTCCTCCCTGGTCTCTACCGCGTGCCAGCCCTGGGCTGGGATGTCCCGGGCCCTGTTCTTTGTTCCCCATGCTGTTTTACTCCTGGAGACTTGTTGTAGAGAGAAGGCAACATGCCATCGCCGCCCCAGGAGAAGTAACATTCTCCCCCTGCCCCTCCTGTGCGGCAGGCCTCCTGCCCAGTGCTTCACGAACATTTCCTCGCTTAATCCTCCAAACTATCCTGTACCGGCAGCGTTAACAAACCCATTTTAGAGGAGAAAACTGAGACCTTGTTTAGAGATATCGAGCGCTTGCCCAAGATCACAAAGCTAGTGTGGCATAAGGATTTCAACCCATCTGCCCTTTCTGGAAACAGGCCCTATAACCCAGCCCCACTCCGAGGGCTGCAGAAGGGATCGCACGACACACCACAGGAAGAGGTGCTGTGGGGACCACCGCTTTATAAAGATCAGACCCTGTGGTTACGAGGCCACCAGAGAAGCCAGGCACCTCGCCAAGGTCACAGCACTAGGATCTAGGCAGTACAGATTTCAGCCATGACCAGCCTCCCTCTTCTGAGAAACAGGGGCTTGGGCCGGTGACCTTCACGGGCCAGCTGCCTCCCGACGCTACCCGCACACTCCCCCACCCCCACTGTGGCCAGACCACCCCCAGGCCCCACGATGCCGGCAGGGACAGCAGGTTCCTGGGGGACCATCGCCACTCCCCCTGCCCCAATCCAAGCAGGTGGGACTTTGCCCTGATGCGGACAGTGGCGTACGGGAGGGCGCAGGGTAGAGACTACAACTGGACCCCCGGGGAGGAGGCCCTGCTGCCCAGCCACGCTGGGGCTGTAGACCCAGAGAGGTGGGTGCCGACCCCAGCTCTGCCCCTCAGTGGGTCTACAGTCGTTCAGGGCAGACCCTTTCCCTGTCATCCCTGACGCTCCTCCCAGCCATGAAAAGGAAATGGTGACGCTCGCTAAGTCATAGGGCCAGCTGAGGACTGAGACAGCGGCCAGCACACAGCCCGGCACTTGCCGGAGAACCGTCAGGTGGGTCCCCATCTCTGCGAGGCTGCGGGCCACCCCCTGCCGCTAGAAGCCAGGGGCTCGTTCCCATCTCAGAACACAGAACCAAAATGACAAAGGACAGGGAGCACAGCTGATAGGAGTCCGCTCCTTGCAGGGGTCCCTGCAGGGCTGCGCTGGAGCCCGTGGAGGGGAAGAGTGAATTCGAATCTGTCAGGTGACCACTGCGACCTTGGGCAAGTCACTTCACCTCGCAGGGCCTCAGTTTCCTCGGCTTTAAGATGGGGCCAGCCAGGACCGTATGAGGCCGGAGCAGCGGGCGAGGCTGCGAGCCTCCCCTGACCCGTCCGGCCCCGCAGCCACGTCCTATTTTAACCGTAAAGCCAGTACACCTGACGCGCTCTGGAAGAGGGCGGGCTGGGGTGCCGAGATCCACCCTGTCTCCCACCCGCCTGTCCCCACCTCCTACCTTGTGCTGCACCCTCGATGATCCCAGGAAGGTCCAGGAGCTGGATATTGGCTCCTTTATACTAGGATGTGGAAGAGAAGAAGGTCAGGGGAGGAGTCCCTGCAGGAAGGGCCTACCTGACCCCAGGACCCGTCCGACGGCCTACACCGCAGGGGCTGTGGGGAACCCCGGCCTTGTCACCGCTCCAGCCCGGCACAGACCCCATCCCGCGAGCTGAGGAGCCGCCGGGGACGGGCTCTTCGGTGACGGTAAGAGCACCGCACAGAAATGTCCCCGCACCGGGGAGGCTCCAGGCCCCGGGACCCCAGCTGCCCCAGACTGTGAAGCTTCACAGGAGCCAGAGGGATCCAGCCAGCCAGGAACAAGTGCTCCAAGCTGGGGTGGGGTGGGGCGGTGGAGCATGATGGGGCGCCAGGGAGAGCTGCCGGTGCTTGAGGGCAAAGCAGCTCAGTTCAGACCCTCGCCCCCACGACATCCATCTACACCATCGCAAAGTCGAGCACGCACCCTTTCCCCTTCTGGAACCCAGCTCACCCAAACTTACTTCGATGACCCCAGGGATGCATGTCAGGGTGGTGAATTCATAGGACGCAGCTTCGCTGGCTGTGGAGGTCATTAGACTCAAGAAGGTGGACTAGGAGAAAAAGGAGGTCATTGCAGTAAGGAGTCTTATCCCAGCCTCCTGGGAGGAACCCCACGGGCCAGGAGCCTGTCAGACGCAGGCAGCACAGACTCCCTCCTCAGCCTCAGCGTGGGGACGCAAAACAGCTAGAAATGTCACCTCTGGCCTTGCCCAGGGCAGGTGGGGCACCAGAGGGCACCCCCTTCCTTGGAGGCCTCAAGGCCTGTCTCCAGTGGCCAGAGGGAACTAACCCACCAGCCCCTCCTGGGCCCCAGAGAACTTCGAGCAGGCAATAGCCCCTAGCACTCAAAACAGCTGCTCACCCAGGGAGGCGTGAGATGTGTAAGGGGACAGACGTGGTCTGAGACAGAACCAGATGGCAGGAGAAGGTGTTGCCAGGCAGGAAGGGTGAGCTGGGAAGGGTCTAGATGGGAATGCTCGTGCCACGGTTCACTGTGGGCCCAGAACCGTGGCTTAGCTGGGAGTTAAGAGAGACCAGGCTCCCCCCTTGGGGCAAGAAACTTCTTCTGCCGAGCTTCTGAGTCCTTCGTATGCATGCTGGCCATCTGCTCGGTTCCCACCGTGGGGGGGCTGCGTGGGGTGAAAGGAGATGATAAGGCCCAAGGTGTGCCAAGCCCAGAGCGTGGTGAGGCCACAGCAATGGGTGCAGTGGGCCAGAGGGCCAGCAAAGCAGTGGGCAGAGCCAGAGGGGGAAGAAACCCAGCCCTGGCCCCCTGGCCCCAGCCTAGTCAGCGGGATACCGGGAACACAAAGCCTGAGACACAGCTGTGACCGGGCCATGTGCACTCTGCCTCTCTGGCAACCGAGAAGGCTCGGGGCACATCTCACTCATACACCCTCACACCTTGAAGGAAACACTGGCCTCAAATCCAGAGACTCTCCACCCTGGAGCCTCTTAGAAATCTGAGGACAGATCAAAACCTGGTGGGGCAGATGAGTATGGGTAAATGGAGTGACTCCCAGAGCAAGGGCTGCCGAGACACCGAGTGACCGCTGCTGGAGGCCAAAAGGAGGCCACTCTGACCCTGTCTGGCCTCTGCAGGGGGGAGGCCTGGGCCCTTCCCGTGGTGGGAGAGCCCCGGTCCCCAGCAGGGCGGTGGGATCTGGCCACAGGGCCAGACCCTCGAAGGCACACAGCTCTTGGTAAACAAAGCTCTTCCCCCAGCCTGGGCTTGGAAAAGAAGTCCTTGGCAGGCTGGCAGTAAAATCAAGACCAGGTGAAAACTGATGGCGTCCATCACGACGCCCCAAGAACTAAAGCTTAAAAATAGTTACCGGTCACCCTGCAGGATAGCTCTGACCCCAACATCTTGCTGGTCATTTAAGGGCAGTACATATGCACTTGTCCTGCCTTTCCAGGAACTTTTTCAGGCGAAGCAGAGAGCCGACCCCGATGAGAGAAAGCGCTACTCCCCAGAGGAACATCAGCTAATTAGTGAGGAAGGAGGAAGAGAACTGGGAAATTGACATTTTACCACGGCTAACACAACTCCTAGGCAAGGACAATTCACCGGCATTAAGGTCACTGAGGGGATGCTGACAGGGACTGACTTCCGCACGCCGCTGCAGCAACACCTTGCAGCGAACTTGCCAGTTACCTGGGCTTGGAGGGGAGGTGGGGAGGCAGATGCAACCACGCAGAAGGGAGAAGGGGCATCCCTCCCCCGAAGCCTTTCTGCAAACACAACCAGCGGCCAAGGGTTTTTCTTTGGCACCCCATCTGCAATGAGGTGCACCCCATCTCCTATGTGGAACCTGGCCACACGTCCCAGGTTTCTACCTGACTCTCGGCTCCCAGGAAATACAATAAACAGACGACCCAGCTAAAGCACACCACGGGGAAGCAAGCGGACAGCTCCGAGCGCGGACATTCTGTAGGACCGCCGTCTGGTCTCTTCAGAGCTAGGGTCTTGACAAAAGGGACCGCCCCAGGTTAGAGCAGGCAGATGGATGACACCTACAGGGGCCACATGTGGTCCTAGAATGGACCCTGGTTGGGACAGGCCAGCCGCAAAGGTCATTTGGGGGTGAGTGTTGAAATCAGAATGCGGTCCAGGCGTTAGATCATTCCTAAATCACTGTTCATTTTGTTTGGTGTGATAGCTTGTGGCTAAATAGGAAAATATCCTTATTCTTTAGGATTAAAAGCTTAAATATTTTGGGGTGAAAGCTCATGAAGCATGATGTCTGTAACTTATTCTCAAATGGGTCAGTCAAAACAAAAACAAAACCCCATACGCCGGCATATAGACGCAAATCCAAAGAGACGGAGCGATATGGCAAAATCGATGGGTTCAGAGAGTGGGTACGCTGTACTTGGTCTTTTACCTCTTCTGCGCGTTTGGAAATTTCTAGTATACAGAAGAAAAATGAGAAAGGGCCAGTGACAGAGGGGGATCTGGAAACTCCGCCAAGACTGAAGACCGTTAGGGTGTTCAGCCGGCAGAGGGTACACGCAGGGACGGTCCCAGCTCTCCCGAGGGGCTCCTACAGCGGAGGCATCAGCTCCTTCTGGGGGGCGGCAGCAGGAGGCCCCTGCGCTGCTCCGTATCCAGCTTCTGTCAAGGTGAGGGGTCATAAGCACCCCCACTACAGGGATCTGAGCACTGGCCAGGAAGCTGCGTGTCAGACGACGCACTCAGGTTTGACGCTGAGCGTTGCAAGGCGTCTGGCTGGGTGAACAGCCAGCGGCCTGGAGAAGGAGGAGCCGAGGAGGGCAGTGGCTCATTTCCAGCGCCTGGCGTCACTTCCGCTTCCAGCAACTTTCCCCTTCTCGTCCCACCTGGCTTGGATGGTAACTAAAACGATGTGGTGTGTTCTGAGCCCACACAGATGGAGGACAGGGGGACAGTGCACCCAGCTGGGTACCGATGATAAAGTCCAACTGGGACAGGGGTGCTCCTGAAGAGTAAAAGGCACCTACAAGCCCCCAGGAAGGAAGCCTGCAGGCCTCGACGCCGAGTCTGGTCTTCCTCTACCCCGCCTGTGGCCCGGCCCACAGCCCCGTGCTGACACAGCACCCCATGTGGGTGTCCGTGAGCGGATGCTCGGAGACGTTCCCAACGGTCCCCACGTGGAGTCGGTTAGACTGCTTCAGAGGGTAAATGGCAGCGCTGATAGGCGTTTTCAAAACCCACAACCTCGAGCCCCTGGGCTGACGTGGAGGAACGCGTCCTCCAGAAACACCAGCTCCGGGGCACGACCAGCGCGGGAGGGAAGGAGCAGATTGCTGATGACGCTCTGACCACAGTGGGGGCTGCTGGGCAGCCGTTATGAGGGAGGGAACTCTACTGCAGGAATGGGACAGACAGCCACGGAGAAGTGGACGTGCCAGTGGCCAATGTAGCTACAACCCCATCTTGTGGGGAGGGGGGGCAGAGAGCAGACCAATCCCCACCTCCTGTGATGCACACACCCATTATCCAGGCAGAGGGGAAAATAAAACCAAACCCATACAAAGCACAGCCACACCGCCCGGCCGGCAGCAAGCACTCAAGGGGTGGTAGCTGTTACCGACCTTCCCCCGTGCGTGGCCCAGAGGAGTGGGCTTAACACGTGTTTGAGCAGAACTGGCTTAAAAGCTGCTCCACCAGCACCTGTCCAAGCCTGGTCATTGTTCCCTCAGCCTGCATTTGCACGGCCTCATCACTGGACAGAACTATCTCGTTCCCTCCCGTATCACCAGGGCCCAGCCCAGGGTGCGCGCTCAGTAAACATTTGTACGGGATGGATGGGTCCGAGATGGAGGGGAGACACTTCTCCCAGAGGCAGGCAACGATGGTCGCCATGGCAGGATGATAGAGGCATGGGACCGGATCTTGGGGGATGCTGGGTCTTCTCGGTCCCCGGAGCTAACTGAGAAAGGCAGCCAGAGGAGGCACCGACGGCCGTGTCTGGAAGGCAAGTCGCTTCCTCCCCAAGGCCCACGCTGACCATCACTGACCTTACCCACAGAGGGAAATCCAATCAGCGCCACGCGGGCGTCACCCGACTTCATGACATCGAAACCCTCTCCTTTGGATGAGGCCGATTTGGACGGTTCCAGAAGCTGGGCCCGATACTTGGCGAGTTTTGCTTTCAGCAGACCCAGATGATACTCGGTGGCTGAAGGACGTAAAGCAAGATGGAAGGTAAGTATCCAGGGTCTCCAATCCCCGAGGGCCAGGTGTGCCCTCTCCCCCCCCACATACAACCAAATGCTGGCTGGAAACATCAAGAACCAGATCGGGGGAGAAAACACCCCTCTGCTTAAAAGGCCCCCTTAGCCTCTCACTTCATTTAGATTAGAGGCTAGTCTCCTTACTGAGACTACGCGACCCCGAGTCAGTGGTCCTCAACGGGGGCAGCACCACTCCCTGGGGGATTCTGGGGGATGTTTTCTGCTGTCGGTGTGATGGCGAAGTCCCCATTGGCATTCATCAGGCAGGGACCAGGGAAGCCCGCAGCCCTACGAAGCGTGAGTCAGTCTGGCATGGCCATCAATCGTCCCATGTTCCATATGACTTTTCACAGCCCTAAGACATCTGCAGAGGGAAAACCTGGGGCCTAGAGCCTCATTCTGTTTCACATAGCAAGACAGGACACTTTTTTTTTTTACAGTGTCAATAAACACTGAAATTTCCAGGAATGCAACTTCTGTGCATGTTAAGGAAAGACTCTAGCATGTGTCGTTGGAAACTTTACCTGGAGGTGCTCACCATCTGGGGATCCCAGGCCTCTTGTAGGGTGCCTGAGTCACCAGCACAACACACTAAGCACTGGGCTGCGTCGCGGCTGGCACGTACCCTGTGATGCCACCCAGAGGTGCAAACATCTCATGCCTTCATTGTAACATCGCTGCATCTGGGCCATGCCCCAACATTTAAATATTGAAATCAACACTATTTTAATTATGCTTTCCTTTTCCTCCTCTTTTGTACTATGATTAGGGCATTACACTGATTTTTCTCAAATTCTGTGCGTACAGAAGTTACACTATCGAAGGGGAGCTACATTTCCTGATGGTAAAGGAGGTGTTACAAAATCTTCGCTACAAGAGCGGGCTGGGGCTAGGTAACCTGGTCCCTCACTACTTCTCCAATACCTCCTTCCGCTCTCTCTTTTATGTACTGCATTCCAGCCCCAGTGGCTTTCTTGTTGTTTCTTCAGGACAAGCTGAAACCATTTGTGCCCCAGGACCTTTGCATTTGCTACTCCTTCCACTGCAACCTTATCTTCCCAGAGCTGGTTCCTTCTCAACATTCGAGGCTCAGCTCAAATAGCATCTCTTCAAAGAGGCCTCCCTTCCCCAGGCAGAGGGGGCGGTAGGCAATGTCACACCCACCCTGCCATTCCTGGCCATATAACTTTGGAAAAGTTACTTCATCTTCTTGTATATCAGTTTCTCAATCTGCAAAGCGGGATGTTAACAGGAGAAACCACGCCACTGGATTTTCGTTAAGCCTTACAGAAGGCACTAAGAACAATGACCAATACACATAAGCACCCCGTAATCGCTGGTTATTATTATGATCTACGGTAACCCCCACCCTTCCTCTGGACCCTCTTGGCTTCATGATCCTGTTATTGTCATCATGGCTCTGATCACTATTTGAAATTATCTTGTTTCTTTACTACCCTCACTCAAATGGGGTAGGATCTCAGCTTCCGGTGGCACAGGGCACATACTCAGGAAATGTCTAACAAGTGAAGGAGTAAATTGGTGGCTTTGAGAAGTGTGCAAGAATCGGTTCAGCAAGCGTCAGGTTCATCTGATCCTTCTTGTCATCCCAACTCATAAGATTCTGAGCCCCTCTGAAAGGAAGGACTAGGTCTTAATCCTTAAATCATCCTTACATCCCCTTCCCTACTGCCAAAGCCTCCCTGCTACTCTCCTTGATCCTTGTAGATGATACTCCGCAGGGCAGCCAGTGGGAACTTTTAAAACAGAAATCAGGGGGATGCCTGGATGACTCAGTCCGTTGAGCATCTGCCTTTGGCTCAAGTCATGATCCCAGGGTCCTGGGATCGAGTCCCGCATCGGGCTCCCTGCTCAGCGGGGAATCTGCTTCTCCCTCCCTCTCTGCCTGCCGCTTTCCCTGCTTGTGCTCTCTCTCTCTCAAATAAATAAATAAAAATTAAATAAAACAGAAATCGGACTATGTCTCTCCCCTGCTTAACACCTTCCACTAGCTCCTGCTGCCTAAGAACACAACTGCCACCTTCCCATGACCTACAAGGCCCTACATGATTGGCCCTTTCCTTTTGCATCACTGCACTCCAGCCCCAGACCTTCGGATCCCTGACCAAACCAAGTCTGTTCCTGCCTCAGTGATGTTCGTTCCTCTGCCAGGAACAGTCTTGGCCCAGATCTTTGCATGGCTGGTTCCTTCTCATTCTGGTCTCGGCTCAGGTGTCCCCACCTCATGGAGGTCTTCTCTGATCATTCTGCCTTAGTAGGCCCAGCTCCCACGCCCCACGCTCTTGCTCTATCAGCCTCGTTTGTCTTCACAGCATTATGGCTGGCTGAAACGATCTTGTTTAGTTGGTTATTCGTTTAAAGATTATCCACTGGAAGGTCAGCTCCAGGGCAAGGATGTGCCTGCTGTGCTCATGCCTAGCACATAGTAAGGGCCTGGGGAAGATGTACATAATGAATGAATGAAATCCCCCAACTTCTCAGCCTCCAGAACTACACAGAGCCTGGGAAGGACAGACAGAGACTAGCTACCTAGTATTCCCCCACTTCCTGCCTCTGCAAGTCCACAGCAGGACTGCTTAGGCACTGGGCCTCACCCACCCTGGCCAATCGCAACCCACATTACTCCAGACCCTCCTTCTGATCTAGATTGTTCTAGATCTAGAACTGCCCCATGAACACACCATGCTCACCCGGACTGCCATGCTGTTGCCTCAGCAGTGCCCCTCACCGGGAGTACCCTCCCCTTAACCAGTTTAAGTCCCATCTCCTCCAGGAAGCCTTCTTGGGTGTCATTATTTGTTTCTCCCCACTGCTCTTCTCCTGCGAGCTCCTCCAGCCCTTACAATCTGAACTACACATCTGATCCTTTATTATGTGCTATCTATGTTGGGGGGTTACTTTAAATAGGGAGTGCTTACCGTGTGCCTAGTACTTTGCACACACTATCTAGTTTAATTTAGCTGTGAGCTAAGATGAGACGGGGGATTATGCTCCCCATTTGCAGATGAGGACACAGGCTCAAAGAGGCGAGGTGACTTTCCAAGCTTTTACAGTAGGTACGGGTGGCGCTGGAGTTCAAACCCAGGTCCGCCAGGCTCGAGTCTTGATGGCCTCCGTTCCCGAGACGCTGGGTGAGGCTGTACCCGTGAAAGGTCTCCTCCTGGGCTTTCCAGCACAAAAGAGGAGAGCACCGACTCCCCAGGCCCACCGCCAGGAGACCCGGGTTTGAAGCCCGACCATGCCTCCCTCTGGGTCAGACGCTGGCTGCGGGCTGCGATTTCTCTACTCGGTCGCCTGCTCTGGCACCGAGCCGATCTCACAGCGATCGTCTGCAATCAGACCAGCGCGCTGGGACCCGAATCCCGCCTGGTCCTGCCTGCCTCGGGCGCGCTGGGAGACCTGGTCACGTCTCTGGCACTTCTCTGCTGCCTTCGAGCCTGCTTCAGCTCTATCGCTGGAGTTGTTCCCCCATTTTACAGACAGGAAAACTGAGGCGGGCAGAAAGGAAGGCCCCGCCAGGCCGGCCCTCACCCTTGTTCTTCTGCGTCCGAGCGATCTCTTTCTCGATCTCGGAGATCTTTTCCAGGATCCCCATGGTGGCGACTGAACCCGGTGCACCAAGAGACACGGTAGCGGCACCGGGAATTCCGCCCTCTCGCCGGCGGCAGAACTGCGTGCGCCCGGAAGCCCACGGAGAACAGCGTCCTCGTGCGCCCGGCGCTCCGGGATTCAGAGTCCGGACGGACGACGTCGAGCGGAGTGCCAGACACTATTGGTTCCGCCTGCTGAGCCGGCGGGGGTGGGGCCCGCGATGGGGCGGGGCGGGGCCAGGATTGGCTGGGGCGGGGCCGGGGCGGGGCGGGCCGGGGCGGGCCGGGGCGGGGCTATGCTGTACCCGGCCAGGGCTGAGCTGGGCGCGAGAGGAGTTTAGGAGACCGAGAGGGAATCTTGGGTGATGAACCCTGAACTTCAGGTTCCAAGCGCAGCTGACTCTGCTGGTGTCAAGAAGCGCTGAGTTGAAACCCTGGTGGCTCTCATTTTGTGCAGAGGTTGAAAGCGGATCCCCATTACCACATTAACGAAGTGTTCCAACTTTTTTT
>CM052891.1:42664834-42683091 GCA_028534135.1 Potos flavus | reverse complement strand
AAAAGACATTCTTAAGACAATTGAGGAAAATTTGACTTTGGATAGGATATGAGATATTATGGCATCGTGGCTAATTTTCTTGGGTGTGATTGTCTAGGAAAAGGTTTTTTATTCTCAGCAGATGTACCCAGTGGCATTTAGGGGTTGTCTTAGTCTGCTTCGGCTGCCGTAACAAAATACCACACACTGGATGGCTTGAACAACAGAATTTCATTTTCTCACAGCTCTGGAGGCTGGAAGTCTGAGGTCGGGGTGCCAGTATGGTTGGGTTCTTGGTGAGAGTTCTATTACTGGATTGCAGATAGTCGCCTTCTCCCAATGTCCTTCTATGGCCTTTACTCAGTGCAGATACACAGGGAAAGAGAGAGAGAGAGCCCTCTGGCGTCTGTTCTTTTATTTTTATTTATTTGACAGAGAGAGCATGAGTAGGGGGAGAGGCAGATGGAGAGGGAGAGGCAGACTTCCCCGCCGAGCAGGGAGCCAGACGTGGGGCTCGATCCCAGGGCCCCGGGACCATGACCTGAGCCGAAGGCAGCCACTTAACTGACTGAGCCACCCAGGTGCCCCTCTGGTGTCTGTTCTTACAAGGGCACTGATCCCATTGTGATCTCATCTGGTCCTAATAAACTTCCAAAGACAAATCTCCAAACAACATCACATTGGGGGCATAGCGTTTCAACATATGAATCTGGGGGGACAGAAACATTCAGTCCATATCAGGGCTAAAGGACATGGTGTTTGTATCTTACTTTAAGAAGTTCCAATCATGTATACATTTAAAGAAAGCATGCTAACGTCAAGTGGCCGTATGTTAACGGTATGTCAGTATGTATTGCATTATTCTTTCAACTCTTCTCTATATTTTTAGTAAAAAGTTGGGGGTGGAGAGTGTGTCCTTAGAGATGACTCTGTGTTCAAATCTGAGGCTCCTAACAGTGTGACCTTGGTTAAATATCTTAACCTCTCCGAATCTGTTTCTGAATCTTAAAAATGGGAAAACACGGTTGCTAAGAAAATGTGCACCAGGCGAATTATTTGCCCCATAAGTTCTCGAATGCCAGGGCCATTGTAAGTGATTTTTCCTCCGTGGGCCTCCCAGTCTCCTCGATCCCAACCAAAGTTATTGGATGTTTATTATGTGCCAGGCTCTGAGCTAGAGAGGGGCTTTCGTAAGCTTTGAGTTTGCAGTTCTCATCCAGCTTCTACAAAGCGAGATTATAAGGCACGTGGTAGCTCAAGCTATTCAGGGCAGGACTGAGATTTGAGAGCAAAGCTTTCAATTCCAAGGCCAGTACCTGCAAGGTGACATAACATGGTAGACTGTGGATAGGGATATCCATGTGTAAGGTTGAAAGAAGATTCTGTGAAAGCCCGTTGGGACCTAGGGAGGCCCGCGCAAGCGTGGAGGCCCATAGGAGCCCCAGCCCAGGAGTGGCTCTCCCAACACTTCTCTGCCTCCAGCTTTGACATGACGGGGCTCACTGGGCTTCACTTCCCAGCGCGCTTATGCCCATGGAGATGTGTTCACTTCCGGTTCACCCTTGGGGAAACACAAGTGTTCTGAACTATGACTCACCTCCCAAGAGTCTTGGCATCTCTGCGGTTGTCACAACCCCCGTGGGCCTCAGTTTCTTCCTCAATTACATGAGAATCATTTCTACTTCAGGGGTCAAGAGAGACAACCCGAATATCACACATTCCCTGGGCAACTGGCCTTTTCTGCTTGGAACGTCTGGGTCCTCCAAACCCAAACCTGGCCGTCCAAAGCTTTTTTGTTCGTGTCACTTGAGGAATCTTTGAAATAGAATTTGCAGACTTCTGGAGAGGCCGCTACTAGAACTGTAGAAATATTTGATTGCCCATCAAAAGATACTATCGACAGAGTAAAGGGGCAACCCATGAAATGGGAGAAAATATTTGCAAATCGCATACCCACATAAGCGGTTAATATCTAGAATATAGAAAAAAGGCCTAAAGTAAAACAACAAGACAACCCAATTTTAAAAACGTGCAAAGGACTTGAACAGACATTTCACCGAAAAACATCTACAGATGGCCAACAAGCACATGAGAAAATGCTCCGCGTCACTGGTCATTAGGGAAATGTAAATCAGAACCACCATAGGGGAGCCTGGGTGGCTCAGGTGGTTAAGCATTTGCCTTCGGCTCAGGTCATGATCCCAGGGTCCTGGGGTTGAGCCCCACGTCTGGCTCCCTGCTCGGCAGGGAAGTCTGCCTTTCCCTCTCCCTCTGCCCCTCCCCACTGCTTGTGCTTACTCTCTCTCTCTCTCAAATGAATAAATAAAATCTTAAAAACAATAGTATGGAGTTTCCTCAAAAAAAAAATTAAAAATAGAGTTACTATGTACTCTAGTGACTCCCCTTCTGGGTGGATATTAGCTATCTACTAAAATAATTGAAAGTAGAATGTCAAAGAGATGGGCATACACCCACGTTCATAGCAGCATGACTCACAAAGCCAAAAAGAAGAGTAGTCCAAGTGCCCATTGATGGATGAATGAATAAACAAAATGTAGTGCAGACATTCACTGAAGGATTGTTCAGCCTGAAAAAGAAGGAAATTCTGACCCGTTAGGTAAAATAAGCCAGTCACAAAAGGACAAATATTATATGATTCTCCTTATATGAGATACCTAGAGTTGTCAAATTCATTACCTCAGAAAGGAGATCAGGGGTTACCAGGGGCTGAGAGGGAGGGAGGGAGGGGGGAGAAGCTTTGTGTCACAAGAATGTCTGTTTGGGATGATGAGGAAGTTCCAGAGATGGGTGACGGTGATGGTTGCCCAACATTGTAAATGTACTTAATGCCCCTGAATCACATACCTAAAAGTGGCTGGGGCACCTGGGTGGCTCATTCGGTTAAGCGTCTGCTTTTGGCTCAGGTTATGATCCCAGAGTCCTGGGATCGAGCCCCGCATCGGGCTCCCTGCTCAGCAGGATGCCTGCTTCTCCCTCTCCCACTCTCCTTGCTTGTGTTCCCTCTCTCTGTCAAATAAATGGACAAAATCTTAAAAAAAAAAAAGTGGCTGAAGGGGTAAATTTCAGCTTTTGTATATTTTACCGCAATAAAAAGAAGCCATTGCATATGATAGTGTAAAATAATTTGCTCCCCCATGGAATAATTATAAGTCATGGGGAAGAAAGGGACAGCACAGGAAATATAGTCTATAGTATCATAATAGGATTGTATGATAACAGATGGTAACTAGGGGTGAGCACAGAACAACGTATAGACTTGTCAAATCATCACATTGCACACCTGAAATTAATGTAGTATTGTGTGTCAATTATGCTTCAATTAAAAATGAAATAAAATAGGGGCACCTGGGTGGTTCTGTCGGTTAAGCGTCTGCCTTCGGCTCAGGTCATAATCTTGGGGTCCTGGGATTGAGCCCCTCGTCGGGCTCCCTGCTCAGAGAGGAGTCTGCTTCTCCTTCTCCCTCTCCCCCACCTTGTACTCTCCCCCCCCAAATAAATAAATAAAATCTTTAAAAATAAAGTAAATTTGTCCCTGACAACACCCAAACCTTTAAGCCATTTCCCTTACCACGACTTCCTACTTATTTGCTGCTTACTCTGGGCAGAAAACAACTCTCCCAGCTACCTAATCTCGCTCTCTGCTTTCTCCTCCCTTCTCTCCTGAACCTGCTCTGATCCCAATTTGCCCCTACCATTCCCCGAAAGCTGCTCTGGTCAAGGTCAGAAAAGTGACCTTCACATAGCTGTACCCCGCGGTCCGCCCTCAGGGCCAGGGACATAGCTGGTCCCTCCTCCAGAAGGCACCGTCGTCATGTGGCTTGCAGACACCCGTTTGCTGGCTCGCCTCTGGCCTCACTGGCTGTTCCGTCTCCAGTCTTCCTCTTGTGCATGAGCTTTTCGTGTTGGAGGGCCTCTCTGTCTCCCCTCACCCTTTTGGGGAGCTCATGGCATCTTGTGGTCGTAAGTGTCCCATCCAGATGCTGAGAGCTCTCACCGTTTTAACTCTAGTCCAGACCTTCTCCTGAGTTTCCGATCCACACACATCCATCACCAGTTGGAAGCCTAATGCATATTTATTTAGAATTTACCACATCCTAAGCCGAACTCCAGCTCCTGTACCGCAGAATGACCCGTTGTTCACCCAAGTGATCTCTGTGTCCCCTCAGGCACCCAGCGAGGCCACTTTTCCCCCCTCGCAGTTGGGTGTGGTCACCGAATGGGCAGAAGCTACAGAAGACCCTTCTAGACCCAGCCCATGGAAGCCTGTCATTTGATCCTCTGCCCGCCCAGGACAATTGCGGAAGGCACGGGTCACAGGTGGCACAGCCTCGGGGTGCCTGAGTGGCTCAGTCGGTTAAGCCTCTGACTCTTGATTTCGGCTCAGGTCATGATCTCGGGGTCCTGGGATCGAGCCCTGTGTCGGGGTCCACACTCAGTGCGGAGTCTGCTTGAGATTCTTCCTCTTTCCCTCTGCCCCTCCCCTCACTTGCTCTTTCTCTCTCTCTCAAAGACAAAAAATTAAAAGATGGCACAGCCTCTCCCGGGCACGACCCCGATAACTGGTGGAGCAGAACCCACACCCCAACTGTTGCCAAGTGGACTTGATGTGAATCAGTAACAAACATCCATTAGGTCAAGCCACTGAAAGTTGGGAGTGTCCCTTTCTAGCAGCTGGAATACATAACCATCCTATTTTCTTAGATTCGTCCCTTTGGCATCCTCTCATCACAGGGATGAGTATATCAACTACGTATTTTCTTATTTCCTTTATTCCTGTTGCTCTGCCATTTGTGGCCGTGCTGGCTGAGGACACACTACCCCTCCCAGAGCCGGCCACTTCTTTTTTTTTTTATCTTTAAAGATTTATTTATTTATTTTAGACGAGGGGGGAGGGGCAGAGGGAGAGGGAGAGAGAGAATCTCAAGCACATTCCACACTGAGCCCAACATCCGGGTTGTTCACAAGATCCTGAGATTATGACCTGAGCCAAATCAAGAGTCCGATGCTTAACCGACTGAGCCACCCAGGCACCCCAGGGCCTGCCGATTCTTAAAGATAGCAAAGAGCTCCCCATTTCCCAGTATGCATTCATATGCAAACAACCCATACAGGGTCTGTGCCTCCAGCAGCCTCCTTATCAATCGCTCACACACCAAGCCAGTGTCCCTCTCCCTGATTACCCCAGGGCCAGGTACCAGACCCCTAGGGACCGGCCTCATGCCCCAAAGCCCACTGGAATTATTTAAACTAGCGAATCCTAAATTCTTTGCCAGGTCCCAACTACCATGCCCTCGGAATCCCCAACAAAGACTCTTGGGCTTGGCTTTCTTCTCGCTCCTTCTGCCTCCTAGCCCAAACCTGGTGCTCCCGTGTGGCCCTGTGTAACGTGGAATGCCCCCTCCTCCGGGGAAATACAGTAATGAAAACCTTTCAATGGCATCGACCTTTCTCTCGTTACTCAGTCACCTCTGTAAATTAAAATCCCCCGGGGGGGGGGCGGGGGGAGGCGGCGCCTGGGTGTTTCAGTCGGAAGAGCATGTGACTCCTGATCTCTGGGTCGTGGGTTCGAGCCCCACGTTGGGTGTAGGGATCGCTGAAATCAATAAAACTTAAATAAAACAAAAAAACAATAAAATCCCTCGGGGAACAAATGACAAGGTGGCGACTGCAGCCTTTGACGCACCCTCGAGTCACCCTGAACTGCTCTCTTGCTGCTACGTTTCATGTCCAGGCCATCAGCAAATCCTTTTGGCTCTACCATCACAACCTAGGCAGACGAGGACCTCTCTTCACTTCTCTGCCGTGTCACCACGGCCTCTCCCGGGGCTGCGGTGGGCTCCTTACTGCAATCTCTGCTTGCATGCCTGCCCCTTCAATGTGCCCGACAGCCAGAAAAATCCTTTAAAATCTAAACCAGGGGGCGCCTGCATGGCTCAGATGGTTAAGCGTCTGCCTTCGGCTCAGGTCATGATCTCAGGGTTCTGGGATCGAGCCCCGCATTGTGCTCCCTACTCAGCGGGGAGCCTGCTTCCCTCCATCTCTGCCTGCCTCTCTGCCTACTTGTGATCTCTCTCTCTGTCCAATAAATAAGATCTTAAAAAAAAAAAACCCTAAACCAGGTCACGTCCCTCCTCTGCTTCCATCCTCCAGGGACTCCACTCTGAGAAAAACCCAGAATCCTTATTGTGATGATGATCCAGGATGTCCCACAGGGGCTGACTCTCCTACACAGCCCCCCATCCCCGCCGGGGCTATGCCCTTGTCACCTCTGCCCTCCCTGTCTCCGGCTCAGCTCCTTGCTGTTTCTCTAGCATGGCTGGCTCACTCCCTGGGGACCCCTCCCCTCCCTCCCCCCGCTGGGGAATGCTCATCTTCACACATCTGCTTGGCTCGCAGCTGCCCCACCTCCCAGGTCTTCGCTCAAATGTCACCTGCTCAACGGGGCCCAACCTGCCTGTCTTTTTAACAACCGCAACCGACCCCCTACCCCCAGGCTCAGCTTTTTCCTTTCCTGGAAGGCTTATCATTTAATACCACATCTGACATTCCGTGAGCTCTTCCTTATGCCGTTGTTAGGCGTCCCTCCCCTCAAAAGCAGAGGCCGTTCTTGGGATTTGCTGGGCAAGGATGTGTCCCAGGCACACAGAACAGTGGTTGGCACACAGCGAGTGCTTGGGCGTGTTTGCCCATGAATGAAAGCCCTGATGAAGATAAGCACTGACCTCATAAGAAATGATACCGTCACCCCTTCTCTTTGTTTTTCCAGGGCCTGAGCTTCTAGATGGAGTAACATTTTCACTGGCTGTCTGCACACAGCAGGCTGGCATTTGCTATTCTTTTTTTTTTTTAAATAATCTTTTTTAAAAAAAGATTTTATTCATTTATCTGAGAGAGCGAGAGATTGAGAGAGAGAGAGAGAAAGAGCAAGGAGGGCCAGAGGGAGAAGCAGACTCCCCGCTGGAGCTCGAGGCGGGACTCGATCCCACAACTCCTGGGATCATGACCTGAGCCGAAGGCAGATGCTTCAGGGGCTGAGCCACCCGGGCAGCCGTGGTACTTCCTATTCTGATGTCGTGATACTCAACACCTATGTCTCCTCCACCCAGTAAGGACCACTCTCAGTAAACCAACATCTCGAGCCTGAAAAAGCCCTTCTCTCTTTTCTGCGGGAAACCCAATCCTCCCTGCACACTGGGATTACCTGGGAACTTCAAGGCACTCAGGAGGTTGTGAGAGAACAAGTCTAAGGTGCTGCCGGACGAAAGGATTGTAAGTGAATTGGGTGGTTCTAATGTTCAACCAGGTGTGAGAAGCAGTGCTCCGGGTCAGTGCCGGTTGGAGAAAGCGTGGAGGGAGGAGGCTATTCACTGAGCAAATAAGGAGAGGAACGAGGACCGATGCTGCGAATGATGAAGCCCAGTGAAAAATCAGGAGGACCAAAAAAATAAGGGGGGGGGCAAAATGAACTTGAATTTCAGCCTATGCTTCTCTACAAATGAAAGCCCTTGTGCATTTTGCTTGCTACGTGCAAGTAGGGAGTTTCAATCTTTAGATGTTTGGAAGAAAAATCTAGAAGGAAAAGCTGCTCAGTTGCAATCCAATTTTCAGGCGCTTTTCTGTGTCACAGCCAGCTATTTCAGTCTTGGGCAACGCAAGTGCTTTCCTCCTAGGGTGCAGTTGAGATCGATGCAGGCAGCGTTGATATTTATAATTTCCCCTTTGTCCTGTCCTGCCGTGGGTTTCACGCTTCACAAGATCCACGCACTTTCCACCATTCCTGTGGTTGGCTTAAAAGCAAAGCCAACAAAGGTCTCAAAGTGGGGCTCTAACACTTGAGATCTGAAAGAGGGTTTTGCCAGCTGTGGGGATGAGAATGCCAATTTCCACTCCGTTGCAGACTATTAGTTCCTCGAGGCCCGGAAGCACAGCGCGTTTCTGCATTGCCCCAATACTTAGAATGGCGCAGCGCACACGGCAAGCCTTGGCAAATATTTTGTAGTAGTATTATCCGGCAAGAATGACATGTGAATGTGTGGGGTGTTTGTACAGTTTCAAAAGTGCTTCCAGGAGCACCTCCTAGAACCCTCAACTCTCTGACCTACGTAAAGATTGTTCCTTCCGCTCTCCAGGCTCAGAAGGGTTTGGCTGGTGCATGGGAGGTCCCGTGAGAACTTAAAGGGAGATCTGGGATCGAGAACCCAGGCGTCCTACAGCTTTCTCCCCCTACAAAACCACCAGTAAATGGTGTCTTCAGCTGGAAGCCCTTCGGCCTTGTGAATAGCCTATTCTTTCCTTGACACATCGTGGGAGAAGGGAGTTTATTAGCACTGCTGCTCAAACAACGGGAGATTCGATGATACTTTAGACACACGCGGAACTTTGCCCCGACGTGGATGTAAGTTCCTGTAGCATTTCAACTCGCTTAACGTTAAACCTTTTCAACACTGAAAACAGTTTCTCAAAAATTCACAAGGCGTTTCCAGCAGTGTTCCTCAGCCCTGCCTGGGGAGGTGGCCCAGAAACCCAACACTGTTAACAAGAGAGTCAAAGTGTCCTGGGGCACCAGGCAGGGTGGTGTGTCAAAATCAAAGTCAGGCTTTAACGGGCTGGGCTAGGGCCCTCGGCTGCAGGGTGCAGAGACGTCAAGGGCCTGAACTTGGCTTCAGGACGCCACTGGGGCAGAGCTGTGGGACTCGGGGGTCTCCTCTGAGAACCAGTCCACCGTCCACACCGCCTGTGCCGGCGCTGGATGGGGAAGCAGACAGGGAAGAGTTCTGTTCGCGAATTTTCTGCGTGTGAAATAGAAGTATGAATCCTGAACACATGCAAAAACAAAAACAAAAACAAAAACAAAAACAAACCCACGGAAGCTTCCAAATTGTTAAAGAAATGTAGAAATTAACAAAATGGAGCTCGAATGTCTAGTGTGGAGCTGCGGACAGCACTGGAATGAGGAATAAGGATATGGGGGGAGGGCGCCTTGGCCCGGGAACCTCCATAGACCCAGGGCCCGAAAGGGGGCTGGTCTCTTCTAACAGAACAGTTTTGATTTAGAAATAGGACAAAGACAGGGCACCTGGGTGGCTCAGTGGGTTAGGTGTCTGCCTTCGGGTCAGGTCATGGTCCCGGGGTCCTGGGATCGAGCCCCACGTTGGGCTCCAGCTTAGTGCAGAGCCTGCTTCTCCCTTTCCCTCTGCCTGCTGCTCCCTCTGCTTGTGCTGTGTGTGTGTGAAATATTTAAATATTAAAAAAAAAAAAAAAACAAAAACAGAAATAGGACAAAGTCACTGCTTAAATACCTTTATTATTTTTTAAAAATTATTTGGACATTGATATCTCTGCAAAATACTTCTCCCGTCCCAGACCCTTACACCCTTTCCACATGTCCTCCCTAAAGAAACAAAATATTCATACTTTGTGTCCCTTCAAATCTAATTTTTAAAAAAATGTAAGATTCAAAATCAAATGTTTCTTTCCCAGAACTTGTTAGTAATTTTAAACCACAATGCAACATACTTAATGGCATTTCTTTTTAAAAATTAGCTTATCAGACTATTTTATGAGGGAAAAAAAAAAACTCAATTCAAGGCCTTAGAATATAAATTCCCTGTTTCTGAAAGCAAAAGACACTGAAAAGCCCCTTTGCTCCCCTGGAGTTTGTGATTTCCACATAACCAACAGAACCAGCACACAGATGGGGACTTTCTACTTCATATAAATAGGCATTGCTTACTTTTGGGCTGCAGCTGAAATGCTGTATAGTTTAAAAGGATGGGCAGGTGGGAAGGGCTAATTCCAGCACAGAAGAGAGACAAGGCTAGGGGCGCAGAATGGAAGTCTTCTGAGCAGTGGGAAGAACGGCCGAATCCCTAAGATCCCACCTTACGGCAGGTCGGTTTGGGGTGGAGGAAGACTGTAGAAAATCTGCAACCTGCACTGATTTCTTACTGATGAATACAAGTGTCAACCAAAACTATTGCACATAGTACCAGAGGCATGTAAACCGCTGAGAAGGTTCAGGAAAGGGTAACCCCAGATGGGGACAATCCCCAAAGTTCCTTTGGGGACTCGAGAGAAAGAAAAGGGTTGATGTCGATTGTTTGGGAATTACTAAGAGGAGGTGGACAGATAATGCTTTCCCTGTCCTCAACCAGGCAGATTTTTATGCAAACAAATCTCCATCACAGATGCGCCCGGAAGATCTAGCAAAGGTATCACTTCTTCATTTTCCCCAATACAACTGGTACACTTCATTACCTCGCTAACAAAAAGGAAGGAAGGAATCCTACAATTGAATCTGGCCTGTCTGGCTAGCTGAACGGCAGCAACGTTTGCAAATGTCCTTCCCTGCCCGCTTGACTGACCGATTGACCTCCAGAGCCACACGGACAGGGTCCTGATGAGCTCCAGGGGTTGAGCTCACCCCTCAGGTTCCGAGTGGGGCCTCCCTCCAGCCTTCAAGGAGCTTGCCAAACGCAGCCGAGCTGGGCTGTGAGAAGGGAACGGACGGCTCGTGCAGCTCGGGAAAGCTAGCACGGCCCCACTGTGTCCTCTACTCACACGACACCTGCCAGCTACATGGAGGCCGGGCCAGCGTGGTCTCCTCGGTACTGTGCCATCGGCTGGTGGGACCACAGCCAGCCATCCTGATGCCTAGAAGTTTCGGAATCAAGAAAACATTGGACTCATCTCTGCCAACGGACGGGAATCCTTTTTCCACTGCGGTCACTGAGGCTCCAACATTCTGGGGCCTCCAAGATCCTGGCCTCCCTACAGGGCCCAGTCTCACCTCTGTCCAAAGCCTTAGGATGACACTGCCTCGGTGTTCCGGTGCCCACTGACTAGTTTCTCAAGTATTTCTCCTTTAAGGCTTCCCCGACATTCAGACTCAGTCACGTACAGTACATAGGTCGTCAAAAGGAAAGTCACTTTTTAAGAATATGCCATGTCCCTAACACTCATCTAGACCGAAGGGCCGCGTGTGTTCTTACGCCGACCCTGGAAAGGCAGCTTTCAGCCCATTTTGCTCCCGTGGGTTATAGCTCTCCCTCCTATATTCTGAGCAAGTCTCGTAAACCGCCAACAGATGCGATGCCCCAAATGATGCCAACCTATTAAGCTTTTTAAAACGTTAAAAAACAACAATCCCCCCCCCAAAAAAAACCACACCCCGCCCACACACACCCACACACACACTTTGGCACGTGAGCCTTGAGATATTCGAGCGTGTTCGTGTTGCCACCCCTCCCCCACCCCAACATTTCAGAGTCGCTGTTTCGGGAGACCGGCGGCCCCTTCGGCTGGACGGAGAAGGTCGCCTCGGAGCACTGCTGTTGTGAGTAGCAAAAGGAGGAGGTACAAATGCTAAACTGGCCCCAAAAACAGCTCTCAGGTTTAGCACTAGAATGGATGCGATGCTGCAAAACTTTTGTACCAGGATGACTAGTTTGAAACTGCTGGTTGATTAAATATACATTTACATATAGATATAGGTATAAAAATTACTAAGTCAACATTTGCTGTTTTCAATGTGAAAACGATAAAATGTAATTCTGAATAATTGTGCATTTGCCATAGGGTCCTTGTTAAAGGGACCATAAAAATAATTTTGTAATAAAAAAACTCTTTTTTTTCTTTTTTTTCCTTTTTTTTTTTTTTTTTTTTTAAGTTTCGTATTGCCCTCAAGTTCAAAAGTTTGGAGCAAACGTGCTGAGTGAAGCAGGATCGGAATCTGTTCCTGCCAGGGATCTGGAAGCCTTAAATTCAGTGATCCCCAATGGCAGGCCCAGGGAACCTGCCAGCCACTGACCAGCTTGGCGTGAACACGGAGGGGTTGGGCAGCGCCAGGTGACCCCGTGAAGCAGCCTCTGCCTCCCGTTTCATTGGCAGATGCTGCTGTAGCTCCCGATTCCCTGCACAGAGCTCTGGGGGTGGGGGGGGACACGTGTGCTGGGGCTCTGCCTTCTCTTGAGCTACCAGGCTAAGCAACCGGGGGTGGGGGAGGGGGCGGCGCGCAGGGCTGGGGCCTGGGCAGAGACCACTGAGCACCAAGGCTGAGGGTGACTGGGGAGGGGGGGTTGACCTTCTACTCGCCTGGAGGTGGGGATGGAGGAAGGAATGGGCCTTTCGGTGATACAGAAGTTAGCTGTGCAGGAAGGAAAAGTGCATTTAAGGTAGCTTAAAAACAGATTAAGACCAAACTGCCGCAGAGAGGGAGGAAGGGCAGAGAACACGCCCTCGGCCTGCCCTGCTGGTTGGCCACGCTCCTTGGATTCTGTGGGTTAACATTCATGCTTTCCGATGCGAGTCTGCTCGTGAAGAAACAGGAACACACGTTCTCCTGGTTCTGGCAGGTACACAATTTTCTTGGCAAAGTTCTTTTTTTTTTTCTTTTTCTTTCTTTCTTTCTTTCTTTTTTTCTTTTTTTTTTTGCCAAGCTCAGTTTTATTTGTTTCCTGCTCTGAACCGCTGTCACCGGAATTCGTAGATGGGTGCGCTGTGTTCAGGAACGTGAGTTAGATTGAGTGACTGATACCTGCAGTGCGGGGAAGAGAGAGAAACGGGAGGCGGTCTAAGGAGCTTGAAAACCAAACAGAGGTGCGGAGCCCCCTCCCCGCCACCGGAGCGCGCCCGGCGGGCCCCAGGCTGGAACCGGGAGGAGGACGTGTCGCAGAGCTCTGCGGCCGCACCAAGTCTGGTTCTCTTTCCGTGTCTCTGGGTCATCCTCCTGAGCTCTACGTAAGAGGAGCTGCTCCCAGGTCTCGTGCTCTGACCATGAAGCAGTTAGGGTACATCTCACGAAAGGAGAGGCGGATAAGCTCTGGGCCTCATCCTCGCCCTCCACTCTGCCTCTCTCCTCCGGGAACATCAGGCTGGAACAGCCTCAGGACTTCCTGGGGAGCACAGGCGCGCCCCACTGCCTCTCGCGGAATCCAGAGACTTCCCAGCGAACCCCGAAGCCTATGTTACTATTCGCCCGCATTTTCTCGCCTCCCTAGACGTGGCTACAAGGCTCTGAGAACATCAGAGTTCTGAGGTGTTTGTTTTTGCCCCGACGGCAGGTACTCCGAGGTGTTAAGCGGGTGAAGGAGAAACAGAGGCTCGGGCAATCCGCGCACAGGGATGATAACCCCGGGGGGACAATCGGAGTTGACCGGGCAGATGCTAGCTCTCCCTTTTCTTGTTTCCCGTGGGAGTGAGGAGGAGCATAAAAAGAAAAAATGAGGAAAAGCTCATGCATTAGCCGCCAGAATATGCAAATCCAAACCACGAGACCCCACTTCATCCCCACGAGGACCGCTATAATCGTAAAGACAACCTAACGAGCATCGGGCAGGACGTGGAGAAACTGGAACCCGGTGCGTCACACGCTTTGGGGGTTCCTTATAAAGTTAGAGAACTATCGTATGAGCCAGCAATTCCATTCCCGGGTATATGCCCGAAGGAATTGAAAGCAGAAACTCCAACAGATACTTAAACACTCAGCAGCATCAGTCACAACAGGCAGAAGGTGGAAATAACCCAGCAACCGAAGGACGGAGAAATAAAACGTGGTGTGGCAGCCCCCCCTTATCTGAGGGGATACGTTCCCCAGTGGATGCCGAAAACCGTGCGCAGTACGGAACCCTACGTACGCTGTTTTTTCCTGTACATAAACCTATGGTAAAGCACAACTTATTAAGTTAGGCACAGTAAGGGATGGATAACAGCTAATAAAATAGGACAGTTGTAACGATATTCGGCGATGAAAGTTACATGAATGTGGTCTCTCTCAAAATACCTTCTTGTGCTGTTGTCACCCTTCTTGTTGTGAGGACGGGGCGGGGTGGGGGGACATGCCTGCGTGAGGGGATGAGGCGAGTGAGGCAGGCACGTGACCGCCGACTGCCATCCGCCTCTGGACCACAGCTGACCGCGGATAACCGAAACCGAGGAAGGCAAAACCGCAGATAAGGAGGGGCTACTGTCCATTCGTACCACGGAAAGTTATTCGGCAGTTAAAATGAAGGGCTGACCCATGCTGCCACACGGCCTAACCTTCTGAGCACCAGCCTGCGTGCAGGAAGCTGGCCACGAAGGCCGCTTCGCCGTGTGTGTGTGATTCGCTTTGTAGAAAATATCCAGAATAGGCACGTCTGTATGGGAAGTCGGTCAGGGGCTGCCTGGGGCTAGGGGGGGATGGGGACTTGGGGCTGAGGGCTAAGGGGTACAGGGCTTCTCGTCACGGTGGTGGGAGCGATGGCCGCACAACCGTGAATATTCAGGACGACAGAATTGTACGCTGTCAATGAGTGACTTGTATGGTATGTGATATTCTCTCCATCGAGCTGTTATATGAAAAAGGATGTAACAGGTTTGAAAAACTCCTTTGAAAACAGAGCAATCACTGAAACCCTGGTAATTGCGGCTCTCAGGGGAGCGGAGACTGCGCTGCGCCCAAGGGCACTGATTTGCAGATCTCGTTTTCCTGCCACTGAACAAGGAACTTGAGTCGAGCCAGGGAAGCAGCACTCGAAAGTCACCAAAGTGGGAAACATTTGGAAGGGGATATGGTGTTTCTACATTCGGAGAGGAAATCAGGTATTTTGCGATCGCGTTCCTTCTCCGGGAACAGCAAGGTGCTCAGAGCAGCAGCGATGGGTCAGGAAAGTCCCCTAAAAAAGGGGACCAATGCTAGCGCTTGAGGTGGCACTCAGTCCCTCGCCTCAGACGAAACACAGGGCGGGACCACCAGCTCCCGTGGGGGCCCCTCGGTAACCAGACTGAGATAGAGAGCGCATCTGAGCAATGTGACCACAAAACTGGAAAGGCTGCTAACAGCGAAACTCACCCTGTCCGTAGCGGGAGCTTATATTTTCGTTACCGGTGACATTTCGGAGGAACTACGAGAGCAGCCAAGGTTGGGGGAGAAACACTGCCGATAACACAGAACGGCCTGAAAGCTGTGAGCAGTGAGTTCCTTTATCGAGCACTCGGGTTTCATCTTATTTACTCTCTGCTCTGCGGTTAGGGATAGGAGCCCCTCCGCGAGCAACTGGGATCATTCGGAGAGGCCCTCTACATGCAGATAGAGCACAGAAGCTACGCAGAGACAGGTGGAGAGGTTTTCTTTCGGATTCGGCAAGCGAAGGGAGGGCCCGGGGGGGGGATGGCAGCAAGCCTCCCCCTTCGCCTCTGGGGTGCCTTACCATTCTGAACTCCTATGGTAATAGTAGCCCTCTATGGAGGCTGCCGACTTCTGGAAGCAGATGTAATAGAACCCAGCAAAGGAAGCACCGCTGATGTCTTTGATCGTGTGGTCCGGGACCAGGAACTGCTCCTGCACACAGATGGAGGAGGTCAGGAGGTCAGCCCCAAACGGCTGCGTCTGGGGCTCCCTGTTAGCCTTCGGGGGGTTCTCAGGTTCCAGTGTCCCACGGCCTTGCCCAGACTTGCCGGACGATGGTGGACATCTGCGTTTCAACCCGATCTGTCAATAGCATTCTAGATACTAACACAGTAGCCTGTGTCTCGAGCTCGCTGAGATCAGCAATGAAGAGAAGGTTCTACAGTCCACACATCTCGGAAATGCCTCGATACCTACCTGTGTTTCAGAGCCCACAGACAGACCGACCCGGGAAGAGGAGGTTTCCGGCCCACCCCAGGAACAGGTGCTAGGTTCCTGATCACCTCTGCTCTCGGAGGGCAGATCAATCACTACGTGCCCCTGTAACACCCCCGAGAAGAGCCCGACACTTCATCCACAGCCATCCGAAGGGTACTGTTCTTGTTCGGGCACCTCGGGAAGAGGCGAGCTTGTGATGTGGCTACAGCCAAGCTGAAAGGCCACATCTGGGCACCTGCTCTCCCGGCGAGATGAGGTCAGTGGCCTCGGGGGCCCAGGAGGTCTACTGAAAGCCCACAGGGAGTCACGCTGAGAAGATCTTTGGAGACCAAACAACTCTGCTTTTTTTTTTTTTGGTTTTGTTTTGTTTTTTAAAGACTCTCTCCGTCCCTTTCCTCTACCTCTGAAATGATAAGTTTTTAAAAACTAATTTTAAAATTAGAACCTTGCAAGATACTTCCTTTAGTGCTTTATTTGCTGGCACAGTTCCCACCAGACCTCAAGCTCCCAAGGGCGGACTCAGCTTTTACTCTTTGCGCTCGGCTAGTGTCAGTGCAAAAAGTGACGGCCCCCCTTCCCCCCCCTCCCCAAATTATTAGCCGTACAAACTAGAGATTGGGAATAACTCTAAATGATTCGCCTGTATGAAAGCTGGCAAGATTTCAAGATAAAACAGCTTTTTCCTGCAGATTGGGGACCAGGCTTTGGAGGTGGGTGTCCGCTCACAAAGTGATTTCCCACACCGGCTTCACGATTTTGTGAGCCTGTGGCTGGAACACAGTCAATCCCGGGCTATCAAAAGAGAGAACACAAAAGACGTGTCAGCCCAAAGCCAATCTCTCGAGGCCAGCCAGATGGAGTTCTCTGAGGGCTGGTGAGAGTGGAAAACCCAAATTCCATTCCTGGTCCCTCATTTCCTGCCAGAGGGAACCAGACAAGCTGAGACCGCACTGAAGCTTGGCTAGGACGCGGTGAGGGAACAGTCACTTACACGGGTTCTCGGCCGAGAGCAGGAAGTGATGGGAACTGACTCTGGGTCTCCTCTAAGTCCACAGAACACGGGGGATGACTCAACCTGCAGAGTCTAAGGCGCTGGGGGGGCGACTGCGAACACCCCTGCCCCCAGCCATGAATTCATCTATTAGCCACAAAACGGTGTCACAAAGACAAACCGTTGGGCGTGGCGGCAGCTTTTTATGAGCATGTGAAGGCACTACATGGAGACAAGCCGTAATGAGCACTGGACCCTGGGAGTAGATGGGGAGCTGGGTACGGTGCAGCCTCTGGCTGGGCTGGGACCTTACCTTCCACCGCATGAAGACATAATCCCCATTCTTCAGCTCTTCATAATCAAAGTCATCGGAATTAAATGATTTTGCATACTGATAAAAAGCCAGAAACTTGCCCTGAAAGCAAAAAATTGAGCATGAGGACTAATGGATGGAGAGGGAAGCTGATGTCACGATCGCCCTCCTGTGCCCAGTGTCGAGCGCCTTCGCGAAGGTGTGACAGCGGCTGGATGTGGCCCGCAGAGCAGCAAAGGCTGAGGATTGGGGAAGGGAGCCCGAGGTCCCCATCAGTGAACTCAGGCCTGGCCCCCCGCCGAGCACCAGGGGGCGACGCCTACCTAGTTAATGTGGTCTGAGGAAAGGCCCCCAGGTTGGGAAGGGATGTGATCCTGTGGGGGGCGGGGTGGGGGGGGGTCTTTTTCTTGGGACACCTCACCACAAGCAAAGCCAGGAAGGATTAGTGAGAAGATCTAAGTGAATCAACACAAGCCATGCAGAGCAACTTAGAGCCGCACATCACCCCAAAGGGAGAGAGGGGTTTCCTAAAGCAGGTCCTCTGACACGGGGGAGCGTGGCTTGAGGCCAGCCAGTGAAGTAGAAACGGGAAGTGGGTAATATATGATTAAGTCCTTTTAAAGACGGAGATCAGAAATAGGTTACAAAACTGTGTCTCATGATTCTATTGTTGTAAAAAAAAAAAGAAAAAAAGAAAAAAAGAAAGATAAATAAAAGGTTACTACCTGTTTTAACTTATGATATTGTTATTATAGATGATTTTTTTCCTTTTGCTTGTCTATTTACTCAGATATTTAAAAATAAATATGCACTCATTTTATAAGAAAATACCTTAAATAAAATTTAAGATACAGAGGTATTAACTCATTGAATTTGTCACATGTTTATCTCTATTCTAACTGGATTAAGTATATGGACTCTTGACTTTAGGGGACCACCATGATACCAACTTTAAGTATCAGGAAAACTTGAGACTGAAAAACAATGTCTCTGATTCCAATTGACAGGCAGTCCTGGTTTTATTGCACTTCATTGCTCTTTGCAGATACTACATTTTTTTTTTTTTAAAGATTTTATTTATTTATTTGACAGAGAGAGGGATCACAAGTAGGCAGAGAGGCAGGCAGAGAGAGAGAGAGGGAAGCAGGCTCCCTGCTGAGCAGAGAGCCTGATGTGGGGCTCGATCCCAGGACCCTGAGATCATGACCTGAGCCGAAGGCAGAGGCTTAACCCACTGAGCCACCCAGGTGCCCCCAGATACTACATTTTTAAAAGAGATTTATTTATTTATGGGGGGGGGGGGCAGAGGAAGAGGGAGAGAGAAAGTCAAGTCGACTCCACGCTGAGCA
>CM052891.1:42537672-42664334 GCA_028534135.1 Potos flavus | reverse complement strand
CATTCCCTTAAGCCAAAGCCTCACCCAGAGCAAGGCCCTGACTCCCTGCAGTTCTGTGAAGGCTGAGAGGACAGGAAGCAGCAGGAGAAGGGTCTGAAGCCAGCAGAGGTTGGTTCAGGAGGATTGAGGAAAGATGCCGTCTGCATAACACAGATGTGCAGGCTGAAGCAGCACATGCTGATGGAGAAGCTACAGCAAGTTCTCCAGAAGATTCTAGATCTTCATTAAGCTGATACGCTACACTAAACAACTACACTAAGTAACAAATTCTCAACATAGACGAAACAGCTTTCTGTTGGCGAAGATGTCATCCAGGACTTTCACAGCTGGAGAGCAGAAGTCGATGCCCGGCTTCAAAGCCTCAGAGGTCAGGCTGTGACTCTCCTGCTAGGGGCTAACGCAGCTGGTGACTTAAAGTTGAAGCCGATGCTCACTGACCATTCTGGGAATCCTACGATCCTTCAGAATTATGCTAAATCTACTCTGCCCGTGCTCTATAAATGGAACAAAGCCCGGATGACAACACATTTGTTTACAACATGATTTCCTGAATATTTATTTATTTTTTTTTTAAAGATTTTATGTATTTATTTGACAGAGAGAAAGATCACAAGTAGGCAGAGAGGCAGGCGGGGGGGGGGGGGGGGGGAAGCAGGCTCCCCGCTGAGCAGAGAGCCCCATGCAAGGCTCGATCCCAGGACCCTGAGATCATGACCTGAGCCGAAGGCAGAGGCTTTAACCCACTGAGCCACCCAGGTGCCCGATTTCCTGAATATTTAAAGCCCAATATTGAGACCTACTTCTCAGAAAAAAGAGATTCCTTTCAAAATATTATTGTTCATTAACAAGGCACCTGGTCACCCACGAGCTCCGACGGAGATGGACAGTGAGATTTATGTTGTGTTTAGGGCTGCTAACACAACATCCACTCTGCAGCCTGTGGATCAAGGGGTCATTTCAACTTTCAAGGCTTTTTATTTAAGAAATACACTTCAGAAGGCCCTAGCTGCCATAGACAGCGATTCCCCTCATGGATGTGTGCAAAGTTGAAGACCTTCTGGAAAGGATTCACCATTCTGGATGTCATTAAGAACCTCTGTGACTCACGGGAAGAGGGCAAAATATCAAGACGACCAGGAATTTGGGAGAAGTGGATGCCAACCCTCCGGATGACTTTGAGGGGGTTGGGACTTCAGTGCAGGAAGTACTGCAGATGTGGTGGAAACAGCAAGAGGACTAGAAGCAGAAGAGGAGCCTGAAGATGGGCCGGAATGGCTGCAAGCTCCTGATCAAACTTGAACAGAGGAGGAGTTGCTTCTCCTGGATGAGCCAAGAACGTGGTTCCCTGAGATAAAATCTACTCCTGGTGAAGATGCTGTGAAGATTGTTGAAATGACAACAGAGGATTTAGAATGTGACATGAACTTGGTAGATAAAGCAGCAGCAGGGTTTGAGAGGATGGAGTCCAGTTTGGAAAGAAGTTCTGTGGTGGAGAAAATGCTATCAAACAGCATCTGGTGCCACAGAGATATTGTTCATGAAAGGAAGAGCCCCCATCACTGTGGTCAACTTCACTGTTTTCTTATTTGGAGAAACTGCCACAACCACCCGAACCTTCGGCGACCGTCCCCACCATCAGTCAGCAGCCATCAACACTGAGGTGAGACCCTCCGCCAGCAAAAAGATAAGGATTTGCTAAAAGCTTAGAGGATGCTGAGCGTTGTTCAGTCATAAAATTTTTTAAAATTAAGGTGTGTACATTGTTGTTTTAGACCTAATGCTATCGCCCTTCACAGACTACAGGATCGCATAAACATGTTTTATACACACTCGGAAACCAAAAAAGTTCATTTGACTCACTTAATTGCAAAAGTCACTTTATTGCGGTGGTCTGGCACGGAGCCCGCGGTATCTCCGGGGCATGCCTCTTCCAGGCATTGCGAATCCCTAACAAACAGGGATCCCTCGTGCGATGCGGGGACTCCAGAGTGGGCTGGGAAAGTCACGGGAAACTGAGTACTGCAAAGGTGACCAGACTGCTGGGAGAGGAAGGGCCCAGAGGCCGAGCTCCTCCTCCTAACATACCGAGGGTGGCCTTCTTTGTCCCTGTGTCACTTAAAATATCTCAGTTCAGCCTAACAAAGGAGAACCAGATATTTTCCAGTGCTCTAGTGGAAGTCTGGAACACTAACAGCCGGTGTCCAGGTACTTAAATTGCCGCGGACCTAGCTTAGAACTGACTTTCCATTGAGTCTCAAAGACCTTGCTTTTTTTTGCAGAATCGCTTTGAGATGGGAAACCAAGTTGGATGGGAGACAGGCTGGGGTTCAGTACGAGGAAGAGCCTGCCCGCTGGGGCTGCCCAAGAGAGAAGGGAGCCATCTTGTGAGGCATCGGGCAGCGGGACCAGATGGCAGCGGGGAGCCCTCCAACTGCGCTCCCTGATGCCGGCTCCACCCGGCACCGCTCGGGCTCCCCACCTCGGATCCTGTTCATTCCCTCGTGTTGTACACACACAAAGGACTGACTTTCGGTGTCTATTTGTGGACAACAGGCAAAACATGTAACTTACAAAAAATGGTTTTAAAAGCTCGAGTTTAAATTTAACTGAAATTCAGCATCTGAAAGATGTTCCTTTCCTATTTCAAGTAGAAAACACTAACAAGCGAAGCGGCTAACCTACAGTGAGGCTAACTAGGACGAGGGTCTGCGGTAGGGAGTCCTGTCCAAGGACTATTGTGCTGGAATCAGGAGAGAGCTCGAACGGCCAGGTGAGAGGGGCAGTGGGAAGCCTGAGGCATTCTAGAGTCTTCCTTACGGACGCAATCACTTCGGGTGGTTTTAGAGGGTGAGCACATTGGACCTCCTCAGTGTTAAACCAAAATTCACTGAAGCGCCTAGCTGGCTCAGTCGGTGGAGCGTGCGGCTCTTGATCTCAGGGCTATAGGTTCGAGCCTCACATTGGGTGCAGAGATTTACAGATAAAATCTTAAAAAAACTAAAAACTAAAAAAATAATAATAAAATAAACCAAAAAGCATCATCGCCATGGTCAACTAAGCCAGAAGGCTATTATGACAGGTTGGGAAATGGATTTTTGAGGACATAAACTTGTATGAAAGCCAATGAAAAGACTTGAGGACGGTGACTCTAAGTTGTCTCAAAATGTTCACTACTGGTGACTGAGAACACACCCCACGTGTGACAGATAAAAGTGGGGGGACTGGAATTTTCAGTGGCATCCGGATGATGCTGAAGTTGAGACCGTGCGTGTCGGTCTGGAGCTGGGTGAGAACCCCCGCCCCCCAACACTGCCGGGGCTCTCCCCACACGGAGATGCCGGCAGGAGAAGCAGCTTTCTAGAAACTCCAACTCCGTCTCACACTAACCCTGAAGACAGAGGCCACTGCTGTATGTTTCACAGGGCTCCCCCACTGACGGGGGATGAGAAAGGATAGCGTACAGGTGGAAGGACACGGGACAGTGATAAGACCCCGAGAGCTAAGTTCCTTGACTTTCCGGCAGAGCCTAGGGGGACCCCGAGGAGACCGAATATCTACTCACCCAGTGTTTCCGATCCACATCTTCGTCGGCGTCCCACTTCCGCGTTAAGAAAGGGTGTTTTTTGCTGATTATTTCTCCTTCAAAGAAGGTCGTAAGGGTTGGATACTCCTGTGGTAAAAACCCAAATATCAGAATAAGATGTCAAACAGGAGTTTTTACCTTTCCCAAAGGAGAAATCAACCTGGCTTTAACTTCTTCCCAGGACTTTGATGAAACGATCGCACTGCTAAGCAATGACCCAAACTGAGTTGGGTCCAGCAATCCGCCAGTGGCTGCAGAGTCAACGTGAACTGAGTGCCCAGAGAGTCTTCTGGACTTTATGGAGTTTGCTGGAAGCAGAGAACTCTCCTTCGACTTCACCTGTTACATACTGCACACTCAGAAAAGAATTTGGACAAGTACATTCCGAGTGTTCTAGGATACAAAGCAGATAGTAGCTAAGTAGAATTTACTTTCTAAGGAAAACACCCAAAGAGGCTCCCAAATCACAGCGTTCGCAGCTAAATCTCCCTCACGCCACGGCCTGGCCCCCTGGTTCTCAGACTAGCTCAGTCATTTGTCTCTTCTGCGCCCATTCTTCAGGTTTCCAAGGGTGAGTTTGTTTTTTGTTTGTTTGTTTGTTTTTTGCAGAATACCTTGGTACATTTAATTTTATCATATGAACTAAGGCCATCTACGCTAGGGAAAATATATGTAAATCACGTCTGCGATGGAATATCACAAGAGAAACAAATACCATGGGGAAAAAATAAGCTGTCGTCCTGACTGGGTGCGGAGAATACTCCTGTCAATTTTATTTGCTATTTGTTCAGCTGTTGATGAGGAGTCACCAAAGATTTTGGAAAAAAACAGAAGGAAGAAAAAGTTAACACTGTAAGAAGTCCACCATTTCTCTGCATTTGTGAAAAAGCAACCAACTGACCGACCAACAAGGCAGCCCCTCAGCCCAGCCCGCCAGCCGCTGGTGTTTCCTGGAAATGTGGTAATGATGGTCACTGGCCTGGCAAGCCGAGGATTACAGTCCTCATGTCCCTGGGACCACAGAGGTCCCACTTTCTTCTTCAGACCCTAGGTAGCCCCCTCTTATTCTGCATCAAACACCTAACATGTGTTTAAAATAAATCTGTGGGGCGCCCGGGTGGCTCCATCGGTAAGTGTCTGGCTTCGGCTCAGATTATGATCCCAGGGTCCTGGGATCAGGTCCCGCGTCAGGCTCCTTGCTCAGCAGGGAGTCTGCTTCTCTCTCTGCCTGTCTCTCTCTCTCTCTCTGTCAAATGAATAAATAAAATCTTAAAAGTAAATAAGTAAATAAATCTGTGACAATGGCTTTGCTACTTCTCTCGGCTTGACCTGTCACGTGACTGGGGACACCCCTAAGAGAGACCGCCACACTGGTTCAGCAGCTCCCAGGAAAACAGCACAGCCATGGGCACCAGAGTGGGCTGGAGCGGCCTGCTTTCTTACATGCCACGGAGGCCGTCTGTGGTCTTAACAGTGAGCTCTGATATACACAGCACCCTCCCCACCAAACCACAACCCCTTTCCCCAACTCGGGAGCTGGGTTCCTCGTACAGACATTTATACATACGGAGTGAAGAAATTAAAGGGGAGATTTCCTAAATGGAAGCCTGATTTTAAAGGTATAAACTAGGGGCGCCCAGCTGGCTCAGTCAGTAGAACATGTGACTCTTGATCTCAGGGTCATGAGTTCGAGCCCCACGTTGGGTGTCGAGATTACTTAAAAATAAAATCTTAAAAATAAATAAATAAATGAATGCATGAATGAATAAATAAATAAATAAAAAATAGGGGCGCTTGGGTGGCTCAATCAGTTAAGCGTCTGCTCAGGTCAGGTCAAACCCCGCATCGGGCTCCCTGCTCAGCGAGGAGTCTGCGTCTCCCTCTCTCTCTGCCCCTTCCCCTGTTCGTGCTCTCTCTCTCTAATAAATAGATAAAATCTTTAAATAAATAAATAAAATAAAAGTATAAACTAAGTCATGCTCATCTGTTTTAGGAAGAACTACTAAGGGAGAAAGTTCTGTATCCATTAGCCCCCGACTTGAGATTTAAAATGCAAAGCTATACGTATGGATTTTCTGAGGCTTGAGCTTTTAACATTTTTTTTTAAGCTTCCACAGTAAAGAGAGAAAGGAAGAAAATGATAAAGCAGTCCTCTTACAATACAAAGAAGATACTTATGGCTCCAAGCGCAAGTCTTCCTAATGAATTGATTCTGCACTGAAAACATTTCAGGCAATGTATCAGGGTGACTGCAAGGTACCCCCAAGCTCTGAGAACTAAAATAAAAGAAATACTGCCTGATGAATGAGAGTCAATAGGTACAGAAGTTACCAAAGAGATGAAATATCTCCCGGGGTAGGAGCAGGAATTCAAGCACTGGACTACAGCCAGACCGGCGGTAACTTTTAGAGCCAAAGGAGAAACTGTCTGCAGGAGGGACATCAAGAAAACGAGTCAGAGAGGAAGAGACGAAGCCAGCAAACCCCCCACCCCTAAAGCAGGCAAGGGCTTCTTCCTACAGGGGGTCTAGCTGTGGTCAGGCGTTTAGGTTGCCCAAACGACTCCCCACACGGATTCCAGGCCCACCAAAAACTCTCCGGGGATGGGTCTGGCTTTCCATGTAGACCCACCTCCTAGGGGATTAACACCCAATTGGCTACTAAGTCAGAGGGAACTTCTGGAACATGCGTGTACCTCATTTTAGAAATGAGGGAACGAGCACTCTTGTGTATATATCCGTCTCGGTGAGTTTGTTAGTGTGACTTCTCTCCTTGGTTCAGGCAAGTCTGGCCCAACCTCAGCAGGAGCTTCCAAATTCGGCTAGTGAGTGAGTGGAGGGCTGGGCCGGGACTCCCTGAAGGCTGGGCTCCTAGGCCCTGTGCCCGCTGCGGGCCCTCCCTAGAAATGACCCCTCTCTCCACTGGCGGTCGGCTCAGAATTGCAAAGAAAATGTTACCTGACACCCGTTCTTCACAATTCTGGGATTTCATTTCCAGAAGGCACAGAGGCTTTTTAAAAACTGTGCTCATTTGTGAAAGTGAGGTAGCTAAGAGACAAAAAATTACCTCCAATTTAATAGCCCATTTTCTATATTGTATGCACGAGGAAGACTAAGGCTAAAACCCAACCATTTAAATGTTTTGATTAAAATAAGTCACCTATGTGATATTTTCACAACTATAAATGGAAAAGCAAACAAACCCGAAAAGCTGTATTTTACAACACTGGTAATAAAGTCATTCAGAGAATCCTCACCCTTTTTGGCATTTCGGTGATTATGTACAGTGACCACATACTGGCTTTAGAATTTAAAGATTTTATTTATTTATTTGACAGAGAGAGAGAGAGAAAGAGCGCGTGCACAAGCAGGGGGTGTGGCAGGCAGAGGGAGAAGCAGGCTCTCCACCGAGCTGAGAGCCTAACGTGGGCCTCCATCCCAGGACTCCGGGATCATGACCTGAGCCGAAGGCAGACGCTTTTAACGGGCTGAGCCACCCAGGTGCCACTGGATTTAGAATTTAAAAAGTGTTTAAGACAGCTGTTTAGGGGGGCCTGGGTGCCTGAGTCGTTAAGTGTCTTGCCTTCGGCTTGGGTCATGGTCCCAGGGTCCTGGGATCAAGCCCTGCATCGGGCTCCCTGCTTAGCGGGGAGCCTGCTTCTCCCTCTCCCACTCCCCCTGCTTGTGTTCCCTCTCTCGCTGTGTCTCTCTCTGTCGAATAAATAAATCTTAAAAAAAAAAAAAAAAGACAGCTGTTCAGCGCCGGGACTGCACTAAAGGCCAACGAACTGTACATTTTCAGTAGGTGGACTGACTCAGCTGACTCAGGACAGCTACTGAAAAGGTGGTTAAAGAAGATCAAATTCAAAGAACCCTGTGGCATGAGCAGGCCCCAGGAGCTCAGAAGCACGGCCGCCCTCCTCTGATGAAACGCGCCGTCAGCGCCATAGCCAAGCCTGCTGCTTGTCGAGGAGCGGACCGGTCCGGGCGGCCGTACGCTCGTGAGGCTGAAGGACTGGCCGGAGAGTGGTCTCCCCATTCCGGCCACGAGCCTACGTGCCCCCCACCCCGGAGCCTGGCCGCCCGTGACTCAGAGGTGCTTCCCTCTGTCAGGGTGCCTCGCTCCTGGGGAACGCCATTTCCGTGCAGCTTCCTAGGACCAGAGTGGCCGGTTTTAGGGTCCACGGCAGCATTCCACGAGGCAGATTCTGCTGGTCCCTCATGAAGCTAAATGTTTGTGTTCTGCACTCAGCAGACGCCTCTGGCTGCCGATGGGCTGAGCGTGCTCTGTTTCCCACTACCCTAAATTCGAAGGCTGCAATCCTTCATTTTGCTCTCATTTTCTACCCCTACTCTACTGGGTAAGTTTCTGGAGGTGAGGAACAGGTTACTTTTCATCTCAACAAACTTCACAGAAAATTCTCAAACTTCTAATAGAGAAGAGGGAGAACCCGAGCGAATCAAAGAGACAGAAACAATTGTTTCAAGGCGGAGGGTGTTCAGGGCCTTAGTATCCCTCAATTTGTATCACGTTAGAGTCCGCCTCTTGCTCTTACATTGTTTCCTCCTCCCTAGGACGAGCCCCTGGAGTAGATGGAGCACATCTAGTTTCTTCTATTCTATTCTATCCTATTCTATCCTACTCTATTTATTATCCAAGTCGACTGGATGCACACCATCACACGGTTTCGGGTCAGCGTCGTGATTCGACAATGTTACGCCTTGTGCTATGTTCACAACGGTAGCAGAGTGGGTACTTCTCATTCTCATTTGACAGATGAGGAAAGAGAAATTAAAGCTCGCGGCACCAGCAAGGAGCAGAGCGAGGACGTCCTTCTGGCCCTTCCCGAGGCCATGGAGACAGGGAGGACTGATCAGGCCAACACTACGGCAGCCAGGTCAGGCCTAGGTCCTTACGGAGGAGTGAGGCGGCCAGCTCCGTCCCCTCCTTCCTCTTCCTGTTTACTCACTAGCAGGGAAAGAAAGGATGCTCTTTCTTGCTTTCCATATTCCCAGGAGTTCTGAGATTTAAAAAGTTGGTGCAGAGAAAGGAAAACACTCTACATTTCCATAGCAGCTCCTTGGGTTAGGATCTAGGTGATGACTTGTCATTGCTCCAGTGAGTGAAGGGGTTTAAGGAATGTCGAAGACCTCGGTTCTGGAAGGATTAATGCATATCTCAGAAACCATTAAACTTAGGACAACGGGTAGCCATATTCCTACTCTTTTTTTTTTTTTTCTGCCAAAGGATTAAAAAGAAAATCAATGGTGTTGGGAACATTGTGACTTATTTATAAACTTTAAAGATTTGTGCATCTGTACACTTTCCAACAAGACACTTCAAAACTACATGCTTTGCGTGTGAAGTACATCTTCTCAGGGAGCTTTAATCAGGCCTCGGGGTCCACGCTCTTGGCCCTTCACACTCTGAGAATGCCACGCGTGCGGCCCACCATCTAGTTCTAGGTCATTTGAAGGAGTGCTTACTTACTTCAGTAAGGCCTTTTATCTTCAGGTATCCACAAAGGTACGAGTTCCCCGTGTCCACATGCTGGAAAGAAAGGACACACAATCTGGTTACAAATGGAGGAACCCCTGGGGGGCAAGCTGGGGGTACTGTGGAAATCCACGCATCCTGCCGTCACAGGCCGGGTGAGCTACGGGAGGTCTGGAGGTGGGTGCCCGCCGAGCTCGGCCAGGGCTCACCAGCCTTTGAGACCTCCGTGTGTCCTCCCTACCCACCGGCCTGTTCAGACGAAGCAAGCTGATCCTGGGACCCTCTCAATCTCCTTCAGCTGAGTATCTTGAGCGCGAAGTACCTTTCTGGAGCATCGAGCCTGCTCAGCACAGGCCTCCCGCTGGTCTCAGAAGTGTACTCCTCCCCTGTATTTACACTAAGCACAATCCTGCATTAGTTCTTTTTTTTTTTTTAAGATTTTATTTTGTTTATTTATTTGACAGAGAGAGAGACAGCAAGAGAGGAAACACAAGCAGGGACAGTGGGAGAGGGAGAAGCAGGCTTCCTGCTGAGCCAGGACCATAATGCGGGGCTCAATCCCAGGACCCTGCGATCATGACCTGAGCTGAAGGCAGACGCCTAACCGACTGAGCCACCCATGCGCCTCCCCCCCCCCACCCGCCTTAGTTCTTTATGAAATGGGCAGCATATTCAGAAAAGGCCTTGTATGAGGACTGCTTGGGCAAAAATTTCAGTTATGAACCAAAATGCTGACCCCCAGATCGGAATATCAGAATATGTTGAGTGTTCACTCTGCCCATTTCAGAGACGAATGCCTGTATTTCTTGGTGAAGAGTTGGGAGGCTACAATAAACAGGGTAACAGGCATGGGAGATTTTGAGGCTGAGTATCCACCACTTAGGGGTTGCTGAGACACTGCAGGGTGCCTACCCAACAACCAATTTCCTACTTTTCCATGCTGCCAGGGCCCAGATCCTGTCCTGGTACCCAGCCTGGCCCCACAGGGCCTGGTCAGCCCTGATGGACCCAAGGCAGACACGTGCCCCTGTTCCCTTGCGAGTCATCGGTTTAGGGGTGAGTGACCCAGTTCTGACCAATCAGGTATGTGTGTCCGTCTCCTGGAGGCCTCTGGGAAAGATGCTGGCTTTTGAGGAGGCCCTCTTTCTTCCCCTGGAAGGGGCAGTACCTGCGAGCAGCGCCCAGGCCCTCGGCAGCCATTTAGAGACCATGAGGACTGACAGGCTGGGAAATGCCGAGGATGGCAGCAGAGAAACATGGAAGGGAGTGGGGCCCCTGAGTGAGCCAATCTGGAACCAAGCCACCTCCGAGCTTCTCGTAATCGGAGATGCTGGGTTCAATCATTCTTTAAACTGTTTTGAAGTGGATATGGCTTACTTGCAGCTAAGTGCACCCGAACGGATACAATTCACCCAAATCTATACAGATCGATCCTGAACAGGCAGATTTTCACATTTCATGATAACTTGGGCTCCCTTACAAAGCCGACCCCTGGGATGAAAGCAAACCCAAGTACAATGCCACTGGCACGTTGAGATTTTAATGCTAAGGGAGGTCTCATTTTAAGCAACTAGGAAAGTTTTGGGGTATTTATCAGATGTGGAGACTTAACTACTTTCATTTCATGTACTTGCATTACATTTCATTTAACTACCATAAATCAAATACTCCGGCAATCCCTAAAAACTGTAATGAACACAGTCAGCCAGAGGAGGTCAGCACCAAAGCAACCGGGCTTCAACGAAGGTGAAATGCTCCCACAGTTCGGACCTGGTGACAAAGGTAGCCCATGTAAAAACTGCCAAAGCACTTAAAATATCCTCATCGGCTGGCCTTGGCGTTGGATGTGATCTAAAGTTGCTGATCTGACTAACACGGTTCAGCAAAGAACTTTATTTAAAGGACACACAGCTCTAACTCGAGGCCTTAAATTTCATGCATGCGATTCTCACTGAATTTAATATACTTTGGGGTTTCACAGCTGCTGGAAAGGGTATCAGGTGGCCAGGATACCTGCTAATAAGATTAAAAACTGAACTGAAAGTTGGCTAACATTTTGCATGGATTATCACATGCTCAAGAATCCGAATTTGAATTTGGCCTCCGTTCAACCATGTGTCTCTCCCATTCTGCCCAAACTCATCTCGACGATGGTTGGTGAACTCAAATACACTACAACGCAGAGACCTCGAACCGAACGCCAGGCCAGCATCTCGATGAGAAAGATAACAAGGCAAATGTTTAGCAAGAACGTCTCACAGCACAGCTGTGTCCAACAGCTGCTCTTTCTCGTACCCCTTCACTGTGACCCTGGCCTTCACTTTGGTCTTGGCTCCTTGGACGGCAAAAGAGAAACACAGTGGTTACAGTAACAACGGCAACAAGGAAAACCCAGCCAGAATCTCCCAAAGGTTTGGGGAACTCTCGAAACTGGAATTTCAAAGGAAAAAAAGAAAAGAAAGAAAGAAAGAAAAAAGTGCTCCAGAAAGCCCAAGGAAAGATGTGCAACATCGTTAGTCATTAAGGAGATTCCAATCAAAACCACAATGAGATACCACTTCACACCCACTGGCATGACTGCGATCAAAAAGATAGGCAGTAAGTTGCGAGCGTCAACAAGGCATGGAGAAACTGGACCCTCATACGGGGCTGGTGGGAATGAAGAATGAGGTAGGCGCTTTGGAAATTGGTGTGGTGGTTCCTCAAAGTGGTAAGCACAGAGCTGCCATGGGACCCAGCATTCCACTCCCAGGAGGAATGAACACGTGTCCACATAAAACCTCACAGAGCAATGTTCACTCCACCATTAACTCACGATAGCCCCAAAGTGGAAACCACCCAAATATTCACCGACCGCTCAAAGGATCAACAAAATGCTGTATATCCATACAACGGATTATTATGCAAAGATAAAAAAAAAAATAACGAAGCACGGCCACGTGCTATGATGTGGGCAGACCTTGAGAACATGACGCTTGGCGACAGAAGCTAGACACAGAAGGTCCCATACTGTATGACTCTACATACATGAAGAGGCCAGAATAAGCAAATCTTAGGGAAAGTGATGGCTAAGAGGTGAGGTTTCTCTTTGGGGTGATGGCGTGCTAATATTAGATTGCAGTGATGCTTACCCAACTCTGTGAATATACTAAAAACTACTGACTTGTACGCCTTCCGTGGGTGAATTGCACGTTATGCGAATTGTATCTCAATAAAGCTGTTAGGAAAAAAAGCAAGCAAGCAGGAAAGAGGCTGAGGTATATTCTAAGAAGGCTGAGTCCAAGAAACTGGTCCTGGCTGAAAAACCAGGGCGATGATGGGGCAATTCACAGGGCAATTCACATGCCACTGACTGTCTCAATGATGGACAAGCGGCTTGCCAATCCAGATGTAGGGCGGCATTCCTGGGCATGGCCACGGCTCCCACCGGCAGACATCCTACTGAAGTTTCAGCAGGGCTTTTGCTCTGGGCTGCCCTGTGACCAGTCAGTCCTACGCCACCTCAATCACTACTTCTATTGGTTCACAAGGAAATGGGCACCCGACAGGACATCAGAAACAACACACCAATGATAGAAGAGGGGAGTTGCGGAAGGAGTCAAAGCTGACTTCTCTTTGACACTTCTCTTTGACCCTGCCGGTCTACCGCATCAGAAACCATCAAAATAAACAATGGGCACGAATTCAAGATCATTCCAAACATGACCCACACCAACGACCTCACTGCCAGGATTTTATGATGTTGCCCGCCCCCCAAAAAAAAGAAAGAAAAAGAAAAAGCCTTTACCTTTATACTAAATTCTCACATTTTAAGCAAAAAAAGAGAGGGATCACCACGTGAGGCATATAATTATGAAGCCCAAATGAATCAGTCACAACAGTTTTCCAGTTGTAATAAATACCACAGGTCACGAGAAAAAGTTAAGTTTATAGACCAAAGATACAATTAACATGAAGGTGCAGTTTTTCCCAACAGAAAAAAGATGAAACTATTGATTCCCCCAAAACAGTAAGAAAAAAGAGGCTAATGGTGCTCTACTGTTAGCAGAAAGAAAATGTATCCCCAGGGGCACCTGGGTGGCTCAGTGGGTTAAAGCCTCTGCCTTCGTCTCAGGTCATGATATCAGGGTCCTGGGATCGAGCCCCGCATCGGGCTCTCTGCTGAGCAGGGAGCCTGCTTCCCCCTCTCTGCCTACTCCTCTGCCTACTTGGGATCTCTCTCTCTGTCAAATAAATAAAATTAAAAAAGAAAATGTATCCCCATTGTCTTTTTGATGGGAGATCTACTTGCTCAGAAGACAGGCTGTCCAAGATTTAATATTTTTTTTGTTTTGTTTTCAAGATTTAATATTTTTAAAGAGCCACGGGCACATAAGGCAAAGACACATCTTAGGTTCTGTCCTCACACATGGGAGCGGTAAGGTGGCACACTAGGTCCTCAGAGCTTCTGTAAAAGGCCTTTCAAGGGGGCAGATAGGGAGGGGTTTGGGGGAACAGCCTAGGAGGTGGGGCCTCACACTAAGGAAAAAAGGGGCAAAGGGAGGAGGAAAGTGGGTCCTGAGGCAGGCAAGGGTAGCTACACAGGAAGGGTTTTGCAAGGAAGGGAGAGAAAAAGGAGTATGAACTACTGTCGATCTCTGGCTGGGGAAAAAAATGTCAAGTGTGTTACTATTTGCATGAGGAGGTGAGGTGCAGAAAAGGGCCAGAGTAGTTAAAGCTGCAGCTCCAAAGCTATCAGGGGCTGGCAGCAGGTACTTAGAAATCCAGGTCAAATGGGAGGGGGGGGTGTACACAGACAGCAAGGAAATATCGTGTGAGAGATAATTCTGGGTGAGTTCGATTTCCCAGCACATGGCTATCAGAGACCGGGAGGAAGCCCTGGTTGTGTAGATAAAAGAACACAGAAAGAGGGTCCCCTGGAGCCAAGGAGGAGGAAGATGAAGGTATGGGTTAGAGAGGCAGGCCGGGGAGGCTGGGAGAGGACTGGCGGTGGCCACAGAATGGAGGTAGGGAGCATGAGAAGCCTAGAGCAGGAGGCCTGGGGGTGGGGGCAGCTGGGTGCCCAGGCCAGGAAGAACCTGGGGCAGCTGCGGGGGGAGGGGGGGCCAGGAGGCAAGATCCCAGCAGACTGGGAGGAGCTCCACCCAGCAGCACCCAGGATGTGAGTGCCCGGTCTTGAGGGAGTAAGTACCAGAGGCTAGGAATCGGTTGTGGGTTGGGGGGCTCTCAGGGCTCAGGGGCTAATGGAGGGAGTGTGCCCCAGGTCGGAGGGGACTAACTAGGCTCTCCTAAGGAAGAAATCCTGGGAGGAGGACCCCAGGGTTTGAAGATCCCTGGGACTGAGGAAAGCGGAGGGGAGGAGGACTGTCTCAGGTCTGAGATAATTTGACATGGGCCCAGCCACGGGTAGGGTCCTGAGTCAGGAGAAACCAATGGAGAGCTCTTCAGGGTCTGAGAGGGACTGGAGGGAGGGCTGATCTCGGGGCGACAGGTCCTGGGGAGGAAGGACTCAGGTCTGAGGGTGGCCAGTCACGGGGGGCTTCCGGATCCCAGGCGGGCCGGTCACGGGCTTCGAGTCTGGGAGAGTGTTCAGGGTCTGCCAGGAGCTGCTCACGACAGGCTCTGGTGTGAGGAGCAGGTCAGGGTTGGGGCTTGGAGAGTGTGAGACACCAGCTGGGCAGGTCCCGGGGGGCGAAGCGCCTGGTGCAGGAGGCCCGGCGGCGAGGGCCTGGTCCGCGGCTGCGGGCTCGAGAAGCCGGGGGCGGGCACGGCCCGTGAGCGCCGCGAGGAGGCCCTCGGGCCCCGGCCCGGCCCGGCCCGGCGCTCACCTGCAGCACCACCTCTACGTCGTACGAGTTCCCCTTGCTCTTCTGGTGGCCGCGGAACTTGGAGCCGCTGTAGAGCAGGCTGGTGGCCACGCCGGGCTGCTGGGTGTTGATGGGCGGCGGCGGGATGAGCGAGGCCGCGGAAGCGGCCGAGGCACCGGCCGGCGGGGGACACTCGGTGCGGACCGGCATCGCGGGGTCCCCCGGAGCCAGGGCTGGGGGGAGGGGGAAAGGAACCGCCGCCGCCGCGCGGGAGCCGAGGGGGGTGGCAGGGAGGGAGGGGCCGGGGCGCGCACGCGCGGGGTGGGGGCGGAGGGGGGACCACCCGCCCGCTGCCTGCGGACCAAGCGCTCCGGCTGCCACCGGGACCCCGGGACCTGCGAGCAGGGCCTGCCTGTCCTGAGCTGAGTCCCCCTCCCCACTTGCCCTCACACACACACCACCCTTTCGATTGGCTCAGGCGCGCCGGGGGGGCGGGAACAGGCTCACGCGGCGCTTCCACCCATTGGTGGGCAGAGAAAACACGTGGCGGGGTGCGCGAGGGGCCCTCTGGGACTTGTAGTCTTCTTCCCGAGGCGCGGCGTGGAGGGGGCGGGGCGAGGTGCGTTTGTGATGCTGATTGACTGGGGGTGTGCGCAGGAGGCGCGCAGGAGCGACGGCGCGCCGCTGGTGTCAAGCGGAAGATGGCGGCGTCCAGGGGAGGCTGAGAGCTCTGGGGAGGTGGTGAGACGTTTCCGTACAGCTCGAGCGTGCGGCTTTGGGGATCCCTCTGCTCTGTTTGCTGCTCTCAGGTTTCGCGCCGGTCGTCCTCCCAGGCTCTCGGGCGCGATGTGGAGGAACTGCCTACGGCTGCCGCACGCCGGGCGCCGCCTCCTGAACCGGCCCCGGGCTGCCCTCACCGCCACGGTGGGGCCGGGGCCAAACACCCTGACCCCTGCCCGGGCCTACGCGCCCCCAACAGGTGAGGGAAGCCAGGGCACATTCTCTTTGGGCCAGGGCCCGAGCGGGGCTAGGGTGGGCTGAGGGGTTGGCTGTGCAGGGGTGGGTAACCGAGGCAGGGCTCAGGCTCGTGAGGTTACAGTTCAATCGGGTCCTGCTACGGATCGGGGAAAATAGAAGCCCAGTCGAGGGCACACATCGCGTCATTGCGTGAGACAGTAGTTGCCATTTGGCACGTGCAGCTTTTCCCAAAGCTTATGGTTTTCTTTTCCAATAAGGAAAGCAAATGGCACTCTTGTTCTCAGACAAGGAAATTCGGGTTCTTAGATCAGGACTACACCAAGGTCACAGAGCAGACTCAGAAATTTGTGGAGGGCAACGGTCAGCCTGACCTTTTTTTGTGTCCCCATGGCTGGGCATCCTGGAACCGGGGCATTCAGTGGGCATTCAGTCTTCCATCCTGGACAGTTTCTCTGCAGGTTCCCTGGCCCTCCGTCCCACTGTCCTACCACAGCCTCTGCCATTTCTTCTAAGGAGTTGACCCTGGTGCCTCCTTTCTCTCCTTCTGACTGATGAGGCCTAGAAGAAGGTAGTAACTCTTTCGCTGATTCTGGGAAGAGGTTTTAGGGTAAGAGGGGGAATGACTCCCTTAAATGACTGAAGAGTAGTAACACTATTTTCATTCAGTTAGTTTTTCTGTGCTGAGAGCTGGAGGCATGGTGGTCAATTCGTGGTCCTACCTAATTATTACTGTCATTATAGTTCACTGCAGGTTATAATAGTCTCATTAAACAACGGTGTATAATATCCTGTGATAAGGGAAATACAAAGAAACTGTGAGAACATAAAGAAGCACCTACTCCCATCTTGGGGGTTTTGAGGGTCTGGAAAGGGTCTTGGATGAAAGGACATTTCAACCGAGTGTTGTTGTTTTTTTTAAAGATCTCATTTATTTATTTGACAGGGAGAGACACAGCGAGAGAGGGAATACAAGCCGGGGGAGTGGGAGAGGGAGAAGCAGGCTTCCTGTTGAGCAGGGAAGCCGATGCGGGGCTCAATCCCAGGACTCTGGGATCATGACCTGAGCCGAAGGCAGACGCTCAGTGGCTGAGCCACCCAGGAGCCCCTGAGCTGAGTCTTGACAGATGAGTTGGAGTTCAGTGGAGAGGAGGAAGAAGAGTGTTGGGTGGCCAGAACAAGTTCAGAGGTGACAGCAGGGTGTGAGGGACCTTGCTGTGACATTACTTACTGTAGAAAATCTAGAACTCTAGGTAGTTTGACATTGGGGCAGAAGTACAGACCTGGGGTCTAATGCTGGCTGTACATGAGGTACCATGTGATCTTGGGCACCGGACTGCTTCCTTTGGGCCTCATTTTCCTCTGTGAGTTGAAGGACCAGGTTGCCTCTGAGGGTCCTGTTAAGTTTCATAATTCTATACACATGGGGGAGAGAGCTGGATGCAGGAAGGAGCTGACATTTTCCCTGTCAGGGTCCAAGCTGAAGGGCCTGAAAGTGGGCCATGGAGAACCAGTAAAGAGGGAGAAGGAAGGGTATTTGTGATACTGTGAGTTACAAGAAGAAATATACAGCTGACTCTTCGAATAACATAAGGGTTAGGGGCACCACTACCACCCCAGCCACCATCGAAACATCACATACAACTTTTGACTCCCCCCAAAGCTTAATTACTAATAACCTACTGTTGACCAGAAACGTTACCAACAGCAGTCGAGTAACACACATTTTGTGTGTTAGATGTTTTATGTTCAGCATTCTTACAGTAAGCTAGATACAAGAAAATGTTATTTAGAAAATCAGAATCATAAGGAAGAGATCAGGAGGAAGAGAAACTAACATTTACTGTACTGTAAAAAATCCAGGTTTAAGTGGACCTGTCCAGTTCCAGCCCACATTGTTCAAGGATCAACTGTCTCTTTTGGTCTCCCTTCACACATCTCTTAAAACCCTTGTAATTTACTAAGCAATAAGAGCTATGGAGGAGGGGCGCCTGGGTGGCTCAGTGGGTTAAGCCTCTGCCTTCGGCTCAGGTCATGATCTCAGGGTCCTGGGATCAAGCCCCACATCGGGCTCTGCTCAGCGGGGAGCCTGCTTCCCCTGCTCTCTCTGCCTGCCTCTTTGCCTACTTGTGATCTCATTCCTCTCTGACAAATAAATAAATAAAATCTTAAAAAAAAAAAAAAAAAAAGCTATGGAGGAGGCATTTGTTATAATATCTGGTCTTTTGTCCTGAAATAGCTCCAGAGATACAAAGTTGAAAGCAGTGTCTTATTCGTAAGCCTCTTTCAGCCACACCTGAGGTTATGTAAATGAGGTGGCTTTTGGAAAGCACCTAAGGACGGGGGAACCAACCACAAGCTGAGAGGTTTGGTACTCTCAGTCCCACCCCCTGACCTCTAGGGAGGGGAGAAGGGCTGGAGAGATGGACTTGATTGCTAGTGGCCTGTGATTTAATCAATCATGCCTATATAATGAAGCCTTCATAAAATCCCTGAACTGTGGAGTTCAGAGAGTTTCAGGGGTGGTGAACACTTGGGGATGCTTTTCTCAAAGCTTGCTACGTCTCTCAGAGAAGGCACGGAAGCTCCACATCCTTTCCTCTATGCCTTGCCCTGCACGTCTCTTCATGTGGCTGATCCTGAGTTATATCCTTTTATAATGAGCTGGTAATCTAGTAAGTTAAAGATTTACCTGAGTTCTATGAGCTGCTCTGGCAAATTCATCAAACCTGAGGAGGGGTCTTGGGAACCTCTGATTTGTAGCCAGCGGTCGGAAGCATAGGAGACAACCTGGGCTTGCGGTTGGCATCCGGAGGGAGCAGGGAATGCAGACTTGTGGGACTGAGCCCTTAATTTGTGGGATCCGATGCTATCTCCAGGCAGATAGTGTCAGAACTTCACTGAATTGTAGGACACCAGCTGATGGGTGGCAAACCCCGCAGACATTTGGAGCAGAGAGTGTCTGTGTGAATGTGTAAAGGAAAACGAGAGTTTCCTTTACAACATCCCGGAAGGGTACAACATGGGCAAAGGGGACATGTACGGAGTTCACTGAAATTGCCACAGGCAGAGCGTTCATTTGGATTAGCGGTGCCACTTCCTGTTACTGTGGCACGTGACCTACCATCTCCGTTTCCTCTCTACTGCAGACTTTACTAGTTTAGGCTCTCGGAAGTAGCTGGCACATGATAGGTAGTCAAACGTGGAAGAGAATAGGAATGAAAGAATAAAGCCCAGTGGGAGAGAGGTACTGTGAGTGCACTGTGAGTGCAGGCCTGTGAGTGCACTGCAAAGCCGTTACCACTTGGAGATTCTGTGAGTCTTAGGAATGGTGGAATATTAAACCCAAGTGGGGGCCTTCTCCATGGAGACTCTGGCAAGCAGATTGAACTTGGCTCTTGAGGAATGGCCATGCCAGTGAAGGTTGTCAGGAGAGGAGGGGTTTGGGAAAGGGTCGCTGGGCTGTTAGAGGAGATTTTGCAACAAGGAGGCCTGCATGAGGGGGTGTGGTGGCCCAGCTCTGTACCGGGTGTCAGAGCTCCATCAGCTGGTTTAGAGGGGAAGGTGTTCCGGAGAGGCTGCATGTCTGGCTGAGTTCAACACCCGGTGAAGTCAAAGCTGGAAGTCTTGTCTCCTCTGTTTTCAGATTGTCACCAGGACAAGTTATTTGGCTTCTCAGAGTCTCTACCACCTCAGAGGCATTACTTGGCCTGTCTTTATGGAGTGGTTGTGTTGGGTTGAGGGGGATTCTGTAGATAAAGCCCAGCCTGCCACCTGTTTTTTAAATAAAAGTTTTATTGGAACACAGCCATGCCCATTCATTTTCATGTCATCTCAGGCTACTTCAACTACCGAGTTTCCTAGTTGCAACAGAGACCATATGGCCTGCCAAGCCTAAAATATTTACTCTGGCTCTTCATGGAAAAAGTTGGCCAACCCCTCCTAGGGTTAGGTAGAGCGATTTGGGGAAAAAAACTGTGTTTAGTTATTTAGCTCATTTACATTACTTGCTGTGGCAGATGCATTTGCCCCGAAGAATTTTTTAACAACTTCATTGAGATTCAATTCACTTACAGTCCACTCATTTAAAACGTATAATTCAGTGGTTTTTGGTATAGTCACAGAGTTGTCCAACCATCACCACAATTCTAGAACACTTTTATCACCCCAAAAGAAGCCCTGTACCCTTTAGCTGTCATCTTCTTCCCTCCCTATCCCTCAGGTCCTAGACAACCACTATTTGACTTTCTGTCTCTATAGATTTCTCTAGTTTGGACATTTCATGAATGTCCTCTCTGGCTGGCTTTTTTACAGTGAGTCTATTTTCAAGGTTTATCCCAAGTTGTAGCATGTGTCGATACTCCGTTGTTTTTCATAGCTACTGAGTAATAGTCCATTGTATGGCCATATGACATCTTATTTATTCATTCATCCACTGATGAACTTGTTGTTCATCAGTTGTTTCCCTCTTTTGGCTATTCTGAATGCTGCTATAAACATTTGTGTACAAATTTTTATGTGGGCATATGTTTTTTTGTTTGTGGTGTTTTGGGTTGGGCATATGTTTTCGTTTCTCATAGATACTTAATTGCTGGTCACTTGGTAACTGACTTTTTGAGAAACTGACACACTTTTCCAGTGTTTAACTGGCATACTTTTCCAGTTTACATTTCCACCAGCAGTGTATGAAGGTCCCAATTTGCCCACATCCTTGCCAATACTAGCTATCTGTTTTTATTATTATTATTACTATTATTATTATTATTATTATTATTATTACAGCCATCCTAGTGGGTGTGAAGCAGTCTCTCCTGGTTTTGTTTTGCGTTTCTCTGATGATTATGACGTCCAGCATCTTTTCATGTGCTTATTTTGTATATTTTCTTTGGAGAAATCTCTATTCGGATTCTTTGACCAGCTTTTAATTGGGTTGTCTTCTTATCATTGAGTTGTAAGAGTTCTTAAATAGTTGGTCTGAAGAATTTTGATACCTGAAAACGGTTGGAGCCGCCCTAGGATTATGGATGGAGGGATGCCCTAAGTCAAATGTAGCTTTAAGGCTTCAGGCCCACCAGATGGCACTGTTTAAAAAGATAAAGGTGTTGAGACCACTCGGAGAGGGCACTTCCTCTGTTCTTGGTGCACTGTGGGAGTCGTAGTTCTGAGGCTTTGAGTCTTTTCCAAAGCAAAGGCCAGGCGAAAATTGAGGCTGGCAGAAAGATCACTGCAGGTCTGTGAAGCCTGGGACAGGAGGAGGAATGTAGGGGAAGTGACGCACAAAACACCCTGTTTCTGTATATAGATTGAAACAACTTAATAGGAAAAAGGGACCTGCTGAGGGACATTAATTTCCAATTCAGCACTCATCACATGAGCAGGTTTTTTAAGTTCTCTGCTTCTCTGCTTAAATAGCCTATTTTCTTGTGGCCAGCTTTTAAGATTCAACACTTTTTCATGTACCTGTTTCTTTGTATCTGCATAGTCCACACCTAAAAGGCACCGAGTGTGTTTTTGCCACTGAAACATGTTCTATAAAGGGAGCGATTCATACTCAGAATAGACCTGAGTTCTGTGCGAGCCCACACGGCTAGTCTGTCAATTTCATCTTTAAAAAGATGAGATTCCTGTTGCCGTCAGCTCGTCCCGTGTTCATTGAGAACACGGATGCTTCAGGGTTCCTGGTCTCATGATTTATAACGTGACCCAAGGCCTTTGAGGGCCCAGGTGAAGAACGTTGTTGGGGGCCAAGGATTCCACCAAATGAATTTTCCAGATCCTGGCTTTGTTTGCCTATGTGAACCCCTCTGCCTCCATACTGTGACCTACCCAGCCCCTCCCCCAGATCTGGCCCCCACTACCCTCCCTGGGCATCTCTAACCATCCCCTGCAGGGTAACTACAGTCTTGTCTTCCTGACCGTGGTTTTAGTTCTCCAAACTCTTGTGCTCTCGTGAGGCTGAGGACCTTTGTGGAAGCTGTTTCTTCTGCTAGAAATGCCTTCCACGCATGCACCCCTCCAAGAAACGAACCCATCCATGCAGATTGGCTAACTCCTGCCTCTCCATCAGGTCTCAGATGAAATCTGAGTGCTTGGAGGTCTTCCTTTAGCCCGCGGTGAGACTAGGCTCTCCTGCCTGGTGTGTGTCTCCAGTGATCCTCAGACTTTGGCCATCAGTGACTGTATTGTTTGCCTGATTTAGTGTTCGGCTTCCCAGTAGACAGGAAATGCCTCGAGGGCAGGGACGAGCTTTGATTCCAATCGCCAGGACTTACCCCACTTCCTGGAACGGGATCAGTACTCCCCGAAGTTTGTTCCAAGACCAGAGTTTGCCCCTCCACATATCCGCTGCATTCAGCAGAGCACCTGTCTAAAACTTGCCGCCTGGGGGTGCCTGCCCTCTTCAGAGGCCCAATAGCCTTTGTGCTCCTTTTGCCTGAGGCTATCCTCTCTTTCCGCAGGGTTTACTGCTGTTTGGAGCAATTTTGGTTGACCCATCCTGACCCTTCTGTCCTTCGCACTCCCTTCTGTTTTTTTCCTCTTAATCAGGCACAGAGGGGGACCTGGCCAGGACGGAGGAACCAAGGCCTGACCAGCAAAGCAGAGGGAAAAAGACTTCCCTCGTGGGAAACCTCAGCATCCCGGCAGCTTTAGGTTCAGCCTGTGCTGTCAGTTTCTGCCCCAAATCCAGGTTTCTTGGACCCATCTCCCAGGGCTGTGTCCAGCCATGTGCTAGAATGCTCTCCGCTGGCACTTTCTGCCGATGGGGCTAGATCTTTCCCCCAGCGGTGATGAGTCAGCTTCCACAGCTCTTTCCACTTCCTGCCTGGTCTGGCTCTGGACACGTTGCCCAGCTCAGGCATTGGAGAACACACTGGATGTGGTCCGGGTGCCTCAGTCCAGGCCTCCAGGCCTACACAAGGAGGCCTCCAGATTCGTGTCTCATCCACTATCTGAATGTGACCAGGTGGCACGTGAACTCGGGGCATGAACTTGGCTCATTCGAAAGCACCAGGCTGGCGTAAACTTCCCATTTTGGTGTCAAACGCGGGAGAGAATCACTATGACGATTTCAGGTAAAGATGGCAAGTCACGTTTTGTAATACAGCATCATGTTGGTGGCCAGATCCTATCACTTTTTTTTTTCTTCTGAGCATTTACATAAAGACAGCAATCTTTGATATTTTTTTTTAAAGATTTTATTTATTTATTTGACAGAGAGGAGAGAGGTCACAAGTAGGCAGAGAGGCAGGCAGAGAGAGAGAGAGAGAGGGAAGCAGGCTCCCTGCTGAGCAGAGAGCCCGATGCGGGGCTCGATCCCAGGACCCTGAAATCACGACCTGAGCTGAAGGCAGAGGCTTTAACCCACTGAGCCACCCAGGTGCCCCGATTTTTGACGTTTTTATTGACTGATCCCACATACCTAAAATCGTACGTGGCACATGGTAGACACACAATTTTTTTTGTCGGAAAACAGTTCGGGCCTTTGTCGAGTAAAGCACAGCTGTGGAAATGCAATCGGGGGCCCTCTTTGGGGAAAGCATCAATGATAGAGCACGAGACTGATGAGAAAACTGACATGATGGGGAAAAGCGAAAAACACCACCACGTTTGGCGGCCAGATGCCTTCCCTCCACCACCCCTCCCCCCCTGCACAAAGAAAGTTCTCCTGAATTTCATTGTCTGTTTGAATTAATTTTAACTTAAGCATAGTTTTTGTTCTTTGGGTTTTTTTTTTTTTTTTTCCCCTAAAGCATTAAAAACGAATGAACCTCCTCCTCCTCCCTATGCTGCATCAGTATTTCCAGCAAGTAACTTTAGTCAGGGACTCCGAAGGCTCTTAGTACCCCATGATTTTGCGCCAGAACCAACAAGCGAATGAGGCAAGGTTTTGTGCTTATCGCAAACGTTACGGCCAGGTTATGGTTTTTAGCTTCCAAAATGTGACCTAGTTTTTCTTTATTAGTAAGAGGAGTCTTTGTAATTTCCTTAGGAGGCACTCTTAGTTTTAAGCCCTCCAAGTAGAAGAGGGGGGATTTGTTTACCTTTTCGTAGAAGGTTATATTCAAGTTATTTTCAGATCTCACAGGCTGCCTATTTTCCCCTTTCTTAACGGAAATGTTTGGAGCTCCTGTTGAATACACAGGCATGCTGGTTAATTAGGTTAATTAATTGGATAGAGAGGATGAGAGATGCTCCTGGGATCTCTCCTTACTTCCGGTGTGCCACACATGTGCACACGCTTGTCCACACCGGCTTTCGTCTCGGGCGGTCTCAGAGGCATCAGACTCTTGCCCAAAATAGGTCTCTGGCTTTATTGCACTCAGACACCATCTTTGGACTGGTGCACATTGTTCCGGCATGGGGGCAGGGCTGGTGGGGGTGCCGTGTGTGGCGGGGAGAGCCTGCCTAGAAATTAAAGCAGAAGGTGCTAGAAAAATCTGTCGCATCAGATAATCTGCGGCTTGGAGATGCTTTGCGATCAGACTGTCCCTGGGCTCGGGGGCCGGCGGGGGCCTGACCAGTGCGTCCCTTCCCTCCCTCATCCCTGGAAAGTGAATGCCCTCCTCCCCTCAACTTCAATCAGAAGCCGTTGATTACGCTGCCTAGAGTAGGACAGACCTTGAATAGTGATATGAAAATCAAGCCAATCAATCAGCATTAGCAGTAATGACACAAGCTAGTCTTGTCACTTCCTGAGCTGTCTCGATGTTATTTTAAACTGCCTTTTTGAAAAATCCCTTTTACAGAAAGGAAGAGGTTTTATCAGAATGTCAGCATCACACAGGGTGAAGGTGAGTGTCTGAAATTTTGACTGCCTCTTTTTCTTTCTCTCTCTCTCTCTTTTTTTTTTTTCTGTGAATGGGTAGAGACATTTTTCATCTGTAGCTGGTTTCAGCGGTGAGATTACCCTTCGTGCTTTTGTTGGGTAGGTTTCTGTAAGCCCTTCGTGAAGGGACTCACAGTTGTCTTTGTCTGCACCGATTCAAGTAGCTAAATATAGGAATGGTCACTCGATTCCACTTAACAATCCCTGAGAGGTTTTCATTTGATCTTTCAAGGTGGCTTTGAGATAAACCTGGACCACAGGAAGCTGAAAACTCCCCAAGCCAAGCTCTTTACTGTCCCCAGCGAGGCCCTGGCCATCGCGGTGGCCACTGAATGGGACTCCCAGCAGGACACCATCAAGTTCTACACCATGCACCTGGTAACAAGTTCCTAAACCTCTACCCCGATGCCCGCCGCTGGCTTCCTAGGGTACCTGGCAACAATCGAAACTCTTTTCTAAATTCGGATAAGGCCCTCGGGGTGGACTCCTGCCACACTCCCCTCCTTGGCCGTGCTGACCGTTTCCCGCCCGGCCCCCTGTGGTTCCCCTGCTCAGAACACCGTCCTGGGTGGCTGATTCTTCCTCTGGCCTCAGGACAGGTGTCACCTTCCCTGGCTGCCCAGCTCTCTTATTTGCTGTCATGCCACCTGTTCATTTCTTTTGCTAGCACGTGTGCAGTTGATAATTGTCCATTTGATGTTTGCACGCTCAGTCTGTCTCTTCTGCCGCCTCGTGAGCCCAGAAGGGCAGGGCTGTGTCCGTCTCACTAGCGCACAGCCCGCCCCTCGTTGAGGCTCAGTGGGCTCTCAGTCAGTATTAGCTGAGCGTAGGAATGCCCGGGGCCAGGGGGTGGGGTGACACAGCTCCCCTTGGAGCGAGTGCGAGAGCAGACCGGGGCAGGGGCTGGCTCAACTCTTCGGGCTCGGGCTCTGCAGCTTACAGACCACCACCTTGGGCGAGCTACTGCGCCTTCTCAGCCCCGCGGTCCCCGTCTGTGAAAGGTGAGCACGGTGGTCAGGACGGGATGATGTGACGCTGGGACATCTTTGGCGTGGTTCCTGGCACAGAGCGAGCACTCAGTCACCCCTGGAAACAGCGCTGTCGTCCTGGTCACTCCCATGCTCGGCCCTGACCTACAGACCCAGGCGGGCGTCCTTGGCATCTTCAGAGCCTGCCGCGGGGCCGGCCTGCTCCTTTGAGGGTCTGAGGAAATGAGGGTGCCACGGCCACAATGGTCTCAGTACCGAAGCAGCCTCACTGGGAAAGTCACCCTGCTGCTGGTTTGGCTCATTCGTTCCACTGACTTCCTCAGTCGGATCTGAGGGCATGAGACCTGGGGGAGGTTCGTTACTCCCGGGGTGACTGTGAGACTCCCCTGGGCCCGCGGGCCGTCACCGCGTTTGGCAGGGAGCGGGGCTGGCGCGGGCACTCAGTGGATGGGCTACAGAGGAGGTTGTGGAGCTACCGGGGGTCAAGGGCTTCCGTCGGGCTCCGTCGCCCGCCCGGCCGCGCTGTCTGGGTTCTCCGTGTTGCCGTGGGTCGGAGGCAGTATCCGTCGGGAGCACAGGGCCTTTGCCTGGGCCCAGCAGTGGTGACAGGGCTTCTGGCCTCTTGCTCCAGACCACGCTGTGCAACACGTCTTTAGACAACCCTACCCAGCGGAACAAGGACCAGCTGATCCGGGCGGCTGTGAAGTTTCTGGACACCGACACCCTCTGGTAATTGACATTTAGATGGGCATTCCTCTGGGACTGAGCGGGTCCCCTGGGCCGTTTGCCTCATTTGCCCAGACCGTTATCGGCGGAAGGAGAGCAGACCCTTTTCCTTTATCTCCCAGGGCAGGGAGGCAGTCCGCTTGACGTCACCACTTAGCTGCCCTGCGGCTCTGTGGGAGGGGAGGCTCCTCGGGCTGTCACATGTCAGAGCACCGGGCGCTCCTCTCCTGCACCCCGGCAGCTGTCCCTGGGTCTGGGCCGGGGTGTGCTGGTGGCGTATGCAGCTCTTGCAGGCTCCAGGACCAAGGGGGTCACCTGCCAGTCCCCAGCGGGGGCCTCCGATCCTGGACTTCCGCCCATCCTCACGTAGGCATCCTTGTCCTCACTCGTCCGCTTGGACACGGGGATGGTCGGTGGTTGAGGGCAGGAGCTGGCTTCTTCCACTTCTGAATTCTCCCCTCGTGTCTAGGTTCTTTTTTTTTTTTTAACTTTTTTTTTTTTTAAGATTTTATTTATTTATTTGACAGAGAGAGAGAGATCACAAGTAGGCAGAGAGGCAGGCAGAGAGAGAGGGGGAAGCGGGCTCCCTGCTGAGCAGAGAGCCCGATGTGGGGCTCGATCCCAGGACCCTGAGATCATGACCTGAGCCAAAGGCAGAGGCTTTAACGCACTGAGCCACCCAGGCGCTCTTCGTGTCTGGGTTCTTTAGCTAACTGGTCAGTGGTGTTGAAGGAAAGTTCGAGAAACAGCAGAAATGGTCAAGCCATTTGAATTCAGCCCGTGTTTGCGGGCCCAGATGCTCTAGAATCCTGAGCTGCCTCACGTCCCACTCCTCCCCATCCCCACCACCCATTTCCCTGCACACTCATGATCTCTCTTTTCCCTGCGACTCACACCACACTGTGGCTTTCCACGGTGCCCACTTGTCTTCCCGTCCCCTGAGGCCTTGCCCCGCAGCTGACTCATTTCTGGGTCTCTTGGTCGAAACGGCTGGCATAGCCTGGCACCAGGTGGTGTGAGGCCCCCGCGCCGGCAGCTGCATCGGGAGCCACGTGGCTCATGCGGTGCACACAGGCAGTTTGTGGCCGAGGTGCACAGTCTCTCGGAAGGGTTAGGGGAGATGGGGTGCAGTGACTGAGCCGGCGCAGCACCCCAGGTCAGGTGGGCGTGCAGCTGGAGGTGCGGTATTAGTGTTTAGCATGACATTGACCTAGGGCCGCAAGCCTTGGCCTGTGACGTAAGCGGGGACGTTTAGGACAGTGGTTCTCAAACTCAAGCCTGCAGCAGAATGCCCTGGAGGGCCTGGTAAAGCACAGATGGCTGGTCTCCACCCCCAGAGGTTCCACTTCCCGTAGGTGTGGGACGGGACCTGGGACCTGGCCTTTCTGGCAAGTTCCCAGGGGATGCTCTGCCACTGGCCCCAAGGCTACCCTCTGAGAACTGCTGCTTTAGGGAAGGACTTGTAGGGGGGAGGAGGGTTGAGAAGTTTTTTTTTGCTCTTGCCTTTTAGGTTTTTCCATTGTCTGTCACTGAATGAAGGAATTATACTTTTTTATTAATGAAGGTGATTTTTGCAATGAATTAGCTACAGGGTGGAAGAGCCAGCGACATTAGTCGAACTGCAAAAGAACGAGTGGGACCCAATCATAGAATGGGCCGAGAAGAGGTAAGATGCACAGCCCCGCGGGGTTGGGCAGGCTGGTGGGGTCAGGGGTCACACTGGACCACCGAAGCCCTTAGCTAGTTGACTCTCTGAGTTCAACAGCTCCCGGATGTTGAGGGATAGAGCCTGCCCCCTTGGAAAAAAATGCTCCTCAAATTAGCCTCAGCCCCCAAGCACCCAGTGGACGCTGTGTAGGGCTGGAGCCCCAGGCCTGCCGCGATTGGCTGTGTGATCTGGGGCTAGTGCCTTGAGCTCTCTGAGCTTCCTCGCCTGTGAGTGGGCCTCATCATCCCCACCCCTTAGCATGTCCTGAGGAGTAAACTGAGTGATGCCTAGCATCCTGCTTGCACACGGGAAAGACCCAGATCTGGGCAGTGATCATCTCTGTCACTGTCACAATTACTGTACTATTAAACTGAATCCCAAAAGAGTGTGTATGATACGTACACGCATGAGGACAAGTCCGGGAACACTGATCCCATGGACGTAAGGCTCCTAGGAGTTGATGACACCCAGTACTTTTCTTAAGCGGAAAGATTCTTCTGTACAAAATTGCACAGACTATTGATGTGGTGGCGAAATAAATTCAATTTCATTTCATTCCAGGGGAGTTTGAGAGGGCGGCTACCTTGGTGCCACCTTGACCTCAGTATTTTGTAAGCTTACACGGAGTAGTTTTTGGCATAACATTTTTCACAAAAGGGCTCTCTCCCTGTCTCATCTGTCCGCGTTTCCCGGGTGCCCACAATGTGCCAGGTATCCTTGGGTTTTATGGTAAAAGGCACAGCCGGTGCACTGAAGCATCAAATAAAAGGTAACGATGAGAATACTATGTGAGAGCTGTGAGGATACGGTGTCATTTCAGAGTCTAATGGAACGTAACCTGGAGATCTCTGCTGTGGGACAGGATTGTCCACTTTCTGTGGCACTCGAGATTCCCATCCGTAAGAGTTTGCAGAGCGGCTCGGCCATTTGCGGTGTTCCATTTATACTATTAGAAATTTCAGCAAGACTGTTTCTAAGCCAACGGGAAAAAGGAGTTACCCAGGAAAGAAAATTACAGAAATTGCTTTTAGTCTATTGTGTTTTTCCCGTCCTTTATATAGTTATTATTGCTCTTGAAAATGTGTCATTCTTGAAGCCAGCTCATGTCCCAGACCAAAAGCAAAGGCTTGTATGTAGTAGAGGCTTACTATATATAATTGAAAAAATGATTGGATAGTAGAGGACACATACAAAGATTATTGTAAGGGAAATACGGGGCGCCTGGCTGGCTCAGTCAGGGGAGTGTGCGACTCTTGTTTTCGGGGTTGTGGGTTCGAGCCCCATGTTGGGTGTAGAGATAACTTAAAAATAAAATCTTTAAAAAAATGTTGTAAGGAAGGTAATTTTTTAAGAGGGGGAGGGGCAGAGGGAGAGAGAATCTTTTTTCTATTTAAATTCAATTAATTAACATATAGTATATTATTAGTTTCAGAGATAGAGGTCAGTGATTTATCAGTCTTATATAACACCCAGTGCTCATCACATCACATGGCCTCCTTAATGCCCATCCCCCAGTTACCACATCCCCCCAACCCCTTCCCCTCCAGCAACGCTCAGTTTGTTTCCTATGATTGAGTCTCTTATGGTTTGTCTCTCTCTCTGATTTCATCTTGTTTTATTTTTTCCTCCCTTCCCCTATGATCCTCTGTTTTGTTTCTTAAATTCCACATGAGTGAGATCCTATAATTGTCTTTCTCGGATTGATTTATTTCACTTAGCGTAATACCCTCTAGTTCCATCCACGTCGTTGCAAATGGCAAGATTTTGTTATTTTTGATGACTGCATAGTATTCCATCGTATATATGTACCACGTCTTTATCCATTCATCTGTTGATGGACATCGGGGCTTTTTCCATAGTTTGGCTATTGTGGACATTGCTGCTATGAACACTGGGGATTGGGGTGCAGGTGCCCCTTTAGATCACTACATTTGTATCTTTGTGGTAAATACCTTGTAGTGCAATTGCTGGGTCTTAGGGTAGCTCTATTTTCAACTTTTTTTTTTTTTAAAGATTTTATTAATTTATTTGAGAGAGAGAGAAAGTGAGAGAGAGCAGGTCAGAGGGAGAAGCAGACTCCCCGCGGAGCTGGGAGCCCGACACAGGACTCAATCCCGGGACTCCGGAATCATGACCTGAGCTGAAGGCAGTCGCTTAACCAACTGAGCCACCCAGGCGCCCTATTTTCAACTTTTTGAGGAACCTCCATACTGTTTTCCAGAGTGGCTGCACCAGCTTGCATTCCCACCAGCAGTGTAAGAGGGTTCCCCTTTCTCCACATCCTCACCAACAGGAGAGAGAGAATCTTAAGCAGGCTCCATGCCTAGCACGGAACCTGATGCGGGGCTCGATTTCACAACCTTGACTTTGTGACCTGAGCCAAAATCAAGTCAGACGCTTAACTGAGCCACCCAGGTGCCCCCAGGAAATTAACTTTTTAAAAAAATCTTCTGTGGTCTCAAATATGAAAAATTTTCTTAAAAGGTTTAAAAACCGGGCACCCCATGCTTTTGATGGAGATTCTGGGCAAACGAGTTAGAATTTCAGGCAGCTGCGTGGACTCTGGCTCTGCTCTGGGGTGACGGGAAATAACTAGGTCAGGAGGCCACTGACCACAGTGGCACTTGCTCCCAGAATCCCTAAGACTAGCCCTCACGGGGCACGTGCATGCTCAGCAGTTGAGGACTTTGCTTACGGGGGGAAAGCTGGGCCACACGGCACCACAGGGACATGCCGAGGCCTTCTCCTTTCAGATACGACGTGGAGATCGGCTCTTCCACCAGCATAATGGGGCCCAGCATCCCAGGCAGGACTCGGGAAGTGCTCGTCAGCCACCTGGCGTCTTACAACATGTGGGCCCTACAAGGTCTGCGTGCTGTTTCCCCGTGGGCCTGGGAGGGCGGCACGAGTCTCATTGGCCTGGCTCGAGTCACATGCCCATCTGTCAACCAGTCCCTGCACCTGGGGCTGAAGTCCTCTGACAGGCCCGGTTCGGGTCAGGTGCCCCACCCCGGGCAGGAGCAGAAGAGGGCCCCTGTGGAAATCGGAATGCTCTTTGGGAAGAATGGGGAATGGATACAGAGCCGGCCAGAAAATATGTGTTCCCCATGACCTTCGTCCCCCACCTAGCACTTCTGTACCTCTCTAGGGCTGCAGGGGCTCGCAAAGAGTAGGTCTGTCTTGGGGTGGGGGTGCCCTGGATCCTGATCTGACTTGTGTCCCTGCAGGGATTGAGTTTGTAGTGACCCAGCTCAAGTCCCTGGTGCTGACCTTGGGCCTGATGGACCTGCACCTGACCGTGGAGCAGGCCGTGCTGCTGTCCCGCCTGGAGGAGGAGTACCAGGTGAGGAGCCGCTGTGGCCCCGGGCCCCGCCTCTCCCCTCCCTTGTTCAGACTAACTGAGGGCAGGGGCGGGGGGCGGGGGTGGGCTAGCTAGCCCATCTAAAATGTTTTTATGTAGATTTGGCCTTCCTTTCATGACTTTCACGCACGTGCAGAAACCAAAACTCAGGGCCCGTATTGTCAAGAAGCAGTGATACAACATAACGGTAGTAAGCGCCACTGTGTTCCGACATGCTTAGCTCTGCCCTCATCGCCTCGCCGCTTCTGAACAGCCTGGCCAGGTGGAGGCCGTTGTTATCCCTATTTTACATGGGGGAAACTGAGGCACGGGGTCACACCCCTGGAAAATGCTGGAGCCAGAGTTTGGAGCCGGGTCTAGCCGACTCCAGACCGAGGCGGTCACCACAGTGCAGATAGAGGTTCACGGGTAGCTCAAGATCATCTGCTTGCACGCATGCACGGTGGGCCCCGCCAACACGACGAGGAGCCGCGTGCGTGCTCTCACGGAGGCTACGCTAAGCTCCGGCGCCCTGACTCACACTGCGGGTCATCTGGCTGGCAGAACGCACGTGGGGGGGCTGCTGTTTCTACAGAAGTTTTCATTTAGTGGGTTTGAAATTCATACGGTTTTGCTACACTGTCATTTGCATTTTTTAACTCTGAGAATTATGGCGTTCTCTGCAGTCTTTTTACTGTTTTTTCTCCAACCTCAGAAGGTTAATTGCTATTACAAATCGGCTCCTAGCATGATGAAAACCCTTTTGTAATGACATTATTTCCTAAGTCCGTCGAGTCATCTGCTCAGAAAAATGCCAGGGGAAAAAACTGTTTCTCTACCGCAAAAGAGGCTAGCTCGAAACAATGAAATGGGCAGGGGGTGATTTGTGGGGGGGACGAGGGTTGTAGGAGGCAGGGAGCGAGGAAACCTTCTCTCCCGTTGGGGCTCAGTGTTTTAGGCCCCGAGCCGGGCCCTTGTTCTCTGACTGAGGTTCGATCCACCCAAAACGGGACTTACCTGTTCCCTCCAAGTATAAAATACTCCTCCTCTGACACATCACAGTCGTCCACATGGATACAGTGGCTTGTGTGGCGTGGCAGATCCCGGGTGCCCGGACGGGCTGGGGTGGCTGGGCCTCTGGCCAGGGAGGGGCCAGCAGGGTCTGTCTGGAGTCCCACTGGCATCTGGACAGCCACGCCATGAGTCTGGGGCTCTTCCCTCCTGTTGCTGGAGCCCTGGGGAGAGAGCCCGCGAGCCTGCTCCAGCGCGCAGAGCCCCGTTTTCTGGAACACTGCAGCTCCCCCCGGGGAGTCAGAACTGAACCGGCCATGTGGCCTTCGTTGATTTATCCCACCCACGCGGGGAGGGGGGCAGGGGGGCTACTGCAGCCCAGCCGGGTGAGGCAGCTCGCAGAAGATGACATTTTGCAGGCGGCTTCACCCCAGCGTGCACGTGGCACCCCACCCCGGGAAGATGCACGTGTGGTTTGGAGCCGGGCCCACCCAGCGGTTTGGGTGCTCACAGGCCCTGGGCCTGGACTGCCTCGCTCCCAAGCTGTCGGCGCTCCATCGGCCTGGGTGCCTGCTCTGCCCACCCGAGGGTTCTCCCCGGCTGCCTCCCCTGCGTGGGTCTCGGGTTTTGGCAAGGTCGGGCCCCAGTCCCGCCCCGAGCCCAGCTCTGGGGATGGGATGTGGCTGTGGCTGGGAGGCGGCCGGGTGCCTGCCAGCCACGCAGCAGCCTGTCCTGTCCTCCCCTCAGATCCAGAAGTGGGGCAACATCGAGTGGGCCCACGACTACGAGCTGCAGGAGCTGCGGGCGCGCACGGCCGCCGGCACCCTCTTCATCCACCTCTGCTCGGAGAGCGCCACGGTGAAGCACAAGCTGTTGCAGCAGTGAGCCCGGGCCCACGGGGCCCCCGGCATCGGCGTCGTTTTCCCGTGCCCCCCAGGACCCGGAGTGGCTGTGGAGGTCGGCTCGAGTCAAGGCCGGCCGCCCCTGCCCCCGCAGGCAGCGAGCGAGCCGGACAAGCATACGAGCAGCTTTCTCTCAAGCTGGCTTTATTAAATACCTCTCTGCCCTGGAAATGCGTGGAGGCCTGTTTTCGTTTGCGCCTCTCCTCTCCTCCATTCCTCTTGCCGCGTCTGGGCCTCACCAAGGGCAAACGGCTTCCCTCCCACGGCACGTCCTGCTCTCCGCTGCCCGGGGCCGGGAGCCTCACACAGCTCTGTGCGGCCCTCAGCCTGAAGACTTTTTTCCTCCCCTGGTTTTTTAATCAAACGGTCTTTCAAAAGGGAGTCCTTTTTGTCCTAAGCTGGTTATTTCTATTTGTTCCTAGTATTTTAGAAGCAAGCATTGACTCTTGAGAATAGAAAGTATAGGGGAGCGCCTGCGTGGCTCAGTCATTAAGCGTCTGCCTTCGGCTCAGGTCATGATCCCAGGGTCCTGGGATCGAGCCCCGCAGCGGGCTCCCTGCTCAGCGGGAAGCCTGCTTCTCCTTCTCCTACTCCCCCTGCCTGTGTTCCCTCTCTTGCTATGTCTCTCTCTGTCAAATAAATAAATAAAATCTCAAAAAAAAAAATAAAATAGAAAGTATACATTGTTTGTGGGTTAAAAGCCCGGGCAGGCAGGGCAAGGCCGCCTGCCTTGTAGGTGTCCTGCTCGGGGAGCCCCGAGTGTCCTCCCGACTCAGCCCCTCGCTCCACCCTGGGTGGCCGGTGCAGTCTCCTGGGGCCCATGCCGGGTGCTTCTCCACACTTCCACGTGCTCTCCTTGAAGCCCCGAATGCTCAGACGACGTACTGTCACCTCCCCACGTCACAGACGGAGCTCAGGCTACAGAGGTGACATGGGAGGGAGGCCCCACCTGTGCTCTTAACCGCCAGAGGGTCGGCTGGCCCCTGCGGCCAACCTTAGAGACGCAGGGAGCCATGGCCTCCGCCTCGGTGGGCCGGCCCAGGTCCCACAGCTCTGCTGCCGGCTGCGGCCTCTCCTGCGTCCCTCCTCAGCATGCGGAGGAGAGAAGGGCTCAGTCCACGGCAGCCTCCTCCGCCTCCTGCTAGAGGCCTGCCCTGGGCGAATCAGCCGAGACGGCGGGCACACAGCCGACACGAGGGTCTAGCCCACTGGCAGCGTCCTTGGAAGCCACTCCCGGTGGACCAGTCAACTGCAAGGCCAACTGATCATCTTGGACTTTTTCTCCTGCACATACGTGATTAGGAGTTCTGATGGTTTTTTGTTTTTTTTTTAAAGAATGGCGAAAAGATGGGGGCACCCGGGTGGCTCAGTCGGTTAAGCAACCGACTCTTGGTTGTAGCTCAGGTCATGATCTTGGGGTCGTGAGATCGAGCCCCTCACTGGGCTCTCTGCTCATTGGGGGGGGGGATCTGCTTCTCTGCTTCTCCCTCTGCTCTTCCCCCCAGCTCATGTGCTCACTCTCTCTCAAATCACTAAGTAAATCTTAAGAAAAAAGAAAAAAGAATGGAGAAAAGACGACGGGGTCCTTTATTTTTCTCTACATTTGCAAGTCTTCCCAGGGGTTGGGAAAGACTGGTGCTGGGGGAAGGAAGGGTTGTGGGTTGAGAGACTCCCAGTACCGCCTGCGAGGCGGTCAGGGACATGTGCAGTGCCTGCGCCCTGCAACGGCCCGCAGCTGGGTTCCGAAGGACGGTCTGGGCAGGCACGGCCCTAATCTATGACGTCACTGCATTCCAGGTTGTCCAGTTCATTCTGCATGTGGTCGATGTACTGATTGATCTCCTTCACTCGCCTGCGGTTCCTCATGATCTCATCCTTGTGGATCTGGGGGGTGAAAGCAAAGCCCCAGGTCCTTAAGTCAGAGAATTTGCCGATAGCCCTTCCCCGAGTACAGTCTGGGGAAAAGGAAGTCGTTCTTTGAAATTTGCATAGTTGCATCCCTCCTTTACTTTGAAGTCTCCGCGTTCTGCTCATCTCCGTCTTTGAGGCAGGCGTTAGGGTGGGTTGGCGTGTGGGTTCTAAAGTCTGTCTTCAGCGTGGAATTCTTCCATCCCTAATTGGGCTGTATTTCGTGTTGCCCAGAGTATGTGCTCCCAGGGGAAAATGGCCGCTGTCTCTCTGGCTTGTAGCTGGAGAAGCGGGTGCAGCCTCCCAGACCCTTCTAGACCGGGGTTACGCCCACTCACCACGTCCACCAAGTGTGTACACCACGAGTTGGTCCTGGTCACCAGCTCGTCTTCTCGATTGTCGATCTTCAGGAGGTGGATGTCATGTGACGCCCCGACAGCGTTAACAATGGTGTCTTTGTCGACAAAAAGCTGGCGAGCAAGAAAGATCCAATGAGTGTGTGTGTCACGTTCCCTGCCCCCAGGCACGCGGTCAGAGGGCTGAGGAGAAAGGGGACAGCCCAGTGTCCCCTGGCTGGTGGGGGCAGCTGTCTGGCGCCCAGTGCGGCGCCCACCTTGGTATCCCAGCATTCTTACAGCTCATCTTCCAGGGACGACGCCTCCCAGACCCGAGCCGAGACAAGCGCTGCGGGAAGGGCCCACCGAGGCACTGACTTTGAAATACTAGTTGGGAGTGTGTTTCCTTCAGGGAGGAGGCGGGTGGCTGGTCCAGAGGTGACCTCCCTCTGCTCCCACTGTGGTTCCGTCTTGCTAGCCCTCAAGTCTGATTTGCCTGACACCTGCCGGCCGGGTGCGAAGTGTGAGGCTGGCTGAGGGTCTCGGGGCTCCTCTGAGGACAGAAGGCCCTGTGAATCCATGGCTGCTCGCCCCACCTTGTCTCTCCACTGCCCCTCACGTTAACCCAGTTGAACTTGGATTATACTTGGGGTCTCCTGCCTTCTTGCTCTTGACCTTGTTTTCTGCCTTGTAAAAAGTTGTTGAGAATGCCCACCCTCTACCAGGCCTGGCTGGTTCTAGGTGTCCACACTATGGCTGTTGGGTAGCTGGGACACTTGGAAATCAAGCGGAATCATTTCCCAGAGCAGGGCGAGGCTGGGGGAGCACTTAGCAAGTGTTGCTTATGCTTTGAAGGAAAGGCAAAGGACCTGAATTTCTATGTCACTGAGAAGACTGTAAGCAGATAAATACTTGGTTAACTTAATAGTCTTTAGTGTTTAACTTAATAGTCTCCAAAATATGTTCTGTGGAATCTTGAGATATTAGTATTTCTGAAAAAACAAACAAACAAAAACCCCCAAGAAAACCAAAATGTTTTCTTTGGTCAAATACATTTGAGAAAGCCTTGCATAGCCTAGGCCCCTTCTGAATTTTACTGTGTACAAAACAGAGAAAGCTCTGAAAAGTAGAAACTCTTTTAACTTTCTCTCTCTTGGTTTGCCAGTTTCTGTGGCCACAGACTTCTTTTCAGAGAAATGCCCGTGAGTACCTTGCGGGGTGGTGGCTTTCCACAGAACTCCACGGAGGGAAGGCAGGCTGGCTGACGCAGCTGATGCTAGCACAGCCGCGTGGGAGAAATGACAAGCATGGAGATCTTCCTGTGTGCAAGAGGGCCCGGGGCCAGACTCTGGGAAGGGCTCAAGGCCGTGTACAGCCTGCCTGCCCCTGAGCTTCAGGCAGCCTGCTCAGGAGCGCGTCCTGGGGATCTAGAAGTAGCCACAGCCACTCATCACGACAAGGGCCTGCTTCTTCATTTTTAAAAAGGGTCATGGCGGGTCTCCTAGGCTCCTGGCTTCCTGAGCCGCCCCCCTACCCCGGGCCTTGCTGGACTTCACGGAGGTGAAGACACAGCCCTCAAGACACATTTGTTTCAAAGCAAATTCTTGCAGGGGGAGGGGGGGAAGGGGACACGACTTTTGTTACTTGAGCACAGTGTCTGGGGACTTGCAGGTCCTCTCTGTGGCCTGGGCCTGAGCGTGGGCCCCGCCACTGCCGCTGGACGCCCACGTGGATGTTCAGAGCACCCGGGGAGCAAGTCTGACCGCCCTCGGCCCCCTGCACGTGGCAGCGGCTCGTCGAAGCACAAGGCTCGCTGCCCTCGGCCCCAGCGGAGGGGACGGGCGGTGCGCTGGCCGCCACACTGACCTTGCCACGGGCACCTGTGGCTGCCAGCGCCGCTCCCGTCCCCCCTCCCTGCCAGCTCCCCACTTCCTCCTGCTGCTTTTCCTTCCAAAGCGCCGGAGGACTTCAAAAGACAGATTTGGCCCGAACTGTGGCGTGAGCGGATCACAATCACTCGCCTGAATGAGAGGAGTTTTCAAGAGATAAACAGTCTCCTCCGTGAGACTTTTTATCACGATCTGCTCCTTGATGATTAGATAAGAGAAACCCTGTTTTTTCCTTCACTGAGGGCCCTGTTCACGCATCCGGACATCCCTGTCTCGCCACAGGCTCTGGTCAAATGGCCTGGGTTCACACCACAGCTCTGCCACTTACACGCTGTGTGTCTTTGGGCAGGTTACTCTCGTCTCTGTGCTTCAGGTTTCTTGTCTGTAAAAGGGGACCGTGACGGTACCTATTTTACTGCGTGGATGTGAGCATTGAAGGAACACGTGTCCGGTGTTTCTCAGATGGCTGGCCCTCGGGAGGCCCTCAGTGAATGCCAGCTATTTGTTGTTGTAATTACTTCTTACAGTCACGGCATCGTTTCCCCCCACCGAGAACAACATGCCCCATTTTGTTGCTTAAATGTAAGGAGAACTCGGGGCGCCTGGGTGGCTCTGTCGGTTAAGCATCGGACTCTTGATCTCAGCTCAGGTTTCGATCTCAGGGTTGGGAGTTCAAGCCCTGCATTGGGCTCCACAGTGGGCGTGGAGCCTACGTAAAAAAAATAAATAACTAAGGAGACCTAAGCCACGGTATCGAGGTCCTGGTGACATCTCTCGATGCGACTGCAGGCATTCCCCAAAGGACAGAGCTCACCCTGGCCGCGGGCTCCGCTGGTGGCCCCATGAGGCCTCAAGGCCAGTCCTGCCAGCAAGCCCAAGGCAGAGCCCCATTTACCCTAGTGCCCGGGGCCACAGGGCCACAATGAGTGTCTACCGTCTCTCAGGCTGGAGTTTGATTCCAGACTCTGGTCCTCCCCAGCACGGTCACCTTGCGTGGCTTACCAGACGTCTCTAAGACGCAGCCTTACCCGATTTTCCCATCCGTAAACTGCGAATGCTAACAGTCCTACTTCTGTGGGGTTCTTTGGGGGACATAAAGGAGATCCTAGTGAGCCTCAGACTCCCGTGCCCCGACAGCGGCGAGCCTGCAGTGTGTGGAGCTGCGCGTCGCCAGCCACAGTGGCCGCCCCCACTTAAGTCGGCAGGTTACTGAGCATTCCTGGAACCACACGAACAGGCATCACACGGCGCCAGGCAGAGTCATCCTGGCAGGAGAGAGGGCTGGCCACTGGAAGCACCAGTCCAGCCTGCTTGTTTGCCACTGAGTTTTGGGGCCCGTATTTTTCTGGCCTAGTTGTTAGGAAGGGATGCTTCAGTCCTGTGCCCTCTGAGTGTCACACACCTGGGAGGCGTGCCGTGAGGGAACTCCATGACCCCTCGATGGTCCGCCTGGGGGATAACAGAGTGGGCTCTTGGGGACGGCCTTATTTCGGGGCTCAGGGGAAGTGACCTCTCCTTGTGTCTGGTCAATAGCAGCATATGGCAGGGGTTTAGGGAGGGAGGGCTGGCAACACGGCGGGCCTGCCACCACGCTGCTGCCCCAGGCCTCTGTCTCAGCACCCCGACAAAGGAGGTGGGAGTCGGGACAGCTGGTCCCTTCCGCGGGACTTAGCCAGCGCCTGACAAAGAGCGGCTTCGAGAACTCAGGGCACTTCCGCTGGGCTGTGGCTGTGCCTCGCGAAGGACATGGCAGCGAAGAGGCCATCCCTGCCTTCCCCGTGAGCCTGGATTCGCTGTGAATAGTCACATAAGCAAATCAACACATGCATCATAGCTTCAAACCGTAATAAGGGTTCTGACAGCGATAAATGGGGTGTGTGATACAGAGACAGTGAGCGGCTTTCCAGGCAAGCGATGAGGGAAGGCCTCTCCGAGACACTGCCGTTGGAGCTGAGAGCTGAACAAGGACAGGCCAGACACCCGGAGACCTGAGGGAAGGGCTTGTCTGCTGGGTGGACTATCAAATGAAAGGAGCAAGCCTGGGAGCTTGGGGAATGGCTCCGAGGCTGGGGCGAGGGGGGAGGCGGCTGAGGCAGGCAGGCCAGGCACGAGGGTCTGGTGGACTACGGTAGTAAGTGAAGCGTTGGCTCCAGGGATCATGCGAGGCCCTTACCGTGTGTTGTGCAAAGATTGGTGAGGTCTGGGTTTTCTAAGGATCTCTGGCTGCTGCGTGGAGAACAGCCTAGAGGAGGCTAGTGAGGAGGCCAGTGGTCCAGGCAAAGGACAATGTGGCTTGATCTGATCCAAACATGGAGATGAGAGAAGCTGAGAAACGGGGAGTGGGACGGATGATGAAGGAAAGAAAGCAGGCTCCCCACAAGGATCTGGCCTGCGTCCCTCCCCAGAGACATAACACACACCGGGCACTGGACCCCAATGCAGGAGACCCGGACAGCCTCCCAGGTGAGCGGCCTCAGGAGCTCGGGCTGACTGCTGATGTGGGACTACCCATCACTGGACGTGCTGGCAGCAGGTGGAACAGCAATGGGTGGCTCAGAGATGGTGCTTGGGCCCTTCCAACACCTAGTAGTGTGGCCTACCACAGACACACGAGGGTGAGGAAGACCTGCCTGTGAAATCCCAGAACTTAACCTCTATTTGCAACTGCCTCTCTCAGAAACTTCCAGAAGCCCCACAGAAATGACTGGAAACCAACTTGTTGGTAAATTGAAACCACTTAATTATCATGAGCTCCTCTTTAGCTGCTCCCCACTGAGTGCCCACCAGGTGTTTTATTTGTTGGCCTGCTTCATCAGCCAACCACCCTGCAAAGTTATCATTATGGTCTCTTTTGCAGGTGAGGAAACAGGCCTTAAGGCTTATGGGAGCCACAGACGGCAGGGGCGGGCGCTGGGGCCTCCCGTCTGGCTCCTGAGCCGGCCCGCCTTGCGCCCAACCCCACCCACTCCCCTCGCCCCCGCCCACCGGACCCTAGCCCCGCCCAGCGCGCCCACGGCCCCGCCCACAGTGCTCACAGCGCGCACGTCATCAGGCAGGTCCTCGTCCAGCTCGCCCTTCAGGATCTTTTCCAGAGTATTGATGGAGATCTCCAGGAGCTTCTCGTGGTGGTGGTTCTCCAGGTCCCGGCACTGGGCCATGGTGCAGCCAAGTTAAGCAAAGGCTAGGGGCAGAGCAGGCCAGGTGCCTCTGCAGACCCTCAAAGGGCCGGGCCATTTCCTCCAGACTTTGCAGGGCGGAAGGGCATCCCTGGAGGTGCCGGTGCCTTACCACCTTCACAGCCGGTCGTACACATGCACAAAACCCCAGGGCCAACCAACCAACCAACACACACACACACACACACCTGGTCATCACTGCCCCTTGGCCCTGGGTCCCCTCAGAACCCCTCGATCTTCTCCATCTCTCCCTCCCACCGCCTCCGGATTGGACGGCAAACCAAGTCCTGATCTCCTCATTCTAGCCCTTTTTCCCCACAGCAGCCAGTGAGTTCTTAATCATGTAGCTAGATGGGACCTCATCCTTCCCATGTTCGTGGCTCTCCAGGAGCTTCCCACTCTATCACGGCCTCCCTTGGAACTGAATCTCCCTCAGGGCCTCAGGGCCTTTGCACAGGCTGCCTCTTCTGCCTGGAATGTCCTCCCCACTTTTCTGCCTTGTACCTCTGGCCTACACTCATTCTCAGAGGACCCTCCCTCAGGGAGGCTCCCAGCCCCCAGTCTCTGCTTACTTCCTGCCTCCATAACTTCTGTCTCCTTGCCGGACTGTGGGCCCAGGAAGGCAGGACCAGGAGGTTACTTCTGGGGTAGAGCAAGCACAGCAGTTTGTGCCCCTCCTCCCCTGTCATCCCTCAATGCAGGGGTCCTGAATTCGGGTAGCAGGAGGGTTGGTCACGCCCCAGATGTTGGCTCCTAATCCTGACATTTAACCCGACAATCTCATTATAAAGGATTTGTCAGTGTCTGCACCGTGGATGTGGCCCCACTCCCAGGCCATGTGTACTCCCAACACAGGAGGCGGGCAGGGATTCTGGGGTGTGGTCTCCCTGTGAGCACCACTCACTTGAGAACGAATATGCCAGGGCTTCAACTGCAAACGGGGTCCCACGCAGCAACCTGGCTAGGCACCCAAACCTCTACTCTAACAAGGCACCATTGTTCTGAGGGTCAGGGAAACTCCCTCAGACCCTGTAGAACATTCTTTGAACATTCCGAGTAGTTGCCAAATCTCCATCTTTTGAAGGCAAGCTTCTTCCTTGGTGAAAAATGGGAGGTTTTACCTTCCTCTAATCTCAAAGGTGGAGAGTCCCACTAAATGTTATCTTGGGATGGGCTTGCTGGCACCTGGACGCAAGCAGAGATCATTCTGTACATCAAACTGGGGCTCGGGTATTTCTGGTAAAGACTGAAGTATGATTATAAAGTGCTGACATTTTACTATCTCTGCCAACCTGTTTAGGGCACTGGTGGCAGTGAGAGGGGGTAGGTGTGACCCAAAGGTGGCCACTTGGAAGGGGACTGCACTTATTTGCATCTTGCTTAGTTCGTGAAAGAGCTGTACCCTTCTCTGCCTTTTGGTAAAAATGCCAGCGCTAGGGTGCCTGGGTGGCTCAGGTCATGGTCCCAGGGTCCCGGGACTGAGCCCCATGTCAGGCTCCCTGCTCAGTGGAGAGACTGCTTCTCCCTCTCCCTCTGCTCCTCCCCCACCCTGCTCAGGCTCTCTCTCTGAAATAGATGAATAAAATCTTTAAAAAAAAAAAATGCAAGTGCCCCTCCCCTGGTTCCCCTGGAGGAGCACTGATGTGGGCCAGGAGCACCTCCCCATGGAGGGTCATCAAGAAAAGGATATAGGCTCTGGACATTTTCAATAAAAAGTGCCACCAAGTCCATGATGTTCCTTTCAAACATGTTTATAGTTTCCTGGAAATGATAAAGATCACAGTTAACATGAATATTTAGACATGAACTCAACTCACCTAGCATCGAACAAAAGGATGATCTGTAAAACTTAGCAGGTGACTCCTCCAATCCCAGACCTTCAGGGTAAAGACCAACCACCTTGACCTTCCCAGGTAGATGTCTACAAACTGGCCCTCTCCCCTGACCTCTTTCTCACAGCTGTGTTACTCTCCAGGCACTTCGGCTTACTCACCACCCCCTGAAAGTTTAATGCAAAGCTTTCTTCAGGTCTTTGCACGTGCTGGTCCCTCTGCCAGGAATGCTTGTCCTGGTCTTTCCCTCCCACAACCCTCACGTACACACACAGAGCTAACCACCTTTGGGCTTCTCAGTGGCATCTGTCCATCACCTCCAGAGAAAACAGGGGAGAAAGTCGCTAAGAACCACACTGCCTGGGTCACTATCCCAGCTCTACCACTGTGTCTAACTTCCTTGGGCCTCCACGTCCTCATCTGTGAAATGGGTTTCCTTTGTCATACCTGTCTCGCAGAATTGTGTTGATGTTTAAATGAGTTGCTTCACACAAAATGCCTTGCAAGGTGCCTCAGTAATGCTGGCCGTGACCCCTGACCTCTCACCACGAGTGCGGCTGTGTGTCTGGCTTCCACCTCCTCCCAGTGCACCCCCTCATTGCATCCCAGCACTTAGCTGGGCACGCAGGGCCTAAATGGGACTTGGGTGAGGGAACCATGGGAAATGTGATGGTGAGGTCTGCTCCCCTGTGACTGCCCCCCCTAGAATGGGTCATGGCCCGGATCGACCACAGACTCCCCGAGGGCCGCAGCAGGTGCTGAGGGCACCGGGAATCTACCCGAGTCTGAGGTCTATCTGCAGGCCGAGCTGCATTTTTCCAATGTGTGTAAACACTGTCGTAATGAATAAACATGGGGTCGTTGAAAAGCACGAGTGCACCTGACAGCTTCTTGGCCGCTGGTGATACCAGTACGCCCGAGCATGCACGGGTTCTGGGGAACTTCTGGGTGTCGGGAAGGGGCTGTCCCTGCAGGGAGAGGTCGGGAGCTGCTGCCTGAGCCTCCCCTGATGCTCCGTGAGCGGCCTTCCGCAGCGCTTGACCCTCCCCAGCGGGGAGCCACCATCTGCCATGTGCTGTGACAGGGAGATCTATCGGTGTCTGAGCTGTCACTTGACATGTGAGGAATTGATTAGGCACTATCTCTTGGCCCAGCCACGGCAGCATCCGATGAGGTTCGATTCATCACGGCCCTTCAGACTCCCGGCCTCGGCTGCCTTGTGAACACACGAGTCACTCGGGCTGTAAGGAATTCTAGAGAGCAGCGTGCTGGGCTTCCTGGACTTAGTGTTGAATTGCAGCCTCCTCGCCCGGCCTGAGATGCGGCAAACACAGGCTGCAATGCGGAGGAGCCTTTGTTTCATCCTACCATGGGGGGGAGGGGGAGGGGGGTAGCACTTTGTTTTTCAAGCGCCCAGACAGCTCCTTGAGTCTAATAAAAAAAACCTCTCCCCGCTGAGGCTCTGGGTTCTTCCAGGATAGGGGTGCATTCCAGAGGAATGAGCTCACCTCTCATGCGGCACAAGAATCACTTACGCTCTGAATGATTGAAATATATTAAAAGCAAACACAGGACTGATGAGCGAAGAAAGCTTTAGTCGGCCGTGCTGAGTCGTCGCACTGGACGTTTCCAGCAGAGGAGCACCCGGGAAGGCTCCGGCTCGAGTGCGGTTTTGCAGCTGAATTACTGTGTTCTTGCAAATGGGATGGGGAGGGCACCATCGCGCCCCCTCTGTGCCCCGGGGGCCCGGCCTCACCTCCAGCTGCTCTACCAACTGCATCTCCAGGGTCATGAGCACGTTGAACAGCTCCGTGATGTCCTCGCTGTATTCCGCTATCCTCGCCTCGATGTTGGTCAGGTCGGACTCCTCCCGAATGGCATTTAGACTCTGGAAACAAAAGCCTGTGCTTTAGGAATCCATGACTGAGTGTAATTAGTTAATGACAGGCGACAGTTGGTTTTGTGGCTAAGAACTTAGACTCTGGGGTTGGACCGTCCACGTTCAAGCGTCAGCTGGTCACTTGTCAGCTTCATGGACTTGTGGAAGCTACTTACACTCCCCGTGCCTGGAGGTAGTTGGAGCGGATGCTAGCACTGGTTAGTGAGGGCTCCATCCACGTGAGCTCTGGTTTTCGTTAGAGGTGGCTGGGCTGGGTGGAAGGAGCAATGGCTTCAGAATCAAGTGAACCTGAATTTGAATCCTGTCTGGGTCACTTATTAGCGGTGTGACCTCGAGTGTGCCCCCTTCGTCTCGAAGCTTTCCTCGTGTTTCCTCGTGTAAAGGGGGAGAGAAGTGTGTGTGTCACAAAGTCCTGGGGATTAGGCAGTATATATGTGAGCTCTTGACTCATAGCAGGGGCTTGGCCAACAGAGTCTTCAATAAAAGGTCTACAGCAGGCAGAGGTAGGGAGAGACACTGGAAAAAGGTCCAGTCCTTAGGAAACCAGTTGGGCCCACAGAGCACCCCAGAGCTGGACTGTTTGGAATGAGAGAATGCTCATGGGCTGGAAGGCACCCTGGGTTTCAAGCCTGGCACTGAATTCCAGCCAATCACTAACAAATGTCCTGGGGACTTGGCCACCAGATGCAATGTCAACTTGTTTCTGTTGCTATATGGTATTAGCTGGGAGGGAAGAAAGAGTAACTTGGCACAATTCAGTGTGATGAATGCTATTTATAATAATGGCTACCCCGTATGGAGAAAAATCAGATTCAATCCCTACCTCGAAACTTACATAAAAACAAACTGCCCACAGAGTGAAGATTTAAAGGCACAAAGTAAAGCCATCGAAGTACTAGAAGGAAAAATGGGTGGGTTTTAATAAATAATCTCAGAGTGGAGAAGTCCTTTCTAAGTATAACCAGAAAGACTTGATAAATTATACTAATTTAATCTAATGAACATTTTAGAAATTCTGAATGGTAAAAGCACCACAAACAGAAAAATGACAAGATGAACCACGAAGTGGGAAATATATTTGCAGCTCATTGCACTGACCCAGGGCTAACTTCTCAATCTATAAAGAGCTTCTACAAAGTAATGATTAAAAAAAAAAAAAAAAAAGGAGATATAGACCAAAAACCAAATAGAAAACATGGGTTAGGGCATATTATAAGAACAAAGAGTTCACAGAATAAGAAGTACAAATGCTTATGAAACATGCAATGTTTACCCTCACTTAAGGGAAAACAAACACACCCCAAGTGTGCCAGATTGGCAAAGACCAGAAGCCTGGGAACACCGGTCTGACAAGGAGCAGGCAAGCCAGGTATAGCCTCCGTGGAGCGCACCTGAGCCCAAACTAGCAGTAGTCACGCACAGTTCTACTTCCAGGACTTCGTCCTACAGATCAAATCTGCACCAACTTACCCACTGCGACACTGGTGGGAAGAGAAAAGATCGGAAAAAACCGAACTGTCCGTCAACAGCGGCTGGCTCATTAAATCACGGCTCATCCATGCAATGAGAGATTTTACAACTATTAAAAAAGGAAGCGACTCAAGTTTTGGAAGGATCTCTAAGCTGCAGAACAGTGCGGAAAAGTGCACGCTACGCTTTCACCACGCGCGCGTGCGCACATGCACACACACGCATGCACACACAGGGACTAGAAGCAGACGGACCGTACTCCCCAGTCTACAGCGATCGTTCTGTGCCCGTGCTTACTGCGCATGTACTGCCTGTCCAGTGACTCCCGGGTACCCTGAGTGCTGGTCACAGTTCCGCCCTGGCTCTGCTCCCCACTGGTCTCCCCACGACAGTTCCAGGAGGCAGTTACCCCTATTTCTCTAATGAGGAAACGGAGGCTAGCAGAGGGTCACTGGGGAGGGGGCCACATGAGCATTCCGCCCACCTGCCCGCTGACCCCAAGCTGTGCCCCACTGGGCACCGGGAGGGGGCTCTGAGGGAGCCCTGGGCCAGTGGGGGGTTGGTGGGGGGAGCACAGGACAAGCTCAGAGAGGTCCTGGGAGGAAACTCCCAGGCCGGGGCCTCCGGCTTATGGAGTCCCATGAGCTTCTAAGCTAGCGAGTCGGCTCAGCTTGGGCTGAGCATTGGAGGCTCCTGGGGAGCTTGGGAAAATCCCAGTGCCGGGCTGGGGGATCCGCCCCTTGTCGGGTCCCTGCAGAGTCTGGTGTCCCGGCTGCATGAGACCACTGCTCTCGGCTCTAGGAAAGGAGTGCTGAAGTTAGTTTGCTCATCCCAGGCGGCCTTTGACGGTGTCGCCATGATCGGGGCCACGGGGACTGGTGCCTTAGAAGCAGGGGGAGCTGGCGTGCTTGGAAGACCTCCACCCTGGACGACAGGGAGTCAGGCTTGGCGCCAGCAGGAGCACCGACAGTAGCCTGGCCCAGGTCCTGCTTCTCCCGGGGTTTGTTGCTGAGGGGGCGGCCTAGGCCTGGGGCTCCAGGAGGAGCCAGCTGGCTGGCGTCCAGACCTCCCAAATCCAGTGGCTTTGGGGACCAGAGAAATGTCAGGGAGGATGTGCCAGATAGGGACCGGGGGCCTGGAAATGTGGCTTGTCCAGAGGGGACAACTGCCACTGAGGCCCTGTAAACAACTGTCTCCAGAGAGGCTGGCAACCATAATTTTTCTGTGAAATCTTCACGTTTGGAATGTCAGCAGGATGTTCAAAACGTTTTAAAACCCTCTGCAGGCCAAACGAAACACACATGTGAGCCAAATGTGTTCCTCTGCTGCCAGATTTGAACTTGGGGTTGAATGCAGTAACACCTCTCCCCATAACCTGAGGAGGAGGGTCTCGAGAGTTAAATCACACGGAATGTGAGGTCACTGGTGAGGCCAACCAGAGAAGGGACTGCGAGCAAGGAGGTGAGGAGGGCGGGGAAGCACACTGGAGCCCATCGCCGGCCCCCTTATGTCTGAACGTAAGAGTTCCCAACCAGGAGTGGCTTCATGGGTCCCTTAAAGCCCCTGACACTGTAGCCAAGTGCTCACAGACTTGGTGTGTGGGGACAGTTGTTGTTTTTAATAATTTTTTAAAAATTTATTTTGAGAGCGAGCGAGCGAGCGAGAGCATGAGAGGGCAGGGGGAGAGGGAGAGGCAGACTGCCCGCTGACTAAGGAGCCCGATGCGGGACTTGATGTGGGGCTCAATCCCAGGACCTCGGGATCAGGACCTGAGCCAAAGGCAGATGCTTAACCAACTAAGCCACCCAGGCGACCCTACGTGGACAGTTTTTTTTTAAGAAATGGAAGGTCCATAGCTTTCCTTAGAGTCTTATGAAGATCTGTGATTTAGAACAAGAATCGGAAAAAAAAAAACACACCAAGAATCAGCCTTTAAAAATAATGCTAACTGGGGGCGCCTGGGTGGCTCAGTTGGTTAAGCATCTGCCTTCGGCTGAGGTCATCATCCCAGGGTCCTGGGATTGAGCCCCACATTGGGCTCCTGGCTCAGTGGGGAGTCTGCTTGTCCCTCTCCTTCTGCCTGCTGCTCCCCCTGCTTGTGCTCGCTCTCTCTCCCTCTCTGTGAAATAAATAAAATCTTTTTAAAATATAAATAAATAAATAAATAAATAAATAAAAAAAAATAACGCTAACTAGGGGCGCCTGGGTGGCTCAGTCAGTTAAGTCTCTGACACGTTTCAGCTCAGGTCATGATCTCAGGGTGGTGAGATCAAACCCTGCCTGGGGCTCTGCACTGGTGAGCGTGAAGCCCACTTAGGATTCTCTCTCTCCCTCTCCTTTCGCCCCTCCACCCCACGCACACTTGCACGTGCTCTCTCTCTCTAAAATAATACCAATACTAACTTAAAAGAAACAAGTCCCACCAAGCACACATGGCCGCTGCTTGGGCTGGGCCGAATGGCCTGGGGTTAGCAGGTCCCGAACAGCTGGGCCTGCTTCCTCAGCCGGAATGCCCTTCCTCCACCATCCCTGGCCCATTTCTCTTTGTCCTGTGAGCCTCAGCCTGATCAAGGCTCCCTGGGCTCCCCACTGCAGTGGGAGGGCCCGGGTCTGCACCCCGCGCCAGGTGGGAGCTCGCTAAGGGCAGGAGCCATGCCCAGAAGGGGTCCAGCTTCCCAGGACCAGGCACTGGGGAAGGGGGCGGGGCTCAGAAAGTGTCTGCTAAATGAATGAACAAAAGAGCAGTAGTATTGTCATTGTCATTGTAACAGGAGCGGCAACACTTATACCATTGTTAACAGTAATGATGACACTACCTTGAGCCCCGGGCGTGTTTTAGGTGAAGGAGGCCCACAGGCCTCACCCTGGGCTCACCCCTGGGTTCTACTGGAGCTGTGGCTGGTGGTGCCAGTGGAAGGCCAAACTTGCCTCTGCCACTGAGCTGTGTGACTGCTGGTAAATGGGGACAATGACCATGGGTCTTAGGGGTCGTCAGAGGTAGATGGTTCGTATCCCCAGCAGTGGGGCCAGGCCCGTGGGGTGGGGTCAGCATCCGGAGCAGGAGGCAGGGAGAGGACAGGGAGGGGCAAAGCCTACCAGCAAGTGCTTCTCCTCGAACTTGGCAATCCTGTGTTTGCCCTCCTCCTGGTTTTCCTGGATGGCCTCCTGGACACACTCATTGAAGGTGTCAAGCTCCAATTTCCGCTTCTCCCGCTGTTTCAAGCCATATTCGAAAATGTTCAGGCAGATGATGACGAATTTGTCCTTGTAGGTGAGCGGCCGTTAAGGAGGCTGCTGGCTGTCTTGGGGGCAGGCTGCTGGCGGGGTGCAAGACGGAGGTGGTGGTAGCTCCTGGCACGGGGCTGGGAGTTGAGATTCGGAGTCTAACATGGTGCTGGGGCATTTCCATCCCCAGCCTGAAGGATACAGGAACGGGACTGGCCTCGGGGAAGGAAGCAGGGGCCATGGGGTGGGGGGTGGGGGACCACAGAGCAGAGGGGAGGCATCCTGGGGGGCCTAAAGGGGCCGGGGAGGAGCTGGGAGCCCAGGGGGAGCCAGCCCCAGCCAGGGAGCTGAGTGGTGTGTAGCTCTGTCTTCTGCTGTGTTCCCTGGGGGGCACCTTTGTTGGGGGCCTGTGTTCATGCTCAGCTGCTGCAGGCGCGCTGAGGGAGCCTGCAGAGGTCAGGGGACCATAGGCCCGAAGCAGAGAGATCCAGGTTCAAGGCCCGGCTCTGCTGCTGCTTCTCCCTGGCAAGCCACTCCCCTGGCTTCCTCACCTGCAGCACGGAGTCCTTGAGGTCAGAGGTCAGGCAGGCTCAACAACCCAGCCAGGAGCCCGTCACCTTCTGCTTAGCCCCACCCTTTATAAAATGCTGGGTTTTTAAGAGAGAGTTTCTTTCTATCCGGGGATGGTACCATTATCTTGCCCATGATGACAAGTGCTAATCACATCTTCTGGGCTCCAGCCGGCTGGGGAAGAGGATGCAGGCTCTTAGCCCCACAGACAAGGGCTCAAATCCCAGCTTCTACCTGCATGACCTTGGACAAATCACCCTCTCCAAGTCTAGCTTCCCCAACTGTAAAATGGGATTCATCACAGGACCCATCCAGTGGGCAGCTGGGAAATTATAAACACGGTATATGAACCACACAGCAGAAACAAGTAAATACAGGTACTGAGGCTTAGTGCCACAGACACACACTTCAGTTTTCCCTCTTGGACAACCTGGCTTGTGGACCACAGTGGACCCTGTGCCACGCTGATCGGAGACTCACTGTGTCCTCTGAAATCTAGACAGCCTTTCCCCCAGGCCGAGCAGAAGGGGACCTGCCCCCTGCTGGCTGGTGGTGTGGGGCCCAGGCTCTGGCAGAGCAGGCAGCCGTGAACTTGGAAGGATATGTCTGCAGGAGCTCACCGACGCCGGGCAGGTAGGCCAGCTTGTTGCCCTCTACGTCCTCGCTGTACATGCTGTCAAACAGGAAGGAGCCGTTCAGGTGCTCGACGAACGCGGCCTATAATCAGAAACACAGCGGGCTCGGGGGACTCGGACTCATCTCAGAGGCCCTGGCAAGGGCTTGGTGGGCCAGGCGCCACACTAGGCATCGGGGGGACTGGACACTGTGCGGAGAGTGGAGGAGGGGATGCCACCCTGGGGCTTCAGCCCTCGAAGAAGGCAGGGCAGGGCAGGGCATGCCGGGCCAGAGGCTGGCACGTGCAAAGGTCCTGAGGCACCAACTGAAGGTGGCACATGGCTTGGTCTGGCTGGAGGAAGGGGTGCAGGCTATGCGGAGGGAGGGGTCCAGGGCCGTGCTGGGGAAGAACTCAAACCTTCCTGGCTGCCAGGGAACTGCCCAAGGAGTTTAAGAAAAGGAGCTGCTCTATTAGATCGTTGCCCCAGGCCCTCGTGCTCGAACCCCGGCCTGCTGGTGAGGAGATGAGGCAGGTGGAGTCCAGGCCGAGCTGGAGCTGGCTCTGGGGGCAGGTGGCGAGCAGAGCAAGGCAGGGACAGGGCGCTGGCCTATGGATGATGGACACGCTCCATGAGAGTGGGGAGAGAGTGCCCGGCATACGTCCTCCATCAAGACAGGTTTCCAGGGCCTGGGCCCTGCAGACTCTTATCGCATCGGGACCATGAGCCGTGGCCGGCGTCCTGGAGCCAGGGCAGGGCGAGGCGGGAGGCCGGGCTCCTCCCGGCAGCGTACCTTGTGCTTCTCCAGCTCCTCCTGCCGGGCCAGCTCATCATCCAGCCGGGCCTGAATCAGGTTCTCTCGGTGCTTCAGCTCGTCGATGCTGTACTGGTACTTGCTCTCTGCCAGCTCTTTCTGAGGAGGGAACGCGGAGCGGCACTGTTCCCGGGGCACGGTCGGACCCTCCCCGCCACGCCGGCCTCTGCCGTCCCGTGGCCCCTCTAGTGTGGGTGGGGTGTGGACAGCCCCCTAGCGAAGGCTATGTGTGCAAGAATGGCTTGCTTCCTCGTGGCCTTTTCCAAGTATTCTGAGTCTAAGGGAAATTAGGGAAGGACCTGGAAGATGGGGAAAGGCAGCACAGGCAGATGGAGGATCTGTGGGACACATCCGGGGGCAGGGGCCACAGGCCACAGTGACGTGTGCCCCCAGCTCTCCACAGCAGGTGTTCTGGCTCTGGGATGCACCATGGGAGAGAGAGGTCAAATGAGTTACCTGAGTCACAGGCCTGGTGACAAGGGCCTCAGACCTTGGCTCTGTGCCCTGCCCTCTTGGCTCTCCTCCTACCCCTCCTGCTCATCCCCCTGTAGCCCCCACAGGGCTCAGTCCTCCCCCTTCTTGGCTCACTCTACACACCCCAGGTGATCTCACCAGCACTAAGGCGCCAAGCACAAGCACGTCTGATCGCTCCATTCTCAGACGACACTCTGGTCTTTACGTTCAGCCCAGACCCTACCTCTGAGAGCCAGACGGAGCTGCCTCAAGAGCACCGCCGACTCACCATGTCCAAGATGGACCTCTGTCCTCCCATGGTCCCACGGGGGTGGGCGGCCCCCAGCCATCCAGCTCCCCAGCCGGAGACCCGGAGACCTCCTGGACCCTCCCCTGCCCATCAGACCCTGGCAGCACCCGGGCCTGTCCCTGCTAGCTCCTGATCACGTCTCACCGTCCTCTCTGGCCAGGACCCCTGGCTTAGCCCCCCGCCTAGTCTGCAAAGTCCCCAGCAAAGAGCCAGAGCAATTCTGTGCAACGCAAATCCCATCTTGTGAGTCCCTTGCTTCCCTTGTAGGACTTCCTCTTAGGCGTAGGGTGATGACGAGCTCCTGCCGTGGCCTGCAGGGCCCCTGCCTGCTGCCCTCTCTCACTCCTGAACACTATATGGATCATTGTAGTTTTGTGCCTTAACTTGGGCCTTGGCTGCAAAGGGCTTATATTGCAGAGTTGAAATCCTTCTAAAGATCTGCTATTCGGGGGCACCTGGGTGGCCCAGTTGGTGAAGTGTCTGCCTTTGGCTCAGGTCGTGATCCCAGGGTCCTAGGGTTGAGCCCCACATAGCATGGGGCTCCCTTCTTAGCAGGGAGTCTGCTTCTCCCTCTGCCCCTCCCCCCTTCCCCCTGCTCATGCGTGCTTGTACTCTCTCACTCTCTCTCAAATAAATAAAATCTTTTAAAAAAGATGTTATTTGGGGCGCCTGGGTGGCTCAGTTGGTTAAGAATCTGCCCTTGGCTCAGGTCATGATCCCACAGTCCCGGGATTGAACCCCGCATGGGGCTCCCTGCTCAGTGAAGAGCCTACTTCTCCCTCTGCCCTTCACCCCACTTGTGCTCTCTCGCTCTCTCTCAAATAAATAAATAAAATCTTAAAAAAAAAAAGATGTCATTCATTGAGCTGCATGTTTATATTGTTTTCTTATGTATTGATACTTTAATAAGGAAATTTAATTTTTTAAAACTCTCTAGTATCTGAGCCCTCCTCTCCTTTCCATTCCCCCAGGCCCTGCCCTCTGCCTCTCTTCCTCCCATCCCCCTGTCCCACATCTTTCCGGCCCCCGTACTCCACACCAGTCCCCGTATCCCTGAACTGCCGACCACATCAGGAATTCTGCTGAACACTGCTCAGGGCTCCCCACGGGCCTTCACCTTCACCTGGATAAGTCCTAAACCCCAACATGGCCTTGCTGCCCCCCCCCATAGAGCCCCGCAAGCTCACAGCCCCTGCCCATTCTGTGTGCTTTGTGGGGGCTGTCCTCCGTTCCCCTGCATTGAGGGGAGGGCCTGCCTTCAGGCACAGTCCAGGGCCTCGACTTAAAAGTGGCCTGATGAAAACGGGGGGAGCCCTGCAGGAGAGCTCCACAGAGCTGAGAGGCACCTCAAGAGCCTGCCCTTGCACATTTGTCCTCCCACAGACCGCTGAGGCGAGCAGCCCCCCAGCCATCCAGCTCTCCAGCCTGAGACCGGGGAGACATCCTAGCCCCTCCCCTGCGTGGCCTAGGTCCAGGCCCAGCTGCTCTGGGGTCCAAGCCCCGCAGCACCAAGAGGCCAGGGGCCCAGGGCTGGTTGCGGCTGGCCTCAGGGCAGACAGTCATGTGACAGGGGAGTTCTGGGTGTCCCTGCTTTGCAGACCTCTGCTCTGATATCCTCTGACTTGTTATTTATCTTGATGCTGCTAGGCAAGTCTCAGAATTGTGAAAGGAGCCTTTGTTTCCTTACAGCACAATGGGGATGCCCAGACTCGGCTGTCTGCCCTTTATGGAAACTTCTGGGGACCGGGGAGAGACTGCCTTTGGAACTGTGCTGTGAGGCTGTCCCCTGGTTCTATAATGAGCTTTGAAACGCACCCCAGCAGCTCTCTGGGCTATTCCAAGCATCGAAGCTCATGCTGACTTTCAAATTATTGTCTAAATGAAAAAAAAAAAAAAAAGCAACCTTGAGAGTAGTAGAGTTCAAGTCTCAGATTCTGGTACTGTCATGGGACAAGAGAAAGCCACGGCCTGAGGAGGAGCAGCTCTCTGACCCCACCCTGTCTCTGTGGACCTTCCAGAAGGCCCCGGCAAACAGAGGGCCCCACACTCGGAAGGTGGCCCAGTTCATCTAGGCGCTATGCTCTGCTCTGGGGCCCAGGCCGGGAAGGGTCAGCACTGAGACTTGTGGGCCGGTCCTCCTCCCCGCTTCTGCTGGGCTCTCCTGGGTGCTCCCCATCACCTCAGTGCCCTCCAGGCATGGGCTCGAGCTGGGAGACCCCGAGGGAGACACTTGCCATGTGTTCGTCGATGCGCCGGAAGTCCAGATACACGAGGTCAGGAAGGTAGGCATAGATGAACATCTTGTAATCCTCCGACTCTGTGATGGGGTTCCCAGAGAGACTGAGCGTCCGCAGGTCCTTGAACCGCCGCAGGTAGATGATCTGGGGAGAAGGAGGGAGAGCAAGCTGTTTTCCCAGCGGCTGCAAAACGGAAACGGGCCCCGGCGGCCTCTTCCCTCGGCCCTCTGCCTGCGTCTGCAGCCTGGCCACGACACCGTCAGCTGGGGGTGGAGTGACGAGCGAGGAGCGGGCTGGGGGTTCCAGGCTGGACGGCTGTCCCGATCTGCAGACCCCGGCTCAAAGGCTGGCTGTGGGACCTTGGGCAAGTTGCCTGACATCTGGGAGCCTCCGTTTCCTCATCTGTAATATGGGTACGAGGATGCTATTCTGTGTGTCATAGGTGTGGAGGGACCAAAGGAAATGAGCTCCAGAAAGCATTTAGAGGTGGGCCTCTCACTCGCTCCGTAAGTGGTGCTGGCAGTCGCTGTTACTATTGGTCACTCAGGGTGGGCGTGCCTTTTCCCTTATTAACCCTGTGCCGGGGCCAGATCTGTTGAAATAAATGGAACCCTATTTCTAGTAACCTTGGATTAACCGGATGACACGGACATTTGCCACCTGCCACATATTCTTCCTATATTTTATTTTAGTAAGGCAGGGGAAAAGTCAACGACATAGCTAATGTTTCCCTTGGCAGCATCTTCTGAAGGCCCAGATGCCGTACCATGCAAAAGAATAAACCTAGCATGCTTTTCGGAAGGAATTTCTCTCAGTCCTGTGTTTATTTGTTCCACAAACACTATTAAGCTCCTACCAGGCCTCAGGCATGTGCTAGGCCTTGGGGACACAGCAGGAACACAGCTCATGCCGTCCCTACCCTTGCAGCAAGGGCTCACATTCAAGTGGCAGGGAAGATGAATAGTTTAGAAAGTAAATACAATCATTACCATTTAGGGGTAAGTGCTGTAAGAATATACACGTGGGGTATGAGAGAACATACCAGTCAGGGGACCCAGAGGTCTCTGAGAGCGGAGGAGAACGTGGCCCAGCCCCGGCTCCCTTGTTCCGGGGGCGTGCAGTGGGGTCACCTTGCCTTCCCCCATATCGCCAATGCCCCAGGCTAATGCTGGCTTCTTGTCACCGCGTGTCTTGATTATGTGGGTGTGTGCTGGGCACCCCCGAAGGGACCAGACCTTGTTTATCTCTGTACCCTTGAGCTCAGCCCCAAGGCCCCATATCCAATAGATCCTCACCTCAGCAAATATTTAAGAGAGTGTGGGGCTCAGGGGAAGAGGCAGAGAGAGGTACAAACGGGCCTCCACCAGCGGGCTAAGTGTGGGTTAAACATGATGTTTAGACATGATCCAATCTCTGGTGGAAGAGTCCACATTTCTGGCTTTTCTAGGAGAAGGGGGGTGATCTGGAATGCTAAGTCTACATTTCCCCTGGCCACCGACCCCCCTCCCCCGTCCCCGGCTCCTCCGATGATCTGGAGAGCCCAGCCCTATCCCCTGCCCCAGGCCGGGAGGCCAGCAGGAGCGGCAAGGGCGGCTGCCCCGGTCCCGGGCCCGAGAACTCACATTCATCATGTTGCCGATCTGGTTGTTGCCCAGGGACAGCACTTGCAGCTTGACCAGGGCATCTAGAGAGTCGATCTTGGAGATCCGGTTGTTGAAGAGGCTCAGGTCCTCCAGGTTCACCAGCGTGTCCAGCCCCTCGATGGCCTCGATGTTGTTGAAGGACAGGTCTGGAAGGAAGAGGGCCGTGAGGGCCCAGTGGACGGACTGTCTTGAAACCAACCCATCAGGGCTACTCCCGCTCTGGGGGACGGCACCAAGCCGATGGGCCGGTCACGGACTCACTGTGCGGCAGCTTCCGGTTTTCGAGAAGCCATGCCTGGATTCTTTCCTGGAGTCTCAAACTATTACCGCCCTCTCCTGTTCTGCCACTTGCCTTCCTGGCTGGGCACATGAGGGCAGATACTCCTGTCCTGTGCTCTGTGGTTGTTCTGGGATGGAAATGACGAATGGCAGGTCCCAGATGGTGCGTCTCGGAGTGGGAGGAGGAGTCCGTTGGGAGGGCCTCCCTCCCTCGCCCCTATGGGCGTTTTATGAATAATGCCACCTGGGGCGCCCGGCTGGCTCAGTCGGTTAAGCGGTTGGTTAAGCATCCGACTCTTGGTTTCGGCTCAGGTCATGATCTTGGGGTTGTGGGATCGAGCCCTGCCTCGGGGTCTGGGCTCAGCGCTGAGTCTGCTGGAGATTCTTGCCCTCACTGCCCCAACTCTGAGCCCCAATGGAGACGCCAGGCCCTCTCTAGCCCCAGGTTCACATCCCGGGGAATAAAACTTGCTTTTTCCTGTACTGTGGGTCTTCGGGGGCAGTTGGGGTTGAAGCCGCAAGCCTGTCTTGGAACACCGACAGCCCACAGGCCCAAACTGGAGATTTTTCATGAGCTTCGAAATACGCTCATGATAGCTGAACGCCGTCACAGGCAAAACGGTGGTTTGGGAAGTCAGTTTATCCCCATCGGAATTCAGCCCTCCTGGCCTACCAGCGGACACCCACCTGCTGACAGTTGAGACTAACGGTAACTTATTGTCCCTTTTGCTGTGAAGTGCATCACCTTATTTAATTCCCACAGCAAAGGTCTCATCGTCTGCGTTTGGTGCATGAGGAAACCGAGATTCTAGGGGCCTGGGGGCATATGCCCATGATCAGCAGCACAGAGAGGTCCAGAGGGCTGCAGGAACTGGTGTAAAGGCCAAAGGCCAGCTTCTGCCTCTTTGAGGGGGATAACCTTACCGCTTACCAGAAATTTCCCCTCGCTCTCTCCCCCCCATGGAACCCTGGGTATCGCAGGAGTATCTCATGGGGACCTGCGGCACTCGTTTGATGTCAGAGACAGCTGGGCTGAGCAGCTCTCGCCTAAAAGCCTGACGTTCAGATACCCCAAAGCTGGCAGGCCTTCCGGAGGGGGCACGGCTCAGGGTCTGGGCTGACCCAGTACCTTCTCCCCTTCATCTCCTATAGAGACAAGGACTCCTGCCACGCCCAGACTCGGCATTAATGGGTGCAGGGGTACCAGGAGGGCTCGCCTGGGGCAAAAGACCCAGCTGTGGGCCGCCTCTGCTGCCCGTAGCCTGTGACTCCATCAGGCCCATAAGCCTCCCAGCATCTGCTGCTGCATCTGTGACAATGTAATCCTGTCTGTGGGGCTGCTGTGGGCTGGGGACTGTCAGAACCACCGTAGCTGAGGGTATTTGGGCAAATCCGGAGTTGCCCGTGACGGGCAGCCGCCGGACAGGACGGAGGGAGCACGGGCTCTGGGGTCAGGCCGATGGGGGCTTGCATGCCCCCTCTGCTGGAGGGCAAGTGCCTTGGCCTTGCAGGGCCTCACCTCCTCTTCCGCACGTCGGGATTGTAGGATTGCTCTGAGGGCCACGTCAGATCACAGTGTAAAGAGCTCCCCAGCCAGGCCCCCTCTCCTTGTTCATCAAAACCCCGTGAGGCCTCAGCCATGCGGACCGGAGCTCCAGAGTCAGCCTGAGTGAGCTCGGCTGGGAGCCTGATGCCCCCGCTAGTCCCAGTGACCTCGGCTGGTTCATCTCTGCACTGGGGGTGCTGTATGGATTAATAGCCCTCGCACGGAAAGCATACAGGCCCATGCTTAGCAGGTGCTGCGTGCTCCAAGCATGCTAGCAGCTGTGATGATTGCTTCTGGTGTGCTCTGGGTCCCCTGGCTGGCAGGGCCCACTGAGTCTAGAATTACTAGAAGGAGTCCAAGGCTGCTCCCCTGACCCTCTCCCAGTTGGGGTAGTGGGTCAGAATATTCTGGCCCGGCGTGTCCAAGCACATCTTCGCTGGCTCTGCCCAGCCAAGGCCCCAGGCTTTTAAAAAGAGTGGCTTTCTTGTTCCCAGTAGACGGACCTTCTACCATACCCAGGCTGATGCTGGGCAGCCAGCGGAAAATCGCCGGTGAGGCAATAACCTTGGCCGGGCAGTCACCTTAGATTAGCAGGCAGGAGGGGCCCTTACCCAGCCAGACCAGGTGTACGAGATGCTCCAGGCCCTCGATCTTCTCAATGATGTTGTTGTCCAGCTGTAGCTTCCTCAAGTTCTCAAACTGCCAGAGGCTGTCTATGCGGAGGATGTCTGAAACAATTGGAGGAGGTGCTTTGGCTGTTTCTGGCCTCGGGTGAGGCTAAAGGGTGAGGGTAGAGTTCAGTGCCAGCGCACTGGAGAATCCAGACGGCCAATGCTAACCATACAAAGGCCCCACAACTCCGCCAAGCGCCCAGGAGTCTCTCTTCTTGCATAGAGGGCAGTGATCAGGGTTACTGCTCAGGATCTAAAAGGCCTAGGGGGTGGAGGGAGGTGTAGTGGGGTCCTTGGGAAGGTGGGCTGGACCTGCCCGGGGAATGGACTCAGTCGTGCTGCCTCTGGCGCCCAGCTGGGGGGCTGCCCGGGAGGCCCTAACACCTTGGGGCACAAGGTGACAAACAGAATCAAGACTGCAGGGTGGTCATCTGTACCACCCACCCCGTGTGCACTGTTGGCGAGGGTGCCAACCAACTAGTTCAGCTATTTTGGAGGGCAGTTTGGCCAAGTGTCCTGAAACATTTAATATGCATGCCCTTTGACCCTGCGAAATTTCTCTATTTGGAATCTGTCTGTAAAGACGTACTTGCGTATGTTGCCCAAAGAAAGATCTATAGGCACGCGAGAGGCAGAAAGATGGGGGGGACCCCAAGTGTCCCTACACGGGGAATGGGATAAATCACCCATACAACAGACAGGCAGGATCCTGATGTCACTGAGGCACCTGACCTGTGGTCCCTAAAGGCCACCTTCAGAGACACACCGCCAACTCATTCTTTTTGCTCCTCATGCCAAGCCGAGTTCGGCTTCTGTTACTGACAGCCAGAGGCATTCCGAATTAGCTTAAGTATAAACACGTATATACTGTGTAACGTAAACTTCTAGAGGCCTAAATTTTTTTCTAGAAGCCTTAACAGCCCCAGTGTTTATCCGCCCCTTTTTTTCTCTATTTGCTTCTGTAATGATTTCTAAAACTTAAAAAATTAGAATATGCTTATGAAAAGCACCGAAATAATATAGAAGTGAAAGGCGTAAAAGAAAAAAGTACATTTAATAACCACACATGCGGGCAGAGGTTTCAATATTCATTCAGAGGGGCAGGGTTTACCATGGGGTCGTGAGGTCCTGGGGAGGCCGGGCGATGCTCCTGGCTGCCCTCCCCACGCCCGGTCCCGGTGGGGATGGGTGGACAGCATTACTCTGACCCAGGGTCCTGCATCTGCCAGGTTCCTGGGGCCAAGGGAGACTGATGTCTGGCTGAGGTCAGATTTCCCGGAAAGATACCAGCCCCCATCTCCACCCACGCTCTCAGATACCTCCCATCCTGGTCTGGATCTTCCAGGAGCCTTTCTGGTCCTGGTCGCAGACTGACAGCTCTTGACTCTGGCTGACTTCCTACGGCTCCCACACTCCGGGTGCTCTGCTTTGCACACCTATGTGCTGCCTTTTCCCGAGGCATCGGGTGGAAAAGCCACAACAACACAACAAAACCCAAGATGTATCTGAGAGCTCTAAATGAGGTACCAGCATGACAAGACTGCCCAAAGAGTCCATTTAATCTTCAACACAGACGCGAGATCTGCCTCCGCTATGCCGGACTTGGTCTCAGCCCATTGTCATTATTCTTTGGATCACAACGATCTCACTAGTCTCCCGGATCTGGTCCTGAGCCCCTCCACTCTATCCTCCCGTAGTCAGTGGGATCATATGGAAACCTAAGTCCCATCCTATCCCTCCTCTGCTCAGGACCCTCCCAGGGCTCTCATCTCACTCACCATAAAAGCCAAACACCAACTCTCGGCCCCCAAGGCTGATGCTAGCTGACCCCACCACCTCTCTGACTGGTCTCCATACGGGCCTGCCTGCCTCAGGGCCTTTGCACTGGCTACTCCCTCTGCCTGGAATGCTTTCCCCGGATCTCCAAGTGGCTCTTTCCCTCACTTCCTTCTATCTTTTGCTCAATTGTCATCTTCTTGATGAGGCCTTTGACCACTCAATAAAACACAGCACCCCACCCTCACCCCTTTTCTTCTCTCCTTGATTTTCCTCCATAACGTGTATTTTTAGCATATGCTATTATTTTCCTTCTTTATCTCTCCCATCACCTAAATGTCAGTTTCACAAGGACAGGGTTTTTGTCCTTTTTGTTCACCGCTGAATCCCTAGTGCCTAGAACATCACCTGGCGAATAACAGGCATTTGATAAATACCGGTGGAATGAACCTTAGGGGAGGAGGTAAGCCAAAGGAAGCTAATGCCCCTCCGGAGACAGCCCTTCTACAATCCCTTTAGCCCTCCCCCACCACTGAGGTCGCTGAGGCCCAGGGTCCCTCCCTGCTCTGGGTGCTCTGTCGTGGAGGCCGAGCTCTGGGGAGGCTTGTGGGTTTCGTGAGGCTTGGGCCGGGGCTGGACCTGCCTTGCCCACTGCCATGTCCCCACAGTCTACCCCAGACTACTATGTTCTTTATTGTCTACCGGCTGACCCAGCGGGCCAGTGGAGAAACCCAGGACAGAGCAGCCCTGCAAATCAGCGCGGAGGACTCCACTGGGACCCACCTACCCAAGACGTGCATGCCCCTGGCCCCTCTCTCACTCCCTCTTGCACCTCCTCTGTCCTGACTCACTGGCCTCCTTGAGCACGCATTGCCCCATCTTCTCCTTCCAACCGGCGCTTGAGGCACGGACTCTAACCTTCCCATTAGAGATAGTTTGATGGAAGCAGCTATGGCCTTCGGGTTCACTTAGATTTGGAGTGGGGGACTTTGATCTCTTGTCCTGTTATTCAGAATCAGGGATGTTGGGGATAGGCAAATGCTAACCACATGCCGTATTAAGCTTTAAAACACTCTGTGCCATCCCTGCACCTCCTCACCCAGGCAGGCCCAAATGCCAATAGGGGTCCCGTGATCACGGACTCTGTGTGGAATTCTGGGGCAGAGAAGCCCGGGGAGGGACGCTGGGCTGCCTGGTGCTCCCACCCCAGCCCCGGATACGCACTCTGGAAGTCCAGCCGCAGCGACACGACATCCTTGAACAGGATGCCCTCCTGCCTGGCCAGCTGCCCGGCCTCCTCCTGCGGGCCTTGTTCCCCCACGGCCAGCTTGAGCATATCCTCGTCCATCACTCTCGGCTCCACGGAGTCGTACAGCCGCTGCATTTTCCCTAAAAGACATCACATTCCTCTTCCGCCGTCTGCTTCTCCCATTGTCTGAGGTAGGGTCTGGCTGGGGTCTCTTTAAGGCATTGTGGAGCACGGTGACAGCCACGGAGGCTCCGGGGGTGCCTCCTCCCACTCCTCGGCCCACTCCACCTAGGGGCTAGTACTTTTGCACCAAGGCTGGTCCAGGGCTTTTCCAGCAACCATCTGCCCCCGTCCTGCCTGCCGCCCACCTGCAGGGGTGCACCCCTCAGTCTCACAACCACGGCTGTGACCCTACCCCCACCCAGCAGACTGGCGTCCACGCTGGTGTCTTTGGCCCCCGGAGCTCGGCTCCCCTTATGGCCGGGGCCGTCTTCGGCCTCTGGCTATCCTCAGCCAGCCTTGTTCCGTGTCTTGGCACCAACTGCTGACCAGGATCCTGGGCAGCCCCCACCAGGCAGAGCAGCTCCCCTTCTCTCAGAGACTCCCCCCATCTCCCCATAAGCTGCTCAGTGCATGGAGATCGGCGGACACTGACCCAAGCTGGCCATTCCTGTTCGTCCCCTGAGAAACATGAACTTGGGGCAGCAGGATGAAAGTCCCATCAGAGCTGGCTGTGTGAGCTGGGCGGGGAGGGGGGTACTGGGGGGTCACCGGCTAGCCAGACATGTGGTTAAGCAGAGAGAACAAGAGGAGGAGGAGGCAGATGGACAGAGAGAAACAGAGATGGGAACCTAGGTGAACTAGAAAATAAGACAAAAGGGCCGACAGACTGACATAGTCTTTGCTGGCTTTCCTGCCCCTAATGCCCCTAATTCCAGGCCCCATGAGAGTCTGACTTCTCACATTAAATCTGATTTTACTTAAACTGAGTCTAGTAGGTTTCTGCTGCTAATGGGCCAAAGGATCTGGCTGAAACCCTGCAGGCAAATGGGGGATCTGTGTAGCTGGGCAGTCACAGGCTGACCTTGGGCTGCTGTTCCTGGCTGGACAGAGCCACAGCCCTGGGAAGCCTGGGCACCGTGACCTCACTCTCATCCTTACCAACCTAAGCGTGAGAACATCCAGAAGGGTTGGACCCTTCTGGGAAGGCGCGCTCTATGGGAAGCTCCCAGATTCTGCCTCCTGAACCTTCTGGAAACTCAGTTCTCCCTTCTACTTCCCACCCCTGTCTCTCACCTCCCTTCTGGCTTCACCATCTACCTTTGCCCTCTTGGTCCCCGACACCCAGGCCTCTTTCTTGTTGCTGGGCAGCCCCTGTATTATTCTATTGAGCGCTGCTGGAGACACTCCTGGTGTTGGGGTGATGGTGTCCACCGCAGACTGGGGTGGGCCCGGCAATCCTGCTGCCTGGTCTTAGAGACTGCCACTGCCCTCCTCCGGCCTCCTCACCCTCCACTTGGATGCAGCTTATATAAATATGCATCTGCCATTTCTGGGCTGTCTGTGATCAAGTGGCTCTATGCATTTAACTGTCGCGTGTCCTCTCCTTCTGCCCCCAAGGAGCCACAGCCTCCCCTAGCTCCACTCCCACCCCCGAGCTCTACCCCCACCATGCTGCTTCTCCACCTGCGCCTTCCGTCTTCCCACTCTCTCCAGTCTCTCAACACTGGCTCTGAATCCTTAGAGTGAATGAGTCAATTCCCAAAGACGTTTCTAGTCCTCCCCCTCTTTCCATCTCCCCGCTCTTTTGAAACATTTTTTTTCTAAGATTTCCCATAACCTGACACAAACTTGCCTTTGGGGAAATTTTAACGTGCGGTGTTTGGCAGATGTTACCTGTGAAAAGCGTTTGTGCTTTCTCAAAGAAAAGTGCTGTACTTTGGGAAATGCTTCTTAATTCCGATTTCAGAACCGTAACTGACTTCTCATCACTCCCACTTCATCTAGGTCTGGCACCTGGGACGGATCAGGCTTGCTTTCCCGTCAAGCCCACAATCACTACTCAATGTGGAAAGGTTGTGGGGCACGCTCTTTGTTAAGCACACGAGGGCAGGATCTGGAACCTGGGTGTGCATCCTTTGGCAACTAACCTCACCTGTCTAAGCCTCTGATTTCCCGTCTGTAAAAAAGGATAAGTCCTCCCTCCTACATTTGTTTAAGATCATTTATTCAGCCCACACACGTGTCATGAATAGCTACTACATGCCGTGAATAAAACAGATCTCCTTCCCTCTGTTTCAGACATGAATCAGATCATCGTACAAATATTTAATTACAAACCATGACAAGTTTGTAGATGTAGGGAACGAGGATAGCATAAATTAGGGGCACCTGGCCTGGCCAAGGGAGACAGGGCTGGGATCTGAAGGAGGAGTAGGAAAGAAGGAAGAGGGAATTGCACAGCGAGGGCCTGAAGGTGGGAGAGAACAAGCCATATTCCATTCGGACTGAAGTGAAGCAAGGTTGGAGGAACCTATCGGAGTTTATTATCCTAGGATCCCTGGGAAGCTCCTGGGGTTTAATAAGGGCAGGGACATGGTCAGCTTTTGCTTTTAAGAGGCTCACTCTGGCTGTCATACTGAGTGAGATTGGCAAGGGTTGTGAGCAGGGTGGTGGTAACATGTGGCCGAGAAAGATCTCCAGGAACTTAACTTATATGTAGGAATAATCATCTGCAATTTCCAGATTAAAAGAAAAAAAAGGAAGCTAGTTAGAAAGGTTAAGTAAGATGCCTAAGTTAATACGTCTCTTTGGCACATGGCAGGGGACCATGATTCCAGAGCCCATTTTCTTAATCATGACTCAACTGTACCCAGGGCGCTGTGGATTTTCATGGTCACAATGCACAACGTTTCTCACAGCTCTTCTGGGTCAGGACGGAGGTCCGACCACTCTTCTCCTAAAGAGGCTTTTATCAATAATTTATCACCCAACCTGGGTTCCTGTTGACTTGCCTGACAACAGTATTGGTGGTGAAGACCAGAGGTAGGAGATGGGGAAAGCAGCAGAGAGTCCTACACCACTGCCAATGGAGCAGCCTCCTCACGGAGAAACAAGACCAGAACTGTCCTGTGAAGCAAGAACTTGGGATCAACTGAATCTGAAAAACATAGCCCCTCCTGACCATGGACTACTCAGAGAAAGTCGACTATTAACTGAGTGCTTACTGGGTACCAAGTGCACATTCATTACTTAATTGCATGTCGGCTCTGGAAGCCGCTGGAGAAAAGAGTCCTAATGCCTTCATTTCCCAGAGATGGAAACTGAGGCCCGGGAGGGGAAGGAAATTGTCCAAAGTCGTACAATGAGCTACTGAGAAGAGAGAGGAATGGACCTCTACTGGATACAGCATCAGGTGAAGAATACAAATACATTTTATGACAGTTAAGAGGTCGGATACGAGGATTAAATACTCGAAGAACTTATCGGTGGACCGGGGACTTTTGTTTCGATAAAAGGGATCAGGCCAGGAGGTCGGGGGATGGAGCCCCTAAAAAAGATCTCTTCGGGCCCTGCTCCCCGAATAAATGCGTCCTTAGCATTTCTTTCTCATCCAAAGGCCTGAAAGCCCAGTGTCTCAGCCCGCCCGTGAAGTGGCTGGCAGAGAACCTGTGTCTTCATTTTACAGGTGAGGAGGGCCGGGCCGACTCCCAGAGAAAAAGGTCAGAGGGAAAGCGTTAAGTCGAGGGTCTGTCTGCCCCTGCGAGTCCTCCCGCGGTCTCCGCTCCAAGGTCTCACCGTCTCAGGCGCCGGCCGCCCGACCGCTTCCACGCAGAGGACGCTTCGCCCGGTTACTAAGGGAACCAAGCGTGGCCAGTCGGTTGCTAAGGGGAAGTCGCGTGGTAGACATCCTGGGTGAAAGTTGACGGTCACGTGATAGCAGCTCTTGGGTGGGGCAATACTCCTACCACCAACCAGCAGTAGAAAAAACAAACGTTTCTCCAATCAGCACTTTCTATGGGCAGGGATACTAGTAGCCCCGCCTATTCCCCCGCCCCCACTTGAGTGATTGACTCGTCTCTTGTCCAATAATAATAAGGACTCGCTAGATTGACCAAAATATAGCTGAATCAGAACACACAGAGTCTCGTTCGGAGGCGGGCCGGGGAAGGTGCCGCTACGCCTGACGGAGATTCCTGTGACCTAGCTCGCCGCTCCGCCCAATCGGGCGCCGCGGGATAGGCGGGGCTTCGCGAGGGAGGCGTAGGAGCCAATCGGAGAAGGGGTGGGCAGACGCTGCCCAATGGGAACGCGACAGGGGGTGGGGCCAGGGGCCGGGCGTTCGGCGTTCGGGAGGGTGGGGCGGGGGCAAGTGTCAGTCAGGTCGGGAGCGCGACGGGGGACAGCGGGGACCCGGGCGGCTGACAGGGGGCCCGGGCCGCTGCCGTGTTGTCCGCTCAAGATGGAATTCCTCCTGGGGAACCCGTTCAGCACCCCGGTGGGGCAGTGCCTCGGTAAGGCCGCGCGAAGGGTGGGCAGTCTGGGTGGGCGACGGCGGCGGCTGACGGGTCTGGTGAGGACCGCGGGCCTTCGCCGGGCACCGGTGCCACCCCATCTGCCGCCCGGGCATCCTTGCCGTCGGGCTTCTGGCCACAGGCTGCCTGGGCCTGCTCACGGCTCCCGTGCCACCGTGCCAGGCGGCTCCCCGAGGCCCAGCTTGGACTAGGAGATGCTCCGCGCGTCGCTCCCAATCCGGGCCCAGCCCCTCCTGGCTCCTGGAGGTGGTGCCGGCTGCTGGGTTCGGCTTGCCTCCTCGCGGGCTGCGAGATGCCACCGAGTGCGCCCTCATCCAGGCTGACGGTCTCGCTGCCACTGCCGCCAGGACCCAATTCTCCCACACCCTTCTCCCTCCATCCTTGTCCCTCTTTTCAGTACCGGCAGCCCTCGGACCGGGCACCCTCCCAGAGAATACTCCCTGCTCTGAGACTTGCTAATTAGAGCTGCAACTCAGCTAGGCTGTAGGAGGGACTGGGATAGGGGGAAGGGTTCCCAGAGGGTGATTATCTTGCCAGGGGGATAGCATTCCTGCACTGCTTCTGGGAAAGAAGGGAGGCTGTGCTATTTAATGATAAGAGCCCTGGACTGGGAGTCAGGAAGCCCAGGCTCCAGGAGGGGCTTTGCCAGTGAGCCTTCCTGTATGACCTTGTGCAAGTCACTGCTCTTTCCGGTTTGACATTTTCCCTGTCTGTTAAATCAGGTTTTTGGAGGTGAGATGCCCTAGGTCCCTTCAAGTTCTAAAGTTTTGATATTCCTTACAGTAGTCTCTGCACATTGACTATTTGCTTCCCTGCTATGTTAAATTTGCCCAAAGCTGAAGTCTTTTGGTGACAACGTAGAGAGAGGGGTACTCTGTAGTACCCGTTAATTCTATATGGCAGCTCTGGGCACCTGGCAAAGGACACCACAGATGATCGGTATCCTGGGTAAGGAAAAACTCAAGGCTATGTGAATGAACACCAGAATGGCCTCACTGTGTGGGATTTCTTTACTAAGCAACTTGCCTTTTCACCCAAGACAAGAACTTTCGCCAACTGATTAGCTGAGAATGTTGATTGGTTTCTTTTAAAACTGGGTTCCTCCCAGGGGCGCATGGGTGGCTCAGTGGGTTAAAGCCTCTGCCTTCGGCTCAGGTCATGATCTCAGGGTCCTGGGATCGAGCCCCGTATCGGGCTCTCAGCGGGGAGCCTGCTTCCCCCTCTCTCTCTGCCTGCCTCTCTGCCTACTTGTGATCTCTCTGTCTCTGTCAAATTAAACAAAACAAAACAAAACCTGGGTTCCTCCTGGTTGGTGGAAGGACTGGTAAAACATCTTTTATGAGTGGAGACCTTTGGTGTCCTTCTGGGCCTGGCTGGTTTAGGCAGTAGTGATTTGTTTATTTCCTGATTTACTTAGGACTTTCCGGCTTACTTTTCAGCCTTTAGTGGGGTTTGGGAAATTATTGAGACCTCTCCTGTTGTCTAACTGGCATTTGGGAGTCTTTCTTTTCTTTGTAAAGTTTTTGATAAGGGATATGATGGACACTGGGCCCGGGGTGAGTCTCTTCCCACCTTTACAGACTACTGTGTCTATCTAGATTCTCTTCCTCATTTCCTTTCCTCAGGTGCTCGCTCTTTTCCAAAACCTCATTTCTCAGTTGGATACTGAATCCCAACCAGTTACTGGAGGGATCTGGTAAACTTGAGGGGATTTGTTTTCTTTTCTGTCTCCTTTACAATAGGAGGTGCTACACCTTGGAAATGCCAGGGTAGCTGGTAAGTAGTAGAAGTTAAAAGACGTTTAAAAATATACAAATATTAGGGATACAGGGATACATAGCGAGTGGAACGAGCATGATACTTCTATCAGGAAGGTCCGAGTTGAGTTTTGCCTTAACCCACTTTTTGGCCGTATGACTCTAGAAAATTGTGTGACTCTTCTGAACCTTAGTTTGCTGAGAGAGAGAGAGAGATTCATATTCAGAGTGGTACAGCTTAAGTGAGATGACAGTTGCCTGGTACATAGTAGAGGCTCAATAAATTGTAGCTGTCACTGTTAACAACAATAGTTAAGTTAGGGTTGAGTGTGGTATGTGGAGAGGATATGGGGGACAACTGGCCATCTGTGACTTGTGAAGGAACAGACCCCAGCATCTACCAGCCCTTAGACAAGACACTTGACCAGGAAGAGAATGAAGCCTCCTCATTGTCCGTTGGTCAACAGGCAAGGCCCAGCTGATTTCACAGTTCAGATTAAATTAGAGGATAGAAGGAGGTTCTAATGTAAATTCTGTACCATTGTGACAAAGTGTAAAAGTGATTTTCATGGCATTTAGTATTGTTAGTATTCTTTTAAGTGTTACCAGGTGGTTGACGGGAGAGAAGGGAGACAGGAATAAAACCACAAAGCTGATGAGTAAAAAACAGCAGCTACAGCTTGCACAGAGCGAATCTACAGCTAATACTTGCTTCTTCCAGCTGCTCTGTGGAGTAAGTTTTGTTGTCCTTCCCACTTTAGAGATGGGGAAACTGAGGCTCAGTGAAGCCACTGCTCAGCTGGGAAAAGGGAGAGCTGGGGTTTCGTAGCTCTCCTGGTCCTCAGGATTTCTGATGTGGAGAGAGAGCGCAGAGATGCTTGGAATAACGAGCACTAACAGAAGGCTGCTGCCCAGTTGAGTGCTTAGTTGAGTGGGGATTGTCAGTGCTGTTAGGAGTCCAGAAGATTTGAGAAGAGCTGGGAGATAGGACTGGCTTCCTGGAGTCCAGGGGCTGTTCACGAGGGTGCCTGGGAATTCCACAGGCAGAGCGGAGGACACCCCGTGCCTGGGGACAGGTACGTGAGGCAGGGAGGGGGGTGTGGGCACATCTGTGTTCCCCAGTCTGAGTGGAACGGAGGTGGCGGTGGGGGATAGTGGGAAGCTGGGTTTGGGCCCGGGATAAAACCCCGTTCTTGGGGGCAGGGGGGGAATATCAAAGATGACATTGCTTAGCTGACCCCCAACTTTTAGCTTCTCTGGCCCTCATTCGACCCACTCATAAAATAATACCTCTCAGCAGCTGATGGGGCTTGCGCTGAAACAGTCCCACCGGCCCAGTTCAGCAGGTCTTCTGAGTGCCTGTGGGTGCCAGGCTCTGGGATCCAGATGTTTCGTAGCTGCTCTCAGGGAGCCTTCCGTAGAGGTAACACATTCACCAAAGCTGTGCTAGAGCCGCAAAGCGTTAGGTTCATAGTCTCAGGGCCTGGTTATTACGATTATTACCATTTTGTTGTGGTTTTCTATCTTTATCTGACAGTCTTGGTGGTTCTCATCCGCATTAACTGTAGATTTGTGAAAGGGGTGACAGGTACATAGGTAATGAACGTACAGGGCTTGTTCGGTGAATCTTCATCACGGTTTCTGGACAGCCGCACACACTTAACGGTATGGGACTTGCCTTATTCCTTTGGCCCAGACAGCTTTGTTGAGCCTGGCGTTAGTGTGCACATCTGAATTCTCACCTCCTTCCTGGCAAATTTCTGGATCTCTTGGAGTGTCTGAGGGCATGCTCCTTGAAACCCACCGGATATCACATCCTAGGGTTTCCCCACATCAGGTCCATGGTGCTGTGTAAGTGGTGACAGTTCCTTGCATTGGCTGGAAAACGTTTTCAGATTGCTTTTTCTAAGAGTAAAGTTTGGATCCACTTAAATGAAAAGATGAGGGAGTAGTTGGTTAATTCGGACGGGAATACTGGGGGGGCGGGTGAGGTGGGTGCAGGGAGGACAGTCTATTATTCTCTTCATGGTTCAGCTTTCTTGAGCAGGTAAGAAGTAGATACTGTGTTGCAGAGTTTGTGCTTGAGGATTGCACGTAAACAGCCTCTTCCTGCCCTGGGAAAGCTAGGTGTTCCAGAGCCTGGCTGTTTGTTACAAGAATCATTAGTTGTCCCTCAGCTTGCTATTACGCTTGGCACTTCGCCAAGCCCTTTCACCTCGGTCCTTTTCTTTTTTGTTTGCAGCCCTGTCGATACACAGGAAGACAACTGAAAGGAGTCTAAAATTATTAAGCACCTACTGTATGCAAATTCTGTACACGGGATCTCACGTAATCCTCACAGTATTTAATTGTCTGAGTGTTACTGTCATCCTGTATTGCTTCGAAGGAGGCTGAGGGTCTGAGAAGTTAGCAGACTGGTGCAAGGTCTTGTGCCCGAGTTAAGCCTGGAATCTGCTCCTGGACCAGTGCTCCTCCTGTGCTGCCATGTTGCTTCTTGCTCTGCAGACCTCAGGATTCAGGGTCAGCAGAATCACCTGGAGGGCTTGTTGGAACGGGTTGCTGGGCCCTACTTTCAGAGTTTCTGATTCAGGAGGTATAGGCTGGGGCCTAGCATTCTACATTTCTAAGTTCCCGAGTGATGCTGCTGCTGGTTCAGGGACCATACTTTGAGAACTATTGCACCAGATGAAAAGATCTGCCCCCTTAATCTCTTCTTTATCTTTCCTCAAATAGTAAATATGGATTTTCTTACGGACAGACTATAAGTGGGGTTATTTAGTAATCGGTCATTCATTCACTGGCTCTATATCGCCTCTCTGTATATATCAAGCTAAGTGTTTACCAGTGTTATGCCCAGATCTTTAGATCCCCAAAGACCACCAGGGAGCCGAGTCCGATGCAAAAGCAAAAGAGCCTTTATTTGAGCTAGCTCGAGCTCAACCTCCCACACTCACCAACGCAGTGGCGTGTTGTGGAGAAATAGAGCGAGTCTCAGAAGGCACAGTGGTTTTATAGGGGCCAGGGGCCAATGAGCTGGTAACAAGCACTCAGTGGCCAATAAGATTGTAACACACACAGGCCATACTCAGATGGCCAATTGAATTACGATTCTCCCTAAAGTAGCTGTCTGAACCAGCCTATCACTCTGGTCAGAATGCGAGTTTGGCGGGTTAAAGGCAGGGTTTACATTCTGTGGTTGTTTTCAGATGCAGGTCATATGGGGGTTATTATACATGAGAGGTCATATGGGGGTTATACATGAGAGGTCATGTGGGGGTTTTACATAAGATGGCGTGTGTAGCACAAAATGGAGTTAGCCTTGCTCTGCTCTCTCACCAGGATGCTCAGTTTATTTATTTTTAAATATATATATATATATATATATATATATTATTCATTTGAGAAAGAGACAGAGACAGAGCACAAGCAGGGGGAGAGGGAGAAGCAGACTGCCCGCTGAGCTGGGAGCCCAATGTGGGGCTCAATCCCTGGACCTGGAGATCATGACCTAAGCCGAAGACAGATGCTTAACCATCCGAGCCATCCAGGTGCCCCGGATGCTCGGTTTAGTAAGGGAGCTAAGACAGGTACCCAAATCAGATATGATAAAAAGTGGGGGCGTTAGATTGGACAGATAAATGAAGTAAGAGAGTGGAGGACGGAAGGGGTTATTACCTCCAACAGTAACAGCTAAAGGTTTATGTGTGCTAGAGACTGAAGTAGGCGCTTTCTAGATCTTGCAGTCCTTTAATCCCCATAAGAACACTGTAAGGTACTATTCGATCTCCATTTTGCCGACAAGGACCCTGAGGCAAAGAGAGAAGTACCTGCTACACAGGTAGCAGGAAGGGAGCTGGAACAGAATCCAGCACTGTGGCTCTGGAACTGGTGTGTTATGCTGTGCTGCCCTTAGCCAGGGAGGAGTGAGGAGCACCTTCGGAAGGAAGGAAGAACTCAGGAAGACTCAGAAGGCAGTGGCCAATGAGCCGAGCTTTTAAGGATAGGGATGGAGAAGGAGGCTTGGAGGGCTCTGTGTAGCAGAGACAGCAAGCATCTTGAGCAAAGACTGAGATATTAAGTGGGGGGGAGGGCATAAGAGGATCGGTTCTGTTGACCTAGCAAAAGAGAGTGGTGGGAGGTAAGGTGGGGGTTAGGCCTGATGGTGGGGGGCTTCAAATGTTGGCCAAAGAGTTGGGGCTCTTTCATTGGTGGCAATGGGGAGTCAGGAAGGATTTCTAGGGAGGAGAGTAGCAGGGATATCATTACAGAGACAGGGAGGTTTCCCCTTGGCAGTCACCGAAAGGTCATTCTTCTCTATTCCCATCAAAGCCCCCATCGGCGCAGAGCGTGGGTTCTCCGGGCAGAGTCGGGCGGGCACTGCCAGTTCCCCCGAGGTCCAGAGCCGGGCCCTTCCTCTGCGCCCTGGTCAGAGAGAGGTGCTGAGGCAGGTTGGTGGACCAGGGCAAGAGGCCTGGGGTTCTGAGAGCATTTGTCCTTAACTGCGTGGACAGCTTATGAAACGCCCGTCACGCGGTGAGGGCCAGCCTGCTCCTTCTCCTGCCCTGCTTTTCATGTGCAGGCATAGGAGCGCACTCACGAGGGCTTTACTGAAGGACTGTCCTTGCTTGCAGTGGGCTATTTGGGATAGTAAAAATTCTCATAGAATCATGTTCTTTAAAAAAAAAGTGTTTTTCCATGTAGAAAATTTGAAAAATGCACATACAAAAAAAAAAATGCAAAGGAGAAAAAAAATCACCATAAAATGTTCTCTAACAAACCCATTGAGATTCTTCTCATTTCTTAAAATAAGTGGAAGGGGTGCAGCCCTTGTTTATTTCACCCTCAGGTTTTTCTCTTGGATAGCAACATTGTATAAGTTCTTTTAGCATATTTCTGTGTAATCTACGTGTTTTTTCTTGGTGGGCGGGAGGGTGGATATAGTGTGAAGAAGAGAATCTAAATAAAGTACCCAGAGAATCTTCAGTTAAGGGTTGTTGCTCTTGACCTAGCAGATACATCACTCAGAATTTTTAGGTTAACCTAGTAGTCTGAAAGGATATAAATAACATTCAGGCTTTTCTTTTTCTTTTTTTTCCCTTGACCCAGCTTGTAGTGGCTAGGAGAGGGGCCTTTAAAAACACCATTTGCAGGGGCTCCTGGATGGCTCAGTCAGTTAAGCCTCTTCCTTTGGCTCAGGTCATGATCTGCGGTTGTGGGATCGAGCTCCGCATCGGGCTCCCTGCTCAGCGGGCACTCTGCTTCTCCCTCTCCCCCTTCCCCCTGCAGTCCTCTGGCTAACACACTCTCTCTCAAATGAATAAATAAAAAAATCTTTAAAAAATAACAAATAAAAAATCCCATTTTCAGACTTGGTGCCTATTTTAGTGTTCCCACCAATCCTCCTGACCTGGCAGAATGTCGCTGATCTTCTCTATCCAGTCAGTCTCCCTGCTGTCTGGCAGGATATGCCTCTTCCTCCGGGAAGCTTTCCTACACCACCCTGTTTATGGTGCTGAATCTCTTTGAACTCAGCAGTGTTTGCTATCTCTGTTGGCTCCTTCCTCACCTCCAAAACAGCAAATTCCTTAACTTTCCAGCTTTTCGTGGAGGTTAAATGAGAGAATGTGTGTGAAGTCCTTTGCACAGTGCCCTGCATTCAGCTCCTCTACTCAGACCTGTTGATTGCTTCCATCCTGCCTGGTGCAGTTTCCTGAGGTTATTTGTTGTATGTCTTGTCTCGTGTTTATTGCCTTACCTTCCGAATGAGGCCGGAGGCTCCCCACCGCAGGATGAGTACTTTCTATTTCCCTGTGACCTTCACAGAACGTGACAGAGCATACACTGCACAGTGGCTTGCTCCAAAGGTTCTTTTCTGTCCATCTTATTTTTTAGCATCTTTCAAAGCTCCGAATACTGGCCATCATTCACTGATCCTTCAGCATCCTCCAGACACCCTGTCACATGCATTATCTCATTAAAATCTTTTTTTCTCTGAAAACTCCACTAAGTCAGTGGGATTATCTCTATTTTACAGATGAAAAAATGGCTTAGAGGAGCTAAGAAACTTGCCCAAGGTTCAGTGGTTTGGGGTCGGCTGAGCCGTGTTCCGCGTGCAGGGAGTCAAGCTCCTCGGCTTTTGTTCGCATTGCCTTGCAGACAGCAAGCCTGGTCTGTTTCCATTTAGACAAGAAGGGGCCCCTAACTGATTCCACGTAGGAATTCCATGAAGCTAGCATAAGTTGCATCAAGGAATTTCTAGAGCAGTGTGGATGCCCGCCGGCCTCTCTCTGTTCTTTTCCAGCACGTGGCCCTTTTTGTTTGGGATTGGAGTCAGTCCCATCCCCGTCTCCGGTGTAACTGCCCGGTGTGAGTTCATTAACTGTTGTAATACTCACTTCCCTGATCTGTAAACGGGGAGGGGGTGTGTATGTGACGAGAATACTTGCTCTGTCACATCTTACAGGACTGTTAAGAGGATCGGTGAGATACCGTGCCCAAGAGCAAAACCTGGTATTAAGTTATAGCTCTTCCCCTGCATCATCTAGATTCAGTGTTCCACGAGGGCACCCGTTTTTCTTTGTACTTAATTGATTTACTTTTAAAAACTGTGATAAAATATGTGTAATACAAAATTTGCCATCCTGTCCATTTTAAAGTTTGGCGACATTAAGCATCTGGTGTGCAGCCATCACCGCCATCCGTCTCCAGAACTTTCTTCATTTTGCCTAAATGAAACTCTGTATGCATGAAATGGTAGCTCCTGTTTCTCCCCACCTCCAGCCCCCGGCAACAACCTTTCTACTTTCCGTTTTTAGGAATTTGACGACTTGAGGTACCCTCACCTCACATAAACGGAATCCTACAATAACGTGTTTCTTTGTGACTGGATTATTTTACTTAGCATAATACCTTTAAGATTCATTCACATTGGAACATGTTTCAGAATCTCCTTTCTTCTTTTTTTTTATTTTAAAGATTTTATTTATTTGACAGAGGGACACCGAGAGGGAACACAAGTTGGGGGGGCAGAGGGAGGAGCAGGCCTCCTGCCCAGCAGGGAGCCCGATGTGGGGCTCGATCTCAGGACCCTGGGATCATGACCTGAGCCGAAGGCAGACGCCTAACGACTGAGCCACCCAGGTGTCCCAGAATCTCCTTTGTTTTTGAGGCTGAATAATACTCCGTTATATGTATATACCAATACCACATTTTATTTATTCATTCGTCTCTGGACACTTGGGCTGCTTCAACCTTTTGGCTGTTGTGGACAGTGCTGCTGTGAACATGGGTGTGTGGATATCCGTATGTGTCTGTGCTTTCGTTGCTTTGGATATATACCTAGAGGCAGAATTACTGGATCATATGGTAATTCTGTTTTTACTACTTCAAGGAAGAACCACCATACTGTTTTTCCACAGTGGTTGTACCATTTTTTGCATTCCCACCAGCAGTGTGTAGGGCCCTAATTTCTCCGTCATCACCGAAACTTGTTAGTTACTTGTTTCTTTATGATAGCCTGTCTTAAAGTGTGTGAAGTGATACCTCATTGCGGTTTTGACTTGCATTTCCCTAGTCGTTAGTGACAATGAGCATATTTTCATCTGCTCATTGGCCATTTGTATATCTTTGGAGGAATGTCAGTTCAAATCCTTTGCCTGGTTTTTAATCTGGTTGGTTTTTATTGTGGGTTGGTTTTTATTGTGGTTATCGTCGTTGAGTGTTAGACGTTCTCCCGATATGTCCGATGTTAATTAGTAGCTACATGATTTGCAGATAATTTTCTCCCATTCTCTGGGTTGCCTTTTTATTCTGTGGATCGGGTCCTCGGATGCACAGAAGTTTTTCATTGTGATGAAGTCCAGTTTGTCTCTTTTTTCTTTTGTCGCCTGTGGCGTCATGCCCTGATTTTTCCGGAGAGTCTAACATGTGCCTTCAGAACAGTGACGCCAACAGTACTAGTCAGCATGACTCTTCCCCAGAAATTGGGCTAAGTACCTACGTGCATCATTTCCTTTCATTCCCGCAGCAGCCCTGTGAGGCAGGTGCCGTCATTCACATTTTCTAGAGCAGGGAACCAGGGTTTCAAAACTAAGTACCTTCCCCCAAGGTCTGTGCATAAGAAGTGGCAGAGCAGGGACTTGAAACCAGGTCTGTGGACTCCAGAGCCAGTGCTCATAACCACTAAGCTGGAGAGCTCAATAATTTTTTGTGGGATTGAATGAATGAACACCTAAACGAACTTGGAGGCTGAAACTCAGGCAGGAGTTGTCCCCAATTGAGGTGTGCCTTCATGTCAGAAATGATTCACCCAGTTCAGTCCTAGTGCGATTCAGTACACAAGTGTCCTCATCCCAGCACATTTTCTGAGAGTTCCATTAAAGGATGTGCTTTCTTCCAACTCAGTGAGGCTGTTCTCAGTCATGGAAGACCTGTGTATACCTGTATTGTTACTTTCTCTTTGGATTTGCTTTGGAACTGTGGTCTTGGGGGGGCAGGGAGAGGGGATTTAAACAGATGTTAAGTTCTGTAACTGACCAACTTGCTTTTAAGACATTACCAGCTGCTGTTTGAATGATTCATGAAGCTCCAGCCTTGTAGTCTGGAAGGCACGTCAAAAATTCTGTTTCAGGTTTTGGCTTAAAACTGAGTGTAATGGGGAGAGACTGCTTCCTTCATCTCAGAGAATTGGGCTGCACATCTTTTGAGAGCTGGGGACAAGGACAGGGCCCTGTGATAGGACACTCTTGAGTTTTTTGCCACTTCTCAAAGGAGAAATCACACAGAGTTCTGGCACGTCATTAGTCAAAATAGGAAATGAGGCCTGAGAAATGATGTTGCTTGGCGTTGGAAAGAATTTGCTAGTGGCTTCCAGAGGGTGAGAATCCCTCGTGTTAACTCTGGAAATTCTTAAACCGGCAATTCAAAGGCTCACTGAATTCAGGGTCGAGGGGCATTAGCAACGTTTGGTCCAACCCCCTCATTTTTACGGGTGAAGAAGCGAAGGCCCAGGGAGGGTGGGTCTGTGCTGTTTTTACCCGGACAACACATCAGACACCAAATGTGTGGGTTTTGTTGTTGTTGTTTCTGACAGCAGCCGATTCTGACACCAACGCCAGTGTCTTACAATTCAAGTCCATTCTGACCCGACCACCTGGCGTCATTGCAGACCCTGCTGGTTAAGGGTTAAGTCCCACAGGACTTGTCCCCGATTCAGACACCAGTCCCAAGTTCTCTGTTGCCCCCTGTACTTTATTTATATCAGCGGGCTGTAAAAATTGGGGGTTCCTATGACCCCTTCCTCAGGTTCAAGAATTTGCTGGAAAGGCTCACAAAACACAGGAAAAGCACTTCACTTACATTTACGAGTTTATTATAAAGGCTACAACTCGGGAACAGCCAAATGGAAGAGATGCATGAGGTGAGGAAAGAGGGGATGGGGCGCAGAGCGTCCATGGCCTCACGGAGTGCACCACCCTTCCAGCGTGTTCCCTAACTCAGAAGCTCCTTGAACCCCATTGCATATGTAGGCACGATTGATGAAATCATTGGCCATTGGAGATTAACTCATTCTCCAGCCCCCTTCTCATCCTGGAGTTTGGAGGTGGAGTGGGGGCTGAAAGTTTCCAATCCTCTGGTTTCCAGTCCCCATTGTGAAGCTATCTAGGGGCCCCAGGCTCTAGTCATCTCATTAGCATACAAAAGACACTCTTAGCACTCTGGAGAGTCCAAGGATTTTAGGAGCTGTGTGCCAGGAACTAGGGACAAAGATCAGATGCGTATTTCTTATTGTATCACAGTAGGTAACTTGCCAAGGTCCCATAGGGAGTCAATGATAAAACTGGGGGCATCCCTTTACTCTTACCCCAGGGCCCTTGCCCAGTTAAGGATATTTGTATATGGGCAGGGATGCTAAGAAAAGTAGTAAGAGACTGCTATTTGATGAATGCGCAGTTGTTTTTTCCCTTAGATTTTATTTTTAATAATCTCTGCACCCTGTGTGGGACTCGAACTCCCAACCCTGAGATCAAGAGTCGTACACTCCGCTTACTGAGCCAGCCAGGCATGCCCAGAAGGAGCAGTTCTTGACCTAGACTCACGAAGGCAAATATTTTTTTATAGCCTGAAAGTTAATCACATTCACACATAATTTGGTTGGGGCGACTATTTAGCTCTAGGTCTGAAGATTGAAATGAAATTAGTTCATAAAATCACCTTTGGTGTTCTGTTTCGGCTGCTTTTTCTGGCACCCATCCAGAACAGACAAATGAATCCCAGGCTAGCACTTGGGAGGCCCGGGATTGGTCAGCACTCTGTGACTGATTTGCTGTGTGATGGTGGGTAGATCACATTCTACCATTTACTCATTTGGAGAGGTGGTTGAACAACAGAGTCTCTGAGTTCATTTCCATGCCTAAAGCTTAAGGCCTGAATCAGAGTGGCTTTTAGTTTTTCTTAAGTAAGATCTTTAGCTTTCATAGAAGATTCTTTTGAATCCAACTTATATGGGGTGTGGGTTTTTAATTTTATGTATGTATTACTTGCATACACACATTTCCTAGCACATTTTTCCTTGAGATATAATTTATTTATGGTGAACTGCACAAACCCTCATTGTTACAGTTTTACAAATGCATTCACTGTTGTAAAAGCACCACACCTCTGCTAAGATAAAGACTTTTCACCATCACCCCAGAAAGTTCTCTCCTGCCCCATCCAAACAGCCCTCCCCTACAACACACCCCTTGCACAGGTAACCACTGATCTCAGCTCTGTCACCAGAGATGAGTTTTGCCTGTTCCAGAAGTTTCTATGCATGGAGTTGTACAGTGTGTGCTCTTTTGTTTGATCCTGGATGGTATTTCGAAGAGGTTTTCTGCTTTCTTCCTGTAGTCCTAAGAAGTCATATGCGTTCTTTTCTCCAGCTGCCGGCTTGAAAGGTCATGTGGTCTGGGGTCCTGCTGGTCCCCGTGAGCTGCTGTGGTTTGAGAAGTGAGGGCCCTCTGCCAGTGGGCCGCCATATTGTCTGCTGTGAGGGAAGACATGGAGAGAACAGCTTGACTTCCAGATACTGGGTTGGGTTTGTTTCTATAATTATTGGTGTCACAATCTTCTCACTTGTCAACTGGGCAAATTGGATCTACCAGCAGACGAAAGAGACTAACTCATGACACCCGAAAATGTCACTCGTAATGGCACGTTTCTGACAAGGTGCCCATGAGAGACACTCATTTCAATTTCATAAATACTTTTGAACATAAAGGCAGATTGCTCCGGAGAACAGGAGCAAAAGGAAGGGCGGTCCGGAAGGGCCGAGCAGAAGGACCTGGGAGCCAGACTGTGATGGCGGTTCTGGGAGCCTCTCTTGGCCTCGAGCTTCAGGTCAGCCTGATGGGAGGGGATTTGTTTGTTTGCTTTTCTTTCTAACGTCTTTAGGCTTTGTTTCCTCCTCTTGGTTTACACCGCCTCTTAGTCCCGCCCTGTTCCTGCCCGGGGCCTTTGCAGATCCCTTCCAGCCTGTCTCCTCGGTTCCATTCTCCCTCCCTTTGTACACAGAGACCACTCAAAACTTGGGACAAACCTACCAGAACCCTCCTGAACTCCCCCCCCTTTTTTTTTTTAAAGATTGATTTATTTTAGGGACTCCTGGGTGGCTCAGTCTGTTAAGCATCTGCCTTCAGCCCAGGTCATGATCCCAGGGTCCTGGGATTGAGCCCCACATCAGACTCCCTGCTCTACGGGGAGCCTGCTTCTCCCTCTGCCTGCCGCTCCCCCTGCTTATGCTATCTCTCTTTCTTTCTCTGTCAAATAAATAAATAAAATCTTAAAAAAAAAAAAAAAGATTTATTTATTTATTTTAGAGTGAGAGTGAGCATGTGAGCAAGGGGAGAGGGAGAGAGAAAATCTCTAGCAGATCCCCACTAAGCACGGAGTCCGATGTGGGGCTCAATCCCACAAGCCCGAGATCATGACCAGAGCTGAAATCAAGAATCAGATGCTTAACCAACTGAGCCACCCAAGCGCCCCATAAATTTTTCCTTTTTTAAGGCTGAATAATATTCTGTTGTATGGATAGACCACATTTGTTCCATTCATCCATCTTTGGGCCCTTGGGTTGCTTTTACCTTTAGGCTATTGTAAATAATGCTGCTATGAACAGGGGTGTGCAAATACTTATTTGTGTCCCTGCTTTTAGTTATTTTGAGTATATTCCGAGAAGTGGACTTGTTGGATATGGTACCACTATTTTTAATTTTTTTGAGGAACCTCCATACTGTTTCCCCAGGAGCTGCACTGTTTGACCTTCCCACCAACAGTGCCCAAGGTTCGGTTTCCCCACACCCTTGCTGACATTGTTGTATTGATAGCAGCCATCCTAATAGGTGTGAGGTGGTTGCATGCTTTTTGGGGGTCTATCATTAAGTACCCACATAAATCCAGGATCGTTCAGAGCCTACCTGAAGGGTGTGTATCTGGAGTAAGGCAGAACATCAGTCCTATGGGGACTGTGTTCATTTCTCAGCAGGTCATGTTTGTTAAATGATGCCGTATGGTTGTTGTTGCACAAAATTGCTTTGTTGGTGGCCACCAGCCTTCCAGATTTCAAGGCAGTGGTGGAACAGAGGGCCTGACGGGTCACTTGTGGCTTCAGTGACAGAGCAGAAATGAGAGCCCTCAGTGGGGCCGGTAGCATTATCGTGGCCCTGGGTGAATTGAGGTCCTCCAGGAGAAGATACCTCCTGTCTTTTTTTTTTTTTTTTTAAAGATTTTATCCATTTTGACAGAGAGAGATCACAAGCAGGCAGAGAGAGGGGGGAGCAGGCCCCCCGCCGTGCAGAGAGCCCGACGCGGGGCTCGATCCCAGGACCCTGAGATCATGACCCGAGCTGAAGGCAGAGGCTTTAACCCACTGAGCCACCCTGGCGCCCCAAGATACCTCCTGTCTTGAGGGGAAGCTCACTGCCCTGGGTACACAGGTTGCAGTGTTGCAGTGTGATGGGGTTGGAGGGAAGTGGGACGGCCCCCCTCCCCCCCCCAGGGTCTCTGAGTGCCTGCCTTGCTTGGTGCAAGAGGGTGTGAGACACAGTCACCACCCTCAGCAAGTTCCACTGAGAGGGAAATAAACACGTCATTTCAGTGCCCAGGGGAGCCTGCGATAGAAGTGGGGACAAAGCCCAGGGAGGGCTCAGAAGAGAGCAGAAAGCAGGTTCCTGAGAAGCGCTGCGTGAACCTGGTTTTGAAGGAGGAGTAGGAGCTGGCCCGAAAGAGAAGGGAGTTGGAGGAGGGAGCAAGTCATGGGGTTTGTCACTGAACTTCATCAAATGGGTGCTTTTGTTTGAGAAAATGTCCTAAAGGCTCTTTGTTTTCCAAACCTGATAGACTTGAGAAGGCCATGGGAGGGTACCTGCCTCCAAGCCCCACCAGGGATAGGATGGACAGGGGTAAAGGCGAAGGGAGCAGCCTTTTTTGAGTGGTCTCCCAGAAGCCCTGTTGCAGTCCCATTGTGGTGGTGGGAAGGCTGCCTTAGAGGAAGGTGCGCCCACCCTCGCAGCCTTCCTGTGGTGCCGGCCAAGGGGGAAACGGCACCTCGGGGTGGCCACGAGCCTTCCCCAGGCTCCCCGGCTCCTCTAGCCCAGCCGCTGCTAGCTCTTTGTTCTTTGGGGCCCACTGTTTGTTTGTTTGCCTTTCAGCAAATGGGCATTGACCCTCCTGCTCGTGGGCTCGTTCTTGTTGCAAAATGAGACAATAAGAAGTGTATTCTGTATGAAGTGTGGGTCCCCGCTTTCCCACCCCCACCCGGCTCCCCAGAGGTAACCCCGTCGGTGGCTTAGTGTGTGGCCCCTGTGCCACGAAGTTTCTTTTGTACAGCGGGATCCTACCGTAGGTTTCACTCTACAGCTTGCTTTTGTCATGCCATTGTGTGTTTGGGAGCTCTTTCCCCTGCAGCGTATTCAGATGTACTCATTGTGCGGAGCGCCCCGTAGAACGGATACTCGGTTTATTCGGCCATGCTCCTACTAGGAGGCAGTGCGGTTTTGTCCTTAGAAACAATGCTGTAGCAACGTATCTTTGTACACTTAACGCATTTCTTTGGTTTAGCTTCCCAGAAGTAAAAACCTGGGTCGGACTCTAGAAGCACTGGAAGCTTTGAGAGAGACTGCAGACTCTGAAACGATGTTCCGCATTAGGCTCTCACCAGCAGAGCCTGAGTTCGTTTTCCCTTCAGTGCTGGCTATCTCCTAGCCATCAGTGCTGGCTATCTCCTATGTTTCCGCACGTCTGCAGAGGGAAAAGGCATTGGGTTGGTGGTGGTCCATGCTTCGTAAAGGAAAACCAGCTCCAAGACGTGCGCACTAAAGCTTGTGGCCTCTGGCTAACTCCCTTCCCGAGCACGTCGTCTTGTGGAAATGCAGAGAACGTGCCTGCTGGCCGAGCTGCGAGACGCTCTGTTCCTCCTGCCTCCTCGGCCTCCCTCTGCCTTCTATCAGGCCAGCCAGGGTCCTCGCTTTTCTTGTTGAAGGGTTTGCTCCCAAGAACCCTCTGGGTCAGCAGTTTTTAGTTGGCTTTCCTCTGAAGTATATCAAGTGCCTCCCTTCTTTGCGTGGCCTGCCTGCCGGCCGTGAGGGGTCCGCAGCTCTCTGCTGCCTCACCAGGGTAGTGATCCTGATGCCCACACTCACAGTCCCTGCACGTTACTGGTGATACGCTAGCCTTGAAAATCCATGGGGACTCCCTCCTCGTGGCTAACCCAATACACTGAAGTCAGATGTTTTGCACATCCTTTAATCAGGGGCAGGACAGAGGAATAAAATTCTCTTTCCTCCCAATCTGAGGAACACTGTCAAAGGCTGGATTGCAAATTTGGGTCCCTGCCAGACAGCTAGAAAGGGAGTGGGGGAGGAGGGAACTGCCATTTATTGAAGGTTGCTGGTCATTCTCCTTGCAACAACCTCTAAGGCAGTGGTGTGATTTTTCTCTGATTTATAGCGAGGTTGAGTCACATGCCAGCGACCTCCCAGGGAGTAAGTGACAGAGCCGGGAGGTGAACTTAGGTTTGCCACAAAGCCTTACTACTGCTCATGGGTTGGCCCCAAGCAATGCCATCCAGAGATCCTCCCCCTAGAGGTGAAGATGAACTAGGACCTCCTTCCCAGTGGGCCTTCCAGGTCTCTTGGTCACCTGGAAAAAGAAACTGCAGTTTCTCGTCCTGCTCTTTCCTGATGTCCAGGCTCTGGCCTGGGGTTTCCCGGATAATCATGGTTTCCATGAACTCCTGGGGACCACCTTCATGAATCTCTTGTATCCTGGAATCACCTATGGTGCCATTTATAGAATATATTTATTTTTTATATTAAGTCACTTTTTTTACGGGCAAATTTGCTTTTATTTTTTTAATTTATTTTTTTAAAGATTTTATTTATTTATTTGACACACACAGAGAGAGATCACAAGTAGGCAGAGAGGCAGGCAGAGAGAGAGGGGGTAGCAGGCTCCCTGCTGAGCAGAGAGCCAGATGTGGGGCTCGATCCCAGGACCCTGAGATCATGACCTGAGCCGAAGGTAGAGGCTTAACACTGAGCCACCCAGGCACCCCGCAAATTTGCTTTTAAAGGACCTTTGTCACTACTGTACATTGAAAACCAGTTTCACTTGGCAGTGATCCAAAATACCATAAACTTAATAAAAATAAATAAATACAGTGAGACCAAAACAAGGCTGCGTCCTGTTGCATCCTGGGGCTCCCAGCTGAGGCCCACTCCTTGTTAGAACAGGAAGCATTCATAGTGTTGGAACAGCCAAACTAGGGCAGAAGCAGGAGAGTCTCAAGAGGACTGATTCAGTGTTTGAACACCACCTCCCTGGCCCACTTAAACTCACCCACTGGTGGTCCAGCCCACTCTTTGGGGAGTGCTCCACTAGCTTCTAGCTACCTTGGATCGTGCCCGTTTTCAAGGCACACTGCCTGTCTCTGAGCCTTCGTTTCTGCCTTTGCCTCCACCAGGATGGCTCCCCTCTCTGCCTTTCTTGCTCTCGTGGTCAGGTTCTGCCCTTCCTGCAAGGTGTGGCTCGAATGCCACACTCACTAAGCCACAGCCTCTGATCACAGAGCGACTGTCATCCTTACCCCAGATGTCCTGATTACTCCCATTACATTTTTCGTAGATCCATCCTGGCACAGGCCAGGTTGTAGAGTAGGGTGTGTGTGTGTGTGTGCGTGTGTGCGTGTGTGTGTGTTTATCCTGTGCGACTGAGCTTTGGAAAGTGGTGCGTTGTAGCCTTTATTCTCCAACCCAGTCAGGAGCCCCTGTGGGCCGGGACAGGCTCTTACAAGAATGGAAGTGTTGGAATGTGCTGTTCCCTGCACTGAGCCCTCCGGTCCGCCATGCTGGATGTTCAGTGTCGCTGGTGGGCTGGGTTTCCCTGGCCAGCGTTCCACAGCTGCCACTCCCCACTCTAGAGCTGCACCTACCACCGGGGAGAGGTGGGCTTGGGGACCCTGAGCGGCAGGTAGCACCTGTACGAGAAACGGATGGCATGAAGCCCCCATGGGGGGGGTGTCCCAGTGATACCAAATAGTATCAAAGCCAGGTCCTCTTTAGATGCCCGGGGGCCCTGAAGTTCTCTTGGCTTTGACCTGCTTTGGCTTCCTGGCTCCAGCTCCCCATTCCCCTGGTCTTCAGGACAGCCTGCTCCCCATGTGGCCCCCTCTGGCGTTTTGATCCCTGCTTGGCACTGTTACTTTTTGGCGTTGCCCACGACCCACCGTGAAAAGGCCTGGCTCCATAGCCCAACCCTGCCCTCGGGGTCAGCAGGCCCAAGTCGCATGGCCCGGCTGGCTTTGGTCCAGAGGGGTACAGGAGGGAGGCTCTGTGGCCAGCAAGGGAAAGAAAACCAAACACTCCATCACTCTCCAGCCTCTGCTGCTCTCACTCATTGCAAGAGGCGGTGTGGACGGCAGAGAGGGGCACAGGGCCGCTGAGCAGGCTGTGCTCTGGGACTACTCCTGCTTTGAGAATGGGGAGCCTTTGTTTCATTTGCTTGAAGCTCTGTATGGGCCGGTAGCAGCCCAGAAGAGCTGTGGCCTTCCTCTGCTAGGCTCCACACCCCCTCCTAGGTAGGGACCAGGCGGTGTTCATCTTGGTATCCAGAGGGCCCAACGCTGCTAGTTTCAATGCAAGGTCAAGACGTAGGATTTTCTTCAGAATTTACTTGGTCTAAGCCAACTTAAATTGGTGTTTCAAAGTGAAACCATTAGACTGGGGAACTTAATGAAAGATAAAGGCAGTGCCAGGATACAGGCATTTAATGTTTCTGTCCCTCAGTTTCCTTGCTTATGATGACTACATACCACTTTGTTCAAACTGGATAATGCATATAAAGCATGTGACTTTCTTGGAGGGTCTTTTTCTCCATCAAAAATGTTTTTGAGGGGGCACCTGGCTGGCTCAGTCGGTGGAGCATGTGATTCTTGATCTTGGGGCCATGAATTCGAGCCCCATGTCGGGTGTAGAGATTGCTTAAAAATAAAATCTTTCAAAAAATTGTTTCTGAAATGGATGCATTTGAAATTTGGAAGGTGTGTGCTAGGAAGGGTACATACTGTTTTTTGTTTTTTTTTAAATAGAACAAAAAGTTTTTATTTTAATAGTCTGATCCCTTGTGCTGCAGAAAAGTTAAAAATAGATCACAATCTGTGTACTTTCTGGAAAGAGCAAAAACTTTGAAATCAGATAGACTTCATCTTGAGTCTCAGCTCTACTAACCTGTTTGAGCCTCAGCTTCCTTATCTGTAAAATGGGGATACTAGTCCTACTTTTCAGAGTGTGGGGGCAGTAGACAAGACATTTGATAGAGCTCTCATAACAAAACACCACAGACCTAGTGGCTTAAACATTTATTTTCTCATGGTTCTGGAGCTGAGAAGTTAAAGATCAAGGTGTCTGCAGGTTCACTTTCTCTTGAGGCCTCTCTCCTTGGCTTATAGACACTGCCTTCTTGCTGTGTCCTTGCACTGCCTAACTCTGTTTTGCACGCATCCTTGATATCTCATGGTGTGTTCGCATTTCCTCTTATAAGGACACCAGTCAGTTTGGATTAGGGCCCACTCTAGTGGCTTCCTTTTACCTTTATCATTTCTTTAAAGATCTACCTCCAAATATAGTCCCGTTTAACATACATTTCGGAGAGTGTTGGGCAGAGGGTTAGCGCACATGCAATTTAACCCACAACATTAGCAAAACAGCTCAATACATGGTGGCTAGCTCTTCCCATTTAACTCTGTGTTCTTGAATTCTCGACTCTTTCTTGCCACAGATTGTATCTAGTGTGTGTGGTCGTCCTGAGGACTGGTAGCTCTATTCGGTATCTTCCTAACACCCAGGTACTTCCTGTTGAAAGTATACGAATATGTTGGCTTGCATGTAGAGACCAATCAGGCTTCCTTTAGCTTCTGGAGAAGCTAAGGGTCAGTAACTCATTGTTCAGCAAAACCCAGGCTTGACTTTATAAAGTTAGCAAAAGATTATGCTTTAAGTGTATAAAAATTAAGATAGGAAGGAGCAAAGTGCTAGTAAAAATTGAATTAGGGGAAACGTTATGGTGAGTAAAAGAGCCAGACACAAAAGGCCATGTGTTACATGATTCCACTTACATGAAATGTCCAGGATAGGCCAGTTTATACAGAGAGAAAGCAGATTAGTGGTTGTGGGGGCCTGGGATGAGGGGGGCAGTGGGCAGCAAGTGCCCACGGGTATAGCATTTGTTCTTGGGTGGAGGAAAATATTCTGGAATTAGATGGTGGTAATGGTTGCACAACTCTGTGACTTTACCAAAATCCACTGAATTGTGGGTTCACGGGCATATGTGAACGCAGCATGTACCACTTCTAAAGGGTGAATTTTATAGCATGTGAATTATATTTCAATAAACCTGCTATAAAAAAAATTGAATTAGGGTGGTGGCAGGCTTCTGTGAATGGCTTTCCTTCTTTTCTCTGTTCCTCAAGTTTGCTGTAATTACTTTTTTTTAAGTGGAGAAACCCAGAGTCCTACATTTCACGGAGATTACCTGAGATCCAATTTTGTGTGGTGCCGAACTGCTAGCGATGCAAAGAAAATCCCCATAAAATATTAAGGGGTTACTTTGGCTCCTAAAATATCAACCACTGACCAGGATTTACAGGCCTATAAATAGAGAGAAAGTGAGTATGTATGTGATGAAGCTTAATAATGAATTTGATGAGGGCGTCTGGGGGGCTCAGTGGGTTAAAGCCTGTGCCTTCGGCTCAGGTCATGGTCTCAGGGTCCTGGGATCGAGCCCCGCATCAGGCTCTCTGCTCAGCAGGGAGCCTGCTTCCTTCTCTCTCTGCCTGCCTCTGCCTACTCGTGATCTCTCACTGTCAAATAAATAAATAAAATCTTAAAAAAAAAATAATGAATTTAATGAGCTGTAATGAGGGTCTCCTAAGAGAGGGTCTGTCCTCTCATCAGTAGCAGATCTGTGGGTCGTAACAGTGCTAGCTAGCTCTTTATTGATGGAATCCAACTGATATTAGGCGTTGAAATCCAGGTTTGTTTCCTTGTGTGTGGATTCTCTTAGAGAACTGCTCGCTCCCAGTTTGACAGTGTTTTCAATCCAAGAGATTTCTGAGCCATATATATTTTTAATATATGTTAAATAATTCACCAAGGAACGTGTATGTGTGTGTGTGTGTGTGTGTGTATGTGTGAGTGTTAAAACATCGGTGGCTGCCTCACTCCCAATGTGCTGGTTTCTCCCCAGTTTTTAACCTCGCTGGTCCTAGAGGCAGTCCGCTTCTTGGTTAATGACATAAAATCATCTTTGAAAGAAAAGCTAAAGACTTCTGCATTCTCTTTTGCCAGTTTCTGCTTTAAATCCACCCTTTGGTATTTGCAAAGGTCAGATGAGCTATTTTGGTGTCCGCGGCCCTGATTAATGGGAAATCATACATTTCCATTGGCCCCCGAGGATGAAGGATTAGTGCGGCGGCAGCGGCGGCGGCGGGCAGCATCTGCTGTAATGTCAGAAGCGTGGTGTTGGGAATTGCAGGAGCAGCAGGCCCATGAAAAATGTAGGAGGAGGGAAGCTCCTCTAGCGCTAGCCCCTGACGCGTTTTTCTCCGTTTGCAATCATGCAAACATCTCCAGGAGCATTTGTTCTCCTCCGTTAGGCCTTGTCGCTAAGAATTTAATATGGAGAGCACAAGTACCCCATTCCTGAGAGGGCTGTGGGCCCTGTGTGGAGGTCCCGCACTACCCTGCCAGAAGGTTCCTCCGTTCCCTGAGAGTCGGCATGTTTGTGTTCGGCTTCTTACCCCTCCTCGGAGGAGACGTCGGTTTTATTCCAAGTTAAATAAAAATCATTGTGCTGGCTCCCGGATTTTTGCAAGAAAAGCAGGTGCCTGGTGCGCTGGGGGGGATATAACTGAATGCAGGGCTCCTGTCCCCACCCAGGAGCAGATGGTCTGCGTCAGTTCATCTTGTGACCTTTCTTTGCTTCTAAGACACCAAATCTCTGAGCCCACGGATCATAAATATTCTTTAGGTTTACAGCCATGGAGGTAAGGGGAGTGTCAATTGCCGTTACCACTCTCCGTTTGTCGGGAACCTTTGGAAGGAAACCATTCCGGCAATTTTTAGGCACTAAATAAGCCTCCCGCAGCCATGGGCTTTACAGACACATGAAGGGCGCCGCAGCAGGGCTGTCTCAGCCAAGGTCAGGAAGGGGCCCTGTGCTCAGTGTCCTGCCGTCTTCCCCTGTCCAGGCGCTGGGCAACCTGTTCCAGAAGCCACGTCGTGCCAGGCACTGGGATGGCTGGCATAGCCTCTGCCTGTCTGCCCAGGGGCCCCAGTTTTTAAGACACGACTAGTGCTAATAGCCACCTTGTATTGGTCATCCTGATGGGAGGAAGGAGAGGGGTGTCCTCTCCCTGCCCTGGAGCCCACGTTCTCATTGAGAGGCAGACCCACAAACGAGTGCAGCATGGGGGTGTCCTGATAACCGGACTGTGCTGGGGCAGCGTGACGAGGTGACATCTGAGCTGGTCTCCTGCAGGAGCTTATAAGGAGGGGGTGGGGCACACTGGGAAGAGGGGACAGTAGAGAAAAGGTCCCTGGGGCGGGTTGGGGGGGGGGACGGCAGCTAGACCCCAGGCTCTGGTGTCTGCGTGGGGACCTGGCAAGGGCGGAGGCCGCAGTGAGGGCCAGTGAATGTCACCCAGAGAATCAGATTGAGGAGAGCAGACATTATCTGGAGTTACTGGGGGAGCTCAGGGAGGTTTTTCACATGCAGGGGGAGCATGTGATAGGATTTTTGTTTGGGGAAGACCATCTTGGGGTAGCGTGGAGGGCGGGCTGTAGGAAGGGAGACTGTGGCTTCAGGAGCAACCCCCCAAAGAGAGCCAAGCAGGCAGCCTGAGCCTCTCACTGCTCCTTCCTCCTCTTAATCCTCTGTTCTCCTTCAGATCATCCAAGTCCTTTCCACGCCCTGATCCTGCTTCTTTTCTTTTCTGGGCTTGCCTGGAAGTGGGGCTCCCCTGCCCCTGCCCCCCAGCAGCAGCATGGGCTGCTACCATGTGACCCTCAGTGGAGACCGCCTTCCTCTCGGAACTCCCCAATTGAGATTAGCAGCCCTGGGGCTCCCGAGTGACCGGTACGGACCGTACCGTACAGGAGGGAAGGAGGAGGGCTCTATAGCGATTATCACAGTGGGTTGAAGAGGACTCAGGTCGGGGGTGGACACCCACCTCTGCCTTTCGCATTCTCTAGGCGAGGAGGAGATTTTTTTTCTTTGTATTTTTTGTTGTGGATAATTTCAAACATAAATGGGAATAGGGAAAACAGGATAGTGAACTTCTGTGTACCCATGACTCCACTCCAGTGGTTCTCAACATCTGGCCCCTCCGATCTTGTTTAATCTATCTGCCTCGCCCACCCCATTATTTTGAGATTCCAGAGCTCATATAATTTTATCCATAAACACTGAAGTGTATGTCTCTAAAGATAAGGACTTTCCGTTGCACTGTCTGAGCCCCAGCCTTGTCGCCCGTACAGTGGGAATGACGATGCCCTCATGCGGGGCTGTTGTGAGTAAGGCCTCTGAGGGCTTTCACCAGGATCACAGTGGCTGTCTCTTGTTTACAACCTGCTGGGCGCCAGGCAGCGCGCGGGCACTGACAGCACAATGTCAGGGGCAGACAATCCCAGGGTCCTTCCTCGGCCCTGGCATTCACCTCCCCTGTCTTCAGGCCGTGGTACTTAGTCTGAGCCTCAGTGTCCTTGCCTTTAAAAATGAGGGCACTAGTAACTACCTCATAGGGTAGTTTTAAGGTTGAAACGAGCCTGTGTATCAGCACATAATAAACTTCAATACATAAATAGTTGTTACCATAAACATCTTTTATTATTATTATTATTATTATTTTAAAGATTTTATTTATTTGACAGAGAGAGTACACAACAGAAGGAGTAGCAGGCAGAGGGAGAGGGAGAAGCAGGCTCGCCAAGCAGGGAGCCTGATGCAGGGCTCGATCCCAGGACCCCGGGACCATGACCTGAGCTGAAGGCAGACGCTTAATGACTGAGCCACCCAGGCGCCCCTAAACATCCTTTAAATACAGATATTATTTCTGATTCTCATAGCCATCCTGCCAAGTTTTAGTTACTATTCCCCATTTTGCAAATGAAATGACAGAGGCTTAAAACTAAGATGAAGTAGGGGAGCCTGGGTGGCTTAGTCGGTTAAGCGTCTGTCTGACTCCTGGTTTTGGCTCAGGTCGTGGTCGCATGGGTTATGGGATTGAGCCCCGTGTGGAACCTGCTTCAGATTCTCTCTCCCTCTCCCTCTGCACTGCCCCCCACCCCACGCTTGCCCGCTCGCTCTCCAAAAAAAAAGAAAGAAAGAAAAGAAACTTGCTCTGCAGCCCTGTGAAAAAGACCATGCTGAGCTTGGGTCAGGCCGACCAAGGTCATGTGGTCCCTACCTTGGTCTGTTTTAAGCCAGTCCTGGTTTTGCAGAAGCTGATGATCCGTATTGCAGATTTTCCCTACACTCCTTTGTCCACATCTCCTGCCTTTTCCTGCTTCTCATTTTGGGAGCTTATGAGTGCCCATCAGCACCTGCACTGGAAAGAAATAACGAGAGCAGGGTGAGGAAGAAAATTCACATAAAAAGGTTCACATCAGCCCTTTTGTGCTAAGTCTGAGCGAAAAGGGGCTGAAACTCTAAGGCCAAATGAGGTTCACAGGTTATCTGTAGATTTTTGTTTTTCCATCAGCCAAGATAGTGAGGAGTGGACAGGGCTCATTTATCCATTTCAACTGTAAAATTGCTCAGAATGGAAAATGAAGATAGTGTGGCTGTGGCGGAAATCAAACCCAGACCTGACTGACTCACTGCCTGGCTGGTCCATTGTTCTACATTGCCTCTGGGGCAGACAGGTTCCAGAGCCCCGGGCAAGGAGTGGAGGCCTGCCCCCCCACCCCACCCCAGCTGACCCCCTGGCTCGGAATCCCTACTCGGAAAGATCTGGTCTGGTTCTGGCTGGATGGGAGTCTGTGCATCAATCCCAGTAGTCAACATTTTGTCTGGCTTCACATATGTGTTTCATTTTCGTGGTGCCGTGAGTTCTCCTTTATCCAGCTTCATAAGCAGGGTAGCCAAGCAGATAAGTGAGTTGTCTGTGGCCATCGGGGCAGAGCGAGGACTTGTATGGCATGTTTAGACCCCAACCAGTCCCCTTCCTGCACCACCGCAGAAGCCTCTGGAACGGACTTGTCAGCGGTGCCCCCTCAAGCATGCGAACAGCAGCATCGCCCGGGTCGGAACAAGAACTCCGGGGGCCTGCAGCTCGCCACCAAGGTGCTCGGCGTACCGTGCTATGAGTTGTGGCAGTTAGCAAACATACAAGCCTTTGCTACTGAGATGACCTGTGTCCACCTGTTTATGGGAGAAATGGTCTTCTCCTGAGGGGGTGGGGGGGTGTGGGGGAATGTGTTCTGGGATATCCTGCCTGGACAGCCATCGTCAGTGGCGTAGTTAACCCCCCAAAAATAACCACCAGAACAGATTTCAGGGGCAGGTTGAGAGTCCCAGTGGCATAGATCTCACAGGTATGATTTGCAGGATCCGTGGAGAAGCCTCCCTCCCTTTTGGGTAGGAATGCAAAACCGATCACCTCATTGCTGGAATGACAGCCTGGCTTTCTTGGGATTCAGCCAGGAAAACAATTTATGAGACTGACCCACACACTTAACTAGCTAAAGCTTTGGGCTGTGATCCAGAATCCTTATTATGGAAAGCAGAGTTAAAATTGTTCCCTCTGAAACCCTGTGGCTATTTATTTGAATTAGTGAGGTCACCCCAATGACAGCTGTGGAGACCAGTCTTTAATTAGAAGAAGAATTTGCCCTGAACTTCATCACAGTGGCATTTCTGAGGGTCTTGAGTGTTTTTCTTCCTTCCTTCTTTCAGCCTTACCTTATTCCTAGTCTTTGTTCAAAGAGCTCATTTTTTCCCTGGACACTTGCATTCCTCACGTTCTCCAACAATCACGGGGCTCTTTCCCGCCAATGGCACACTCAGGGGAGCCCAGCCAGAAGCCTGCTTCTGAAATGCAGGCTCTCCCTCTTCCCGGCAGTATGACCTTCTGGACAAGTTACCTCGCTTGTCTGAGCCTCAGTTTCCTCAGCTATAAAATGGGCCTAATAAGATTGATAGCATAGCACTAGATGAAGCTACCATTTATTGAGTGCCTTTGCTGAGGGGCAGGCAGTATTCTCATCGCTTAATGTGTATAAGCTCATCTCATCTTAGTAACAACGAGGTTAAGCTGAATTCTTAATGTTCCCATTTTATCAAGGAGGAAGTTGAGCTGTAGAGAGCACCTAGCTGGTGAAAAGTGCAGGCTACAGAGCCTACGATGTAATAGGCACTAAATAAATGTTTATTGAGTCTCAATGTCACGCTCACCTAAATGCCCAAGAAATTTATGATTTATGCCCTATAATTTTCACTTTAACTTTTCTCTGAGAACATTGAATGTATCAATCTTACCTTCAAATTTGGGTTTACTTTTTTTTTTTAAGATTGTATTTTTAAGTAATCTCTGCACCCTGCGTGAGGCCCGATCCCACGACCCTAAGATCAAGAGTCGCACGCTCCTCCGACTGAGCCAGGCAGGCGCCCCTGGGTTTACTTTTTAGACTTTGTATTATGGAAAATTTCAAACACATACAAAAATAGAATAGTATAATGAGCCTCCACTTACCCTTTCTATAATTTCAACAATTTTCAACTCATAGCCTATTATATTTCGTCAATATGCCTATCTACTTCCTCTCCTGGTCTATATTTTTTTTGAAGTAAATCCCTCAAATGAGATTAGTTCAGCCATATATTTCAGTGTGTATCTTGAAAAGGACATGAACTCTTTATTTATTTATTTATTTATTTTAAGATTTTATTGATTTATTTGACAGATAGAGATCACAAGTAGGCAGAGAGGCAGGCAGAGAGAGAGGAGGAAGCAGGCTGCCCCCCCCCACCCCCCAGCAGAGAGCTGACGCGGGGCTCGATCCCAGGATCCTGAGATCGTGACCCGAGCCGAAGGCAGACGCTTAACCTACTGAGCCACCCAGGCGCCCCTTATTTTATTTTTTATATTTAAAAATAATTTTATTTATTTGAGAGAGAGAGAGCAAGAGAGAAAGAGAGCCCAAGCAGGGGGGAGGGGCGGAGGGAGAGGGAGAAGCAGACTCCGCTGAGCAGGGAGCCCGATGCGGGACTCGATCCCAGGACCCTGGGACCATGACCTAAGCCAACGGCAGATGGACTGAGCCACCCAGGCACCCGGAAATGAACTCTTTTTAAAAAGAACCATAATACCATTACTGTACATCAAAAATCAACAATTATTTCTGAATATTGCATATATAGTTAGTATTCAAATCTCTAGTTGCCTTATAATGTCTTTTTTAAAAAGAGATTGATTTACTTATTGGAGAGAGAGCACGCAAGCATGCCCACGAGTGGGGCAGAGGGAGAGGGAGAGACTTCCCGCTGAGCACGGAGCCCCGTGGACTCAGGGCTCCATCTCATGACTCCGAGACCATGACCCAAGCTGAAACCAAGAATCGGACTCTTGTGTTTTTTGTTTTTTTTTCTTTTGGAGTTTGTTTGAATAGGATCTAATAAGGTCTAACATTACAATTAGTTAATATGTGTCTTATTTCTCTTTTAATCTAATTCGCTCCTCCATATTTATTTCATATGCAATTTATTTGTGGGAGAAACCAGATCATTCGTTCTATGGAGTTTCCCAAAGCTTGGATTTTGCTGATGTATCTCCATGGTATCACTGAATATGTTCACATGTTTTTTCGTTTTCCGTATTTTGTGGAAACTGGAAGTTGGATCTCCAGCCTGATCGAATTCAGGTTTAAGGTTTTGACAAGACTGCGTAGACAGGACTGCCTTTCTCTCTCGGAATGCTCAGGGAAGTCAGTTTGTCTTTCTCTTTGTGATGTTCGCAGCCGTTGTTGATCAGTGCCTAGATCCACTGATTCTTTAGGGATTATGGAATGGTTTCCAAACTGGATTTTAATTACCTAGAGGGCCTGTTCCTCCGGATGCCTCTCCCAGGGCTGGGCATAAGATAAACTTCAATAAGAATTAGTACTAATTAAGGAATTCTTGCCCCTCTTCGACATTCTTGCTCACTGGTTGGTCATTAAAATAGCCCTCCCTGGGGCATCTGGCTGGCTGAGTTGGAAGAGCATGCAACTCTTAATCTCAGGGTTGTGAGTTTGAGCCCCACATTGGGTATAAAGATTACTTAAATAAATAAATAAATCTTAAAAAAAATAAAAGGAAGAAGCTACTCTTCCCTGCAAAAAGGAATTAAATTGTCTCACTGACTCGGAGGCCCCACCACAGACTCAGAGGGCGCTTGGTGTGTGGCATGACGGGAAGGGCACTGAGGGGGTGTTAGGCAGCCTAGGGGCTCACGTGGGCTCTGCCCGAAATGCAGTGTGGTGATCAAAGGCCATGAGCTGTTAAAACCCTTCTCAGAGGCCTCTGCCCAGGTGAGAGTTAAGGTCCTTCCAGCTCTAAAAGCCAGCTGCCAACTTTTTGCCTGACATCAGTCTCAACACCAAAAAGAAGGCAGTGAGAAGGATGGAGAAGTCACCCCAGAGAGGGCGGCCTCACTTTGCACGCCTAGGGAAGGGTTTAATTCAGATGGAAGATGCTTCTTTTTTTTAAGTTTATTTATTTAAGTAATCTCTACACCCAACATGGGCCCTAACTCACGACCCTGAGATCAAGCCGCGTGCTCTTCCAACTGAGCCAGCCAGGCGCCCCCAAACAGAAGATACTTCTATGTATTGGGTGAAAACAAATCGGTTAGAGACTGCCTGCCTATCAGGGTTCTCCGTTTTATCCTTTTCATCCCATCCCCGAGTCACTACATTATAACCTGCTGGTACAGCCCTTGGGTGTAGAAGTCAGGCAGAGCTGGATTCTGGTCCAGATCGTGCTGCTCGCTATTTGTGTGCCTGGGCAAGTCCTCTAGCTTCTCTGAGCCTCACCTCCCAAGCGAGAATAAAAAATTTCCACGTTCGTGTTATGGCAAGGATTAACTAAAGTAAGGAGGTAAGACACCGCGGATAGTGTGAGAAATGAGTAAGGTTCTGTGTCCTGGAACGAGTCCCTGCACGTTCACGTCGATGTGGGTAGAAGTGGAGTCTGGAGAGATTTGCAACCTCGCGGCTGCTTTGAGTCTCAGAGGCACCTCCAGGCCGGTCCACCCTCCGTTCCCGAGGGCAGGAGCGGGTGGCCCGTGGCCTCTTCCCCGGCGCCTCTCCGGGCAGGCATTTATCGTGCAGAACATCTGGTCAGGTGCAGGGTTGTTGCCAGCGTCATGCTGTGAATGAAGGAGGCAGCGTTGGGCCTTCCGTGAAATCAAAGGCACTCGGCCTCAGAGGTGGAAGGAGGCCTGTGGGTTACCAAGGGCAACATGTCTGGCAAAGCAGTCATCCCTTCTAGAACGTCCTGCCAGGTAGCTCCCAGCCCTGACTTGTAATATTTCCAGTGCTGGGCAGCTGATGGTCTCACAGCCGGCGCATCCCATTGCTGGCTGCCTCTCCAGCTAAACAGCAGGGCTTTCTTCATTTATCTGAAATCTGCCTCCCTTTTGTCTCCACCTGCCAGTCGTGGGTGCTCTTTCCGTGGCACCATGCTGCTGCAGAAGGGGGAAGGTGACTTGGGCGAGGGAGTCACACGGACATGGTCTCTGCTCTTGGTGGCAGTGTGTTCTTGAGAGAGCCCCTTCAGAGCAGACGTGCCAAGCCTGTGGCACTGCCTTTGTGTGGATGAGGGTGGAGACCTTTCTCTGAGGGTCAGGAGTGGAGTGTCATTCTCTCTTAGGCAGTGTCAGTTACAGGTGGATCGGTCTCACCAATCCTGAAGCTGAAGGTCATGGGCTATTATGCCTGAAGCTCACGGGCTATGATTCGGAGCCTGGTGTGGAGTGTTGACCTTTCCACGCGCCCCCTCCGCCCGGCGGCTCTCTCAGATGGCCTTTGTTACGCTCCCGTGTGAGTGGTGCTCACCCCTGCATTATTTGGTGCCATTCATCCTCGCACTCGCCCATTCCCGGAGCCCGCAGGAAAAGACTGCAGCATGTGGGCTGCGTGTCGGTGCCGGGCAGTTTGTCAGCCACAGAGAGAGCTGCTAGTGAGCCCAGAGCCTCCGGCACCAGCTGGGGATAAGGAACCTGCAAGCTTCGGGCTCCTCCATCACTGGGAAAGGCCCTCCCACAGTGGTGACATGAAAAAGCAGGAAAGAATGTTTGTTTCATCCGGTTGGTGTGGACCAGCCCCCCACTTGCTAACGACCTTTGGCCCGCACTATCCACACCTGTGCAATTCCCCTAATTCCAAACCCGATGGGACCAGGTACCGTGGGTGGAAGGGGGCGGTTATTCGTCAGGGGTGGATGTTGATATACGGGCTGCCATTTCCTTGTTGGTCGACTCTTATCAAAGATAAAAGTAAAAAGTCCGGTATTTCTTGAGGGGGATTGTAGTAGAACGCTTAATTCTAACGGTAGAACAATACATCAGACATTTCTGTGGGAGGAGGAGGTCCTGTTGAACAGCCTGGTTTGAGGTGACCAGATAGCTCTGGGAATATGTCCCACGGGGACGCCTGGGTGGCTCAGTCAGCTGGGCGTCTGTCTTCGGCTCAGGTCATGATGGTTCCTGGGATCGAGCCCCGCGTCCGGCTCCCTGCTTCTCCCTCTGCCACTCCGCCACTTTTGTGCGTATGCGTGCAAGCTTGCGCTCTCTCTCTCTCTCTCTCTCTCTCTGTCAAATAAATAAAATCTTTAAAAAAATATATGTCCCACTGGGGGAGTGACAGTCTGCCAGACATTGCTCTCCTTTATCTTCAGGGTGCAGGGACTAATGGCCGCAGCCCCCCTTCTGCTCCGCCCGCATTTGTCAAAACATGCTGTGGGTCAGGAGACCCTGAGTGAAGCGTCCTAGGAGGTCAGCCCTGCTGTGGACGAAAGGCGCGTTCACTCGAGCTGAACCTGAATTACAAGGCCGCTTTACAGCAAGGTGGGAGAATCAGAGAGGTTGAATTTAGGCTCTTATGTCCTTTTTTCCCCCCTTGAAAATTCAAAAACATGAAGAAATGTAGAGAAGTAGAGAAAGATATTCATTATCCTACTACCTAGAGGTCACTACTATAAGCATTTTGGCATATTTCCTTCTTGTACTGTTACTGCATTTTTCTTTTTCTTTGCAGATATTATACTGTAAATACAATTTTGTGCCCTGTTTTTTTCATTCATTAAATATATTATAAGCATTTTTTTAAAGAATTTTTTTTAAAGATTTTATTTATTTGACAGAGAGGAGAGAGATCACAAGTAGGCAGAGAGGCAGGCAGAGAGAGAGGGGGAAGCAGGTTCCCCGCTGAGCAGAGAGCCCGATGCAGGGCTCGATCCCAGAACCCCGATACCACGACCCGAGCCGAAGGCAGAGGCTTTAACCCACTGAGCCACCCAGGCGCCCCTATAATAAACATTTTTAATTAAAACACAACTTATAAGTATCACTTTAAAATGACTACATAATGTTCCATCATATGAATATACTCTAATTTACTTTACCAGTCCCTTAATGTTGAACATTCAGATTGTTTCTGTTTCTTTTGTCGTTGTTGTTATAATTAACTCAGCAATAAACATGGTAGGGCTTAAATCTTTGTCAGCATTTTAGATTTTTTACTTAGTTTTTTAATAATTTCATACATGAGTTTTTTATTACTTTTATTTATTTTTTAAATTTTTATTTATTTTTTTGTCTAAGTAAGCTCTGCACCCAGTGTGGGGCTCACACTCATAACCCTGAGATCAGGAGTTGCATGCTCAACTGACTGAGCCAGCCAGGCGCCCTAGATTATTTACTTATAATAAATTCCTTTAAACAGAATTACCAAGTCAAAGGGTATGCTCATTTTTAAGGTTCTTTTTTTTTTTTTTTAAGATTTTATTTATTTGTCAGAGAGCACAAGCAGGGAGAGCTGCAGGCAGAGGAAGAAGCAGGCTCCCTGCTGAGCAAGGATCCTGATGCAGGACTTGGTCCCAGGACCCTGGGATTATGACCTGAGCCGAAGGCAGACACTCAACTGACTGAGCCACCCAGGAGCCCATTTTGAAGATTCTTACTCTAAGAAATTGGTACTACTTTTTATTTGCTCAGCATTTATTGGGACCCAACCTAACCTGGTCTGGGTTGGGATGGAAGGACAAGTGTGTGGAATGGGGCTGGGGAAAGCTTCCTCGAAGATGGGTTTTTAGGCCATGTTCTCAAGGTATTGAATGTTAACTAAGGTGGAAGTAGATGGGGACAGTGGGGAGAGAATGTCCTAGAAATCCAGACAGAGGGAACGGAATGTGCAAATGCCCCAGAGCTGCTAATGAGCACAGGCCTAGAGGAGCTGAGGCCAGAGGCCAGGGAGGGGGCTGTGAGATGGGCTGGCGGTGAAGGCAGGGCAAGATCCAGCAAGGCCTGGTGACAGACTGTAAACTCTACCCTAAAAGCAGCAGGGAACCGTAAAGGGGCTTTAAGGAGGCCAGTGACATGATGGGGTTTGTACTCTAGAAAGGTCACTCTGGCTGCAGTGTAGAGAATGGACAGGACAAGGCAGAAAAGGATTCTGGGAGACCAGTTAGGACTGCTGCACAAGAGGGGCTTCTCAGAATTTGCTAACCTGGCAGGGGAAAGGACATTTCCTCTAAATTTCCATTTCTTGAATTCCTACTGGGGTTGGATGCTTTTATGTTGATTTGCCAGCTGTTCTTCATTTCTGACCTAACGGCTCCTGGAGTGTTGCACACTTTGAGACGGTGTGGTCAGACCCAGGATTCAGCTTTGCCTGGGAGTCCTCACAGATCCAGCCAGGGGAGGCCATGCCCTGGGTCCCTGGGACCAGGATTGTGGCTTCCAAGGCACACCATCCTCTGCTCTCTCCAGTCTTCCCAAAGCAGGCACTATGACTGGGGTGTTAGAAAACACAGCGCAGCACAGGGCCTAGTGACCAGAAAGAGGTAATTTCTCTGCCATCAGAGCTGGAGGAAGAGGCCCAGAATGCAGCAGACTCAGTTTAAATCGGGGCACGGTCGGTGATCGGGGCAGCTTTGTTTCAGAAGAACCCAGCCACGGCTGTTTATTGCCAGCAGGCCATAAGCATTTGCTCAAGTGGAAAGGATGAGTAGAGAACAGGGCCTTAGGTGTGAAGTTTACCTCCCCAGACCCAACTCACAGTTCAGCTGCCTCCCTGAAGTGAACAGCATCCAACTTGCAGATCTTGCCTATTAATATATTTATTAGCTTGCTTGTTTGATAGCCACAGGCTTCCTAAGGAAATTGCAAGCAGGGGTTTGCGAAGAACATAGCCTGATTGGAAAAATTTTTCTTACTAGCTGGGTGCTTGCCATGCTGTGGGGTCTTGTGCCTTTTGGTTCCTCCCAGAGGGGGGCTGGCTTTGTATGCAGTGTGCACGGCACCTCGAGTTCCACCCTAATTGCTATGTGCAGGATAGCTGAGTGCAGCACGGTGGCTGAGTAATGACCCTGCATTTCTCTTTGCAGCTTCTCGATTAGGAAGTCACAGGGACCTTGAGCCTGTGTTTCATTCCAGAGTGTTTTCCCCTGTTAAATCAGAACGGTTGCGGATTGTTAAAATGCTTCCATTGTAGCCAGCGGCCTTGTCATGTTACCCTACATACACGCGGTCATGCCCTTGCTTTGGCTAAAGTCCTTCTTATCTGCCATTTAATTTTACACAAAGACAGATATGGCATAGAGTTAGATGAGCTGACCCACCAGAGGCCTTCCAGAAGTTATTTTATCATTCCTGGTGACTGTATAGGTTGACACATTTTTTAAAAATCATAAATCTGGTTACAGAAGAAATATGTGCTTTTTGTAGAAATTTTTGGGAAGTTACCATCCCTCTCCTCGAAGACCCAAACGGAATAAAACATAGTTGCTCTCACCAATAAGGTGTTCCTTGTTGTTACCAATTAGGATTAGCTTTCCAGGCTTTTTTCTTTTGCAGAGCTGTATACTTTCTTTCTTTTTTTTCTTTTGAGATTTATTTATTTATTTGAGAGAGAGAGACAGTGTGTGTGTGTGGGGGGGGCGTGTGGAGAGGCAGAGGAAGAGGGAGATAGAATATCTCAAGCAGACCCCACTCTGAGCACAGAGTCCAATGAGGGCTTGATCCCACAACCCTGAGATCATGACCTGGGCCGAAAGGAAGAATCAGATGCTTAACCAACTGAGCCACCCAGGGAGGCGCCCCTTTAGCTGTACACTTTTTCATATGAAGTTATATGTACTATTTTTTTTAAAAGATTTTATTTTATTTATTTGACAGAGAGAGAGAGATCACAAGTAGGCAGAGAGGCAGGTGGAGAGAGAGAGGGAAGCAGGCTCCCTGCTGAGCAGAGAGCCCGATCCCAGGACGCTGAGACCATGACCTGAGCTGAAGGCAGAGGCTTAACCCACGGAGCCACCCAGGTGCCCCTATATGTACTATTTTTATCGTGATTTTTTTTTTTTTTCCCACTTACTATGAGCACTTAGCCACCATCACTTTTTCCCCTAACCCAGTGCTGAGAGTGTCAATAGGAGGGCAAGGAGCCTTCCCAGGCAATGAGTCACCTTGGGAACAATGCTGTCATCCCAGTCAGGGTCTCGTGGCTTCAGCCCGCTCCGAGTACCCAAGTCGTGTTCTTTAAATATTTCCAGAGGTGGTAGATCATCATGCTTTGAAGGATGGATTTAATTTTTTAAAAATTTATTTGAGAGAGAGAGAGAGAAAGAGAGTGCACAGCAGGGAGGGGCAAAGGGAGAGAGAAACTTTAGCAGACTCCAGGCTGAGCGTGGAGCCTGATGCGGGGCTTGATCTTCAGATTCCGAAATCAGGACCTGAGCTGAAACCAAGAGTCGGACGCTTAAGCGACCGCACCACCCAGGCGCCCCTGGATTTGATTTTTGAAACAAGCCAATAACTTAGCGCACCCCGGTGTCGTCTGCTGAGCAAAGCCAAACTTGAGATGTGGCTGTAGCAAATGAGATTAGGCTTTTCTGGGTGGCTTGGTGGGAGAGGAAAGAGGATGGGTGGATGTCCATTGGATACCGGGACGGCCCCGCCCCAGGCTGAGCACTTGAAAGCCAGATCTAAACGTCTGCATGAGCCCTGCATGTGCGGCGGGATCCTCAAGCCCTGGGTGTGTGTGTGTGGGGGGCTTCAGAATCTCCTCAGGAGCTTGGTGCATATACCCCCCAGGCCAGCATTGATAGGGACACAAACCGAAGTACTGTAACTACAGTGGACACTGCTCATTGCCTATCCGACACCCATGGCTCCCCTCTCCTTTACTGACGGAAGCTTGATTTTTGTTTGGGGTGGCTCTATGCCTAGCTAAAACATTCAGCCAGTCTCCCTGGTGCCCAAGAGCGGCCCGAGGTCACAGTTCCGGCCTCCGGAGGTGGAGGCAGAAGCTCCTAGGGAGAGCGCTCCTTCATAAATAAAATGGCACAGCCCTTGGCCCTTACGTCTCCTGCCGCTGTCTCACAGTTAGAAGCACAGAAGCCCCAGGCCAGGGAGGGCAGAGCAAGAAAACACAAAGATCCCAGGCCCTTCGTGTAATCCTCGGGTGGTTGCTCCCGCTCTGTACTGCCTGCTTCTAGATTTCTTCTTGTTCCATGAGAAAAATAACCCCCCATCTGTTTAAGCGACTGTTAGTTTTTTAATTGCTTGCAGCTGAATGCAATCATAACTGATAAGGTAATGTTTTAATATTTTACAAGGGGGAAATGTATTTACATATTGTGTAATTAAAAATGAAAAATAATTTAAATCCCCACAGATTTCTGGGCCCCACGTCAGACGCACCGAAACAGAATCTTTGGGGATGGGACTCACGTATCTGTATTTTTAGCAAACTCTCCAAGAGATTCTGGTGCACGATGAAACATGGGGATCATTTCTGTGTTCACCAATACCGTTAGCCCCATTTTATATATGAGAGGATTGAGGCCCGCCCCATTTTATATATGAGAGGGTTGAGGCCTGAGGAGGTTAAACAACTTACCCCAGTATTTTTTTTTTTTAAGATTTATTTATTTGATAACAGAGAGTGAATGAGCAGGAAGGCCAGAGGAAGGGGGAGAGAGAACCTTGAGATTCTGAGCGCAGAGCCTGACCCTGGGCTCAATCTCAGGACCCTGAGATCATGACCTGAGCCGAAACCAAGAGTCAGATGCTTAACCGACTGTGCCACCCAGATGACCCTATCCCGGTATTAAGTGAGCTTTACACCCAGGTCTGTCTGGTTCCAGAGTGCGCCCCCCATTCTCCCCCCACCCCCCGGCCTGCTCCAGGGAGGCCTGGCCTTTGCCCCCACAATAGAGCCACACTGCTTCTGAAAGGAACTTCCAAAATAGAAAATTCTAAACGGTTTTTGACATTTTTGACATAGTTTTACACTGTTTGCTGTCAAGGGACTGCGTCACTGCAACGTATATATCCCCAGGAAATGGAGGGGTGTATGGTTTCTGGGTTGTTTGTTACAAAGTGGACTTATATGTTCTTGGTCTTATCTTCTGCTCTGGAAACAAAAATTCTTTGAATTAGCTTTTTCCATAGACTTTCTAGGGTTAAGTCACTTAGGAATTACTAGAACATCTCACCCATGAAAGGTAATTATGGTTGTTTTATGAGTGTGGAAGACATATAGCTTGTAAGTGCTAGAGTAGTCTCTTGTGAGTTATTAGAACTCACAGTATTCATGTTATACCAAATTAGCCATCAAGGGCTGATAGATTTTATCTCTAGTTCATCAAGGCATTGGTCAGCGCAATACATTCATAACAATTAAATACACACCAGTTCTCCTCAAATAGGATCTTTGGATAAGGTGGCCACTTCAGGTTGTAATAATGTGATTTGCATGGGTATTTGGAGACCTGTATGATAAGAATGACTTTCCGATGGGGGAGAGGGTTTTCACTGTGGGCAGCAGGAGGTCAGAGTGCTTGAGACACGTCAAGGGGCTGGCAGCATCGTGTGGATAAAGTATGGCCCAGGAGTTAGGAGCTCTGTGTTTGGACCTGCGTCTGCCACCAATCCACCACGTATCAGCATCTCTGACGTAATTCCAGATAGACTTCCAGAAAACACTCCGTTATGGAGGTCCTCCTATATGGAAGACATTTTGGGAGATGCTTCTCCCAGTCACCTTTAAGGAGCTCCTCTTCTAGTGCCGGAGAGAAGGCAGATACCCAAGTCTACAAAAGCAGCCATGGCCAATCCCCTCCTCCTCCTGAGGCCTGCTGTAACCCAAGCCCCTTTATGCCTTTATAGATGTTCAGTTCTTACAAAGCTTGGCAAGGTGTAGTATTATTTCTGGTCTATAGACGTGGAAACGGAGGCTCAGAGAGGGCTAGTTACTTGCGCACAGTCACACAGCCAGTAAATAATCGGTGTCAAGTTTGGGTTCAGGTCAGCCTGGTTCCAAAGACCCTGCCTACCCCGCCAGGCCTGTGTGACTGCCCCCATGGGGCTCCACCCTGCGGTGGCGGCAGCGTGAGGAAAGTGTGCTAGGAGGAGACCTCTTTCACCAAGAGGATTGGGGAAATCTTTGCACAAGAGGCAGGATTTAAAGAGTTTAGGGTGGAGTGCCTGGCTGGCTCAGTCAGTAGAACACAGGACTCTTGATCTCCGGGTTCTGAGTTCAAGCCTCACATTGGGCATGGAGCCAGCTTAAAAAAAAAAAAAATCAACCCAAGAGTTTAGGGGTGAGTAAAGGTAAGTCCGGAGAATGTTGGGTGTGTTTTGGGGATGAGAAGTCTGCTTGGATTGAAATGTATAGTTCCTTGTGGGGATGGGAGGAGCAGGAAGAAGGAAGTGAGGCTGGGAAAATAATTGGGACAGATTGTGAAGGGTACTCAGCACCAGACCAAGTTTTATAGGAAGAACAAATATTTTGTATTTTATATAAAACTATTGTTGAAGACGATCAGTATTAATGCCACTCATTTTTCTTAATATAAGAATGAATTTCATCTCAGAACTTAGAGTCAGCAAAAACAATTACCATCTTCCCTAGTAGAATGTCTTCTATTCTGCCTTTAATCAGAAAGCAAAGACTGTGGAACTCCTTCTCTTTCCCTTTTTGCCCAGGCCACGAGGAAGCCCAGGCCTGATTTATTGTCTAATCATAATTGCTATCTTATTTCTCCAATGCTGGGTAAAAATTTCCTCTTTTATTTTATTTTTTTTGCCTTGGGTATAAATTAGTATTAAAAACTACCTAAAATTCCTTTTGGAAGTACGTAGGATATATTTATATATTTTAATGCTAACTAAGAAGAAACTAGACTGACTCATTGCCCTGTCACAAGGCAACAAAGAGCTGGCACAGGACAGCGAGTGATGCAAACTTTTGTGGCATATAAATGAGGAGTTTGCAGGAGGCTGCTGGGAAGGGTTAGGGTTAGAAACAGCAGATGGAATTAGTTCCTGGGAACCCCAGGAGCCCCGAGGGTCCTCAGAGCATCAGGAGGGGCCTGCCGGGTATGTGTCTGCGTGGGGGCTCTCTCCAGCCCTCCTTGTCCCTGACAAGTTTGAAGTCCTATGCCTGAACCACCTCTTCTTCCGTGTTCACAGTAGTCTCTGATTTGGTCATTCCCCAGGACCACCTGGGCCAATTTTTTTTGGCTCTGATTAGGAGAATGGATGTGTTGGCCATTCTCTGTTCGCCACTTTCTGGAGCATTTACGAAACCCTTGGTAAAATGACACTGTGCAATGAATAAGTAGAGTGTCAGCATCCCAGTCCCACAAAAAGAGGCTGTCTCATGGTCTACAGGCCTTGACGATGTCAAGCTGGGCCGTCTCATTTCTGAAGATCCAGAGTGGAGGGTCTTAGCTCTGTGTTGCCTTCCTCTGTGTGCCCAGGCTTGGGCTCTGTGTACCTCTCCTGGTGGTCGTCGTGAAGCCACAGGACCCTCCCCAGAGTGCTGTCGCACATCGCTTTCTGAAGGCCCCTCACACATCACAGCTGCCTTGCTGGTTTGGAAAGTCAGGTTGTGGTTGGTTTTCTTAAGTGTTCTTATTAACAGCAGCAGCTGAAGTACCTGAGACACTCTAAGGCGGGAGGGGGGTCCAACTGGGGTCAGGGGTTCTCGAAGAACCTGTTGAAAGTCGTGCGGAATTGTGTGTGTGTGTGCACTTTTCTGGAAAGGTCTTGCCAGATCCTCAGAGGGAATATATTCTTCCTTTAGCATTTGATCCAAAAAGAGTTCAGAACCACTGAGATGAAAAATGATCTTCTATGGGTTTCTTCCCAACATTCTTGAGTATCCCCATGAAACCACTTCCCCCAGAGCTTGCTGCTCAAAGCAGCTCGGAGCAGCAGGGATTGAGAAACATCCAGACTGGGCGGGAGCCGGCCCTGGCAGGTTGTGGGGCTGGCCGTGCAGCCGCCCGCAGAGCCCTTGAAACCCCAGGGCCCTCTCCAGCCCCGATGGACAGCTCTTGTCCGCAGTGTTTATGTTTCCCGGCTGCGCTCTTGCTCATGCCCTTCACCGCTGCACGCGCCTCCGAGAGCACCCGCACGGCATTCCCCTTTCAAGTGTGCTCCCGGCTGTACTTGGGGAGTCTCTCTGGACTTGGTACTAGGAACCACAGCCATGAGACTTCTGACACGCCTGCCAAACAAAATGAGGCTTTTCTCTGTGCTCCAGGGAGGCTCCGGACCGGAAGTCACTGGATTTTGTTTTGCCTTGCTCTCTCTCTGCAAGCCCATGGTGGCAGAAGCACTCTGTGAATCAGAAATGGAAGCTTTGTTCCCTGGTAATCACTGCGGAATGCCTTTCCTGAATGGTTACTGTGGGTGTGAATAGCTTTACAGAAAAAAACAATAAACAAAGCAAAACCTAAGGCACAGAGGGTAGCGATTGATATTCTGTTCCGATGGACAAGCATTTATTGAACACCTACTGTGTGCTGATGGAATTCCCGGTCTGCTGGAGAAGGCAGGTCCAGGAGGAGCCACTGCGTGGTGACAGGGGCTGAAGGAGAATCTGCGAGCGAGGGCTGCAGGTCCCAGAAGAGCCCAATTAATTCAGCTGGTGTGTGCGTGTGCGTGCGGGGTGTCGGGGCCTCAGCAAGAGGAGGCAGTGGAACTGGAAGTTAAAGGAAGGAGGGAGCCTCCTGTGTTCTCTTTTGACCCTTTCCATTGTGTGAGCACGCGCTTTACGTTGTGGTGATTAGTATGCACGTAATACGTTTTGCTGCCTGTTTTTCACTTAGCATTCCTATACCGATTTCCACTTAGCGACTAGGCCAAAGTATTCATCATTTTAAAAAGCCACGTAGCGTTTTTGCCTTATTGATGTACTCTCGTTGCTCAGCCATCCTCTCATTTGTTGGGAGTAACGGAGTTTTTCCGCAATTAGGCAACTTTGCAGAATCAGCTCTCCCCTCCCCCTTACTTATTTCCTTAGGGGTGTATTGCTGGGTCAAAGTTATGAATGGTTTTATGCCTTTCCTACTGAATGTTTTTTTTTTTTATCATGGAAAAGTTCCAACATGTACAAAAAAGAGAAAGACGGTTATGATGAACTCGTGTGTATCTGTCACTGAGGTTCAACTCATGGCTGTTTCTGGTCATCCACACTGCCCCCCCCCATCTCCTTTCCTGGATTATCTTGCGGTGAACACCAGACATCATATAAGTTCATCTATAAATACCTAAGTGTGTATTTATCCCTAAAGGATAAGGCATCTTTTAAAAGTATAACCACAGCTTCCTTATGACATCTAAAAAAATTAACCAAAAGTCTTAATATCATAAAATATGTAGTCATCAACTGAAATTTTTTTTGAAGATTTTATTTATTTATTTGGCAGAGAGAGAGAGAGCACAAGTAGGGGGAGCAGCAGAGGGAGAGGCAGGCTCCCCACTGAGCAGGAAACTTCCTCCCCCCCCCCCCCCCAACGTGGGGCTTGATCCCAGGACACTGGGATCCAGGCGTAACCAACCCAGCCACCCAGGTGCCCCATCAACTGAAAGTTTAAGGTTGCCTGCCATTTTCTGTGGCCATTCTCAGGAGGCCAAATGGTTGTTTGCACCAGCATGTGCTCTAAGGAAGGTCTCACTTGCCCTGCCATTCGGAGGTGGGAATGTCTTTATGGAAATGGGTGCTCTTGCTGCAGGTCCTGGCGTCGAGGAGGTAGGGAGGGAGGCCTCTCTCCAGGGCCTCTGCTACTTGTCTGCTGTGATTTGTGCTGCACCCGGCGGTGGGTACTCTCCGCCCATTGCTCAGGCTTCCTCGAGTAAATCTGTGCCATTACCAGCTTGCCTTGGTGTGATGTGTGGAAAACGTCAGGCTCATTTCTCCCTTCGGACCCCACTCCACTGAAGAATGAAATGCCCTCACTCAGTTTCTTCAGTGGTGAGGAAGCTAGACAGATACTACGTTTCTTTCTCTACAATAAAAATTCCAAGATGCTAGGAGAATGCCCATTCCCCACTGGATTCCCCACATGATCATCTTATTTGCATGTTTCCCTTGGCAAGCTTTGTTTGGTATTATTCAAGGTGACCCAGTTAGAACCACTGTTTAAAGTCACGTTGTCATTAATAAGTTATACAACCTGTGTGTGATAAGTCTGTTAGCTCTGAATATTGTACAAGTAGGAATACATGCTGTGTCTGGTCTCTTCTTCATATTTAAATATGGTTACATTTAAATGTAATCTCCCTGTTTGTTCTCGCTGTTGATATTCCCGATTTTTCTATGTTGATGGATAGGAGCAATTTCCCAGATGATTCAGAACCCTGTTGTATTTGTCTTTGGAATGCTAATCACATGTGTATATTATTGTCCGCCTCTCCCCCATACCAGCCCAGATTGGCTCTTGGTTTGCTCCTTCTTGACTAGCTGGGGACCCTACCAGGTGGTGGAAAAAACAAGTCATGAGTAACCCACTCGAGAGCAAGGGGGAGTTAATATTAATAGGGAGGCCTCGTGAGGATGAAAATGCTTTTTGGAAGATACTGGGGTAAGAGGGCTTTTATTCTTAGGGAAAATAGTCTTTAGATCCAATAAAAAGGCTTACTTATGTTCAGGGCAGCCTTATGCCTGGTGCCTGGCTCTTTTTTTTTTTTTTTTTTAAGATTTTATTCATTTATTTGACAGAGAGAGATCACAAGTAGGCAGAGAGGCAGGCAGAGAGAGGGGGGAAGCAGGCTCCCTGCTGAGCAGAGAGCCTGATGCAGGGCTCGATCCCAGGACCCCGAGATCATGACCTGAGCCGAAGGCAGGGGCTTTAACCCACTGAGCCACCCAGGCGCCCCACCTGGCTCTTTTTGATGGAAGAATTTAAATAACTGGATTTTAGTTTTGGTTATGAGTTTGCCATTTTATTTCTTAGTCTGTTGCAATACAGTATCCCCCATTCTTTGTTTTTAAAACAGTAAAACTGAACCAATTTTTTAAGATTTGCATCTATGCCAAATGCTCCAACACATTGATTATTTTCACTTTTTAAAATTTCTCTTCCAGGCATTATCCATGTTCATCCTTTTTTTTTTTTTAACCATTTTATTTCTTTTATTTATGCCATCACAAAAGGTTTCTATGTGACTTTAATAATGGCTGTGTAATATTTAGTTAGGTTGATAAATATACCATAATTTATTTAGCCATCCTTTTGCTATTTCATATTTGAGAAGTTTTGTGAATTTTAAATAATACTATATTGAACATGTTCCTGTGTGTAGCTTTCCCCCCTTTGTTCAACAGCTCTGGTGAGACATAATATGCATGCTGTGCAATCACCCATTTAAAGTGTACAAACTAATGGTTTTCAGTGTATTTTCAGGGTTGTGCAACCATCACTACTACCAATTTTAGAACATTCTAATCATCCCATGCCCAGTAGCGATCACCTTCCCGTCTCCCTCAACCCTAGGCTACTGCTAATCTACTTTCTGTCTCTGTAGATTTGCCTCTTTTGGACATTTCGTATAAACGGAATCATACAACCTGTGGTCTTTTCTTCACAATATTAAAAATACTGTGACACAATATCTATAACATAAAATTAACCCTTTTAAGTGTATAGTTCAGTGACACTAAGGACATTGACATTATTGTACAAGCACTTCCACCATCCATCTACAGAACTTTCTCATCTTCCCCAACTGAAATCCTGTCCCCACTCAACACTGACTCCCCGTTCCCCTCCCCTCTGCCCCTGGCAACGACCCTTCTGCTTTCTGTCTCTGTGAATTTGACTACCCTCGATACCTCCCATAAATGCGTTCATACAGTATTTGTCCTTCTATGTTTGACTTCTCTCACTTGGCATAACGTTTTCAAAGTTCATCCGCTTTGGAGCACGTATCCAAATTTCATTCCTTTATATTGCCCGATACTGTCCCATTCTATGGATATACCATAGTTTATCTGTGCATCACCTGAGGGACATTTGGGTGGTTCCGACTTTGGGGCTGCTAGAATAATGCTGCTGTGAACATTTCATGTGCAAGTTTTTGTGTGGATATACATTCCAGCTCTCTTGGGCGTGTATTCCTATGAGGGGAATTGCTGGGTTGCGTAGCTTTTTTCTTTGCAGTGTTTCTTTTAAGCGGTGTCCTAGAGAGATTATGAGGTCAAAGGATAAAAACTAAGAACCTTTTACAGCACACCCCTTGATATCTGTTGCCCTAGTTGTTTTTCCAAAGAGGTCTTAAATGTATGCTACCTTCAATAACGTCATGATCCGTTTTCACATCAGCTTTCCCAGCAGTGGAGATTATTCTGTTAAAAGTGTGTTCATTTAGGAGTAAGAATTTCACTTTATTGTCTTACCATGGTCGTTTTTTAGAAGCTGCTCTTCCTCCTAAGACGAGGCCTCTGGATGGGAAACCCAGCTAATAGTTGAGCCTTACTCTGATGGGTTGCTTTTGACTGCTCCCCACAAATGCCTTTGAATACTGCAAACGCTATGATGGTGGCAAGGAGAGTGTTTCTCTTTACCTAGTTCTGAAGGACAGCTCTTTGCAGGAGTTAGTCAAAGCACTCTGGCTTTACTGAGCACAGCAGGTGTGAGCCTAGGGAACTTTGGGGAGTCTTTCTCCCGGCTTGGAATTTTGTAATCGCTCTTTGAGGCAGAAAGGAGACCTTGCTTTTTAGCTTGGCTCAGGGTGATGCCTGTGGTCTCTGGCTGGTCTCCTAGGCTGATTGGTGCGTCGCCAACAGAATGCAGCCCTGTCACGGTCCCTCTGGGAGGGACTTAGGGTGGCCTCCTCACCCTCTGGAGGCTGCTGGAAAAGCCTGGGAGACAGTGACCCCCCCCTTCTGCCCTCCCCACACGAAATCAGTCTTTCCCAAGGTCCATTCTGCTTTAAGGCACGTATTAAAAATCACAGTTCATATTTGTCACACACTTGCTGTGTGCCGGGGTCCCCATTTCGTGTTCTATATCATTTGCTCCTTCAAATCTTCACGGCCATCCTGTTGAAGAGGAACGACTGTTTGGCCCATTTCATGGGTTCAGAGAGTTCAGGAAATGTGCCCAGGGTCAGATGAGCCAGGACTGACCCCTAGAACATCAATGTCACGACCTGCCCTTGACTGGATGCCGTCCTGTCTCCCCTCTCCGCCCAGCGGGTCTGGTGACCTGGCCCTGGTTCCTGCCTGCACTCTCGGCTCCAGTACAGCCCCCACGCTGTTACCAGAGTGATCTGTGTCAGGCGCAAATATTCTTGTCACTCCTGTTGAAAAGCCCTGTCGGTTGCCTCCTGCAGAAAGCCCATACTCCTTACAGAAAATGAAAGCGCTCTCCCAGCTGGCCTCCTCTTCCTGCTTCCCTCCACCACGTCCCAGCCTTGCCATCCCGCCCCGGCAGGCCTTCACATCTCTGCGCACCCGACTCGCACCGCCTGCGAGGACCCCTCTTCCTCCTCCAAAGTTCTGCTCTTTCATTTCACCAGGTCCTTTCTGTAGCTTTCACAGACCCTTCCTCCCTGGTCTCCAGAGTGATGAACCATTCCTCCATCATCTGTCGCCCATCAGTCTTTCTCCTCGCCCCCCTCCCTCCTGTAATAACACTCATTATATTCTATCCTGGCTGCTTGTTTGCACGTCTCCTGCCTGGTGACCTCCTTAAGGGCAGGGGCTCCCTCTTGCTTATTTTTCTGGCCCACTCTAGCACAGTGCCTCGCACGGAGAGGCATCTCAGTTGTTCGAATTAAACTGGGAAGCCCGTGGATGGCCTTTGCGTGTTCACCCCGCTCCCCGAGGACTGGCGTAAGGTCTCCTCCGAGTATGTACGTCTCCATAGTCAGGAGTAGCTAGAGCGAGGGCTGAACTGGGGCCGCGCACAGGGACATTTGCAGGGCCACGCGCAGGGACATTCGCAGAGTGCATGTGAGCAAGGTGCACAGCCCCCCTCCAAGGCACTCTGGGGAAGAAGAAATCAGCAACATATCCGCTTTGCTTTAAGGCAGCTCTGACCTGAGCACCAGTTCCCTGGGGATCTTTTATCTTCCTAACCTGGCTGTTAGAGAGAGCAGCCAGCTGGGCTGGCCAGCCTAGGCCAGGCCCACCACCATACCCTCCTCCTGGCCTGGGCCTGGCTCCTGCAGAGACCTCTCTCTCCCCAGGCCCTAGGTGCCACCCCAGCCCTAAATCCAGGTCTTTCCTTGGCTCCTCTCTCGCACACTCATTTACTCCACACATAGAATATTCCAGTAAGTACGAAGAAGAGAATACATCAAACCAGTGGGCTCTGCTTCTGGAGAACACACCCCAAATGCATTTTAAATCCGTGGATCCCTCTCAAGGGAATTCCAGTTAAAAAAGAACTTGGATCGGCAGCCCCAGGCCTGTGTGGCTAACAAGCTTCTATTTTCTCTGTTGTTTGGCTGGCCTGAAGGACTCCTTTGTTTGGGGAGTGGGAGGATGTGGTGTCCTAATTAGGCCAGGGTGTGGAATTGTGGCTCATACAGAGCTGCCCTTTGGAATTGAGCTCTCCAGACAGGAGAGTAAGTGCGTGATTTTGTGAGTTTGTCGGTCTTTAAAGAAGACAGAAGACTAAAAAGAGGGGAAACCAAAGGCAGTGTGGTATTCTGGGTTGGATCATGGACAAAAAGGGGCATGAGTGGAGAAACCAGAGAACTCCGAGTCAAGGCTGGAGTTTAGTCCATAGTACTGTGCCAATGGTAATTTTTTAGTTTTGACAAATGACCAGTGGTTACGTAAGATGTGAACATTAGCAGGAACCAAGAGAAGGGCGTATGGGGACCCTTTCCACAATCTTTGTGACTTTTCAGTACATCTACAATTATGGCGGTATTAAAAGTTTATTAATAAGAAAAGAAGAATAAGGGAGAAGGCTGATCCAGCAGCTGATTCGACCTGACCTTTCATCAGCACTGTGTCTTACACTTCTGCCTGCAGAGTCAGGGCGGTCGGCATCCGGGAACTCTGGACCTGTCCACTCTTGAGGCCGGGGTCGTCTTTGCCCCACCATCCTCTGTTTGGGGATGGGTCCCAGTCCAAGGCTGGGTCTACCAGGAAGACGGAGGTCATGTGGTTGGCAGTGCTGCTTCCTGCCAGCTGTGCACCGTGGGGCCAATCACCAACCAGGATTCATATTCCTCACCTATGAGAACAGGGGTAACCTGCCAGGAGGGGGAAAGAAGGATTAAATAAGGTAATGTAAGTAAAGAACCTAGTCCAAACCGAAAGTTGTGCTTGGTAGACTTTGGCTTTCATTCTCCCTTCTGCTTCTCCATTTTCAAAATTAATTAATTAATTAATTAATTAATTAACGAAAGGGGAGCTATTTCCTTGAAGACTTGAGATCAGTCATTCCATGCTATCTTTGAGGGCAAGAAGCTGTCGGTAGAAAGCTAGCAGCAGCATCGTGCCCTCTTCCCCTCCCCCAAGATCTCACTTCCAGAAGTCCAGGAAGCATAACATCTGTTTTGAGCAATTCATGGGGAATCTTCTTTTATTTTTTTTTTTTAAGATTTTATTTATTTATTTAACAGAGAGAGAGAGATCACAAGTAGGCAGAGAAGTGGCGGGGGGGGGGGGGGGCGGGGAAGCAGGCTCCCTGCTGAGCAGAGAGCCCGATGCGGGGCTCGATCCCAGGACCCTGAGATCATGACCCAAGCCGAAGGCAGAGGCTTTAACCCACTGAGCCACCCAGGTGCCCCGGGAATCTTCTTGCTAGATGTGCTCTGACACCTCTTGGAGTTTTAACATTCGGTCTCCTCAAGAAATTGTGCTGTGGTGGTTTCTTTACCTTGTAGATGGGCCAGGCTGTTCGGGGGCTTCTTTCTGGAACGGGAGCCCCTTTGTGGCTTCCGGGCCTGGGGCTCCCCTGGCTCAGAAACGCAGAAATCAGAAGGGCTGGAGATGCTCGCAGGATCCCGGGGCACCGATGGCTGGGCACAGCCTGTGGATAGCTACTTACCTGTAGGTGGCAGTGGTGATACAGGAATGCTGAAGGAAGGGGCGGCCGGGCAGCGTTGGTGGAATCGCTTTCCCAGGAGCTGTAGTCATAATAAAAGTAACAGCGACTGTCATGGCCTGTGGAGGAATGTAACTCGGTGTTAGAGGCTCTGTCACGTCCTTTGTTGTGTTGTTCAGTTTAGTCTCACAACAACTGTGGGAGAAAAGGGCTATCCATGATCTTCACATTTTATAGATGACAGAAAGGCTTGGACAGGTCAGATGACTGTCCTGGGGTGGTCACACGGTCATTGGCCGAAGTAGGATTCACCGAAGTCTGAGTTCAGACCCCCTGTTCATACTCTCCGCCATGATGTCCTTTCCTCCTGCTTCTGAGTCCAAAGGGAGATCACAGGGACAGCTGGGAACCTAGTTCAACTCTTGCCAGACTGCCCGGTGCCTATCACCCAGGAGCCTCGAAAGGTTTACCGTAATCATCGTACTTCTGAAAGACCCTCATCAGCATAAGATTGGACCCTTCTGAGCAACTGAAGATGCCCTACCTTCGTGCAGTTTCAGGTTTAGATACGGAGCCAAGAATATAGTCATGGCTCATTAAGCCAGTAAGATTGGAAGAAACTCTTTTTTTTTTTTTTAAAGTTTGATTTATTTAAGTCACCTTTACACCTAGTATGGGGCTTAAACTCATGACCCAAGATCAAGAGTTACATGCTCCTCCAACTGAGCCAGCCAGGAGCCCCTGGAAGAAACTCTAGAATAGCATTAGAATGGGGTCGCCTGGGTGGCTCAGGTCATGATCCCAGGGTCCTGGGATTGAGCCCCACATCAGGTTCCCTGCTCAGCAGGAAGCCTGCTTCTCCCTCTCTCAACCCCCCTCTCCCCGCTTGTGTTCCCTCTCTCTCTGTCAAATAAATAAATAAAATCTTAAAAAAAAAAAAAAAAGAATAGCATTAGAATGGTCTTGAAAGCTCAATTCTTGCATGGATTATGCCTTCAAGCGCATATCACAGGGCATCAGTTGGAGATGGTATGAAAGGAGCCCCTAGAGAGGATATGGGATTGAAGCTAAGCATGGGCAAGTCAGCTGGTGTGAAGGCTTTCCAGCCAGGGAAGTCTAAGGTGATTTCCTTGGAGCTGGAAGCAGAGATACAAAGCCCCTTGGCCTGCAGAGCCCTCTGAATCCTGATGTGCTTCCTGCTTTCATATGCCCCTCCCCCCAGCAGATAACCTACTTTCCAGGCAATGAGGATTCAGATGGGTCTTCTCTTCAGCTATGTTTGCTCTCAACAGTGTATGGTCAGGTTTTGTGAAAGCATATGTTAGCCCAAGGATGCCTGCTTTTACCGCTTCTCTCTCACATAGTACCAGAAGTCCTAGCCAGAGCAATTAGGAAGGAAAAAGTAACAAAAGGCATCCAAATGGGGCGCCTGGGTGGCTCAGTTGGTTAAGCATCTGACTCTTGATCTCAGCTTGGGTCTTGATCTCACAGTCATGAGCTCAAGCCCCTCATTTGGTTCCATTCATGCTGGGTGTGGAAGGCTACTTAAAAAAAAAAAAAAAAGCATCCAGTGGGAAAGGGAAAAAAAAATATATTATCTCTGTTTGCAGATGACATTACTTAGTGAGTAGAAAGCCCTAAAGATTTCATGAAAAAAAAAAAGACTGTCAGAACTGATACAGATTCAGAAGTAGAGGGGTACAAAATCAACTCTCAAAAATCAGCTGTTTCTATACAGTGAAGAATCTGACAAGGAAATTAAGAAAACAGTTCCACTTATAATAGCATCAAAAGGAATAAAATCCTTAGGAATTATCAAAGAGGTAAAAGTCTTGTGCGCTGAAAACTACAAAACATTGCTGAGAGAAATTAAAGAAGACATAAATAAATGGAAAGACATCCCATATTCATGGATAGAAGACTTAATATTTTTAAGATGACATTACTACCCAAAATGGTCTACAGATTCAATGTGGCCCCAATCAAAATCCACCAACATTTTTTGCAGAAATAGAAAAATCCATCCAAAAATTCTTAGAGACTCTCAAGGGACTCCACATAGTTAAAAAACCTTGACGAGGAAAGGCAGTTGGAGGACTCACTTCCTGATTTCAAAACTCACAGTAATCAAAACAGTGAATGGTGTGGTACTGGCATAAGGACAGACAAAGACCAATGGAACAGACTAGAAAGCCCAGAAATTAACCCTCTCACATATGGTCAATTGATTTTCAACAAGGGTGCCAAGTGGGGAAAGGACAGTCTTTTCAACAGATGGTGCTGGGAAAACTGGATATCCACGCACACAGGAATGCAGTTGGACCTTTACCTTATTCTGTAGGAAAATTCAAATAGATCAAAGACCTTAAACACAGGGAGGGGTGCCTGGGTGGCTCAGTCAATGAAGCACTCAAGTCTTGGTGTCTGCTCAAGTCAAGATCTCATGGATTTTGGTATCGAGCCTTGAGTCAGGCTCCAAGCTCAGTGGGAAGTCTGCTTGAAGATTCTCTCCCTCTACCCCTCCCTCCACTGGCACCCCCTCCCTCCCTCCCTCTCTCTTCCTCAAGTAAATAAAATCTGTTTTTAAAAACGAAGATAACACAGGGAAAAAGTGTCATGATGTTGGATTTAGCAGTGATTTCTTGGCTACCACACCAAAAGCATAGGCAACAAAAGAAAAAAGGTAAATTGGACTTAATCAAAATTAGAAACTTTTGTGCATCAAAGGACATTATCAAGAGAGTGAGAAGACAACGTATAGAATGGAGAAAACATTTGCAAAATACACATCTGATAAAGGATTAATATCCAGAATAATAAAGAACTTTTGCAATTCAATAACAACAAGATGACGTCACTTTATATGTAGAAAACCCTAAAGATTTCATGGAAAAAAAAAACACACAAAACATCAGAACCAGTAAACAGATTCAGCAAGGTTACCTCCTTCAAAAAGTGACTCAAATAGACATTCATCCAAAGAAGATAAATAGATGGCCAGTAAATGTGTGAAAAGATGCTCAAGAGCTCAAACTCATTAGAAAGTGCACATCCGAACCACAGTGCGATATAAGATGACAGATGTTGGTGAGGACGTAGAGAGGTCGGAACCCTCGTCCGTTACTGATGGGAGTGTAAGATGCTGCAGCCTCTGTCGAGCGCAGTTTGGTGGTTTTTTTAAAAAGTTAAACATAGTATTACCTTAAAATCCAGTAAGTCCACTTCTGGGTATGTACCCAAAAGAATAGAAAGAAGGGAGTCGGGGCATCTGAGTGGCTCAGTCGGTTAAGCATCTGCCTTGGGCTCAGGTCATGACCTCAGGGTCCTGGGATCGAGCCCTGCATCAGGTTACCTGCTCAGCCAGGGGTCTGCTTCTCCCTCTTCTTCTACACCTCTCCCCTGCTCCTGCTCTTTCTCTCTCTCTCTCAAATAAAATCTTAAAAAAAAAGAAGAAGGGACTCAAACAGTTACTTGTACACCCATGTTCCTAGCAGCACTCACAGGAGCCAAAAGGTGGGAACAAGCCATGTGTCCATCCACAGGTGAATAGATAAACAAAATATGATCTACACATGGGACAGAATATTATTCAGCCTTAAAAAGGAATGAAATTCTGACACCTGCTATGACACGGATGAAGCTTGAGGATATTATACAAGGTGGAAATAGAGAACTACTAGATAGACAAATAGAGAACTACTACATGCTTCCACTTACTTGAGGTTCCTAAAGTCGTCATGGAGAAAGAAAGTACAATGGTGGTCGCCAGAGGCTGGGGGGAGGGGAAGGGGCAGTGAGTTTTGAATGGGGACAGAGTTTCAGTTCGGGAAGATAAGTTCTGTGGATGGGTGGTGGCTTGCACAGCAATGTGAAATGTATTTCACGTGTATGTGAAATGTATTTCACTCCCCTAAGCTGTACACTTAAAAATGGCTCAAATGGGGACGCCTGGGTCTGCCTTTGGCTCACGTCATGATGGAACGGTCCTGGGATCGTGTCTTGTGTCGGGCTCCTTGTTCATCGGGGAGCCTGCTTCTTCCTCTACCTGCCTCTCCCTCTGCTTGTGCTCTCTCTCTAGCAAATAAATAAAATCTTTTTTTTTTTTCTTTTTAATGGCTCAAATAGTAAATTTTATGTTACGTACATCTTACCACAATAAAAAAAAATCACCATTGCCAAAATAAGAAGAAAAAGTGCACATAGGCCAACGTGCTGTTAGAGTGGGGTAGGGGATGAGGAGGGTGAGATCAGAGATCATCTGGGCCCCTTAGCTCATTTGTCAGGAATCCCAGTGCCCAGAGAAGAAACGGACATGAGTAGTCCCAAGAGTTTGGCATCACTAGAGGCCGAGTCAGGACCAGAACCAGGGTCACGTGACTCCCTGTGCTCCTGTGGGCCAGGAGCTTCCTGAGGCCGGGGACTGGACCGTCTTGCCTTCCACTGTGTCCCCAGGGCCCCGCACTTCATAGCCATGCAGTCCACTTGTGTCAGCTGGATGACCTTGATGGCGCTCCTTCCCCTGTGTTCTCAGCCCCGGCTGTGTGTGGAGGCACCCAGGGAGCCGTTAAGAGCGCGTTTTACCCTGGCCTTGTGCCCTGGAGGCTATGATCAGAGGGTCTGGGGTGGGACCAAGGCAGGAATACTTTTAAAAAGCTTCCTGGTGAGGGGCTGTTGGGTTGGTGCAGTCGGTTAAGCACCTGACTTTTGGTTTCAGCTCAGGTCGTGATCTCAGGGTTGCGAGTTCGTGCCCTGACACAGGGCTCTGCGCTCAGCACGGAGTCTGCTTGGGTTTCTCTATTCCCCATCCTCTGCTCCCTCCCCAGCCGCCTCACAAATAAGTAAATCTTTAAAAAAAAAAAAAAAAAGCATCCTGGTGATTCTAACCTGCAGCCAAGTTTGGGAAGCACTGTGCTCCTCCTGCCCTCCCTTGGGGCTCTCTAGCTGGGGAGTGAGAGAGGCTTAGTAGCTTCCTCTGGGATTTCACACAGTCACTGGCTGGTTCTTTCTGGCTTATCTTGTCAACCTTTGTGTTCTGCTTAAAGAAGCATGCTGTTGTCTGTGACAAGGTATGTGTAGGGGGGCCATTAATTTCGTCCCCGCTCCTTGGCACCAGGGTGCAGGTATCAAACCCCCCAGAGCTCTGTGGTTGCCCTCTGTCACAGCTCAGGCTGGACCGTATCTTAACTGACTGCCAATCGGCAGTAGGGTCTTAATCATCTCCCTCTCTCCGTCTGCAAGGCCCACCCAGGCTCTGCCAATCTCGAGTAAAGGGCATGGGGACCGTGGGGCTTTATTTTGCCTGAAACTTAGAAGAGAAAGCTGCTCACAATAGTCTAGGCTGGCCAGACGTACTTCGTCTACCTTCTTCTTGTCCTGTTCTCTTCCTTTGAGGAGGGGCGAGAGAGGAGCAGGGACAGCTGTCAGAGAAAAGGACATCCTATAAAATAGGGATGAGTACTTGGAATTCATTCTCTCGTCTCTCCAGTGGAAGGGGAGCCGCTGCAATTAACATTCACAAAGCATGTTAGGAATTTGAAGCAATAGACAATAATGGCTCTGTGTAGAATGTCAGGATTGATTTTTCTTTCCACCTGACTGGTATATGCCAGCCTGCCTCACTAGCGTAGAGTAATCCAGAAGGTTCATCTGCTGTTATTGGTGCATGTTATCAGCTGAGCTTCTTGCACACCCAGACCCCATTCTCTTCTTCCCCTACACCTGGCGTGAAGCAACCCTGTGCTGTTCCTTTATGCCACCGCCTCAGGGCTCCTGCCCACACCCTTTATTGTTGGGGAGGTAGATAATTTGGCTATTTTTTCTCCGTTCTCACCAAAAGGATGTTGCTGAATGCAGAATGCTAAAGCCGGCCCTCTTTTGCCTTCTGGTGCTGGCTGCTCTGAAGTCACTATATTTAACATCAAAGTGTAGACCGCAGAAGCCAAGAAACCATGCCACTGGATTGTGAGGCCCCTCCCAGCAGGTCTGCCTGGGATTTCAGGCGGCGGGGGTGGGGGTAGGAGCAAGGAGAAACCAAGCCTGAGAGAGAGCTCTCAGTGCCGGCAGGGTCCAGGCTTCAGGGCATCCCCAGCCTTTTCTAAACGGGGGAGATGCCATGGCAACAGCATTAAGCTAGCTTACTGTCTTGTACTGAAGGTTTAATGGGAGCTGTTTCTGCCCAGCCCTGCCCAGTCCAGCCCTGCCCTGCCCTGCCCTGCCCTGCTCAGCCCAGCCCAGCCCTGCCTAGCCCTGCCCTGCCCTGCCCAGCCCTGCCCTGCCCTGCCCTGCCCAACCCTGGCCTGCTCAGCCCAGCCCAGCCCTGCCTAGCCCTGCCCTGCCCTGCCCAGCCCTGCTCAGCCCAGCCCAGCCCTGCCTAGCCCTGCCCTGCCCTGCCCAACCCTGGCCTGCTCAGCCCCTGGCCATGAGCATTTCACCAGAGAACTTCGAAAGGTCAGCTTTTGCAGCTGGGGTCACTGGCGTTTTGATCTTTATCCGTCCCGAGGGCTGGCTGGTGGGAATGACTTGGCCCGTGGCTCCCTGGAGCATTGTGTTTCTGCTGTTGCTCCAGGATTTATCTTCAGTTTTGATGATTTACGTGACAAAAGAAATGAGATTGAATTTTGCTTCCTCCGGCCTGGGGATGGGGCGAGTGAGGGAGCCCCGCATTGAGTGGCCGCAGTTCAGGGGCAATCAGATACAACTTTGTTCCCATAGCCGGGAATTCTTTTATGAGGAGAGAAAAATCAGAACTGATTTGAGCTCCTTTGTCAGCCTTACTTCCCTCATCTGTTTCAGCCAAGCCAAATACCCACGGTTGTATTTATGTGGCATTTCCAGCAAAATGAAAAGAAAGCAGTGTTCTTTTTGGGTTGATTCTTTATAATCAAAACGAGTATATAGCTTTTAGCTTGGAAACTCAGAATCCAGTAATTGAATAGAATGCGCTACCGGAGGATAAGTTATCATGCCTTTGAACCCCTTCCCGGTATTATTAGAGGAAGGGAGCGGGTGAATATAAGGTTAATGGATTCTGCTGCTAAACCGAACTTGGAAATGAGGTTTCATTGATTTAATAGTTCCTCCATTAAGCCTCCCAAGACAGTGCCCCTATGGCCCTACCAAAGTGCAGTCACAGACTTCTTCCTCGTGAGAGTCTGGGCCGCAGCCGGTGCTGCGATGGGGACAGATGTCCAGCTCCGAAGGGCCCTTGGGCCGCTGGCCTCTCCCTGGGCCGGCTCACAAGGGTGGAAAGCCTGCCGCCCCACTCGCAGGCCGAGCGGCTTTATCTTGAGGGTATGCTCTGTTTGTGGCTGCAGACACTCCCCTGCTGTGTGGCCTTTTGGGGAGTCGCCTCTTTGGGAGTGGACACCTTGAAGGGGAGGGCTGTTCAGAGACAGCAGAGCGTGGCAGCGAGAGCTGTGAGCTGGAGGTGAGAACCGTTTCACCCACACGCTTGCCCGCTCCACGCCCCGGCTAAAGCCTGATGCCAAGGGAGCACCCTTCGGGGCCCGGTCCAGAGGCTTCCTCCTGCCTGTCCCCTCAGCCTTCCTGTAGCCTCTGCCCTTAGTCTTCGCTTCTCCAGGCTAAGCTGACTGGTGCTTCAAGCCATCCATCCTGGGGGCCTCCGCCCTCCCCCTTCCCACCATGGCTCTTGTCCCCACGCCTGAAGCGGCTCTCCTGATGTGGCCCCTCTTTTCCACACGCCTGCCTTGCACGGGGCCGGGAAACAGTGTCTCTGGGGCCCGTGTGCCTCTGCACAGTCTCCAACACTGGTTCTCATCCCCGCCTCTCCCTCTCCGCACGCACTTTCCTCTTCTTGTACAAGGCACTCACCAGACACCGCCTCTGTCCCTGCCAGCCTGGCACGCTCGTGGACTTTGGGGACGGGCGCCTCCAATCTCCCAGTGCCCTGCCCGGTGTGCCGCGTCTTCCAGCGGGTCCGGGGTCTTTGGGGGCTGTGGTTGATGAATAAAGAAAGTGGACAAGTTGAGGATATGTCTTTTTTGGCAAAAATTAAAACAACGAGGCTTTTAAAAATGCAGACCGAAGCTGTCGCACAAATGTTTTGAGCAATAGCTATATTTTTGGAGTGTGTTGTCACTGCCTAGAAGTACAGGCTTTGTTTGGATGTGTGAGTTCTAGTATGTTATGTAAAGAACAGGAACACTTCCGGTATGGACAGAGGTCATCGGTTTTATTATTTGAGTAGCGGCGGAAGTGTGGGTTGTGTGAACAGAATGGTGGCGATGTTCTCCCCCTCGTGGAGTGTATGTTTGGGATGGGGCAGGTTTGGAATTGGTCTGGATCCGAAGTCCAGCCTGGCTAGCAGGTGGGGCGGTGTCGTGCAACTGTCCAGGCTTTGGAGGTGGGCAGACCTGACCTTGACCGCACGGCAGCCCCAATCCAGTGATGAGATCCTGGCCAAACCCCCAACCTTTCCGAGCCTGTTTCCTTCATTTTGAATGCAGGAGGGAATAATACCTATCTTAAGGGGGCCATGGTTTTTTTTTTTATTTAATTTTTGAAAATTGTAATTGTGTTACAACACATGTCACATAAAAATTGCCGTCTTAACCTTGTTTTAAGTGTTAAGCACCTAATCTCTAGAACTTTTCATCTTGCAGAACTCAGGCCCAGATCTCCCCCCACTCCATCTGCCTCTCTCTCTCTGGATGTTCCCTTGGGAAGGCAGCACCCCTAAAACTACTCTGTTGGCTCAGCCCATCTGCTTGGGAGGAGAATGTGGTGGTTCTGGGCCCTTCCTGTTTCCTGCCAGGGCCCCCTTATTCCGGGAGAAATGTAAATCTGTCTTCTCTCTGACTTTACAGAAAAGGCAACAGATGGCTCCCTGCAGAGCGAGGACTGGACGTTGAACATGGAGATCTGCGACATTATCAATGAGACAGAGGAAGGGTATGTGTGCCCCCACCCCTCTTCCGTGAAGCTGGTCAGCTCCTGGGGGGTCACTCAGCCTGTCAGGGCTTAAGGGTGGGGGTGTTTGACTTTGTTTTGTTTCCAGTCTCTTTGCTTTGGCATTTAATAAATGGATATTCTTCATTATCTTTCCTCTTGCTGCCCGCTCCCTTCCCCGCCCCCACCAGCAGTGATGCCCTCTTTTAATGACCTGCTTTGAATCATCGTGACAATGAAGTGTCTTGGTTACCTGATCCCCCATGCCGGTCACCTCCTCCTGCCCTCCTCCCTGGCTCTGCCTCCCCTTCACCAGCGTGAGACTGTCTCCGTCCGGCTTTGCTGAACTGGAGGCGCAGGAGGGACAGGGCCCGCGGTGTCCATAGAATAAGAAGGTCCGTGTGAGGCACAGAGCAGCGGGTGTGTCTGGCAGGGGTCCCCCCCGCCATCCCTGCCCTGCCGGGTCAGTTCTTCTGGCTGTTCCCTGTATATCCTCTTCGGCATTCCAGCTACGTGCTGTTTATGCTTCTTCCAGATCGGTCTGTGTTTGGCCTTCTGTCCACGCCACACAGAACGGTATTTACTATAGGCATGCTCTCCGCAGCCATCCTGGGGTGCGCAGGGGGACAAGCTGGACTCTGGCAGCCCTGGGCTTGCATCTTGGCGCTGGCCCTTGCGACCTTGCCGTGTATCAGCTGGGGCTGGTCCTGCATTCAGCAAAGATACCTACTGAGGGGCTACCTCATGCCGGGCCTAATGTGAGTGCCCAGCGCACAGCCGGGAGCAGGACAGATGCCCTGGAAGCCATTCCACGTTCCATTACGTGGTCACATTACATGGGTAGCTGGCGACAAGTCTACGGTGAAATGAGGCAAGGGAGGGTGAAGGCTAGGACTTAGCTTTTTTTTTTTTTTTAAAGATTTTATCTATTTATTTATTTAAAGAGTGTACACACTCGTGCCTGGGGTTGGGGGGGCGGTGAGGCAGAGGGAGAGGGAGACAGAATCCCAAGCTGACCTTGCGCTGAGCACGGAGCCTGACTCGGGACTCCAACTCACGTCCCAAGGTCATGACCTAAGTCGAAGTCAAGAGTCAGCCACTGAACCGACTGAGTCACCCGGGCACCCCCGGGAGTCAGCGATTTTAAGTGAAGGAATCAAGGAAAGCCTCAACTTGAGAAGTTGACATTGAAGAACGACTTGAAGGAGATGAGGGGGTGAGGCGTGAGGATGACAGCAGAGAAGAACCTTCCAGGCAGAGGAAGCAGCAAGCACAGCAGCCCTGGCACAGAGGACGGGGTAGTATGTTTGTGGACTAGCAAGAGGCTCGCAGTGGAGAGAGCAAGAAGGGTGGGACATGCCCCCATCCAAACAGTGCAGGGCTCTGGCCTTGACTTGGAGGGGAGGGGATTTGAGCAGAGAAGGGAGTGGTCTAAAGCTTTATTTATTTATTTATTTAAGAGCATGGAGGGGGCAGCAGAGGGAGAGGGAGAAGCAGACTCCCCGCTGAGCAGGGAGCCTGATGCAGGGTTGGATCCCAGGACCCCAGGGATCACGACCTGAGCCAAAGGCAGACACTCAACCGACTGAGCCACCCAGGCGCCCCAAGTCTAACGCTCATTTTAAAGAGATCACTCTGGCTACCGTGGTCGGGATGGCCTGGTGGGAAGAGCAGAGGGCAGAAAGAAGGAAAGCGAGTTAGGAGTGTGGGATGATGGCGGTTTTGACATGGATGACAGTAGAGGAGGGAGACAGAAACGGTCAGCTTCAGGATATATTTAGAAGGTAGAGCCAGCAGGGCGGGCAGAGATGGCTGTGGGCGAGAGAGAAGAGAAGAGTCAGAAGACTCCCGTGTTTAGGGCTGAGCCGCCACAAGGAGGGAGCAGGCCGAGGAGCAGAGATCAGAAGGTCAGCTAGAATCCTACAGCTCTGAGCTGCCCGCTAGGTCCCAGGTGGGAGGCTGTCCATCCTGGCGGGCCTGGCTATGGAGCTGGGGGCGGGAGCCTGCGCTGCAGGTATAAGTTTGGGCGTCTTCAGTCAAAGATGGCATACTGCTGCCTCTAAATGTAGGTGGTCAGCTAGGTGCCCGGCACACAGGTGGATCACAGAGTTGTTGGGGGCTCTCCATTTCTGACGCCAGAGTCAGGGGCTCCCTTCTTTCTCACGTGCCCCTCACATGCCCTCCTTTCTCTGGTCGTCCAGCCGCATCGGACCCTACAGATGGAGGTGCGGCCGGTTCCAGGATGCCAAGGCGAGTGCACCCCAGCTGCTCTGGAGGGGCCCACCTGCGGGGACCACGTGGGCTGTGGCAGAGGCGTGTGCCCATCGCTGAGGACACAGGGGGCAGGCTTTGGGCTGGGCCTCAGTGGGGCAGGAAGAGAGGAAGAGCATGGAAGGGCAGTGTGTTGGGGCCACAGGCGGTCTGGGGGAGCAGGAAGAGTGGGGAGATGTGAGAGCCGAGCTTCCTCCTCCCAGGGTCGAGGAGGTGGGGCACCTTCCTTTCCCAACACTCGGCTCACCGTCCTCCTAAAGTGGCCCACGCTCCCGGGCCTGCAGTTGTGAGAGAGAGAGCACGTCCAGGACACGAGGCGATTTTCTGTTGTAGCCTCTATAGTGAAGTGATTGTCAAATCTCCCCCTAACCGGGAGGAAAACTCAAGTTCAGCTAACGGTCGGGCCCCTTCAGCTCCTTCCTGCTTCAGGGCCCGGTCCCCGTGTTGCTTCTGTTTCCCTCTCACCTCTCCCTTTCTCCGTTCAGTTCTGCCTTTCCCTGGAGCTCCGTTTGAAGCACATTTCCCCGACACCCCTCTCTTCCTGCTCCAGACAGGTCCCCCCGTATGTGATGTCACAGTACCCTGTAGGACACCAGGCCCATCACAGTGTGAATTTGTGAGAGTGGCTGTCTCCCCCGCAGGCCCACCTCGACTGTGCGCTCCATGAGGGCAGAATTCTGTTCCGCATGCCATTTTGTGCCAACACCTAGCGCAGTGGACATATAACTGACTCTTGACAAGCATTTGGTAAATAAGAATACACTGATGGAGTCCTTAAGGGACTCCGTTTGGTGAGGTATGCAGAATGTAAGCACCGTAACACAGCGTGCCAAGAGACGCTGCCTCTAACCGAGAGAGACCGGAGCCATGGCAGCTGGCTGGCCCTGGGGCCCTCCTCAGCAGAGGCTGCTTGGACGAGGGGACACCAGGTGGAGTCTTGCAGCATAGGACGGCACCCGCCGGGTGAGGCGGGAAGGCAGACACCCAGGCTGGTGGGCCCGAGTGGGAAGGGGAGTGTCGTGGGATTAGAGGCGTGGAGCCTGGAGCCACCTGCCTGGGCTGGCATTCTAGGCCCTCCACTCCCTTGCCATGCGTGTCCCTATGTCTCGGAGTCCTCGTTTACAAGGCGTGGGGACCAGTAGTGCCTATCACATAGGCTTGTCGTAAAGGAGTAAACATTCCGAAGTGTCTGGCTGTGTGTATGGATCCATGTCCGAGCTCTGCATAGGGATGTGCTCTTTATCCGTTAAAGACGTGACGCGGCCCGTGACGTCCTCCACCACTCTCACCTATAGGGTTATCTGGCCAGGCCTGGGTCGTGATCCCTGTCTGCCGTGCTCTGAGGGCTTGCCATCTGCATGCCGGGTCGCCCCGCCCAACCCTAGAAGGCAGGGGCAGCCCACGTTGAGGAAACTGAGGTCCAGAATGGTTTGGACACTCGCCAGAGGTCTTCACGGCCTGGCTGAAAAGGGCAGAGGCAGGATGCAAGCCTGCGCTGGCCTGGCTCCAGCCGCCCAAAGTCTGCCTACGCTTACTTATTCAGAGCTTCACCTCTGGGATGTTGTGGTCCTGGGGGGGTGCAGATTTGAACTGCCCCATAAGCCCCTCCTTGGGCTTTCCCTAAACTGTCCAAGGCAGAAGTGCCTTCCATCGTAAGGCCTCGTGTGGCAGTCCCTCGTCCCCCCGATCATTGGTCATTAACCAGGAGTGCCTGGCTCAAGAACCTACCTGGGAATGTTTTGGGCCCCGTTTACCAGGCCTTGCCCAGACCGACCTGGTTCTGGGCCAGGTGCGTGCATTGGGTACGTGGTCCCCAGGTGACTCTGTGATGTGTGTC
>CM052891.1:42457542-42537572 GCA_028534135.1 Potos flavus | reverse complement strand
GACCACGTCCGGACCTTCCCTTGCTCAGGGAATCTTTGGGCCCCAGCCTCTAAGCTGGAGCCTGCAGGGAGGAGCAAGATAACAGCGGGGGGGGGGGGGGGACAACGGAAGGGAGAGGATGGGAGGGAGAGGAAGAGTCCCGAGTGGGGGAGGAGGGGCAGCTGTGTCCTCCTCAGAGGGAATAAGGAGAAAGCCACTGCAAAGCAGCGGTTCTGGAACCAAAGGACAAGATGAGATTCGGTATGACTAGAAAGAAGGGTTCTTATGAGCCTGGGGTGGAGGAGACCTTGGGGAGGCCGAAGATGACCCAGAGGCCAGGTCCTGAGGCCCTGGGTGCTGACCTTCCTGCTGCCGGGGCGGTGGGGGACATCTCACGGGGGCCCTCCCCTTCCTGCTCGTCTCCCCGCTCCCATCTTGGCTCTTGACTCTTTCTTCTCTCCTTTTTCCCTGATTCCAGCTCCTTGCTGTCTAATCTGTGGCTGCTGCTCGAAACTTTGCAATTCCTCTGACATGACTTTGATCCTCCTTTCTGAAGCTTCTCCCCCGGGGAGAGAGATAAATACTTGCTTTTGTGCTCACCCAGTCACTCTGAGGCAGTACTTCCCGCCGCTGAATTTCCATTTTAACTCTAACCCAGGAGCCTGCTGACTCTCTGATTTTTCCACCGCTACCATCACCCCCACACTGGGAGAGTTCTGTGCACGCTCTGCTCTGTGAGCTCTAAGTGATCGCGGCCCTTGGAGGCTGTTCTCATTTTTCTGCTCCGTGGAAGTTCAAGAGGAGAGGGACGAAGCTGGATTGAGAGGGATGGCAGCTGTGGGTCAGGGCTGACCGTGGCTTGGCAGAGCCTTGGAGAGAGAGGAAATCAATCCACGCTCCTGGCCAGCAGCCACTGACCTTCACCAGCTCAAGTCCACAAACAGTCCTCAAAGCCAGGAGCTTGTCAAGTCCCATATTTGCAGAAATCAGCATCCCTGTTTGGAAACTGCAGCCATACTGCAAACACACTTGGCAGGGACCCACTCCCCAGAGAGCCTCGTCCCGTCAGCCTTTGGGCTCAGGAGCCAAGAATTCCTGCAGGCAGCCACGTTTCAAGTTCGGAATGGGAAATAGGTGACTCAGGGCGTTTTAAAATTTCTTCTAGAAGCCTTGGCTGGCTCCTGTGTGTTTCTGTCTACATGGGGCTGATTAGCAGAGCTTCCACCCTCCCCTCCCCCCAGCTTCCTCACACATATTTGAAAGGGCTTTTTCCTTTGGTAAAGAGATCATAAATATTTGAGAGCTGTAGGAATAGGAGGTCCCTGACTTACAAACCTCCAGCTTCCGAAAGACCCAGATACTCTGACACGTTGCTCAGGGGAAGGCTGGAGCCCCCGTGTGTAGCAAAAGGCCAGCCTGCAGGCAGACTGGGGACTCTCAGGAGTGCAGGTGATGGGGCAAAAGGGGACGGGGGCTTCATGCCAGAGGTAACCGTGAGTCCCGCAGCTTTGTTGGATCCTGGCTTAGAATAAACGAAATAACTTGTTAGACCCAAGGGCTGCACCTTCTAGCTGCTTCCAGAGGGCCAGCTGGGGACCCTCACTCCCAGCGCTAACTGTGATTGAAGGAAGAATGTGTTACAGGTTCCAAACAATCAGCTTATGAATATGCCTTTGGGAATCCACATGGGCTGCATTATGTAAAAACACACAATTCTTTGGGTTTTGAGGTCACTTAATTACGTTTTCTTTCTTTTCTTTTCTTTCTTGACTTTTATTTATTTGAGAGAGAGCATGAGCAGGGTCAGAGGCAGAGGGAGAAGCAGGTTCCTCGCCGAGCAGGGAGCCTGATGCGGGGCTCGATCCCAGGACCCTGAGATCATGACCCGAGATGAAGGCAGACACTTAACTGACCAAGCCACCCAGGCGCCACTTAATTAAGTTTTCTCAGGGCAAAAAGGAGTTCCATGGAACTGGGGAGAAGCTGAACATCCGGGCCTTAGCAAGGAGCTGCCCATTCTTTCTTCTGTGTCTCTTGTCTCTTTGGTGTACCCCCACACCAACGGGTTAGTTAGTGTTCCGAATAAAGAATACTTGCATGGGATGCAAAATGCAAAAGGACCTCAAAGAAGCCCGGTGAAAAACCTCTCACCCTCTCCTCTCTGCCACCCAGTTCCCCTCCTAAAGGGCAGCTTCTTGAGTTACCAGCTTCTTGGGGTTCCTTCCAGAGGTTCTCTTCTCCCTGCTGGCACGTGTATGTATGTATGTATTATGTGTGTTGTCTTTTTATAACCCAAGGAGGAGCATACTTTACCACTGCTCTGCACACGACTCTATTCCCAATTCTTTGAGTTGGTTCCATATTAAGGAGTGTCTTTATTTTTTTCCCGCAGCTATCTAGTGTTCCATTGTGTGGATAAACATGACTTAAATTACCCTGTTTCAGGGCACCTGGCTGGCTCATTTGGAAGAGCTATGCGACTCTTGATCTCAGGGTCGTGAGCTCGAGCCCCACATTGGGTGTAGAGATTACTAAAAGAAAATAAATGAAATTTTAAACAAATTTTTTTGAAGTTAACCTGTTTCACAAAGATGAAGATTTCGTTTCCGGTCTTCTGTGTGTATAAATGTGCCACCTAATACTCTGTGTGTAACCAACCACCTTGTATATGTGCTGGTTCACACAAACAGGAGTGACTCTGTAGGGTAGTGCCCCTGAGTGGAACTTGCAAGGATTTTAACATTTCCTTCTTTCCAGGCCCAAAGACGCCATTCGAGCCTTGAAGAAGCGGCTCAACGGGAACCGGAACTATAGAGAGGTCATGCTGGCATTGACAGTGAGTGCTGCCCTCGTGGGGGTGGGAAGGCCTCTGGGGAGATCCATGTTCACGGCGCTGCCCCACTCCCAGGGCCTTCGCTCTGTGCTGAGTAGCACAGCCTCCGGCAGCAGCAGCCTGCAGATGGCTTGATGCGAGCGCCACTGGGGTGTAGCAGAACCTTCCTATACACCCTTGGGTTTTCCTGCCTTCCCCCGAAGTGGGGTATGAGCTGCAAGCTGGTACGTACGAGCAGAGGATCAGGCATGCGCGGCGCTGACTAGTTCCGAAACTCAGAGCAGAGAAGCTGGAGGCCTGGCTGTGGACGTCCTTCTGGCCACCAGCCTGCTGTGACACAGCCGCGCTGGCTGCCTTTCTGGGTGTCACGTCCCTCCTTACGTACCTGCTGCCTTCCACCCAGAACCTGCCCGGGACTGTGCCGAGCTTTTCAGGTGTTAAAGCGATTGCTTACAGTAACCTTCCCAAACAGATGTCGTCGTCCCCTCAGTGCGGACAGAGGTCTGCGGGTTCGCCCAGACTTCAGGCTAGTGAGTGCCCAGCTGTGGGTTATGGAGGTAAAAACAGCTCACTGGCGCAGAGATTCTGGAAAAAGTCAGCCTAGTGACTCCTTTCAGGGAGAAACAGACCAGATTTCTGCCCTTTTCTTAAATTGTGAGGAAACTCAAAGGGACAACTTCGGGTGTTATTTCTGTCTGGAAAGCTAACAGTTACTCACATGTGGCAAAATCTGGGCCACAGTGAGTTCTTATAATGAAAGCTGTAACAGGTCAGCACTCTCGTGGGCCTCTCTGCAGGTTTGAATAGTTTGTTGTTTATCCAAAACAGCTATAACATGTTTCATTTTAAAGCAGAGAAACTGTTTGGATTTTTCACCCAAGTGAAAACCCAAGACTTATTAGGAGAGTGTTCTCTGCCAGAGAATTGGGGTTTGAATAATAAAGACAATAAAGACCAGCTGAGAAATAGTGACTTGAAAGCTTTTGTTTTTTTCTCAGCTTTTGAGCCATGGCATTCACTAAACCCAGAGTGATGCCCAAAATGAATTATTTTTTCAATAACTAAAATCACCAGGGAATGAACTCTAAGATGTTGGGGCAGTTTCCTGATATCTAAAATATACCCCTTTACACACCCAACTTCATGATAACCGTGTTGGTTGGATGGAAATCTTTTCTTCCTTTTTTTTTTTTTAAGATTTTATTTATTTTAGAGAGAGAGTGCACGAGTGCACACAAGAGCGAGGGGAGGGGGAGAGGCAGAGAATCTCAAGCAGATTCTGCACTGAGCATGGAGCTCAACGTGGGGCTCGATCTTAAGACTCTGAAATCACAACCGCAGCCAAAACCCAAGAGTTGGACGTTCAACGAACTGAGCCACCCAGGCACCCAAGCATGGAAATCTCTCTAAAGTGGTCTCTGTCTTTACTTCCTTTTGGAAGAACATGGTGAACATCATTGAACCTTTCCTGATGGTTAGGTTTATGATTATTATTGTTACTCCCTCAGCTTTATTGAGATATTGACATATAACATATGTAAGTTTAAGGTATACAGTGTGTTGATTTGATACACATGAATATTGCAAAATGATTAGCATCATAAGGTTAGTAAACACCTGTCACCTCACATAATTACCCTTGTTGGGGAAGGGGGTGGATAGCATTTAAGATCTAATTTCTTGGGGTGCCTGGGTGGCTCAGTTGGTTGAATGTGTAGCTCTTGATTTCTGCTTACTTAGGTCATGATCTCAGGATCCTGGGATCTAGTTCTAGAATCCAGTCCTGTGTTGGGCTCCCTGGTCAGAGGGGAGTCTGCCTGAGGATTCTCTCTCTCCCTCTGCCCTTCCCCCTGGCTTATGCATACACACACATGCGCACTCACTCTCTCTCAAATAAATAAATCAATCTTTTTTTAAAAAAGATCTAATTTCTTGGGGCGCCTGGGTGGCTCAGTGGGTTAAAGTGTCTGTCTTTGGCTCAGGTCATGATCTCAGGGTCCTGGGATCGAGCCCCGAGTCGGGCTCTCTGCTCAGCAGGGAGCCCTCTGCCTGCCTCTCTACCTACTTGTGATCTCTCTCTATCAAATAAATAAATAAAATCTTAAAAAAAAAAGATCTAATTTCTTAACCGTGAAGTATATACTACAGTATTGTTAATTATAGTCATCATGCTATAAATTAGATCCTAAGAGCTTACTCATAGCTGGGAATTTGTACCCTTTGACCAATATCTCCCCATTTCCCCTGCCCCACAGCTACCATTCTACTCTGTTGCTATGAGTTCAGCTTTTTTTAGATTCTGCATATAAGTGAGAACATTGGGTATTTGTTTTTCTCCATTTGACTTGTTTCGCTTAGTGTAATGACCTCAAGGTCCAACCATGTTGTTACAAAAGGCAGGATTTACTTCCTTTTTATGGCTGTAAAGTATTCGTGTGCGTGCGTGTGTGTGTGTTTGTATACATGGATAAAGAAATACCACACATATATCACATTTTCTTTATACATTCATCCATCAGTGGAATACTTCCGACTGTTTCCGTGTCTTGGCTATTGTGAATAATGCTGCAGTAAACATGGGGGTATAGATATTTCCTTGATGCCCTGTTTTCATTTCTTTTAGATATATACCTGGAAGTGGGATTGCTGGATCATATGGTAGCTCTGTTTTTATTATTTTTTTTAGGAACCTCCATACTGTTTTCCATAGTGGCTGCACCAGTTTACATTCCCACCAACAGTGCACAAGGATTTCCTTTTCTCCACATCCTTGTCTCTTGTCTTTTTGATAATAGCTATTCTAACAAGTGTGAAGCGATCTCTTATGGTGGTTTTGATTTGCGTTTTCCTGATGATTAGTGATGTTGAGCACCTTTTCATGTGCCTGTTGGCCATTTTTGCATCTTCCTTGAACACATGTCTATTTAAAGTCATTTGCCCATTTTTTAAAGATTATTTTTAGTAATCTCTATACCCAGTGTGGGGCTTGAACTCATGACCGCAAGATCAAGAGTCAGGTGCTCCGACTGAGCCAGCCAGGCGCCCCATCTTTGCCACTTTTAATTGGATTGGTTTTGTTTTTTTGTTGTTTTCTGGGGGCTTTTTTGCTCTTAAGTTCCTTATGTACTTCTGATATTAATCCCTTATTGGATAGATGGTTTGCAAATATTTTTTCCCGTTCTGTGGCGTGCCTTTTTATTTTGCTGATTGTTTCTTCTGCTGTGCAAAAGCTTTTTAGTTTCACATAGTCCCACTTGTTTATTTTCATTTTTGTTGCCTTTGTTTTTGATGTCACATCCAAAAAAATCTTTGCCAAGACCAATGTCAAGGAACTTTTTTCCTGTGTTACCTTTTGGTAGTTTTATAGTTTCGGGTGTTACATTTAAGTCTTTAGTCCATTTCGAGTTAATTTTTGTGAGTGGTGTAAGATAGGGGTGCACTTTCATTCTTCTGCATGTGGTTATCCAGTTGTCCCAACCCTGTTTATCAAAGAGACTTCCTTTCCCCATTGAACCATCGTACCTCTCTTATCAAATATTAGTTGACCATATATGTATGTATGGGTTTATTTCTGGGCTCTCAGTTCTGTTCCATTGTCTTTTTTTTTTTTAATGCCAGTACCATACTGTTTTGATTATTATAGCTCTGTAATATATTTTGAAATCAGGAAGTATGATATCTCTAGCTTTATTATTCTTTCTCAAGATTGTTTTGGCTATTCAGGGTTTTTTATGGTTCCATATGAATTTTAGGATTGTTTCTCCTATTTCTGTGAAATCTATAGATGGCTTTGGGTTGTATGGACATTTTATTTATTTATTTATTTATTGGACGTTTTAATAATATTAGTTATTTCAATCCATGAACATGGGATATCTTTCTGTTTATTGTGGCTTCTTTAATTTCTCTCATCAGTGTCTCATAATTTTCAGGGTACATATCTTTCATCTCCTTGGTTAAATTTATTCCTAAGTTTTTTATTTTTGTTTGCTTATTTGTCGATGTGGTCAGGCCTTCTCTGCAAATCCAGAGATGCCTTTGGGAGCCTTCTGACATGTACAGATCCCTTGTGCCTATACCAAAGGCTCCAGCCTGGTGCATGTTGTGTGATTTCATGTCTACTTTTATGGCTTCTCTGTCTTTGTCTTCCTTTACTGTATTAGTTGTTCTCAGTCCTCCTGCTCCTATGGGCCTTTGACAAAGATACTAATATTTACCCCAAATGGGAGTTCGTCAGAGGTCCAGAGAGGCTCTCTGCTTGGGTATATAGACAGTGTATGGACTTGAAATGGACTTGAAGTAGCCATTTCTGATTGCTTAGAGGCACCTTTTGTTACTCTGTGGGCTTTGGCTGCTGGAAAAAATCGCTGCTGTGTGTTTCATGCCCTACAAGCCACAGGGACCCATTTACCAGGGGCTTTTTCGGCAGAGTCCCTGAAGTGGCTGAGTGGCCCTTGCCAGCCAGGGAGGGCCTCCTGCATCTCCTGCTGTGCTAGGCTTCAGGGCTGCTCTGGAGCACATGCCACCTCTGTCCAGGGCATTTCCAAACCTGTATGGGAGCCCCAAGGGCCAGCCTAGGCCACACTGACTTCAAAGTCTGCTGTCCTGGAAGGCGTAAGGCTGTGCTCCCCAAAGGGGAGATGGGCGTCCTGGCCCACTGTTGCCCTGAGCGTGGTGGCAGAGCCGCGGCTCCCCTGCCATGCTGGCCTTCCTGCTCCCCTTTTTCCCATGTCCTTTCCCACCACACCTGCTTTCTTCCCAGCATCCGGCCCTTCCCTTCCTCACCTGCTGCTCATAAAATAAACCATTCTTCCTGCCACCTGCCTTGGCGCCAGCAGTCCGATGCCTGCATAGGCAGTTAGGAGAGGGTTTTAGAGGATTCTAGAAAGAAGGGAAACTGTGAGTTCCCGGAGGGCAGGAAGAACCCCTCTCGTTCCTCTCTGTGGTCCCTGTGGTCACTGTGAGGGTGAGTGCTGGTGACTTTGTGGTCACCTTGAATCAGGCACACGCGGAGGCTGAGAAAGAGAATGCCCCCTTCGCTGAGGAAAACCTTGGAGACCCGAGGAGATTGAGCCGTGGGGTCTTCCTGGGCAAGCCGAGCAGAACCCGGAGCCTCCCACGGTGCAGGCAGGCAGTGGGGAAAGGCACCGTTTTGACTGGCTCTGTGGCTGCCCGGCCGGGGGCACAGGCCAGCTCTAGCCTCCTTGGCGAAGTTACTGGCATCTCCAGGCCTCAGCTTCGTCATCTTGAAAATGTGTTAATGCCCACCTTACTGGGCGATTTCTAGGACCAGATGAAGAAACAAGAAATCTGGCACCCGTCGCCTGTCATCTGTGGGACTCCCAGCTGATCCTGGAAGAGAGCTGTTGGGGGGCAGGGGGTGGCCCTTTGGCCTCCTCGTGGGCGAGGAGACAAGGACTCTGGAGAAGGCTGATCCACTTAAAGAGAATTAATTCACTGTGAGTCTGGAAGGAAATGGTGTATAACATGGAGACTCCCGCAGAGTGCCCAGCTCGTAGTCCGCTCTCTGTTAGTGTTAAGCGTGTGGGCCTTTCCTAATGGCCATGCTTGTCAGTGCCTCATTGTGTGAACCTACCCCTGTGGAATGGCTGCATGAGGTAACCAGTGGTCGGCTCAGTTTGGGCCACTGAAGATACCCACGCAGCCAGAAATGTCCCCTGTAGCCTGGCACATTCTGAGGAGGCATTTCCTGCTAGTTGACCGTGGCATTGGGGGAGCTGGTGTGGGAAGGGCCAAGTGATTGTAGGGGCTCTTTACAGAGAGCTGAGAAGTTCAGAGAGCTGTGTTCAAGGCTGGAGAGACTCTTCAGTGGGTACCCCTGAATTCCAAGGGGGCCTCTCCCCTGTGATGTGGGGATTGGGAAGTTTGCCCTTTCCTTGAATATGTACAGCAGCCTCTTGATTGGTAATCATGCCATCCTGGTCCTCATTTACTGCCCCCCCCCCCACGCTGGGTACCGTGCTAGGTGCTTCAAACATACTCTGTCATCCTTACTACGGTCCTGCAAGGGGACACTCATGTCCCCACTTTACAGATGAGGAAGCTGAGGCTCACACAAGCTTGTCCTGGGCCATTTAGGGTGCCAGAGCTAAGATTCAAGCCCACACTGGCCCTCCGGCCAGAACCCGCATACGCTGTGCTTTTGAGTGGCTAAGGCCTAGGTACCTCATTTTTCCAGACAGGGGAAGAGCAAGCAGGCTTGGGAGTGAACACGGACCTTGCAGCTGACTGGCAGCAGAGGCCCACAAACCATTTATTAAGAGTAGAAAATCCTTAGTCACTGCCAATTGTAGTTGGCGGGGCAGGGTTGTGTGGGGTGTGTGCGTGTGTGTGTGTATGTGTGAGGGGGAGGGTGTGTGTGTGTGTTCGCTTGCTTCCTCACACACAAGGGCCAATAATTCACGCGGCAATTCAGGCTGTCACGGCAGCCCTCTCTGTGACAGAGCCTGAGTCCCATTGGCTAATGTCTCACACCCAGAAACCCAGAGAGAGGAGTTAAAATGCTAATTTTCAGGGACCGCTCAGTCATTTTGATCTCATTAAAACACCAGCATCCTTCTCATGCAAAACTGGTGCTTCAATTACCAACTAATTGCCTGATTATTGTGCAGGGACAGGCGACTTTAGTCAGCAAGGGACGCCTGAATGAGAGCGGAGGAAGGCAGTGCCATCCTGGTGTGACTCTGGAGGAGATGGTGGGACCGTGTGGGAGAAGCAAAGGCTGGGGTCGGGGTGGAAACTCAGCTGCCACCGTGGTGACCCTTCTTTCCTCTCCCCCCTCCTCAGGTGCTAGAGACGTGTGTGAAGAACTGTGGCCACCGCTTCCACATTCTCGTGGCCAACCGGGATTTCATCGACAGTGTCCTGGTCAAAATCATCTCTCCCAAGAACAACCCTCCCACCATTGTACAGGACAAGGTGCTTGCTCTGATCCAGGTAGGCGAGCTCCCCTTGTCCGCTTCGTTGGGACCCAGTGAGGTGGAGCCCCTGGGCAGTGGGTCCTCGTGCTTACCCATCATTTGGAGGAAAGAATGGAGACCCTCTTGGGTTTAAAGACGTGTTGCAAAATGCTTATGTTTCTGTACTCATCCCACTGGAATACAACCTTGAGAGGTCACTCCTGAGCCAGCCTTCGCTGGTTTTCTGGGTGCCTGGCTCTCTCTTGCCCACCCCCCCAGGGGCAGGTGGGGGGCCCTGATAGGCCTCTGAGCCATCAGGGACAACGTGGATTAAGAGGGGCCATACTAGAGCCAAATGCGGGGCTGGGGAGATACTGGGTTGGGGCCAGCTCTGCGACAGTTGGGGGAGGGATCCGGGGAGACGGTGTTACAGAGTGATTCACTGAGGAGATGACATTTCTGCTGGACCCTGAAGGACGTGGGGAGCCTGGCGGAAAGGTCAGAGTGTGAGAAGTGGCACCAGCACAGGGCTAGCCCGTGCGTCAAAGGCAGCAGTTGACCCGCGTGGGACGTATTCGGTATGAATGGCTCTTTAACAGATTACCCCAAAACTTCGGGGTTTAACACGGCACATGTTTATGACCTGCTTGTTTCCGTGGGTCGGGAATTCGGGAGCAGCTTAGATGAATGATTCTGGCTCAGGAGCTCTCGGGAGGTTGTGGTCAAGACGTCAGCCAGGATTGCCTCATCTGTGAGCTCGAGGGCCTGGAGGAGCTGCGTCCAAGGTGGCTCACTGCAGGGCTGCTGGCGGGATGCCCCAGCTCCTCGCGGACTGTTGGTAGGAGGCCTGCGTTTCTTGCTGTGCGGACTCTAAGTGTCATAACATGGCAGCGGGTTGTCCCTAGAGTAAGGGATCCAAGAGAGCTCGGGAAAGAAGCCGCGGTGCCTCCTGGGACCGGCTCTCAGAAGTCGTGCACCGTCTTTTCTGTCATATTCCATTTGTTAGAAGGGAGTCACCAGGTCCAGCCTCGAGAGTCAGGGAATGAAGCTGCATGTTTTAAAGAGAAGAGGATGCTTTAAAGCCGTCATGTGGTGCATAGAGTGTGATGAAGAATGTCTGGGGCCAGGAGATAAGGCCGGAAGGATGGTCAGGGGCTTGTGGGCCGTGCACGCTGGCCGTTGGTGCTCTGTCCTGTGGGCAGCGGGAGCCACTGCATATTTCTGAGCTGGGTGTGCACAGATGGGTCTGGATTTCAGACCGAGCCCCCCAGTGACACGGTGCAAGCACATTTGTCAGCGAGCACGTTAGTGCCGTGGTAGAGGACAGATAAGAGTCTGCAGGAGCCAAGAGGATGGGGGTGGGGGGTGGGGGGTGAAGGCCTGGGCGGGAGGTACTGTGATCGGGGGTGGGCACAGGGGGCATTCGAGGCGGTGGTGGCACCTGAGCCTGGAGAGGAATGTAGGACCCCGGCCGAGGTTCTCTCCTGCGTCATCTGCCTGCAAGTCCTCTGCCCCCAGAAGCCTCCCGACGCCTAGGTTTGCAGTATGCCCTCTCTCCTGTCACCCTCTTTTGTGGTCTTCTCTACTTCTGGGCTAACTTTTCTCTCATCTGCCTCGCTCTGAGTTGTTGTTCCTAACGGATGGGTGACTGTGGCTTGCCGAAGCTCTAAGGAAGGGGAGGAGTGTGGGTGACTGGAGAGCCACCTCCTTCTTAGGTGGTCCCTGTCTCTTCATTCTGCTCACCTGGCTGGCGGGTCGCCACATACACACACAGGTGCAAACTACCTCACCCTCTACCCTCCTCACCCCTACTTCTGCCCTCGACTCCCCCATTCTGGGACTTTCCCGGTACACTCCCCTGCCTCAGCACCCCCAGTATTTGATGTCAGGCCGTAAATAGTGGCTTTTTGCTCACAACAGAGGGGGCACCCAAGCCTGAACCCCTTGTGCGGGCCCACAGTGGCCACGGGCAAGGTCTCTCTGGAGTCAGGCCTGAAAGGAGCACTTCCTGTGGCCAGGCCCGGTGGGCGGTTGGCCACCTCGACAGGCACAGCCGTGGCCAGGGTTGTGATCCGCGTCACCCATGTTGGTGAGGGCTCTGGGGAGCCTCGTGCACTGGCCGTGGCTGTGGCTTTCCTGGGGGCGCTGGCCCAGCTTTCCCATCAGGATCTCAGCCTGCTCCCAGCACTACTTCTCCCAGCCATGTAACCTCAGCAGCTATTTGGACCTCTCTGGGCTGCTACCTCCTTATCCGCATAATCAGTACCTGTGTCCCTGTCTCCCTACTCCCAGTCCCGAGTCTTGAGATTGACCCGCAGAGGCCCAGCGGCCGGCGCCCGTGTTGTGAGGGCTCCCCCTGCCGGCTCGGCGGTGGCATGCACGCCCACCCGCAGGGGCAGGAGCAGGATGGGCCCCTGAGGGCCTCGTGGGCTCCTGGTCAACCAGGATGCTCTGGACGGTCCAGCTGGGAGAACGCCAGGGGCTCTGGATCGGGGTACTCTCTGATGGGCTTGCTTACCTGCCTGGGAGGGTTCTTCCTCTTCACATTTTGAAGCTTTCTGGAGGAGCTTTTGTCTTGGGTCATGGCCACCCAACAGAAGAAAGCGGACAGCATTCAGAGCTGGCCGTTGGGTTGGCTTCTGGGTTGGGGTGGACAAAAGAACAAATGAGATCTTCATCCTTTTTTTTTTTATCGAATTCTATATATGAGCAGGAGATCACACAGTAAACTAGCTCATACAACTTTTTTTTTTTAAGATTTATTTATTTATTTGACAGAGGAAGAGAGATCACAAGTAGTCAGAGAGGCAGGCAGAGAGAGAGGGGGAAGCAGGTTCCCCGCTGAGCAGAGAGCGAATGTGGGGCTTGATCCCAGGACCCTGAGATCATGACCTGAGCCGAAGGCAGAGGCTTTAACCCACTGAGCCACCCAGGTGCCCCATAGCTCGTACAACTTGATAAGTTTTTACAGACTGAAATACTCAAGTAACCAGCCCCGGTGTCATGAAGCGGAATATGACCTGCACCCAAAGAACCCCGACCACCTGGGAGGAGGACCCCCTCGCCTCACAGCCTGGATGGAGTTGCTCGTGTTCTTGAACTTCATCTGTGTGGCCCCTGCAGCAGCGCTTTATTAGGTCCGCGTGTGTCTGACCACGCCTTGTTTGACGGTCTCACCTTGTCACTGGGTATGACCGTCGGCCTTCTATTCCCGTTGCTCACATCGCTGGGCCAAGTCTCTTTGGGTGAATGCACCCTGCTCTGTGTCTCCTTCCCACGGATGGTGGGCACGTGGTGTTCCCAGTTTGGGGCCGTTATGAAAAGTGCTGCTATTAGCAGCCAGCAAGTGTCTTTGGGTAGGCGTGTGGGTCGTTTATATTAGGCATGTGTTAAGTCGAATATGTGAAACTGACATCTTTGTCGGTCCAAAATAGGAAAATATGAGCAGTTCTGTAGGGCTCAGCCTCACAGCTGGGAGCGGAATTGCCGGGGGGTGCGGGATGGCTATGCTCCAGGACTTAGGCCAGCAGGCCCTGCTGCTCCTTCCCTCCGGCCCCCGAGCGCTGCATTTGGGCAACTGTTTTCACCAACGCATCCTCGCTAAAGCTTGTCTGATGAGTGTGTGGACCTATGGCATCTTGTCAACCTGACAACCTGACAAGATTAATCCTTGGAGAAAGAAGATGCTTTTACGTGCCTGTTGAATATACTTGTAAGACCTGGGCCGTCTGCCCCGAGAGTCTGATGTCCCCCCCAGGAAGGGGAAGTGCTGCTCCTGCCATAACACAGGGGAGGGCGGGGGCGCCGGATCCCCGAGCCTCCTGCCAGCCGGAGAGGAGGCAGCAGGCCATTGTGGAAACGCAGCAAGACTGAAAAGAGGTGCGGTGTCAAGCATGTGGGTGCCAGAGCCACCACAGTTTCTTCCTCATCATCCTCGCCATCCGACCGTTTCTTGATGCTCTTCGGAGCCCAGCTGCCAGGAAGTGGAACTGGGCCAATCCCAGCCCTGCCCCTGGGAGCTGGTGATTTTATGGGGAGACAGAGGCTTGCAGATGAAAGAGGGCCGGGGCCTACCCAGGGAGGACTTGAGCTGGCTTTGGGATATCCGAAGGGCAGCCCTAAACTCTGAACGTATTGACACTTGAAAAGCTTTTAAGGCCAAGGGGTTAGAGGGAGAAGCGCTCCCCACCCCTGCCCCCACCCTGGCCCAGGAAGCATGCTTGGAGCTCCCTGTGGAGCTGGGACCCGAGGCTCTGATGACTGGGTATCCGCAGCTCTGATGACCAGGTATCCACCTGAGCCCACTGTCCCTCTGATCACTCCCCTACAGTGGAAGCAGGGAGCGCGCCTGTCTCCAAACCAGTTTTTCTTCTTTCCTTTCCTTTCCTTTCCTTTCCTTCCCTTCCCTTCCCTTCCCTTCCCTTCCCTTTCCCCTTTCCCCTTTCCCCTTTCCCCTTTCCCCTTTCCCCTTTCCCCTTTCCTTTCCTTTCCTTTCCTTATCTTATTTATTTGACAGAGAGAGAGAGCAGGGGGAGCGGCCGGCAGAGGGAGAGGGAGAAGCAGACTCCCCACTGAGCAGGGAGCCCGATTCGGGGCTCGATCCCAGGACCCTGGGATCGTGACCTGAGCTGAAGGCAGACGCGTAACTGACTGAGCCACCCAGGCGCCCCTCCAAAGCACCTTTTGTGACAGTCTCCCAGTGTCTGTAGGGAAATGGGTGCTTGTCCTCACATGTTCTCCTGGCTTCCAGCCCACCATGCCTTCCAATTCCTTTCCTGGGATGCTGATCACAGCCATTGTCAGCCTGAGATTGGACACACTGGGGCCATTGCCACCGGCAGACGTTTGCTATCAACAGCCCTCTAGGGGGATTTTTGAAGAAAATCAGTAGATGCCTATCCCTCGTTCCCCCCTTCTGTCCCTCCTCTCATTGAGGGCATTTGTGTCCTCTGGCTGTCCTCTAGCCATCTGTGGCCACCCCATCTCCCCCAGGCCCCCCAAAAGAGACACTCCTCAGGCTCGTGTGCACCAGAGGCCCTGCCCTTCAGAACCCCCGGGGAAGACTGCCCCCCATCTCCCCCAGCCCGAGCCCAGCGTGTAAGCCGGGAGACAGGGCCATAGGAAGCGATCACCTGACTCAGGTGTGCGGGCCCAGTGGGCTCCCCCGCAGCAGGAGTTTGCCCTTGGGAGGGGAGCCGGCCTCCCCGGCAGCAGGAGAGGAGAGATGTTGAGAGCACGGGAGCCTGGTGAGCAGTTTTGCCGACTTTCTCGCTCCCAGCCTTTGAACTGCCTGGCACTTTCGGCCCCCGCTCTGTCTCACCTGGTCCCCGGCTGGCCTTCAGCTGCGTGTCTTTCTGTGTCTTCACGTGAAGTCCCATTTGTTCAGAAGACAAGAAGGACACTTGTGCTCTATGCCATCCCTCAGCCTTTCCCTTGCAGTTGCTTTCAGGAACGGAAGTGATACCATCCTGGTAGGGTAGCCTTGTGGCGGTCCCGCTTCTCCTGCCTCCCCCTCCCCCCTGCCCTCCTCAGCCTGCCTCCCCCACCCCCCGCCTCCTATCGATCGAATCTAAAAATACCCTCTTTCCACAGTAGGTTTTTCTTTCCACTGAAGAAAGTGAGCTGGTGGGGGGGCGGGGGCAGGAGGAGCTGGAGGTGTCGTGTTCTTGGAAGGTGTTGGAGACGCGGTGGCCCGGCCCTTGGCCACCTCCATGTGGACTGTCCGCTCTCTGGAGACCCCGTCACTACTGGGACTAGGCAGTGTGGTCCAGGAGCAGAAGCAGAACATGGCAGAAGCCAAAGAACAGAAGCCACAGTCTAAATCAGCAGTCGCTCATTGATCTGAGATTGGATGATTTAAAACTGTGTCAAAACTTGAGGGATACAGAAACAAGTACAGTATAGGTTATGTTAGTATAAGGCCTCAGTCTGGCTTTTGGTGTACAATCCCAAGGAGTAAAGGAAAAAAGCTTGAAATTCTTTTTTTCTCTCCCTGTCCGACCTCCCTCTGGGTCTTTCAGCCGCCAGCACTGTAGACATGGGCCAGAAAAGCACTTTGCTTTCATAGAGGGCCGCCTGCTGGGACCAACCCTGTGGCTCCCTGGCTTTAGGTTGGGGACCCGGAGTGAACCAGACTTCCTGAGCTTTGCCACCTCTCCCCTAGAGCAGGTTCTCAAATCTCAGCTGGGTCAGCCGTCCAAAGGGGCTCCTGCTTTCTTTGTCACGGTCACCTCAGTCCGGGGACAGCCTAACTGGCCGTCTTCCCATGTTCTCCCAAGTAGAACAATAAGGATGCTTGGTAACCGTGAGACCTGAGGTCAGTCTAACTTGACAGACGATGGCTGACTGCCTTCTCTGTGCAAGGGTGAGACTCGATGTGTGCCTTCGCCCGCGTGAGCTAGTGGGGAGGAAGACAGGAGCACAGGTATTTGGGCGTTGTGCCAGGAAGATGCGAGAGGCTCGGTGTCTCTCGATGGATCCCAGTTCTGCATTTCCACTTATGACTGCTCCCTTAGAGGTGCCCCCCGCCCTGCTCCCCATTGACATCAGAATCCAGCTCCCCCCAGACTCCACAGGGGTCCCACCCAGGGGTTGAAATAGTAGCAGGCAGGAAGGGAGCACATTAGCCGAGAGTGCTTGGCCACAGGTAACGAATGCCGATTCCAGCTTGCCTAGGCAAAGGGGACAGTTTGTCATGACCAGGCAGGGCTTCCCAGAATGCTGGGGTGTGACTGGACCTGGGGAAGGGACAAGAAGGGATCAGGAAAACCCTCCAAATCGTCTCTTGGCTGCACCTTCCAACACATAGGCTGTCTCTGCTCCCCGGTCCCCAGTGGGCACATGGCTGCCTCCCAGAGCCCGCATCTGTAGAAGACAGTGTCACCTACCCAGGGAGAGCAGCCCGGCTCTCCCCAAGCTCAGGGCCAAGCTCCTGGGAGGAGGGGAAGCTGACCGGCCCAACTTGGGATGTGTGTTTCCCTGCCGGTGGCACAGAAGACAGGAGAAGGGGGGCTTGTTGGCTCGCTGTTGGAGGAGGTGCCCCGAGTAGTAGCTGCTGCCTGGAGAGCAGAGCGATGGTTCTTTAATTTCCATCCTTTCCATCTCCTGTTTGGCTGAGATGGAGGGCAAGATAAACAGAAAGCGGTCCCCTGGAGCTGCTTGTCCTCTCATGGAAACAGAGACAGGAAGCGGCACCAGGAAGAACTGTCATGCTTTTTTCTCCCCAGCCTCCCCCAGCAGGCTGTAAACCTGGTCTTAGACCCTAAACGAACATGCTAGCTGCATTTTGAAGCGAGCCTCCCGGGACTCAGCTGGATTTTGAATCCGGTGGTGGCAGCCAAAGCAGCTGGTGGAGAACGGGGCTCTGGGGCACTCCCTAGGGGGACAGGCCTTGGCGCTGCTGCTCTCCAGCTGGCGCTCCAGGCGGGACTCTGCAGGCACCTTGGGCCCTGCTCAGCCTCCAGAAGGAAGTGTTGGCCAAGAGGGGCCGTCCTCCAGCGGGCATTAAATCCCTGAGTGCGAAGATCAAATACGTGGATCAAGGCAGCCCGGCTGACAGTAATGTTTGTGGCGAGACGCGTCCGTCAGAGTGAGCGAGGCTTTTTGGAAACTGACCTTTTAACTTCAAACGGGTCTGTTGGTTAGAGATAGAGTTTCCGTGGCTGCCTCAGGATTGGTTGGAACGCATCGCTAGAGCCAGGGAGGCACTTAAAGGCTTGTGACAGCAGCAGAATTGGCAACAGAACTGTGGGCGCGAGACGCTGTGCCGCCTCCTCTGGGTATGTATGCGGTGGGTGACAGGACGGAGATGAGCTTCATCGGGGGGAGCCTTCTGGAGATGGAGCTTTCTTTCTTTTGATAGATTCTGTAACTTCCAAAGAACAAAATATTTAAAAATTGTTTGGGAGTTTCCCCCATCGATGAAAAGTGACATTCTATTGAAATATGTGTTCTTTTCCTCTCCGTGGGGTGTTTTCATCGAAGGGACTCCAGCAGCCATGCTTTGCGGTGGCTTTGGCCATGTGGGCAGGTGTGCAGTGACGCTGTGGGCGGCTCAGGCTCTCCTGCCCCTGGGCCACTGTCACGTTGCCTCTCCGGCTGGGCTAGGCGGTCTCTGCTTTTGCACGCTCCGATCCACGGAGGAAACCCCACGTTAGCCTTGATTTCCCGTCACACATCAGTGTCGCCTTTCCTTTCTGCCTCATCTGCCTCTGGCTCCCACCTCCGCCCCCGAGCGCTCTGTAGAGCCGAGCCGTGGCGCTGCGGTCCCCTGACAGCGTCCCGTGGGCCCGGCAGCGGGGCCGCATCTTCACGCCCTTCGGATGAGCACCACTAGGAATTGATTTCCTGGCGATTAGGGAAATGCCTGCGTTTTAGGATGCGCCACAGTGCTTAGGTGTTATTTCTCCGCATCTTCTCCAAGGAAATACTCCATGCTGAATTAAGTTTTGTGTTTTTGTTCATGCTCAACAGCACCATTAAAAACCCACATTTCGCCTGCCGCATCGTGGCAGCCCTGGGGGTGGGGAGGGTGGGGGGACAGGAACAGAGTGGGTTTGGCCAGAGAGCATGGGCCTCTGCGAGGGCACCTGGGCTGCTGTTGGTGAGAAATGCTTGCTGACAGGCCCTCTCTTTCCTCACAGGCGTGGGCTGATGCCTTTCGAAGCAGCCCTGACCTCACCGGCGTTGTGCACATATACGAGGAACTGAAGAGGAAAGGGGTCGAATTTCCCATGGCAGACTTGGACGCTCTGTCTCCCATCCACACACCACAGCGGGTAAGCTTCCAGCTGGCATTTTCTAGAAAGACCTACTACAGAACGGGCCAGCCACCGCCACCACCCTTCTGCTGCTCCCTTTGAATTATTCAGCTTGTCATCACGCTTTCTTAAAGCTTGAGGGCATTTCTTTTTAATAACAAGGGGAATTGCGGGAGTGAGACAGCTGGTTGACTGGTGATTAAGTGGCAGCAGTGATCTCCCCGCTCCCCCCGTTTTCATCTGACTGTGGAAGGATATAATAGAGGGATCAATTCCCACATTTTCGTGGAAATGGCCTCTTGGGTGGAGCCATCCATCCTGTGAGGGCCACTAGCACCTACTTTTCAGAGGCCCCGGAGTCCCATGTGGGGATGTCGGCATCTCCCTGGGAGAGCACTGAGGCACCTCAGTGTTGGTGGTGCAAAGGAGCTGATGACGTCACTGATCGTGGGACAAAGGGCGCCTTCTGGGTTTTTTTCGACTGTACAAGTCAAATAGATAGCAATTTTATTTTGAGCTGTGAGCATTCAGCATCCATGCAGACATCCTGGAATTCTGCCAGCCTTGGGATGCAAAGCCCAGGGAAGGCTCATTCAGGGGCCTGCCACGGAAGCTCTTACAACGTGGGACAGCTCTGTGCTTCCGAATGGAAAGCACACCGGTGATGGACGCCGTTCATCCCGGGAAACTAGTACCTCTGCCGGCTGGGAATCAGCCCCTGGCCCCAGGGCAGAGCCCGGAAGCTCCGGGATTTGGGAGAGGCACCTTGACCCGGCACACTCTGCCTTGCTTTCCCTATTTGCCTGTCCGGAGCGTCTCTTCAGGTCTCTTGCGTGAATCACAGTTAACGTTCAAGAGGCTATCTGAGATGCTCAAAGGGAAAGCCTAAGAAATTATACTTTGCAGAGCGTTATTGTCATTATGATCTATCCAAACCACTTGCTGTGCTTTGTGGAATAAACGTAACCTGTTTTATTCTTCTAATAATGACACAGAGCAGTGTTGTTGTGCCTATAATTACAAAGAACATTCGGTAAATTGCATAATTACTATTTATATTAGTCTCCTCCGTAAAGGCCAAAATATCATCTTCTGCTACCAAATAGGGACTCTTGATTAGCAAAACTTCGTAGCAGGCCCCTCCACTCGGATTCTGAGGTGGTCCTAATAATGAGAACCCTCACCAAAGCTCTCACAGCCCTCCGTGCTGCCTTTCTGAGCGGCTTTGGTTGTCTGCGAGGTAAGTAGAAGGAGGAGCCGTTGGCAGCCCCCTTCGTGGCTGGAGAGACCGGCAGCAGAGGGGGCAGAGGGATTCCTCCAGCCTCACAGGTGGGCAGCAGAGCTGGGCCCCCCACCCGCCTGCCGGCTACCGTGGCGGAAAGGGCTGCCCGGGGTGGGGTAGGTGTCAGGCCCTGCCACATGGGCAGCTCAAGTGAACAGAGGACTTTGTTGTTGCCGTGCCAGAGCGTCCCCGAAGTGGATCCAGCCGCAACCATGCCCAGGTCCCAGTCGCAGCAGAGGACGAGCAGCAGCTCCTATTCCTCGCCTCCTCCTGCTCCCTACTCCGCTCCGCAGGCCCCGGCTCTGAGTGTGACTGGCCCCATCACGGCCAATTCAGAACAGGTACGTGCAGACTTCTGGGCCGTAGGCAGCACGGCCGACCGGCCTCGTTCACCCTTTTGGAACACATACGGAGTCCGTGACTGGGTGCTGTGCTAACACATACGGAGTCCGTGACTGGGTGCTGTGCTAGGTGTCGGCAGCCCACAGACGGAAGGGCCCAGATCCTCTCCCGAGGGCTCAGCATGTCGTGGGGAGACAGGGGTAAAGACAGTGTGGTGGCACGGCTGCGGGAGCGGGAGCGAGCTGAGCCAGAGTCGAGCGCTGCCTGGAGGGTTGCTCTCAAAGCTGGAGGGGGGCCTCGTCCGACAAGGTGTGGGGCCAGAGGCACGGAGGAGCCGGGCATTCCCGGGAACAGCAGTCAGGGGGGTTTGGAGGATCGGTGCAGGATCCGAGAGACAGGGGGAGGCCAAAGGCCAGCGACCGAGTCGTGCTATGAACAGCCGTGTGAGTCACGCAGAGAGGTCTGGATTGATCTCATAAGCAGCATCAGCCGTCAGAGGCCGGGGATGCAGTCCGCAAGGTGCCGTGGAGGCGGGGGCCAGGATGGGGGAGGCCCTTAGGAAGTGCCCTTCCTGCCTTTATTCCAAACACTGCCCACCTTCTCTGAGTTATTTCCTGAGAGGCCGATGTGTTTTAACCCCAAGCTGGATATTTTTTTCAGATCAGTCGCAGGGACTGGTACTTAGATGAATCTCTAGAATGTCCATTAGTTAAAACTTGAGGATTGATCAGACTTGGGGAAAACAAAAAAACCCCATTTCAGTGTTTACATTTTTTAAGTCCTTACGTAATATTTGTGATAGCGTCATCATTACAGAAACTCATTTAAACAGAGGGGTCAGGCGATGAGGTGTGGTTAACCGAAGCATCGGGCCGGGGCCGCTCACGTTTCCGTTCTCTGCCGGCCCCGAGGAGGCAAGCGGGAGGTCAGACGGGCCTGGGCTTGAGTCCCCGCTCCGCCACTCACTGTGAGGCTTCAGTCAGCTCGTTTTACCCAGCCGGGTCAGCAGAACAGGGTGGTGGTCGGTCCCTCGGACCCCGCGGAGCCGTCTTGGGCTTGATAGGCAGCCGGAGAGGCCTCGTGGTCATCCCTCAAGTGCTGTATGCGCTGCTGAGGAGAGGGAGTCGAAACCTGCGGCTGAAACGTGGGCTGTACGATAACTACGGGCTTCATTCACTCCCTTCTGCCCTTTCTCGTGAGTCACCATGGCCAGGACCTGTCCCCAGAAGGGACAGGAGGAAGGTGTCCGGCAGCTGTGGGCTCTGCTTCCGGCAGCAGAATTGGGCCCCTTTCTGCTCAGAGGGAAGTCTGACATGTTTGGAGCTGGACGGTCCCACTGAGACCTTCCACTGACTCCTTGTCAGTGCCCGTGTGAGCTCGGGAAGAGCCCTCCTGCTGCAGCCAGAACAGTCTGCAGGAGGGTCTAGAATGGGCGAGAAGGCATGGGTCCTGCTCCTGGGGGAAAATGGAAGCAGAGCTGGCAGGAACCCAGCCTGGCCTAGAGGGACCCCAAGGGCTTCTGAGCCCGTGTGGTATCTGTTGCGTTCCTGAGCTTCCAGGGCCAGAAACCTCTTCTGGCAAAGACTTGGGAGGAGTTCATGCATCAGGCAGACCCAGAGGGGAGAGAAGCCTCTCGGGACTAACCCAGTGCCCTCATTGACCGTTTATCCATCTGTCCATCCCGTACCCATTTATTGAGGCCTCCTGTCCCTTTCCGTGTGCTGAGAGTACTGACCTCCACTCATGAGAGTCCCTGCCCCCAGGAGATGGGGGGTAGGGGAGGCCTGCGGTAGGAGGGGGCTGGTTAGTTCGGCCTCGGGGAGGGGGGAGGGGAGAGTCAGTAAAGGCTTCAGGGAGGACAGAAGGTGTCATACGAGCTAGGTCAATGTGCAGTTGAGAGCCATAGTAAAATGCAGCACTCTTATTATTGTAGGAAAGGGACCAGATGGGTACTGGGCGCGGGGGGACCAGCATTATGCGGGGTCTTCACTTCAGTCGTTCCTAGCAGCCCTGAGGCGCGGGCAGCATTTTCCCCCTCTCCCTAGGTGAGGAGACTGAGGCTCAGACAGGTTCAGGTCTGTCCCTTAGGTGTCCCTACCGCAGGAAAGGTGGCCTATGCCCAGGCTTTGAGAGCTCTGTTGGATGGGCAGGTAGGAGCTGGGGCGGGAGGGGTCTCCCCCAGAGTCTTCTCTTGGTCCCTCTCCCTCATTCTTGCCACACCAGAGAAGTGCGGCTGACGCTGGCCAGCCCCTCGGAGGACCGAGCTGCTTGGATTGTAAGCCCCTGGGGCCAGCGTCTATAACGATCAGGGCCCTTGGGGATCGATCACACGCTCCACCACTTTCACTTGAAAGAGTAGGGACGGAGGCCTGAGAGATGAACTCCCCACTCAAGCTTCTGCGGTGGGAGGGCTGAGCCGCTCACCAGCTCCGTCCACACCGGATCCGGCGCTCTTTCCCGGCAGAGTCACCCGTGACAAACTCTGGGTAACCAGGGCCCTTGTGGGGTGGCCTCGCTACCCCATTCACGTCTGTCCCTCACCCTCACACACACACCGGAGTGAGACAAGAAGCCTTCGAATGCTGAGCACATTCAGAGGTGTGACCTAGATGTCACAGCGAAGGGGACTGTCACCAGACAGGTGCAGCTTGACTGACCTCTGCTTCCTCCTTTCCTCCCCACTCCCACCCCCCTGGTCCAACAGATTGCCAGGCTTCGGAGCGAACTGGACGTTGTTCGAGGCAACACAAAAGTCATGTCGGAGATGCTAACAGAAATGGTCCCCGGGCAGGAGGATTCGTCCGATCTGGAGTTGCTGCAGGTGAGGAGGGGGAGGCCTCGTCTTGGGGAAGCTCTGGACCTGGGGACCCAGCAGTGAGGCGGGAGTGGGGCCCAGGGGGACTGTCGTGGGCAGGGACTGAGTCCCTATAGGCTCGCCCTCAGCCTCGTGCTTCCTGGCACCGGTCAGAAGCCAGGATCAGGCTCTCTTTTTTATTTTCCTTTGTGACATTTTTTTTTCCTGACTCTAAAATGCCGATTACAGAATGCATGCCCATCAAAAGAAAAAGGACATATAAAGGAGAAAATACTCATTTTCTTTGATTCCAGGACCCGCAAGTAACCACTGCCAATGTTCTGATGCATTTTCTTTCAGATTTTTTTCCGTGTTTTCATTTCAAATGTAATTGAGATCCTATTGTGTGTACAATGTTGTGTGTCGCTTTGCTCCCTCAACATTATGTCGGGAACACTTGGGACAGGACATCCTCAACCTTCCCTGCACGGGGGAGCCCTTTTAGCCACGCTTTGCCCCCTGAGACTTTCTTGAGACTGAGATGAGGTGGAGGCTTCTTTTCTTTTCCTGAACAGTGAGCAGAGTCCAGGCTGGGGTTGGCCACCTGATGGTTCTTGGGCATTTGTTGCTGACTGGCCTCCCCGCCCCCTGGTCACCCTGCAGATCTGGGGGTGCGGCAGGAAGGGGTCCAGGAGCAGAGCTGGCCAGCCAGAGCCGGAGCTAGCAACTCATCTCCACCACTGCCGTCTCAGGCGACTCTGGCATTTGTAGGAAGTGGCAGGAGCGCTGCCCTTAGCAGCAGTGACCTTCTGGAGGGGTGGAGAAGAGATGCTCTAAGCTGCAAATGCCAGATCTTTTCAGCGGGAGGCAAGATGCTTGAGGAAACAGGTCAGGAGCCAGACTGGCTTGGCGAGCTGGCGGGAGTGCCTCACGAGGTGCCTGTTGCCGCTGTCCTTGTCTGGCGCTGAGTCTGGCCCCCCAAGTGCCATCCCTCCCAACCCGCCGTTGGCACACACTTGCAGCCTCCAAAGGCCCGACCCGGGTGACCCCGCCCGTCAGCAGTGTCCCTGGCCAGAGTGATGGGGCCTGCTCCAGGCTGCTTCTCGTCATGCTCTCTTCCTCCCCCAAAGCCGTCAGCTCCCAAGCAGGTGAGGGTGGGTGGAGACTGGCTCTGGGCCAGACGCAGAGCCAAGCAGAGGCACATGGAGCGCGGTCCTTGCTCTGGAGGAGCACCCAGCCTGGTGCGGGGGGCCGACAGGAAATGGGTCATCTCTGTGAAGCCGTGACATCAGGTTGCTCTTAAAGCCGAGCCGAGTGCCCTCAGCCAGCCCAAACGAGGAGCCCCGAGCGGCCTCTCCCAGACCTCACTCCTGACACCCACAGCTGGCCGGCTCGGCCTCCGTTCAGCAGGGGCCAGCTGTCCTCCTGCCACATGCTAGGGGACCCCGTGTCCCGTTAATGCACCATTGACCTCCATTCCCAGCCTACAGGGGGAGTTCTTCCAGGCCTTAGCAGCTACAGAGGAATCTGAGATCAGTCCAGAAACAATCCAGAAACTGCGAGGGCCTCTAAGAGGCAGCTTTGTGCTGTGTCAGCATCAGAATTCCTGCTGACGGGGAGGGGGGTTGTTGCAGTGGACAGAGCTGAGCTCCTGGCAGCAGGGGGTGGGCCGAACAAAGCCAACATGCTTCCAGACAGCCAGAGCAGACCCAGACAGCTAGCACACTTTGCGTGTGCGTGTGCGTGCGTGTGCGTGTGTGTGTGTGTGTGTGTGTGTTTAAACAAGCCCATCAGCCAAGACAAACAGAACCTAATCTCCTGGCGTCAGCTCACAGTTTTCAAAAATAGGTTGCTTCCCATGACGTTTTCCTTCCCTCTGTTTTGTTCCAACTCCAGGCCTACCAGCCCTCCCTGCTATCTCATAAATCAAACAGAGGAAGAACAGCTCTGGGTGCCGGGGGGAGGCTGGCCTCTCAGCACAGGAGATCCAGGAGTCTGGGAGCTCTGTGCAAATAGCTACGGCCCTTCTGGCTCCCGGCCTCGCCCCTCAGTCATCCCTGACCTCTCCCCTCCTCTCTGTCCCTGGGCAGTCGGAGGCTGGCGGGGCGGGGGCTCCCAGGGGAGGGGGCCACCCCAAACAGCAAGACCTCTCCATGGGAAAATGTCACCAGCTGCTTGGAAAGTGATGGGATCAGAGTGTGGCCCGAGGACCTCTCAGCTGAGTTGGAGGGCACCCAGTTGCTCAGGGCAGAAGCTGTCCAGAGCTCGAGGTGCTAGCCAGGGCTGTGGAAATAAACCCATTTGTCCCCAGCCCAAATGTTCACGCCAGCAGAAGCCGCTCCTGACCCGAGTGCAAATTGCCAGGTAGGAGGCAGAGGAAATGCAAAGAGAGGAAATTGGGGGGTGCCAGCCCCGGGAGCACCGGTGTGGCAGACCGTGGTCCTGGGGGTGACGTCCCAAATTGCTTCTGTGCCTCGCAGAGCACTTTCAGGTGTGCCCTTGAAGAGCCACAGGGAAGCTGGGCAGGAGAGCCACTAGCCTGAAGGGAGACTGAGGCCACTCCTTAGGCTGTGCCGTCTAGGTTAGCCGTGCCCCCTGAGGGAAACTGAGGCGGGGTGCCCAGAGGGAATGTGGTGCCGGGGCGGAGCCTTCCACTCCCCGAGTTGGGACAGGCCTTATAGGCAACTAGTCTGGCTCCGCACACGTGCTCGGATTCAGCGCCCACCTCGTTTTTCTTAGCATTTTCTTGACACAACAGGCTGTTTGTGTGAGCCCCCGGAAACACTTTCGTCTCCAAATGCACATCCTGATCAGACTCTGGGAAGCACCGTAGGAGGGTAGAAAGAGGTTCACACCCAGGCCCGACCACTGAGGGGCCGGGCAAGACAGGGCAGGACCCAGAGTGATCACAGTCACCTTGGAAGGATAGAAATCGTCCATTGGAGGGGCGCCTGCGTGGTTCAGTGGGTTCGGCGGCCAACTCTTGATTGATTTCGGCTCAGGGCATGATCTCAGTGTCGTGAGATCGAGCCCTGCCTCGGGCCCCACACTCAGCACGGAGTCTGCTGGAGATTCCCTCTCTCCCTCTGCCCCTCCCCCTGCTCATGCACGAGTTGTCTCGCTCTCTCTCTCAAATAAAATCTTTTAAAAAATTGTCCATTTGAGGTGGCTGGCACAGTCCAGGCACAGGCAAATCATGCATAAGTCGGAGCTCCTGTGATTATTGTTCGTGCATCCTTCTGTATGGCAAGCTGAGTCTGTCTCCCTATAACTGCTACCCTGGTCTGTCTGCTTCAACCGCAGAGCAAAACCAAGTGCTCTTTCGCAAGGTAGGTCCTTAAATATTTGAAGACTGCCCCCTGGTCTATGTGATGCAGATGTGGCTGTTGGCAGCCCACTGTGTAGATGAGTTGGCAGTTCTCAGCAGGAGGCTATAAAATTGAGAGCCGAAAACCTTCCATCTCTTTCTCATGGGGCTGGGAAGCCGTATCTTCCCTACCCTGTGTGTGGGCACTTGGGTTCAGGCCTGAAATTTGCGACTGTATCTCCGTCTGCTGAAATTCATGTCCTTAGCTGCAGCCTGGGAGTCCGGTTTTGGAAATCTTTAAAGATCCTGAGGCTGTCATCCGGTAACTCTCCGTCTCTCCCAAATTAGCCTCTTGAGCTTTGTCTTCAAATAATAATAACTTCTAATTAATCCAGTGATGTCCAAATTGGGCATTCCTGCAAGGCCACCCGTCAGATAATAAAAGCAGCCCTCCTCCACATTATTTCTTGAAGTAGCAGATGGTATGTCCCCTCTTGCTTCTTGTATCTCGTTTCAACAAAAACCGGGATGTCCAGGACCGTTTTCTCTAGAGAGATCTAGTTTACTCTCCACGTTTAGCTTCATTATTCCCCCTTCTCTTCAACAAAGAGTTTCTTCTTTTTCTCCCCCCCTCTTGCCGCTATAGAAAGCAGATCTTCAGGACCTTATTCTGCGTTCCTTAGAACTTGGAGAAGGTTCAGAGGAAATCCATAAAGATGATTAAAAGAGTGTTTTGCGAGGTGGGGATGAGAACGTCCCTTGAAGAAAAGATAAAGGCATTGGGATTAATTAGACAGAAAGAGGATATTTTAATATGTTCTGATCGATGGAGGGCTTTTGCACAAAGAACCCTGGCCAGCTGTTCTCCCCCGCTGTCGAGAACCGGACATAGGAGGAGGTCGAAGCCGAAATCTCCCCTTCGATCTCTTTTTTTTTCTCACTGTTTAAATTTTTTTTTTTTTTTTTTTTTTTTTAAGATGATGACATAGGGGCGCCTGGCTGGTTCATTCAGTGGAGTGTGTGACTCTTGATCTTGGGGTTGTAAGTTCAAGCCCCTTGTTGGGTGTAGAGATTATTTAAAATAAAATCTTTAAAAAAAAAAAAAAGATGGTGAAGAAGGTAACTTAAAAGCTTAAAGGAAGGAAGGAGGTGGTAAAACTTTCTGCAGAGACCCCGGGACATCCTTGATTTGGAAGCTCCAGGCCAGACTCTCTGGGCCAGTTTAGGCAAAGCTCTTTGAAAGGCCCCTGGGTGCCCCTGTGAGATCAGAGCATGCAAGGCTCTGCCGGTGGGGTCGGGGGCCGTCTCTCCCAGCACCCCAGCTGAGGGCTGTGGGGAACGAGGCAACGAGTGCAAAGGGCAAAGCAGATATTTCTGGTGTGTACGCTCCGTGAGACCACCACGTTCTGTACACTGGTCTCGTTCTTCGTCCGAGCTGAAGTCATAGTGTTAGAGCCAGCAGAGGTCTCAAGAAATCATCTAGCACTTTCCAAACATTTCTGTGAAGTACGGGGACCCTTTTCTCCACAAATAAAATTCCACAGAGAGCTGCAGTGTCTCAAAGAGAGAAAACCGGAGCCGCCCTGGCTGCCATGGGGGTGGGGTGTCCCAAACCCCAGGCCACGGGGGCACCTCGGGGGCCCTCTGCAGAGCTTCACCACTTCTCCAACCCCCTTTTCCTACTCAGGGACAAACGGGCCCAGAGGATGCTGGAGAGGTGACCTAGACGTGGCTGCTTGCTGCCTGCCACTCAGTTCCCAGCACCCAGGAGGGCCTGGGCTCCGTGGAGGAGACTGAATCCACCCTTGCCCTTTTCTCTCTAGTGGTTCGGGTGCTTTGGACATCTGGACCCATGTTTCTGAGACACTCTCTGAGTCTCCTGAACGATCTGCTTTGGTTCTCCTTTGACTCTGGTGGACCATCCTTGAGGCCTGCTCTTTCTTCCCAGGCTTCCCCAGACTGGGGTGGGGGTAAGGGCTCGTCCTCACTTCTTGGAGATACATGCGAGCCGGAGGCCTCAGGGTGGGAGGAGCTCTGACCACATGGGGCAACAGCACTGAGCAGAGGTAATGTCCAGTCTTGAGGGGGTACAGGTTGAGGGGGGAAAGACCCCAGGAAACATTCTGGGTGGATAGGGAGATGGGTAGCTGGATAGACACATGGTAAGCTGGAAGTATAAAATGTTAATGGTAGCTACAGTCCAGAGATTGGGTATATGGGATCTACTATAATATTTAAAATCTTTTCTCTATGTATGAAAATTTTGTAATTAAGCAGTGGGGTGGGGAAACATTCTGGGGTATTAGGTAGTAGGAATTTGTTTGATGGGAAAGAAGAAGAACACGGCAGGCAGAGGGCTGACTTCTCAGGGGCCCCGGAGCAGTAAGGCGGCTAGTGCCTGAGGCCGTCTGCTGTTCTAGAAAGTCTGAAGGATATTTGGAGAAGACCCGTGGCTCTGGGAGGTGATGCCGCCAGCTTCTGCCAGGGTGACCCAGGACCTCTTTCTGTCTTGGAATTGGCCTGCAGTTTGGACATGAAATCACTGACCTCTTCCCTTGCCCTCCACAGCCCAGAGCCAGGGCTTGCTGCTTGGCCACGAACACCAGACAGGGCCACACTTCCCTGTCCTCTGTGGGGACTGCCTTTGCCGGAGGGAATGGGCCTGCGTCTGGGGCTCCAGAACCTTTTGCTCATCAGAGATTTTTTTGCACCACCTTGAGTGCTTGTCTCCTCTATACGAGGCACATACCCATCCAGGAGGGGATCCAGGCACTGTGCCTCTTCCCTCCGTCCGCTGCCTGCGTCCCCAGGCTCTGTCTTTCCCGCTCTTCCATCCCCATGTGCTTTGGCTGGTCTCTAGCGTATCTTCCAAAGCACTAGGCAAGATCTGCTGCCCAAGAATGGCCAAATGTCTTTTTTCTTTTGGATAACGGGGGCTGGTCTTTTAAAGCGAATCTGAATCCATGCTCCTTTACGCGCCCTAAGCAGGTGCTCCCTGCGCTCTAACGATGTCTCATAAATATGGCGATTAGATTATTTGCATTGTTCACTTCAGTTCTGGCTGTGAGATCCTTCCCGTGATCTAATGTGATTGCCTTTTTTTTTTTTTTTTTAAGATTTTATTTATTTGACAGAGAGAGACACAGCGAGAGAGGGAACACAAGCAGGGGGAGTAGGAGAGGGAGAAGCAGGCTTCCCACGGAGCAGGGAGCCCGATGCGGGGCTCGATCCCAGGATCCTGGGGCCATGACCTGAGCCAAAGGCAGACGCTTAACGACTGAGCCACCCAGGTGTCCCTAATGTGATTGCTTTTTTCGGAAGTTCATTTGTGTGGGCTTTGGTTTTGTTTTTTGAATTTCATCTTAGCCCTCGCTCATGAGTGCGCTTTGTTTCTGTAATTAGAGTTTCCTCTGAGCCTTTGGCTTTCCTGTGTAGTGACTGTCCCTGCGGTGACTGGATTTGACCTGTGGGCGTCTCCCAGCACCCATGGCCGGGACTGTGGCAATCCATCACCGAGTTCTGGCCAGGCTCCAGGTCCCAGGCCTCTTCCCGAATGCCCTTCTCGGGGCCAGCCGGGGGATAGGAGCCATTCACAATGGTGGAGAGTGGACATTTCGTGGTATTTCACTCTTTACTGGATACGACGTCCTGTGCGATTAATTTCTGATATTTGCCTCTTGTTCTTCTAACACATGCGTGTATGTTTATAAATGCTGACTGCTGGGTCACCGGGGCCTGGGACGAGTCCTGGAGAGGGAAAATTCGATTCTAGGTGAACGCAAATTGCCCATTCTCTGAGTGGAGAGGGGGCCAGCAAGAAGGCTAAGCTGGTGTAGATCCTGAACCAGGACAGTGATGGGGAGCAGGTAGTTTGGACGAACCAAGGGTTCAGAGCACCGTAGAGTCGAGGTGTCCCCAGCCTTCCTCCTCCAGCCTCAGCCTGCTTCTGGCCTCCCCTCCTCTGCTACTCCCTGCGGGGGCTCATTTGGCTGGGGCACAGCTGGCCCCTGAAGCGCCAGGTCAGGGGTAGGGAGAGAGGAGTTGTGAATACCCAGTGATTTGCTGACAGCCTCTTAGTTCCAGGATCCCCCTGCCTTCTCCCAAACCCAGAATGGGAGTCTTAGGAGAACCAAGAGTGGGACGGTCTTCACAGAAAAAACTAGAAGGTCCAGACGTTGGGCATGCTGGCCCTGTGACCCAGAGCAGCATTCTGGTTGTACAGAGGGCCAGCAAGAGGGTAGAACGAAGACAAGGTCGGTGTCTCCATAACCAGACAGACAGGGCCCAGCAATCCAGGGGCTCTCCGATGAAGCTTTTTTTCTTCCGGTGAACACCAGACTGTTTGGACCCAGCTGCCTAAATCTAGAAACCTTCTGTCTTGGCACTACCCCTTCTGTAGTGGGGTGATTGTGAGCTGACCCACGTGGGTTGGGCTTTTTTCCTCAGCTGCTCTTGTTCTTGGGGAAGGAGCCCCCGCAGGCGGAGCAGCCAGGGGAGGGGTGATGGCAGCAGTGGCTTCCGGACCTGGTGTGTGGCTGGTCACGATCTACTTGTTCTGTGATGGGCGTGTCCGTCGAGGTCCGTACTTTGGTCTTAACCGCAGGCTCAGGCTCAGGCCACTCATCGTCCAGTGGTGAAGGGGGTGTGTATGTGCACCCGAGTGTGTAAGGGAACACTATTTAGAGACATTGGACTAGGTGTGGGTGGAAGGAATGCAACTTGCCCTCGTCAGTTACTTCTCTCCAAAGCATTTAGAGCGTAGCTTCTATGTGTCGGTCACGGATGCTGGAGGAATTGGGCTGAGAGAGGCCAGCCAGCCCTGCCCTCAAGGAGCTTCAGTGTAGAGCGGGAGGCAGATAAGGGGCTCAGCCGTAATGCCCCTGCATGCCGAGCTCAGTGTTACAGGGCCCTGCTGAGCCCCGGGAGTCCCTGCTTCACATCTGGCCGTCTGTGTTCAACGCAACAGATGATTACTGGGCCTTTTCCCCGCGTGTGGCTCAGCGTAGGGCTGGAGGTCATCCCCGGGGGAAGAAACGACGGCATCTCCCTAGTGGAGTTTCTAATCTAGTGGAAGGGGAAACCTAGTTCCAGCCACACCGGCCAGATTAGGAGACAGAATACAAAGCCGAACCGAGATTGTGTATGTGTGTGGTGTCGAGAGCAGTTACGTGCGTCAGAAACATTTCCAGAGGAGGTGGTTTTTGCGGCTAAGCTGAGAGAAGGAAAGAAGGACCTCTGCTGCATCCCTCATCCCCTTCATCCGCTGGGCCATCAGCTGCCTCTGGTGTCCAGGTGGATGGGGACGGCCTCTCCTCTCTGCTTCACCTCCATTGGGACTCGGAGCTCTTTTCCATAGATTGTTCCCGTAGTCAGTTTGGCAGATAGTTGAGGGAGCTCCACAGGCAGGTTTCAACGAGAGCACGAGTCAGGCTGCCATCTGGAGCAGGGAGAGCCTGTGGAAGCCAGTCCAGAAGGTGGTAAGCATCTGTCTGCAGGGGGGCTGTCCTTCCAAGGGTAGAGGGGGCTCCAGTGGTGACCGGAGGTTCATCGGAGTCCTCCTCGGCCAGCCTGGAAGACGTATCTGAGGTTGGCTAGCTTCTCAGACCTCAGCGAGATGTCACACGTGCCACCGAAACGTACCTAATACAGTCATAACATACACTCTTACTGTTGCCGGGAGCATAAATGACCTGTTCTCGTCTTTTTGGTGGGTGTTCTGTGATTAGCAGTCCATATTCTAAATGACCGTATACCGTTTTGCCCAGATACTCCACTTCTGGGAGCTTGTCCCATGGTAGCACTGGCACAAATGTGGGAGCCTGCAGTGTATCAGTGTTCCTTGCTGCATTGCTTGGGTTGGCCAGAAAGAGGCCTTAAGGCACGTGCCCAGCAATGAAAGCACAGGGAGATGCTTCATGATACAGAGTGGTGGGGCTGGCCATGCGAGGCGATGGGGAAAGGTTGCCCAGAGTATTCTGTTGAGAAAAAGCAAGCTGCAAAGGATCGTAGTCTTAGATGTAAAGGACGCTCTGTACCTGTACAAACTTGTACCAGCGTCCATACGAGAGTACAGAGCTACGGACCCTTGTCCGTCTGTTGAAAAAGAGCTTCCTTCCTCCGGGGCCACAGGAGGCAGTGAGAGAGGGGCCCTCCACTTGGCATCCCACCCACGTCCGGCTTTCTCGGACAAGCGTGCACTCCCTTCATGACTTTGAAGAACTGGCTCCCATTTTGCCAGGGGATGTGGAGAGGGACGCGCAGCGTCCCCAGCGTCAGCCAGAGGCGTGTGTGTTCCCTAGGAGCTGAACAGGACCTGCCGGGCCATGCAGCAGCGCATCGTGGAGCTCATCTCCCGCGTGTCCAACGAGGAGGTCACCGAGGAGCTGCTGCACGTCAATGATGACCTCAACAACGTCTTCCTCCGCTATGAGAGGTGCGGCCGGGGTCCCTTCTCCTCCCGCCCAGAGCCTGTTGCCAATGGAGGGATTTCTCTCCCAAACAATGGAGATAGGGAGAGGAGGGTTGGAAAATGCTCATCAGAGATGCTAATTTGTTCCCGGCTGACAGGGAAGATGCTTCTTGTTCTCCTGGGAACCGAGCAGCAGGAAGCTGATGGGCAGAATTAGGCTCTGCCCTTTGCAAGCCTCAGGCTGCCCTGCCTTCCCTACTCCCCACCAGGCCCACCAGGGGAGGGCCGGGGCCCTGGGGCCCGGGAGCTTGCACCTGCACCTTTGAAGGTCCTTTGAGTTTGAAAAGGATTAAAGGGGGGCGGGGAATCTCTACTAAGGAAAAAAGACTTCCTCTTTGCCATCTTTAAAGAAAGAAGAAAAAGAGATTTTCCCCTCCCTTTGCAAATGGCATTGTGTCTAGAGTATTCCAAAGAAGGCAGGGTGTCAGTGCCGGATGCTGCTGCTTAGGGAAACACACACACTCACATACACACACACACTCACACACACGCATTCATTTGAGTTTTTTCTGCAGCCAAATCATTTTTGGATTTGAGGTAACCAGCTTGAAAATCCTTTTCCAAAGCCTCCCTTGGGGAAGCAGTTATTAATAGGAGGTAACGGCAGGCGCGGCTCCTGGAGCATCACTCGGGCGCGTGTGGCTCAGGCTTCCCCCAGCAAAGGCACCAGAAAGCATCTTGCCCAGGCCCACCTTCTCCCAAGTCTGAGGCCCTCGGCTCTCGGAGACTTGGGGCCCTGCTCCCTGCGCTGACTCACAGCGTGATGACTTGGCGTCAGTTAGGGTCAGTAGGACGGATACTTGGGTCTGGGGGCTTAGACATTTTGCTGTGGGTGTCATGACGCCGGGCCTTGTCTCAGCTTCAACTGTGGAGCAGGGATGGCTGGTCCTGGGTCTATTGGACAGATTTTGAAGAAACCTGGTGCAGTAAGAATGTGGGGCCACCCAGGGGCCCCGTGTGTCCTTTGGAGATTAGAAGCAGATCTGGGGTGCCTCAACTCCCAGCCTGAGACCCCTTGGTTTTGCCTTGTGGTTCCAGTTTCTCTACTTTAAATGGGCTTGGCCCTTCACCTGTTAAAGCCGTTTCAGCCCCTCCTAGGATAGGAAGACAGGGGCTGATGTGAGCATTTTCTCCTGAGTCTGCCACACCTGGCCGGACCACAAATTCAGAGGCAGAGCCCTAAGGTGCCATTCTGGTTTGAGTGCTGTTGATAAGACTAATTGTTCCTCCAAGATGGCGTGAGAAAGGTACTTCAGGATTAGAAACCTTTCAGATGTGTTAACATTCCACTTCTCCTGATGGGCCAGGATTCATAAAAACACACAAGTCTCTCTTGAAACCACAGTGGACACACACAGCCTAACCAGATTGTCCCTCGTGGGGATCCCTACTCACCAGGCTCTGAGCCCAGCAGGTCTCTGTAAAGGCTGGTTTCTCCAGCCTCTAGCTGCAGAAGGTCTCTTAGCTACCTCTTCGCCCATGGCATTTTGGAACTTTTAAATGCAAGGGCAGCCCATACGCCTGCCTCATAGTTGCCCTTGCGTTCCCCGCCTGGTGGGTATGGGAGGGGCTAGGCTCTCTGTGGTTGCTCCTAGCCAAGTCCCGTCCTCAGCTGCTGGGGAGCCTTTGGGCCAGGCCAAGGCCTGTCTTCCTCCTCTAGGTGTCTGCCCTGTGTGCGCCCTAGTCCCTCTCCTCCGGCACATTGAGCTGGGGGCATTTTAGTGACATAGGCTAATCACACCGAGCACAGCTCTGTGAAATAGGGAGGGGACTGCATTTCTTGCCTGGCTTTGCAGAGCGATATCTGAGCCACCCCCAGGTAAAATGGTTGGGCCAGCCTCGCCCTTTAGGAGCAAGAGGAGCACTCTGGGCCCAGAGTGTGAGGGGACAGTTGGGGATGCTTATAATGACCTCTTTATGATAGGATGGACCAACCAACACCTTCCTCCCTCACCTCTGTGTGCTCATGGGTGATGCTGGGGGCTGATCCTCCAGAGGAAGGCACGGTTGAGTTGGGGTGGGGGAATCCACTCCCCCTAGTCCCCCGAATGGCCCTGATTGGTTTCCTTTCCTGGAGCCTCAGTCCCTAGGAGCTCTTCACCGGACCAGCGAGCATCACTGTGCCACATCATCCGTCCTCACTCTGCTTTCCCTTCCCGTTAGGTTCGAGCGATACAGGTCAGGCCGATCAGTGCAAAATGCCAGTAATGGAGTAAGTATTCCTTCAGAATTCTCTCCTTCAGAATGCTGGGAGACCTACCTCCATTTGGTCTTACCTCTGGTTTTTCTAAGTGGGGCCTAAATATATGGGTGATGAGGGGCACCTGGCTGGCTCAGTCTCTAGAGCATGCGACTCTTGATCTCGGGGTCGTGAGTTCAAGCCCCACGTTGGGGGTAGAGTTTTCTTTAAAAAAAAAAATTAGGGTAATGAAGGAGCAAGCTCTGGCTGATGGGATACTGCAGAAGAACTAGCAGACACATTCCTGGCGGGAGCGTGGCAAGCAAGCCCCAAGTTACAGCTCCTTTTGGGGGTGGCAGGGAGGAGCCAATGGGCGGGGGCCACCGTGGAGCCCTGAAGTCCTAGTGAGGAACACTGCCTTGTTCCTGGATTAGTGCGGCGTTACTGCTTTTCCTCGGGCCCCTTGCACCGGGCCTGCCGGCTCTTACCTAGGACCCCAGCTCAGGGCTCGGGGGCTCACTGCTGTCCTATGTGCTGGCAGGTACTGAACGAAGTGACCGAAGACAACTTAATAGACCTGGGCCCGGGGTCTCCAGCCGTGGTGAGCCCGATGGTGGGGAACACGGCACCCCCATCTTCTCTCTCCTCTCAGCTTGCAGGCTTAGGTAAGTGTCTCACAGGGCTATTAAGGGCCTTCTTTTCGGGCCACTTCCTGGTTGTGAGTCAGGGTTGAGGGCCCCTTTGTCTCTCTCGGTTGGAAGGCCCAAAGAGAGCCTTTAGAGGGTTCCATGGAAAAGCGTATTCCTGACACCTTGTGCCACCTTTGGTTGATGACTTGTGTCCCTAAACTTCAAAGTTTAAACCTGTGTTGGAGAGAAGGGGTGGGGGGGGGGAGTTCCAAGGAACTGGAAGTCGTTTGCCTTTAAAGAAAGATAGCTGCTGTGTTTTATCTGGAATATTCTCTGTGGTCGAAGTGATCGTCTTCTCAAATTAACTAGGCCAAGGATGGCAAATAGGTTTCAGCTCATCGGCTGCTTGGGACACAGGTCTAAGAAAGGTGCTGCTTGGGAGATGAGTCTGTGGTTGATTGGTGATGTCTGCCACGGGCTTGGAATCGGAAGGTGATGGCGCGGGTATGTTTCCTCTCCTTGAACTAACATCAACCCAGAGTGCTGACTGTCTGAAGCCTAAAATAAAAGAAACTCACCACTTTCCCACTTTTCCATTCGCGAGTGTGGATATGATTCTGGATGCTACAGATACACTAGATGATATACCTATTTGTAACAGATAAAATCATAGTATTGAAATAACACACAGCCCTCACAAAATTCTTTCTGCCTTGCTTTTCTGTTTTCCTTTTTTTTCTTAATATTTATCTTTATACCTTCATTCCATTTCAGTTGAATCGGGCTTTTATTTAGTGGCCTCTCCGTTGCTGTAATTTTGGCTTCTCAGCATCTTATGAATCCGTGGCCACGGTTTCTCTTTTGGAACAGATTTCTCGGCCTTCAGTCCAGCCAGCATAAGGCCACCAGATTTAATATCCAAAAGTCAAATTGAATTCTGCTGCCTTCCTTCTTAAATAAAGGTCTAGTGTTGGGGTGCCTGGGTGGCACAGTCGGGTAAACGTCCGGCCCTTGATTTTGGCTCAGGGTCATGAGATTGAGCCCCGTGTCAGGCTCTGTGCTGGGCATGGAGCCTGCTTAAGATTCTCTCTCTCCTTCTCCCTCTGCCCTTCCCCTCACTGCTTGCACGTGTTCTCTCTCTCTCTCTCTCTCAATAAATAAACAAATCTTAAAAAAAAAATTCTAGGGGCACCTGGGTGACTCAGTCAGTTAAGCGTCTGCCTTCAGCTCAGGTCATGATCCCAGGGTCCTGGGATTGAGCCCCTCATTAGGCTCCCTGCTCAGTGGGGACCCTGCTTCTCCCTTTGCCCCTCCCCTCCACTCATGTTTTCTCTCTCTCAAATAAATTTTTTAAATCTTTAAAAAAAAAAAAAAAGGTCTAGCGTCCTTCTCAGTGGCTCCTTTACCTGGCTTTTGAGGCTTTCACACCCCAGCCACCTCCCACCTGCCTTTCCAGACTTTTCGTTCATCAGTGTCTTCATGAGCATTGTTCGTGCCACACACCCTGGACTTCCAGGCTCTGTGCCTTGGTACCTGCCTCTCCCCCTTCTCCTAGCAGCAGAGTTCCCCTTGTCCTTTAAGCCCCACTCGTGGGTCAGTTTTGAGTCTCTTCTAATTATCTCAAGCTCGGGACTGGTGGTGTCCAGCTCCCCCCCACTCGGTGTGCTCCTTCAGGCCAAAGACCGCATCAGACTCAGTTCGGTGCACTCATGATCTAGCTCCGAGCATGGTGGGTGCCTGTGAAGTCATTGTCAAGGTAATACATGACCCAGGCCCTTAGACGTGTGACTGAGTCAGTGAGGAGCGTACAGATCAGAGCGGTACGGGAAATCTGCAGGGACGCTGGCGCCAGCAATCTCCCTCTCACTCATAATGACTCTTCCCCACCCGGAGCAGCTCTGGGGTCCGTGGCTGTTCTGTCCCCCCATCTGGGCCCCAGCACAGCTTCTCCTGCACGCGGTGTGCTAGGGGTGCCGAGAAGAGGCCCGTGTCCCCGCTGCCCAGCCTCCCCGAGTAACCTGCCCACCGGCTTCTGAACTTTGGGACCCTTCCTGAAGTCTACAGGCCACATTTCATTCTCATCCTCCCCTCATTTGTTTTGTCGCCACAGACTTGGGGACAGAGAGCGTCAGTGGCACCCTCAGTTCACTCCAGCAGTGTCACCCCCGTGACGGCTTTGACATGTTTGCCCAGACGAGAGGGAACTCCTTGGCCGAACAACGCAAGACGTATGTGGGGACCATTTCGGTGGCTCCCGGAAGCCATCGGGGGAGGATTGATCCAGGCCTGGTCACAGGCCAACACAAAGACGCCTTTTAGTTACCAAGTCCAGGGCTGCCAAGAATGCTGAAATATGTCTGCGACGACTTGGCAGTAGACACAGATTTTGAATGAACACCACCCCCCTCCCAACCCCTAGCTCCCTGCCTTGGGGTTGATTGCGGTTGGCTTTCTCCCGTCAGTCACCAGAGTGCTCTGCATTCTCCCACTCCCCTTGCTGCTGAAGAGGAGCCGGGAGCTGGGCCCCCCCCCGCCCCCCGCCAGGCACCGCATGGAGTAGCTCTTACCAGCACGGTTTGCCTGCGCGAGGATGTGGGCAGAGGCTTCCCTGACGGCAGCGTCTGCCAGGAGAAGCCATATGAAATCGGGGACGTTGGTCCCAAAATAGACCACCCCCTGCATCTCAGGGAGGCACAGGAACATTGCTTTGAGCTTCTCGCTCAACCTTGAGGCAGGCCAAGAATGCTTTCCTGCCTTTCCCCTGGGCCCGGCACCTTGAGGCACTCGGCTGTCCGCGTTCCCGTGCTCACGCATCAGCGGGTTGACCAGAAACCCAACCCAAGGCCCCGTTCACGCTTCAGCGGCTGTCACCACCTGCCTTGTCAAAGGCCACTGCGGCTGCTGCTTTGGAAATAAGAATTAATGTTGCCTGCAGTTTCGGGGGCTCTTTTGACGTCCTCTGTCATTGGGCTTTGGAGATGCCCTAGTATTCTTTGAGAGGGACGTTGGGGGGGATGGTGTCCCAGGCCCCAGAGGAAAGGAGGGGCTGTGCCAGGGCTGTGGGAAATGTTTTCCCAAGCACGCGTGAGGGAGGTGCCAGGGCTGGAAAGTGCTTCTAGGTCACTGCCCCATCCCCTGGGACCACTGCGGGGAACTGACTGTGCTGCTTGTGTCCAGGGTAACCTACGAGGACCCGCAGGCTGTCGGAGGACTGGCTTCTGCACTGGACAGTCGGAAACAGAGCTCTGAAGCGGTAGGTGTTCCAGCCTGTTTTTCTGCCTGGAGTCCTCTGGAGGGGAAGTCGGGCCGGGTGGGGAAGCAGACGCCGGGTTGCATGGAGGCCAGGGCCCGCTGCGGGAGATCGGCGTGAGAGCACTGGATTGTCTCTAGCAGGCAGCAGAGGGCCCGGATTTGGCTGGGGATCTGGGGCTGGAAGGGGGGGGAGCAGTGGGGTGGAGGCCAGGAGCCTGCTTTGAAAGGGGGCAGAACTAAAGGCAGAGGTGCTCTGAAGTGGAGAGTGGTGCTCATTAGAGCCCCAGATTGCAGCTGTGGATTCGGAGGCTTCAGGTCACTGCCAGGGAAAGGGTTTGTGTCTTAATGCTTCTCGTGGGATCGTCCCCGTTTTCGCCTAAGAAAAGTGTGTGGCGGTGTGTGAATGAGTGTGTGTTTGCAGGGACGGGGGTGTGGGAGGGTGGCGGGGATAATGGCCCCCGAAACAGCGGGACCTCCTTTCAGGGTCCCCCAGCTGGGTTAGAAACGAGCAGTGCTCATCAGCCCACCGAACAGGGAGGTTTGCTTCCAGAGCAAGAGTTCCTGGCCTCCTGCTGCCGGCGTCCAAATGAGCAGGCCGGCTGCGGCTTCTGTGAGAAGGCTCGTCTTGGGGAAGGGACTTGGCTCCTCTATCCTGGCTCAGCCAACTTAGTAGCAGGCCTGTGCGCCCCTCTGCACTGGCCACTAGGGGGCACCGAAGAGCCAGCCCAACTGCCTTGGGTCTCAGCAACCTCCCTTTGCACAACCGCACCCCCACCCCAGGACCGGGACTCGTAAAATCCATACAGTGGTCATGGCCCTATTTCTTCCATTACTTGGAATGTCTCCTCCTGAACTTAGAGAGCGTCAGGAGGCCGGGCTGAGGGCCCACTACCCACTAGCATCTCCTCTCCTCCTGGCCCACCCCGACCTACAGCCCCATCCCTCCCCGGGGCCCACCAGGTCTGCTCCCCCCCCATGCCTCCTGGGCCGGCCCCCATCCACGCCAGGGTGTGTCCTGGTGCACCTCTGTCCTTATCAGTGTCCAGGCCCAGATCCGTGCGTACGAGAGGTGGCCAGCTTCCTGCCCTCACGCTTTGGGGTGTGTGGCTTGGCCCACCTCCCTGTTTTCAGAGATTTTGATGACTCCAGCATGTTTTCCACCTGATGGTAGGCAGATCGCTTTCATGTGTGCTGCTCGATGGGGGAAGCAGGGTTTGTGGGCCCGGTGTGTATGTCGGTGTGTGTGTCTGTGTGTGTGTCTCTGCGTCTTGGCGTACGCGTGCGCACACACACTGACCCACGTGCATCCTCGGGCCGGGATTGCAGCTTCTCTTGTTCTGTATCCTAAACTGTGCTGACCTGGAAATGAACACCGGGCCACAGGAGAATAGGAGAACACAGGCAAGGGGAGAAAATCGTAGAGCCACACCGCTGCGGGGCAACCAAATCGGAATCCTAACTTTACGTTATTTTATCAGTTAAAAAAGGGCGATATGCCCAAATTCAGCGTTTGAGTTAAGAGTTTGGAAGAAGAACACACAGGTAACTGAGAAGGAGGAAAAAAGCAGAAATAAGTTAGAAAAAAAAGTAGAAATGACTTCGTGAAAGCTGGTTCTTTGAAAAATTGACCCTTTGCCAACCCCGAGAGCTCTAATGAGGAGAAGCAGCCTTGATCAGCCTTCCATGACCTCACGGAGATTTTCCAAGTGTGCAGGGATAGTTGGCATGAGTATATGGTACCCTGTTGGGATTCTCGGTTACTAAACTTCTCTTCTCTTTTTCAGGCAGGTAAGGGGGAATGTGCTGGGGTGGGGGGGGGGTTGGGGGGAGCAACGAGTCCTGTCTCCTTGCACACTGACAACAGATCGACTCTGAACAGTGGCTTTTCTGTTTCCATGATATATACTGTTGCTTTCTTTATCCTGGGTCTTGCTGTGACTTTTTCTTTCTGGGACTTTTCTGTCCTCGGCCCAGAAGAGAGGTAAAGGTGGGGACTCTGACCTGGAGCCCATAGACAGCTGGCTCATAACCCAAGGAATGGTGAGAAGTCACCAGCTGAGCCGAGCCCCCTGTCCACCCCAGCGCTTACCTGTGTCACCTGCTGAGCCCTTGTGAGTCAGACAGTACAAGGCCATTCTCTCCTTCTGACTGGGTGCCAAATTTTCCCCTCCTGCATTTGTGCCATCTCCCGAAGCCACAGACTTCCAGCCCCGGAAATACCTTCTCTGGTTTTCTGCTGAGGTCCGTGCCCCTAGGCCTTAAGAGTCTGGGACATTCGTGGGAGTGAGGGGAGGGCTCCTTCCCTCCTTTTACTGTCTCTGGAGCTCTCGGCAGTATTCACTTTTCCAGGATAGAGCACAAGTTCATGCGGCTTTTGCTTTGGAGGGGCCATATTCTAAGAGAATGGACTCGAAAGCAACTGATGGGCTGGAGAAGCCCCCTCTAGCCTATGAATTTGGCAGTCCTAGGCCGATGAGTTTTTATAATGGAGTTATAATGGAGTCCACTACGTCCCCTAGAAGAATTTGAGACATCTTCCAGAAACACACAAACCCAGTAGGAACAGAGCAAAAAGAAGACAAAGCCAGGGGAGGGTTTTCTTTGTTTTTTGTTTTTTTAAAGATTTTGTTTATTTATTTGACAGAGAAAGACACAGCGAGAGAGGGAACACAAGCAGGGGGAGTGGGAGAGGGAGAAGCAGGCTTCCCACCAAGCAGGGAGCCTGATGCGGGGCTCGATCCCAGGACTCTGGGATCGTGACCTGAGCCGAAGGCAGATGCTTAACGACTGAGCCACCCAAGCACCCGTTTTTGTTTTTGTTTTTAATTCAATAGCCAACATATAGTATGGCATTAGTTTTTAAGCCGGGGGAATTTTAGTATAAACACATTTCTCATGAAGTAGAGCTCTTCTGCCACAGAGTCCTGAGTGGGCCTCTCCTGCCTTGTCTGTTCCGGTGGCCCTGAGCCTGGTGTAGAGAGGGGATGACCTCGTTCCAGGCTGTTTGCCTTGGAGTGATGATTTCATTCCTAAGGAAGCCCCAGCCCTCACTGAGCACCTGTAACATAGAGACCAAAGGTCCATGCGTGCGAGGGTGGGAGGGCTGGAGCAGGAGAGGATGCACAGGAGGAGGTTGGCGGGAAACAGTGAAGCCTCAGCCTCTGGGGTGGAGCAGGGCAGACGCGAGGCACACACCAGGGGCAGGGGACACGTAACTGCGCCCTGGAAGCTGCCCACCTGTGGCCAGCGTGTCCAAGACGGTAGGCAGCACAGCGGGGGTCCCCTGCCTGAGCACGGTATGGCCAGCACGCAAGGCCGTGGGGGGATCTGCCTGCCACCCCGGCGTGGAGCTGGGGACCTTCGCACGGCCACACTCGGGTCCCAGCAGCAGGCACACCACACTACTCTGTTCCTGCCCTAGACCCCACGGCAGTTCTTAGAGGCGTCGGCTGCCTGGGCCCCTCACTGCCTCCTTCAGGGACAGGCTGTGGCTCGGGTGCCCCTGTGCAGGTGGCCCAGAGCAGGACTCCTGGAGACCATGTCCGCGCCAATTCCAAATTGGGAGGATCCAGCCATGTGTCCTTGTGCCTATTAATCCTGCAAAAAAGGATACTGCCCGCACAAAGTCCCCTGAGTGTGGCTTTGGCCGGTGGGGGCACCTGCCTCTGCCCACGCAGAGTCCCCTCCTCCGCCCTGAGCTCCAGTCTCCAACTTCCCAGAAACGAGCCCAACTAACAGCTAACCCGGTACCTCGCCCGCCTGACTGCAGTGTTGGTGTCGTTTCTTTTAAACAACGTCTATTAATTGCTTTGCCTTATTTCCCATAGTGTAGAAACCCCAAGTCTGTCCAAAACCCCCAAGTACAAGTTCTTTACTTGGAAACTTTTTGTGCTATTGAGTGAGACCGGAGGGCTTCTAGACTGTTCCTCATGTTTCGGTGGCAGTGGGATGCATTGTAGGGAGGCTTTCACAGTTCTCTAGGAAGAACACACCTGAGCTTTTCAGAAAGTGTTCCTGTTGGCATGGTAAATCAGACTTGGGGGCTTCCTTGTGGAGTGGGGGCTCGGTCTCCTGGGACTCCTGGGCATCCAGATTACCAACACCGCGGTTAACAATCCCAGATTCGTTAGCCATCGAAGAGAACCCTGAGGGGCATGGTGAGCCAGCCTGCCCCGAGACTGCGGGTGCACTGCACCTCCTACCCCCACCCCGCGGCCAGGAAGACCCCCGCACCCCCAGAGGACCGAATGTAAGCCCCAGCAAGAGCAGCAGTAGGTCAGTACGAGTGCGCTGCTGCCAAAGCCCAGGTTTGGGCCTGGGAGCGGTGGGGTGCCCTACTCAGCCCTGGAGGACCCCCCCAGACACAGCAAGCCCAAAGCCACAGAGATCGCTGGCCGTAGCCAGGCCCGAGGCGCCGCCTCTCCCCCACCTGCAGCCCGACGAGGGGCAGCAGACAGCTCCCCCAGCGTTCACGTCAAAGTCTGCCACTTCTGGCCCTCAGCACGCCAGTTTCTCTTCGGACTCTGAAGATGGGCTGGGCGCGTCTCCCCTTTGCCTCAGCCGAGCCAGCCCTGCAGGCGCTGGTCTGTGTAGGGAGGGTGGTCCCTTGTCAGCTTCCTTTATTTTTCTGTCTTTGCATCTTTTTCTTTCTGTTCCCCTCCCCCAACACCCTCCTCTTCGGACCCTTGGACCAGCCTTCAACTTTGGATCATTGCCCAAGAAGATGCTAAAACCGTGGCGTGGCAGAGGCCACAGTCTCTCAGGGATCCGCTGGGCCCATCCTCCTTTGATGGATGAGAACACTGAGTCCTCTCTGGGGCCTGGTGACGTGCCCAAAGCCACGGGGCAGTGACAGAGTCCATTGCCCTCTTCCCTGGCCGAGGCCTCTCCCTTCCCTGCCATCGGCGTGGACGGGGGTGGGGGGACTTCCTCTTCCTCCCTCCCCGTTTCCGCAGTTCCTGTTTGGGGAGCAGCGTGCGTGTTTAGTCTGTGTCGGGTAGCACCTGCGTTACTGGAAGGGACTTTACCCTGCTGGAGTACTCAAGGCACTGACTTATCAGGGCGGGAGGTTTATATAGCGAAGGTATCCTATCCAACCACAAGCAAATCAACCCTTGCCCTGTGTTCCATAAGCTTTGCTGTGAGGTGTCCCCGTAGCTGCGTGGGGCTTCCCACCCTGAGGCCAAGTGCCTTTCGCACTGGGAGCCCTCAATGCCAGCTGTGTGCGATATCCCTGGGTTTCAGAATTAGGAAACAGAAACCCTGACCTGGAAGTTAAGGGGTTTGGAGTCCTCAGTGGTGAAAACTAAATAGGACCCAGCCATCACCCTGTTTCACAGATAAGGAAACTGAGGCCAAGAATTGCCCAAGTCCCGTCCCCATCCCTGCTCTGCCTCTTCACCCGAAGCCCTGAGGCTTCTTAGGGTAGCAGAAGCTCCGGGGCTTCCGCATGAAGAAGCAAGTCCAGAGAAAAGTGATTTGCTCGAAAAGTGATGGGACAAGCCCAGCCCGAGGGGCCCATCACCTGGTGTCCTGGCTCCCGGGGCTTCGCCTAGAGGATGCGCTTCCAGAAGCACACTGTTTACTTGGAGACGTCTAAGAGAAGGGAAAAAAGCGTTCCCATGATCCAGCTTTTGGGAAGGTTTTTTTGGTTTTTTTTTTTTTTTTTTTTTTCATTTCTCAAATATCAATGTTTATTTTCTGAGTGTGCTGGCTTTCGAGATTAATCCTCAAGGCAGAAAACTGGAGCATGATACCCAGCCTCGAGGGGCTGACTTTGGAACAGGGACAAAAATGTTAGAAGCCAAATCTGAAGGTTGAAGGCCTGCGACCCCTTCATGGCTTTTTATCAAGCTCCCACCTCACATCGGAAAGCTCTGCCCCTCAAAGCTCCATTTCTCCTTGATGGGCCAAAGCTGGGTCCATATAGAAAAGCCCAGTGCACACTCCCAACCTGTGGTTGGGCGTTTTTTCTATTTGGAGATGCCGCTAACTTTCCAGTCTCCGTTTCTGAGAGCTCAGCGTGGCACACATTGTCCCAGACCAAGCATTCTGACTTAGAGAAACATCAAGATAATGAAAATTGGCATCTCCTGTCCCAGGAACACGTCAAGACAGAAGTCCTGCCAGCGAGCATGAAATTAGCAGGTCGCGCCCTGCGTGCCCTACTGCTTTGTTATTGTTGATGATGAGGGAGGCGGGTGCTGCCTCGGGTGCCGTTAGCGCAGCCACGCCAAGGATCTGTGCCCTCCGGAGGGAGAATCACGTGTCCCTTGTCCCCAGGAGCCCTTTCAGGGTGATTTGAACTTGCCACTTTTTTCATTGCAATGTTAACTTCCCAGGAAGTCAAATAAAGTGACAACGTAGATAGGATCTTCCTAATCTTATCACTGTTGGGCTTGCGCCTTTACAAAGAGGCCTGTGGGCTGCCCGTGCAGGGTGTCTAGTTAGGCCCGAGACGAGTGAAGCTACTCCAGGTGCCTGGAGCGAGGGGGCGGCCGCCTCGCCGGCTGTGCGCGCGCAGAGCTCCTGCAGGGTCGCAGACCCCTGCACAGTGTGCTCAGGCAAGCTTCGCAGTCCTCGCTCTTCCTCACACTGCAAAGCCCGCCAGCACCAGGTTTCCGCCTCCAGGAGCGGCTTGTCCCCATCAGGGCAGGGCTGGCACTGGGAAATCTTTGTTCTTTTCCTTTGTTAAGGTCCTGTTACTTTTTAGATTTGGCAAACACGAAGGCAGTCCGCTGATTGCCTACTTTAACTGTCTTCTTACCCTAGATTGTGACGCTGCGGGGAAACCAGCTATAGACATAGTGCCAGCGAATTTTCTGGAAATAGCGGACTTGTGGGGCACTCTTGTGTTCTAGCCAAATGCAGGTTTCAGAATCACTTCTCACCGCCTCCCCGCCCCCCCTCGCCCCCCGGGCTTGAGCGTGGGTGGGCCAGGCATGGAGATGGCTCAGGTGACCATGAGGCATGTCTTCGTTGGTTCAGGACCCACCCACCCCCCTGGCCACCGCTCCCCAGTTCTCCGTTCTCTTCCCAAACTCCTTTTCTTTGGCTCCCGAAGCCCAGCCAGCTCTTGAGAGCTGGAAAGATGGGGTGAGACTAAAGGAGCTACCGCGTTCCGGGGCCGCTTCATGATTCTCCCCTGAAGAGAGACAAAGCCGACTGCAGCCCCGCCGTCGCTTTGCTCATTAAAGCTCTAGCTTACGCCGTTTCTGCTGGCGGTGACATGGGGCTGCCTGCTGTCATCCAGGCCCTGCCCCGGCCCCCCCCTCCTCTCACTCACAGCTGCGCCAGGACACGGTCCGAAACACTTTCAGTGCCCGTCTGACCACCTGCACCCCCGCTCCGGGCAGACCGCCCCTTGGCATTGGAGGGGGGCCTGGTGTCTCCTCTCGTAACCCCTGGGGATGAGGTCTGACAGCCAGTAGGCAGGAGTCTTTCCAAGGGCCCCAACCCTATGAGCTCAAGTTCAAAACCAGCCTACAGGACCAGCGCATTCCTGAGACAAGAAGGGGCTTTGCAACCCTGGGCTGAGAGTACTCAAAAAGTTATCCATTTCAAGAACGCGTACCGCTGCCCTCCTGTCCCCATCACCCCCCCCCCCCACCCCCGCGGCATCTGCCGGTCAGCCCTGCTTCTTAGAACCGGCTCCCTCATCGCTTTCCTCACCTGCCATTTCATATGTGGCTGCCTTGTGTTGCCCGCGCCTGTTGTGCCAACGCGTTTTTTTGCTCTGTGTACGTTTTGGTTTCTTTTGGGGGTTGCTTTTGACGATTTCCTTTGTTCGGTGTTCTGTCTCCCCTCACCTGGCTGTGGGGCTGCCTGACCCGCTGCTTGCCGCCTCCATAGATCCCCGTTGCACAGCCCTCTGTCATGGACGACATTGAAGTGTGGCTCAGGACGGACCTGGTGAGACTCGACTTTTCTCTTTCGCGTGCGGGCTGTGGCAAGGCAGAGCGCTTCTGACGACAGGCCCGGGGCCACCGGCTACTCCCCCACGGGGTGGTGGAGGAGGGTCGCCAGCCGGCTCTGCTCGCCTGCCCTCCTGCCCACCCCGGGCTGTGGCTGCCCTGGCCCACCTGCTCCGGGCACAGTCCCTGAACCCCGGCCGCCTCCAGGGCCGCAGTGGGCAGGGCTCTGGCTGGCTCCGGAATACGCACTTGTCCCAAGTTACTTTTCTGTAGCAGCTGTGTGTGTGCCTGGGTTTTTTTGATTTTGGGTTTTTTTTGTTTTTTTGTTGTCGTTTTGCTTTGGGGTTTCTGTTTTAGCATTTTTGGATCTTAGTGGGGTTTATTTTTAATTTTTTTTCCTTTTCACTGTGAAATTTTGCAGAGATGAGTTGGGTGTTTTTTGTTTTGGTTTTTTTTGCTTTTGTTTTTCAATTTCCTGTCATTCCCACTTCCCCAGCATCTTCTGGTATCTTGGATTTAAAAGAGCCCTTGCCCTAGAGACTATTTAGCCATAGAGCTAGGACAGGAAGATGAGGACATCACACATCTGCAAGTGGCAGCAGGTCCCAAGAAAGGAGGGCTGTGGTGGCTGGTCCCTCCTCTGCTGCTTACAAAGCACTTTCCCTGGCAGCAGAGTGGGCGTTGTGGGCCAGGGGCTGATGAAGAAATGCACTCTGGGAGGGGAAGCGGCTTGCCCAAGGGCATGGCCGGGCAGAGTCTCAGTCCTGGAGATACCTCATCTCTTTTTCCTAGCTGCCACCTCTTTAGGGGATCCTGTCCCCAGAACAGAGCCTCTTTAACCACAGGGTTGGCCTCGCTGGCAGGGGTCCGCTGACTTGGCCCCCTCTTGCACCCTAAGGGACCACCGCCCCACAAGGCCAGGCTTTCTGAAGACACTCATTGCCCAGCAAGGCAGACACCCAGGTGCCTTGTCAGGGGAGGAAGAAAATGCCCCCTGACCTCTTTCCCAAGGGAATGCCTGGAAAAGAAATAGCTCCTCTCTCAGAAAGCAGCAAAGCAGGAAGGACCAAGGCCTTCCCCTTACAAGGCAGCGGGGGGCTGGGGTTCAGAAATGAGCAGGGACCCGCCCAGCAAGGCTGAGCAGCAGGTCACAGCAGAGCCAGGAAGGAAGCCAGGTCTCCTGGCCGAGCCCAAGGCCTTGTCCACTTCCCCGTCCAGCTCGCTTCCCTGTCGCTGTGCAGTGAGTTCCCAGTGACCACTGCGTTCTTCAAACAAAAGTCTTACCCACTGCATTGTTAAGAGCTCTCGAAGCTTCCATGGCCTCTCAGGAACCGGCAGCAGGTGACGGAATCTGGGCCACAGGAGGCTGCGGGACATGGCTTCTGGCGGGACGGCACTCCAGCGGCCAGAGACTGCCTGGTCGTCAGCCCTGTGCCCGGGGCTCATGGCGCCACCCCTTCCAGGCCTCTTGGAGTTACCGGCTGTTGGCACGGACAGTGCGTTCCCACAGTCGTGCGGCTGCTGAGTGAATGAGCACCTGAGGGGGCCCTGGGCACACTTTGGGCTCAGCCTCCCTGAGACCCCTGCTCTGGGAGAGTGCCGACGCGTGGGCAGTGGCCTGCTCTGGTCCCGCCCGGACGGAGCTCAACCCGGAGAGCCAGCCTGCGCCCTTTTTTTGGATTTTTCTTTCTGGCCCTTCTGGAGGATCAAAGCCTAGAACTCCCCAGTTTGGGATTTTTGTTTTGTTTTGTGTTGTTTTGCTTTTTGGAAAAACAAAGATTCTGTGTCTCCGCTAGGACAGGCAGTACTTGACTATTGCAGAAGTCCGGGAAGGGGAAATGGGAGGGCAGGCCAAGCCGGCGTCGCCAGGGCAGGGCCCTAATGCTGCTCTCTCTGCTCCTCCCGCAGAAGGGTGATGACCTGGAGGAGGGCGTCACGAGTGAAGGTACGACCTGGCCAGCACCTCGACAGTTCCCCACCCTCCTCCTGCCCGGGGCTCTTGGGTGCACAGGGGCCGGCACCCACACCGCCTCGGGACCTCTCCTGGTGCCCCTCTGTGCTTGGCCTGGCCGCCTCTGCCAGGGGCTTCTCTGCTCTGCCCCAGCCAGGCTCTGTGCTGATGAGGGGAAGTGTCAGATACAACCTAAGACTTGAAGAAGGTCCCAGAGCTAGTGATGAGTAGGGCCGGACGGCCATCCAAGGTCAGCACGGCCCCCAGATCAGTCTTAACCTGTGTTTCCCTTCCCCTGAATTCTCAATCCAGCAGAGAGGCAAGATCTATGCCAGGGAGTCCACAGGGCACAGAGGGGACTTCTCAGGCCTGGCGTCCTGTGACCTTACTTCTGGGAGGCCAGTGGCACCTTTCCCCCGTACCACCTGTCAGCAGCCAGGCTTCCTGCTTGCCTGGGAGGCAGCAGGGGAGGGAATCGAGGCTGGGTCTTCGGGCAGCAGAGGGCCCAGAAGCGGGCCCAGAAGCAGCCCCAGGGCCGTGCGGGTGGGGACTTGCTCAGGGGCAACCCCTTTTGGCACAGGTGAAGGGGACTCCGCAGGGAGCAGGCGGGATGTGGTCATCTGAGCCTTGCTGCGGGCCTAACCCCCTGCCAATCCTGGCCCTTGCCCGGGTTTTGTGTTGCAGAATTCGATAAGTTCCTGGAAGAAAGAGCCAAAGCTGCCGAAATGGTCCCCAGCCTCCCCTCGCCTCCAGGGGAGGCCCCGGCCTCAGCCTCAAACCCCTCTGGCAGGAAGAAGCCGGAACGGTCAGAGGACGCCCTCTTCGCCCTGTGAGCTGGTCTGCGGTTCGGCTCCCCAGACGGCAGGTCACCTCCTGTTCCCCCGGTCCACACGAGGCACCGGCCACCCCTCCCATCTCCGTCCCCACTCGGTCCTGTGCTGCTGTGTCTCCATGGAAATGTCCCGTGTTTGCTCCCAGGCCTCCCACTGGTCAGGACCAGCTTTAGCCACCTTCTTCTCTCTGGGGGGTGGGACGGTGCCGCGGCCGCCACAGGCTCTCGCCCCCGCCCCTCCTGCCCACAGGCTCCCTCTGCCCGTATGTCCTTCCTGGAAGAGCAGGCCGGGGGACCATTTCCGAGGAGACACCTGGACTGTCTTTTCTCCAGTCCCCTTCCCACAGAGAAGGGGGTCAGACCCGTGGCCCCTTCCCCCATGTGCCCCACCCCTGCCTGCCTCAGCGGGTCTCCTTGGACCGGCCTACCTGCCCATGCCCCTGTTCCAGAAAGGGCTTGTCTGCACCTGTGGGCTCGGTCTCCCTCCCTGGAATGCTGCTCCCTGACGCGTGTCACGCTGTGGCACTTGGCGTGCTCGGCACTTTAGAAGGCTGTGTGGGTGCCCGTATGTGAGGCCTCTCGTCCCTTTGACCCTCTCTCCATCACTAAGCTGCTAGCCCAGGCCCCTGCCCGTGCCGGCTCAGCGGCTGGGCCCGGGACCAAGGGGCCCCTGCAGGCTCCTGGGATGCGGAGGGAGAGCCCAAGGGCGGTTGCAAGGACGGCACGCAACCTGCGGATGGTGGTCGCGAGGCACGCGAGTTAGCCCCCTCGGAGATCCGGTACCGGAAACCAAGCTGCCCCATGTCTACCGCGCGCTGTCCTCATGCCTTCCCCGTGTCCTGACAGCCTGCCGACCCCCCCCCACCCCCGAACCCCCCTGGCCACCGATTCGTACCCTCTCTCCAAGCCGACCCGGAAGGCTAACAGAGCCCGGGGCTGACAACACCTGCTTCCGTCACCGTGTGGTTCCTGGCCGTGGGCAAGGCGCCCGAGCCAGCCCGACCCACCCCTGTTCTCCGGTTGCCCAGAGGAAGGAAAGCACTGTGGCAGCTGCTCTGAGCCAGCCTGTGAGTCTCTGGGGCCCGAGTCCCTGTCCCAGTATGTGCTGCCCAGGTGTCCGGGCCAGACATGTTCTCGAGCCACAGTGCCCGTTAGCCCTTCCCACCTGGCAGCCGGAGCACGGAGCTCACTGACACAGGCCGACCCCAGTGCCTCGGGCTCTGGGAGAAGCATCTGGGGCTGGGCCTGGACCCCTCCGATGGAGAGTGAGGCACTGCCCGGCCCAGAGCCCCATGCCCAGTCATGCACCGCAGCTTCCCTGGGAGAGGAGGCCTGGGGTCTGGCTGGGGGCCCGTCTGGCAGGACAGGCTGGGGAGGTCACAGTCCAGTTCCTCAGAGGACATGCAGGAAGCTCCTCCTCAGAGATCAGAGCTCAGCCAGCCCGACTCCAACCCTGGCCTCCCGGGCCGCCAGGGCCATGCCCGCCCCCCAGCCCCTGCCCCTCGGGCTGCTTGCACCTCTTTTCCTCGACATGGCTCACACGCAGAGCCCCCTGAGGCCTGCTTGCATGTTCACACGTCTGAAGTCAGCTGGCTTGACAGGAGCTGCAGAGAAGGTGGCCGGGTTGGTCGGCTGGACCCAGTGACGCACGTGCCCGCCGGGTGGCACAGTACAGAGCGCTTGTCTCTTCAAGGGCCGGGGGCCCGCCTTCGTAGCTGGGCCTTGGAGGTCAGTCCTGTGGCAGCCGTGGCGCCATAGCCGCCAAGCCCGGCATTCTCCGAGGGAAGAGCCAGACTCCCTGCCTTGTAGGAAGGGAAGTCCCCACGAGAACGGGGTCATGAGGGGAGAGGGGGCTCCTGGCGGTGAGTGAAGCCGAGGCCCGCGTCTGTCTGGGGAGACCCGGCACAGCTGCTCTGTACCCGTGGTCCAGAGCTGCCCCCCAACTCCAGGCCGGGCTTGGAGAGACCAGGCCAGCCCGCTGGCGGTGGGTCCTGTCAGCTGACGGAAAGGCTTTGGCCCACTCGGGGAAGTGTCACCTGCTTTCCCAGCCTGGAGCTGCCCCTTGTGCTCCCACGCGCGTCAAGTCCAGGCTGAGGTGACGCTCGAGGCCTGCCCAGAAAACCAAGTAGGAGCCCCGGTGGCCTTTAAGGGGGTGCTGCTTAGCCCTTCCTGTCCCCGAGGCCGTAGGCCCCCTCAGCCACAGACTGCTGGCTGCCTTCCATCTGGGGAGCACAGCCCCCAGGCTACCTGCTGAGGGAGGGGAGCAGAGCTCTGGCAGGCGAGCGGGCCAGTGCCTACGCCCCACGAGAGGGGGACCCTCACGAGCCACCAGCCTTTCCACAAGTGTTAGAAATCACAGATACAGTATGTACTTAATTACACTAAATTATTGCTGGGATTCCTTATAAGCACTAATTATACCTGATTATAGGTTAAAATATTTATTTTGTCAAAATATTTTCTTGGGATGTGTTGAACCTTTTCTGTGTTCATTGTGTGCTAAGACGAGAAAACTAACCATTGCCTCCCGCCTGCCTTCGGGGCCAGTGGGCGGCGGTGACCCAGGGCACTGGTGGACTTCTGGCCGGCCTGCCGCAGGGCGGTCCCTGACCGGGAGCCCCAGGCACAGAGCCGGCCGCCTGGGGCCTGGCCGAGAGGTGACCCGCCTGCTTAGTCGCGCGCAGGGGACAAGGGCTTTCTGAGCTGACAGGGCTTGTTGCCGGCGTGGGCCAGAGGGAAGGGTGACTCTTCGTCCGTTGTCTGTCCTCCTGTCTTCTGTTTGTCCGCCCCATCCGTGTGAGCGACCATGCCGTCTGCCTTGGGCCACTGCCCTCCCCCTGCTCACCCAGGGGTCCAGAGCAAGGGGGCCTGGGGAGGCGTGGGGCCTGCACTGCCACTGGGAGAGTGGTGGCAAGGGCTCTGGATGATCCCGGGAGCGGCAGGCACCCAGACTCCTCTAGCATTCGTGGGCAGACAGCTGCTTGGTCTCCCACACACCTGCTTCCTCCCCTTCCTGCCGCCCACCCCTACTTTGCCTCCACGTACACCCGTTTCTAACTCAGTCCACCCAGCCTTCTGGATGGTTTGAAGGGGACGGTGGGCTCGCTGGGGAAAAGCTCCCTGCAGGAGTCCTGTGTCCTCAGCCGACCCACCGTGAGCCTCTCCTCTCTGCGTCCCTGTAGGGAGCAGCCAGCTTCACCACCACGGCTCAGGGTGTGTGCGCCTCTGGAAGACTCCTCTTCGCAGTACCCGCCTCTCCCAGTGCCCACCTCCCCCCCTCCCTGTCCATGGGGGTCCACGCCGGGCTTCCCCTGCAGCCAGCAGCCCCTGGGGACAGCTGTCAACCCCAGAGTTCCACTCCTTTCGTGTATAAGATCTCCAGGCTCTCCTGGAGAACGGGGGATGGATATTTATTTTCTAAAGTTTGCACTTAATTTGTGAGGGTCTCAGGATCGTTGGGGGCTACCGTGAAGAGAACTGTGTTGCGTCTGTCGTCCAGCTGTCCCCGGAGTCTGGCGTTCTGTTGCTGTTGTGCGTTTCTGCGGGCAGAGCCGGGTCTGGAGGGCGGGTCTTTGCACTTGAACCTGAGCGCGTCCATCCACCCACTGGCTCTCCTTCCAGATGTTGTCTCTAGTTTGGGTTCTTGCATGTAAAATACTCCATAATAAAGAAACAAATAAACGAACTGTCCCTCTGTGATCTCTGTGGAGTCAGCGGTGACGGTCCCCAGGGCCTGCCCATTCTGGCCACCTGCTTTCTCTAAGCAGTGGCCGCCTCGGGGTCCCCTAGAAGGATCAGATGGGGAGGCTTGCTCTGCTCTCCCCCAAAGGGCACCCAAGCTGCCGGAGCAGGGCCGGGGGTGTCTGGGCTAGAGGAAAAGCCCCATGCCTGTCTCAGTTTGGCTGTCCTCGGGCACAGTCTGGTTTGAGGGTGTTGCTCGTAGCAGCGGGAAATCTGCCATGGCGTCTGCCTGAGAGCTTTCGCAGGGCCTGGGGTTCTTCGTGTGTCTCATCCCGGGTCCAAGGCCCTCGGCCCCCGCCCAGAGCATCCCAGGCCTTGAGCTAGCAGGCCTGAGCCACGGCCTCAGCCTCCCTCCGCTGGGCTCCCCAGACTTGGCCCTGCATCCTCCAGATTACCCATACATCTTGGGCTGGGCACTGAATTTGAGAGCCGGTGCTCTAAGAACCCCCACCCCCCCAGTCTTAGGAAGAGCTTTCTCAATATAAGATCCACATGGCATATAATGCACGCTTTTAAAGTACAGAATTAAGTAGCTTTTATTTTTATTTTTTGTTTTTCTTAAGGAGGCTCCACACCCAGCCTGGAGCCCAGTGCAAGCCTTGAACTCACAACCCTGAGATCAAGACCTGAGCTGTGATTGAGTCCAGTGTTCACCGACTAAGCCACTGGGTGCCCCTGGGTAGTTTTTAGTTTGTCACAGAGTTGTGCAACCATCAGCACAATCAATTTTAGAGCATTTTCATCATCCCAAGAAGCAGTAACCCCCACCCCCACCCCACTTCCCTACACCCTCCAACCCTCTCTCCCTTTTAAAAAGGTTTCTGGGGGCGCCTGGGTGGCTCAGTGGGTTAAGTCTATGCCTTCGGCTCAGGTCATGATCTCAGGGTCCTGGGATCGAGCCCCGCATCGGGCTCTCTGCTCAGCAGGGAGCCTGCTTCCCCCTCTCTCTCTGCCTGCCTCTCTGCCTGCTTGTGATCTCTCTCTCTGTCAAATAAACAAATAAAATCTTTTTAAAAAATAAAAAATAAAAAGGTTTCTGGGGGCACCTGGCTGGCTCAGTCTGTGGAACATATGACTCATTCTTGGGGTCATGAGTTCGAGCCCCATGTTGGGTGTGGAGATAAACTTTAAAAACATTAAAAACGATTCTGTGCTCTCCACCTTTCCCGGGAGCCGGCCATCCTGGGGTTGCTGCCAGGCTGCGGTCCTCTGGGACGCAGGCCTCAGCAGGCCCAGAGGCACAGGGGTCCTTGAGGGGCGCATCGGGGGGGCCATGTGGTGCCTGCGTCTTCTGTGAGCGGCTCAGAGGTGACTGGGAGCCCTTTAATTTTTACACGTTCTGGGGGTTTGAGGATAGACCTCAAGTGTGGTGGGCTCATCAAGCCCCCAGGTGAACCTGGAAAAATTGCCGAGACATCTACCTAACCTGTCGTGTGCAGGTGAAGAGACAGGGCTGGGAAGACCCACTCCCCGAAGTTTGCCCAGGGCTTGGCAATGGGGCCAGCGCTCCAGCTCAGACCTCGGACCTCCTAGGCCAGGGCCCTGGAGGGGTGGGCAGCACGGGAGCCCGTCCCATCCACCTGGAACAGCAGCCCTGTGGGCAGGTGGCTCGGGAGGGGGCTGCCCTGCCTACTGATAGGAGGCAGGTGGGACCCTGTTTGCAGGCCACTTTGGGATCACCAGCCCAGGTCAGAAGCAGCAGCACCCAGCTGTCTTGAGCCAGTTGCCGCGATGGGCTTTAGGGACCTGTGTGAAGGCTCTGCCTGTTTCTGGCCAATCAGAATGAGATAGAGGCTCCCACACCAGGGGGAGTGTGGGAGTGGGCCTCTGAAGTGTGGGTGGCCCCAGTCCCGGGGAAAGGGCGGCGTGGATCCTGAGCTCTGTTCCTGCCCTTCGGAGAATGGCTTGGCCCTGAGGTAAGCACCGTGGATTTGCAGGACACCCCGTCCACTTTCAGCACCTGTTTTTTTTTTTTTTCCCCAGCACCTGTTCCTGAGACCCTGCCGTGTGCCAGGTTGGCGCCCGAGGGGAGGGGCTGCTTGAGTCCTCGCCTGAGAGAGCTCACAGCCTGGTTCGGTCTGCAGCCAGGAAGTCCTGGAGCCCTCTTCCAGGGCTTGCAGGGTCGGGAGGCTCTGGGGGAGCAGCCAAGGCCCAGACTAACTGAGCTGCATGAAGTTGCAGTGGGCAGGCCGGCCACAGGGGGGAAGAGGCTGGTGAGGCAATTCTGACCTAATGGACGAGCCTCCTGGGAGGGACTGCAAGATCCTCAAGATCCCCGCAGGCACTGGCCAAGATGCATCTCCCCAGTCCATTAACAACTGTTCCTAAAAAGGAGGGGTTCTGTGGAGAAAGGTGTTTGGGAAATGCTGAAGTAAAGTCATGTAGTGTCAAGATCTCTTTGTCCAAGATAAAGGTAGTTTGTGGCCCCAATTCCTCCTGCCATATTGGAACTTTTTTTAGCTATGGTAGAAAGATGTTGGATTTAATCAGGAAGAGGAATTTCTTGGTTTATGGAACTGAAAAGTTCTAATAGTTCAGCTTCAGGCAGAGCTGGATCCAGGTGCTTAGGGATTTGGTTGGGAATCTGCCTCTCTCTATGTCTTAGCTCTGCTTGCTCTGGATTGGCTCTTCCATGTGGTTCACTGAAGGCTACCTGCAGCCCCAGGCTGACTTTCCACTAGCAGAGAGAGGATACTGCTCTCTCAATAGTTCCAGAACCCACTCAGAAAAACCAGACTTTTAGCAGAGGGGGCATGAAATCTGAGGAGGCAGGGCACCGGGGCTGGCTCAGTCCGTGGAGCTTGTGACTCTTGATCTTGGGGTTGTAAGTTTTAGCCCCATGTTGGGTGTAGAGATTACTTAAAAATAAAATCTTAAAAAAATGTATCTAAGGGGGCGCCTGGGTGGCTCAGTGGGTTAAAGCCTCTGCCTTCAGCCCAGGTCATGATTTCGGGGTCCTGGGGTCAAGCCCCACATTGGGCTCTCGGCTCAGCAGGGAGCCTGCTTTCCCCTTCTCTCTCTGCCTGCCTCTCTGCCTACTTGTGATCTCTCTCTCTGTGTCAAATAAATAAATAAAATCTTTAAAAAAAAATGTATCTGAGGAGGCATTAGATGGCCACAGCAGTGTGGGCGGAGAGGGCCAGAGATGGGAGTGCACAAGGAGGGACGGAGACTTGGACAGAGACAAGCTTCTGGATTCCTCTCTCAGTGCTCCCTCCTTAACCTTTGGTTGCCTCCCTTCATTGGAGCCTTGGAGCTGCTTTCCAGAGATCTGAAAGGGCCACATGGGAACACTGTGGGTCTTATCGTGGCTCATGGGCCCCCCGCTGCTTGCTAGTCCCACACTGAAGCACATGAGAAGGAGAGTCTTTTCCCCGCCCCCCTCCTTTCCAAGGAAAGGGCCTCTTTAGGGTCCCCAGGGACCAGGGGTGGGCAGAATAAGAGGACTTGAATAGGCATGAGTCACCCAGAAATTCCAGTTTATTTCAGAGGACCCCTGCCAGGTCTTGCCCTCAGAGGAGTCTGGACAGGGCCGCCTCCAAGCCCAGGCCCTCAGCATCCCAGGAAGCAAAATCTCTGCTCTCAGCACTGGGTGGGGGGTGGGGGGGGCGTCAGTGGGATGTTTCTGGAAACGGAGTGGACTCCTCTGCCCGGTGCCATCTCCCCCACCCAGCCCCATGTCCGCTCTAAGAGCACCCTACCAGGGGCAGCAGGCTTCCTTGCAGGTCCCTGAAGAAGTCACTGCCCCTCTCTAGTGTGTACCCCCCAGTCTATAAAGTGGGATCACGGGGGACAAGCCCAACGCCTAACAGGGGTCTTTTTCTTATACTCATTTATGAGTAGAGTGGTCCAGGTGTGATACCCGGGGACCGATGGGGACAATGGAGATGCCCGCAGCCCTGGCTAAAGGGGCACACGAGTTGCTGAGCCCAGTGTTGCTCAATACTCCCATTTTTCAAGGAAAGCCAGAAATCCAGCCTTCAGATGGAAACCTACATTTGACAATTAATTCAAAATCGGAACACGTGTAGAGTTGGATTTGGCATGTACAGGTCAAGTGATGTCTGGGGCTCCCATTCTCCCTACCGCCAATTCAACTCACCCCATTCTGTGGCTCCCCCTCAATCTACACCTGGCCTAACCCCAGATAGCCAGCCGGTTGGTACCCAGGGGACCGATGTCCCCCCTCATTCTTCATTCCGGTCAGCTTCACCCCTCACAGCCACAGCAGAACTGGTGGCTTCACCAGATCTTTGGTGGAGTGTCTATGAATTGACTCCTTGATGAACCCGCAGGTCACCACTGTGAGTGAGAATCTGTGGGCAAAGCTGACCCAAAGAAGCTCAGAGAGGGCTAGAAATAATTTGCTTAGCACACAGCAGAGGCCAACCTGGAATGAGAATACAGGCTCATCTAGGAGCAGAATCATCCATGTCAATAGCGATCTGGTTCCACTATGTCCAGAGGGGGGAATGGAGGCTCCAAGCTGGCTCTGTGCTCTTTGGCCCCCTTGGCCATAACCTGGGCGGGTCCTAGCTTAGCTACCGCAGAAATGAAGGATAAGTGGGGGCAGGCAGGGTTGACGGGGGACTCTTGGAGTGGGGAGGGGGTCTCAGTATTCTCCTAGGCAATGCCCCGGGTGGCCGAGCCCAGCCCTCTTGCCCAGTGCCAGGAGCCCTGGCAACTCCAGTGCCTGCCCCTCTCCCTACCCCTGAACTCCGCCAAGACGAGTAGCCTGGAAAGAGGCCGTGCCGGCCTCCGGGCCGGACACCCACCCAAAATGTCTCAGAACCCGCAGATGCCTGTCAGTCTCTAAGACGTCAGGAGAAATAGGGGGGAGATGTGTACCCCTATTTCACAGTTGGGTGACCGGGCGGAATCCTCCCTCTGGGAGCTGGGCGTGCCTCACAGTCGCGAGAGCCGAGGGCCCACAGGGTCCCCGGGCAGGGGGCGGGGCCGTCCCACGTCAGCCCCGCCTCCGTTTCCGCAGGCACACCTGGCGGCGGTCCCAGCCAGGTGTCTGGCCCGGAGGCCGGGCCGAAAAGAGCAGGCCCAACTGGTCCCAGGGGCCCAGGCCCTGCCAGCCCGCACCGCGGACCCGCCCCCGGGCCGAGCGGGCGCGGCGCATGTGACCCAGGGCCAGGCTCCCGGCTCCCTGGAGTTTCGCGCTGACGCCGCGTCACCCCACTCGGGGCCGGGCGCCCATTGGCTGCGCCGCGGCCCGCGGGGGCGGGACTTGTCTGGCTCGGCGCCCCCACTCCCGTGGGTCTCCGGCCGCTGCCCGGCCCTGGGTGAAGAGCCAGCACCGCTCCTCGGGCTGCCCAGACCGTGACCGTGACGAAATCAGGGGCAACAGTGCTGTGCGGTCGTGGGCAAGTCGCTTTACCTCCCCGTGCCTCGGTGTCCTCATCTGTCAAATTGGAATAGCAGCCCAGTCCTCCTGGGACTGTTGGGAGGAACGCATGGGTTAATTCTGGTAAGCGCTCAAAGATTGTTGCCACAGCAGACATAGCCTCCCAGCATCACTGTCGGCCAGGCTGGGACCCCTGCCCCCTCCTAGGCACACCAGGGCAGAGGGGCCCACCACCATGGCTTGTGCCCCTCAGTGCGCCGGCACACACTCCCTTGTGTGAGTTCAGATCACCCCAGCCAAGAGGGGCCTGGGGGGCTTGTTTGGGGTCTTAGGCTCTTTAGAGGGAGGAGCCACCAAGAGAAGGTTTCCCTAAAGAACTGTCATCCCCCTCCCGTCTTTCCCTACTCTCACGTTGAGAATTGCCCTGGTAATCTCAGGCTGTGAAGCAAAGTTTTGTCTCTTTGGTTGCAAAGATTTAAAGCACCCCCCACCCCAACTATGCCCCATGGTGGGCTTCAGTTTCAATTGGCATTTCTAGTCTGGGTGGCAGGGCTCCTGTTGACTTTGCCTTACCCTCTTTCCCCTCACCTCTACACTTATGGCATGCATATTTATTGAACATTGCTCTTTACATATATGGTAAAGTCATTTAAAGAACAGCAGGGCAGGTCTGCTATGATGATGACTCCAACACACCTTACCCGCCTCCGCAGAGTGACTGCAGGAGGGTTTTTCTCATTTTCTAATCCAGTAGCTGAGACTCAGAAAAGGGAAGTAAGAGGTTCCAGGTCACACAGCCAGCAGGTGAAAAACCAGACCAGCCTCCTGACTCTGGAAAAAGTGGTCTTTAGAGGCTCTACTCAGCACGTGCTCCTCTCCCCACTCCTCTCCCTGGGAAGGGCTGTTAGGATTTTCAGGGAAGTCATCAGACTCCCAAGGCCTCCTGGGTGCTTGGCTCCTCCTTGGGTGGTAGGGTCTGGGGTAGGGGGATGGGATGAAAGGTGGCTGAGGAGAAGCCAGATACGTCTGTACTCCCCAGGAGAAGTTCATCTGGATCTCAGGGTGGATCCCTGAGCAGGGCCACTTTGGGGGAAGATGTGGTTTGGAGACCCCATGGCTCCAGGACACTCCTGTTCTGGGTAGTTTTCCACAGCAGCCACTTCCGGAAGGGGAACAAAGAGCTGCACATACAGGCTGAGCCCTCGGGACTTGGGCCTCCCAAGTCCTCTCCTGGCCAAGGCACCCCCCCTTGAAAGTGCTCCACTAGCCTCTGCTTTCGGCTCAGGTCATGATCTGAGGGTCCGGGGATCGAGCCCCGCATCAGGCTCTCTGCTCAGCGGGGAGCCTGCTTCCCCCTCTCTCTCTGCCTACTTGTGACCTCTCTCTGTCAAATAAATAAATAAAATCTTAAAAAAAAAAAAAAAAGGAAGAAAGTGCACCACTAATTTTACGCCCTCAGAAGGCATGGCCAGACAGGCTATATCTGGAGTCTGAGCAAGACAGTATTTGGGATGGCATGACTCACTGAAGCCAGAGGCTAGGAGAGACTGGGGGGTCTAACCCTCTGATGGGTCTTCTTGGCTGCCCTCCACCAAGGGGGCTTTTTCTGCTTGCATAATTCCAGGGACAGGAAGCTCACTGCCTTTCCAGTGAGCTGGATACTCAAATGTTCTAGTTTAGCTCTACGCACCTCGGTGGGACCCCACTCCCACCACCTAGTTCTGTCCGCCGTCTACAGGGCCCAGGGTTCAGTCTCTAGCCATTTTCCAGCCAAGCTGCCTCCTCTGACCCAGACACGACCTGTCATGATCCAGGGCAACCTGGCTCAAGTCTAAAGCACAGCCCACCTCGTCCTTGTGTCCGCCATCCTGGCTGCTCCCCAGGGGCGGCGGGGTGGGGGGGAAAGCACCAAGTTTGAAGTCAGATAGCCCTGGGGCCCAACCCCGTCACTGTTTCTGAGTAGCTATGTGCTTGGGCAATTAGAACTCTGGGTCTTCCTGTCTTCCTGGATGCTGAGGTCAGCCCACTTCCGGGGGTGGACTGGGTCCACTGGCTCCCAAACTACTGTCACCACAGCTGGATCTGGGAGGAAACCAGATTAAATCAGGAAGGGAAATTCAAGTCTCTTCCAGGCTCCCTTTGGGCTACCCTCTTATCGGGAGACCAATCTGAGCTAAGGAAACTGGGGGGTGGGGATGGGGGGCAGGCTGATTTCACAGGCCCAGCGCCCCCCCCCCCCAAATAATCACTATCATCCCAACCAGCCTATGGAGAAGCATCACCAAGCCCCACTCATAGCTGATGAGATTGAGGACAGAGTTGGCCCGAAAGCATGCAGTAGGTCATTAGAGCTATCGCTTGGACAGATCTGTCTCGTTCTAAAATCTAGGAAGTGAGGTTTGTCCAGACCCCACCCCCCTCCTGCCCTAAGTCCACAGACCTCTGGGACAGGCCCTACCTTGGAGCTTCGACCCAGCCCTCTTCCTTGGTGTTGGAGAAACTGAGGCCCAGGGAAGGCTCATGGCCTGCCCGAGCGCTCCCACAGCAGTGGGCCAGACGCTGCTGTGCGAGAGGCTGGATAAAATGAATGAGTGGAGCGCACACTGATGGAGGGACCGGTTGGGGGTAGGTTGGCAAGGCCGAGCCGTCCCGGCTCTCTCCAGGTGGGGTGGGGCCCCGTCTACCCTGGAGGGCGGGGCCTCCCGGCAGAGCCCCGCCCCCTCCCCGCCCTCCCTGCAGAGCCACAGCGGGGGAACCCAGTTTCCGAGGAACTTTTCGCGGGCGCCGGGCCGCCACCAGGGCCAGGACGGGACGCGAACGCGCGCAACGGCGGCAGCGGGCCGGGGCCGGCGGACGCGGCGCTCCCTGCGAAAGTCCGTACGCGGCGGCGGGCCCGGCGGGCCGCCCGGAGGAGGCGACTGCGCCATGGACGAGCCGCCCTTCAGCGAAGCGGCCTTGGAGCAGGCGCTGGCCGAGCCGTGCGAGCTGGACGCGGCCCTGCTGACCGACATCGAAGGTACGTCAAGGGCCGGCTGGGCTCCGCGCGAGGGTGGCGCGCCGGCGGCGTCCGGCCTTTGTCTCCCGGGCCGGCTCGGGGCGCGGGCACCGGCTCCGTGCTGCGTGCGCGGGGGCTTCCCGGCGCCTCTGGGCAGTGCGCTGAGGGCCCTGTTGTCCAGACCGCGCCAAGCTTCCCTGCGCCCGCCCTGGCGTCTCGGGCCGCGCCTCGCCGGGTCCCTTGGAGGCTCCGGGCCGGGCACGTGCGCCTTTGGGCGTCCGGGGCCCCGCGTCGCGCGGCCAGTGAGTTCTCAACCCAGTGGCGGCCGCCGCGAGCTTGGAGACCTGGGCGTCGCCGAGGCCCCGCCCCTGCCCCGGCCCTGACGTCAGCGCGGGGTTACTCACGGTCATTCCCTCAGGCCCGAGAGTTCAGCTCGGCGCAGAGCTCATGCGCATGCGCCCGGCGCTTCCTCTTGTCCCTCCTCCCTGTCTCTTTCCCTCCGTCCGCGTCCGGTTCTCCTAGTTGTAGATGGGCATCGCTTGGGCAAACATTTATTGAGCAACTACTCCATACCAAGCCGCGTCCTCGGCACTGAGGGTTTACAGACCGACCTGGGCTCCTCGTCCTCTTGGGAGCACGGAAATCCTCAAGAAAACCCGCAGACGGATATTTAGTTGCGCGCTGGGGTGGAGCGGGGGTGGGGTGAGACCTCTTAGAGCAGACTTCTGAGCTGAGACTTGAGGGTCCGCCCCGGGACCTACACGGCAGGATGTTTTCCCAGCCAGCCAGCGGAGGGGCTGGGGCGGAGCCGCGGCGCAGGTTCACTCACATCTTTGAAAGCATCTTGTTTGCGGGGACGGAGGAGGGATTTAGTGATAGTGGGGCAGGTATCAGCGGGGAGGCTGTTGCCCCACTGTGTAGACGGGGCCAACCACAGCCCCCAGCAAACGACCCTTCATGGTTGCTCCGCAGTTTCAGCAACACTGGCTAAGTGGCACTTGGTCGGTGGGCAACCTGAGGCCAAGAGCACAGGACTCAAACCTCCCACCACCTGGACAGACGTGTCCATAGAACCTGTGGCCACCTGGGGTTGGCAAAACAGACACATCTAAGTCACTCGCTCCTACTGCAGCCTTGATATGATTGTGGGTTTTCCAAAGCAGCCTTCCCCATCACTGTGAGCTGGAGTGATGAGCCCCAAACCCCAGACCCCAGGGAGACACGAGCCTGACTCCACTCACGGTTCCACATGTCCAGGACCCAGCAGTGCAGCCCGAAAGGCACTGTGACCAGGTGGTGAGGACTGGGGCTTTGGGATCAGAACTTGAATCTGGACACTACTCATTCTGCCATCCTGCCCAAGCTCTCTCAACCTCCGAGCCTCAGTTTCCTACTCGGAATATGAATGCTTCCCGTCCTAGGGAAGTTGGGACAGTGGAATCAGGGCAGGTGTATCACGGCCTTGGTTCTGGCATAGACCTTTCTCACTGACTCATTTACAGAAACATTATGTCCGGAGGCCCAAAGACTAACCCCTGCAGTGGTTGAGGGGTGGGGGCAGTTATGCACTAATCTGGGAGAGATTAATCTGGGAGAGAAGGGGGTCGACTGAGGCCTCTTGCTGGGGTAGACCTAGAGTTTGCCCACGGCAGCAGGAAATTTCTTGGTTTTTATCCAAACTTTCCGTTTCCCCCCCAATTACACAATGAATCTCTTTGCGTTGTAGAAAAATTAGAAAGTGCAGGCGAGCAAAAAGAAGAAAATAAAATCTTCCTGAAACTGGTCATGCAGAGATAAACTCTGTTAATTATGTGGGGGATTGTTTTCTGGTGTTTGTGTGTGTGTGTGTGTCTGTTCTTTTTTTTTTTTTTTTTGGGGGGGGGGGGAATGGCTCTATACTCATGATCTGCTTTTTTAAAAACACCACCATTGGGGTATAATTTACCCGCTGTAAGACTTACCCATTTGAAGTGTACGGGAAGTTGTTACATTAACCAAGTTGTGTGGCCGTCATCAGTTCTAGAACATTTTCATCTTCACAGTAAGATCCCTCCTGCCAACTTACAACTGCTCGCTGGTCCACACCCACCCCCAGGCAGCCACTCATCCATACTTTTAAAAATTAGAACAGGGTCCATTGGGTCACAGCAGATTGTAACCTGCTTTGTTCCGTGACAAGAGCCAGACAACGACCAAGATCCCTGGTTTATCCACCACGTCCCCCCCTGATGGACAGCTGCACTATTTTGTTCTCAGAAACTCTACTGCGGTGGACCCCCAGGCCAATCTGTGGGTGGATGGATCCTCCTTTAGTTCCGTAGGCGGAGGCTCTGGGAGAGGAATTTGATGCTCAGAGGCCGGGCTTCCTTTTGAGGCTCTTACCCTGCCCCTGGAGCGAGGCAGATTCAAGATCTAGAGAGAGTGACTTGGGGGTGGGAAGGGCAGGGCCCGAAGGTCTCCGGGTCCCCTGAGAGGAAAGAAAGCTGAGAGGTGGGCCAGGCAGGCCTGGAGCTCCTGAAAGGGTAGATGGACTGGGTCCTGGAGGCAGTGGGGAGTTCTGGGGGAATCGGAGCAGGCCAGTGCTATGCTTGGGTTGTATGTGGGACGCTCCCTCTGGGAGCTGGGGTAAAGGATCACAACACAAACAGGGGACACTAATGGAGCACCGACTGTATCCCAGGCTCTGAGCTGACCAGTGAGCCCTCCTGACAATCCTAAGTGGGTAGACTTAAGATCTTCATCTTATGGATGAGTGCCTTGTGGCGCACAGAGAGGTTAAGTGACTTGCCTGAGGTCACACAGCGAGAACATGGCAGGGCCAGAATTCAAACTCAGGTTGTGGACCCCTAAAAGTCGGGGTAGGGGCAGGAAGCAATAGAATGGGGAACCCATGGTACCTGGGTGGCTCAGCCAGTTGAGCATTGACTTTTTTTTTTTAAGATTTTATTTATTTATTTGAAAGAGAGAGAATGAGAGAGAGAGAGAGAGCACGAGAGGGGGCAGGGTCAGAGGGAGACGCAGACTGGCTCTGCAGGGAGTCAGTGTCTCTCCCTTGCCCTTTGCCCCTCCCCCCCCCCACTGGAGCTCCCACGCACTTTCTCTCTCTCTCTCTCTAGAATAAGTCTTAAACAAAAAAAAAAAGAGCAGGGAACCCAGGAGGCTGCTCCACATGGGGCTCTGCTGGCGGCCTGAGAGTAGGTCGTAGAGGCCAAGCGGCCCCCTCCCCCTCCCAGCCCGGAGCAGGGCCTTGGAGTCATGAGACTGACGACTGTCACCAGGGAGCCCGGGAGCCGGCCAAGGGCCTTGGGCCCCACCCAGCCCTGCTGCCTGCCTTTGCCAAGCCCTCTGTCATGTGAACGGCTTTTGGGGTGGAGCCGCCAGCATGAGCCCTTAGCTCTGTGGGTGAAGGCATTGACCTGGCTATGACACCGTGACCTCTGGTGAGCATCGCCTCCCCTTCCCCACCCGGCCCCCGGGGCCTCCTGCGGTTGCTCTGTGCTTTGGGGTTCCTGGTGGCTGCGGGTGGCGGTGGCGGGGACTGGAGGGCGGTCCTGTGCCAGGCTGGGGGTTAGTGTTAAGCCCATGGCAGGCCTCACCTCTTTGCTGGTTCATTGATCAGATCTTGCACGTGCTTTTAAGTGCAGAAGAGGCAAGCAGAGTTGGGGTTCTGGCTGGGGCCTCCCTGGCTACCAGAGGGGGGCTGGGCCCGACCGAGGAGTCGCCTTGGGGGCTCTGGTTTGTCTGAAGCCTTCGGTGGTGCAGTTCATCTGTCCTCTGCCTGGATTCCTCCACCTTCGTTCTTTGTCAGACCCTGGGGGTCCTCCGAGCCAGAGTAGCCTTCCTGGGATCTCAGTCCTCCCCCGCCCTGCGGTCCCTCCCGAGGTGCCTGGACAAACCACAGGACGGCCTGCTCCTAGGGCTATTTTCTGGGTCTAGGCCAGTCCCCCACCCCACGCCTCTCCCCATGGTATCTCATGCCCGGTTTTTTTCCCCAGTCCCACCAAGCTTGGGCCCTTCTTAGAAAACACAGCTCGAGGGGGCGCCTGGGTGGCTCAGTCAGTAAATCGTCTGACTCTTAGTTCCAGCTCAAGTCATTATCTCAGGGTCGTGAGATCGAGCTCCGCATTGGGGCCCATCGTGGAGGCTGCTTAAGATTCTCTCTCCCTTTCCTTCTGCCTCTGGCTGTGCCACTCTCTCTCAAAAAAAAAAAAAAAAGAAAGAAAGAAAAGAAAACACAGCTCAGAACTGCTTACCAGTCAGCTCCCAGCTCCGGGCATATAACTCCTCAGTTTGCAAACAGCCATGGCTCCCCAGTGCCCCCAGGGCGATGTCCCTTGTGTCAGCCCTGCCTTCCAGACCTGCAGGGTGTGTGGGACCTGTCTCTTTGGGGGATGGAGAAAAGCATGCTGGGAGCGGGTTGAGGAGTCTGGGAGTTACCTCCTGCCCGATGGTCACCTCGCCAGACACAAACACCCTCGGTGACCTGGTCAGCCCCAGGCAGGGGTCACCCCGCAGAGGCCTGGGATCTGGACTTCGCCCGCCAGCAGGTGCAGCTCAGGTGGGAATGGCCGCCAGCGCCGGAGCAGTGTCTGTGCCTTTGTCTTCTGCCCGCCACTGGCCCTGTGCATGTGCCCTTTGATCCCAGACCCGACTGGGACGGCGTACGTGGGAGACCTATGTCCCCTGCGGCTCCACGGACGGGAGTGGGGAGAGCCTTAGAAGCGGGTTTGGGGCTCCTGGGAAGGAGGGTGTTTGAGGCTGGATCCAGGTGTGTGGGTCCCCTGCTGGGTTTGGGACTTGGTGGGAGGTGGGGCAGGGATGGGGGTCCATCCCACCCGGAAGAGTTGGTGACCTCGGAAAGCCCACCCTGACCTGGAACCCTGCCCAAACTCCCCCATCCCCCTAGATGACCCAGCAAGCCTGTCCCTCCCAGTCACATGCCAGGCCTACCCCTCCTAGGGCTCTGGGGTTCCCGTTGGAGCCCAGGGGTCTTTGGATTCAACCCCTGTTGTGTGACCTTGAATAAGGGGCTTAACCTCTCTGAGCTTCGGGTTCTCATCGGTGTACCGGGGATAATAATAGAACCATCTTCTGGGAGTTGTGGGTGTCAGATGAGCTCACTTAGGTCAAGGGCTTAAGCAGCACATAGTAGGCCCTCAACCAATTTTCATCATTTAGAGCACTTACCTAGGACCTGGCACCGAATAGTTTAGCTTAACAGATGTTGGCAGATTATCCAAGGAGCCTATGTTGGAAGCTTCTAGGGGCTCATGGTTTCAGGTTCTCAGCAGCCATCATTTGATTCTGGGTCTCTACTTGGGAGACAAGGTGAAGCTGGTCAAGGTTATTGGGGAGCCCCTCACCTCTCCCCCTGCCTGACCCTTAGGGGAGCTAGCACCCTGTCCTCAGCTACCATTAAAGATAGAGAGAGTATGGGAGGCCTGGGTGGCTCAGTCGGTTAAGCATCTGCCTTTGGCTCGGGTCGTGATCCCGGGGTCCTGGGGTTGAATCCCACGTTGGGCTCCTTACTCAGTGGGGAGTCTGCTTCTCCCTCTCCCTCTGCCCCTCCCCCTCCTCAAGCTCTCTCAAATAAATAAATAAATAAAATCTTTTTTTTAAAAAGGATGATATTGTTAGTTGAATTTAAATTAAATAAATAAATAAAGGGGCGCCTGGTTGGCTCAGCCAGTTAACTGTCTGCTTTTGGCTTGGGGCATGATTCCAGGGTCCTGGGGTCCAGTTCTGTGCCCACATCTGGTGCCCTGCTCAGCGGGAAGTCTGCTTTCCCTCTCCCTCTGCCTGCGGATCCCCTGCTTGTGTGTGCGTGTTCTCTCTCTCTTTCTGTCTCTCTGACAAATAAATGAATAAATAAATCTTAAAAAAAAAAAATAGGAGCACCTGGATGGCTCAGTCGTTAAGTGTCTGCCTTCGGCTCGGGTCATGATCCCAGGGTCCTGGGATCGAGCCCCACATTGGGCTCCCTGCTCAGTGGGAAGCCTGCTTCTCCCTCTCCCGCTCCCCCTGCTTGTGTTCCCTCTCTCACTGTTTTTCTCTTTGTCAAATAAATAAATAAAATCCTTAAAATAAATACATAAATCTTAAAAAAAAATAAAGAGAGTAGAGCTGGAAGGAAACTTCGAAATGCCTTTGTCACCTCCTCGGCCAATGCACAGATTAGGACCAGAGGCCTTGAAACACCTGACTCACCATAGCCCCCTAGCTGCCCAGCCTGTGTGGCTCAGGCCTGGTGGTAGCGGAGGGGGTTGAAGGAGCTAGAGACCTGTGAGAAGCAGCGGGAAGGCCAGACCCAGCAGGGATTGCTTCCCAAGCCGGAAAAGCTAGCTGGCAGAGGAAGGCCAGAGCAAGCAGGTGTTTCTGAGCCTCTGGTCATCCTTGCTGCACAAAACACCTCAAGGCAGGCAGCCTTGGAGATACAAATTAAAGCACCTTTGAGGTTCCAGTCACATAGCTCTCGGGGCCTAAACAAAGCAATCAAAAGTAAATAAAAATTATAAAACCCAGTGCTGGTGATGCAATGAGGAAATCGGGACACACTGCAGGGGAGGTTGTAAAGTGGCTTCTCTTTTCCAGAGAGCAGCCCAGCAACTCTAAAACAGCATGTTCCCTTTGAACCCATGCATCCACTTTAGGTTTAAAGCAGGCTGCCGGGAAACAACCCCAAAGGGGGAAATAGATATAATTTATATAAAGAAACGTGCAGCACTGCTATTTAGACTGGGAACAGTTGCTCAGCAGTAGGGCGCGACTCCCAGATTGCCACCGTCTCCGGCCTATGGATCGGTTTTCAGCTGCCAGAATGAGAATTCTGTGCCCCGAGCCCACACCTAGGACAAGATGTCTTGAGTTGGGGCTGACCAGCATCTTTTTAATGGCCCTCTTACAGGTCATGTCCAGGTTCATTTGGTCTGGGGAAATGGGACCTAGTGTGTGGGGTGAATCTGAGAAGGTGACACCAGAGCAAGTTTTGAAAGAGGAACAGGAGTTTGCTAGGTAGACAAAGGCTAGTGGGAAGGACAGTCCTGGCAGAGGGAAGAGCCTGGGTGAGAGTCCGTGGCTGCAGACCAGCAGTGGGGTGGCAGCTGGCTGGCTCTCGTCCCCTCTGGGCTCAGCTTTGTGCTGAGCGATGCTGGGGTCACTCGCTGGTTCGGGCCCCGGCCCTGCCTTGAAGGGCTCCCCGCCAAGGCCTGGCCACTAACGGTGGTCGGGAAGGTCCCTGGGAAGGGGCAGTGCCCGAGCCGAGCCTTACTGAGCTTCGTGCTGCCTCCTCTCCCGATCCTGCACTCCACACACGCCTCCTGACCGGAGACAAGTGCTGCTGGCAGGTTGGGCCAGAGTCAGGCTGGAGCTGGGGCTCCCTCCCGTCCCTGGCAGGCTGGATGGAGCCGATGAGTGCGGGCTCCAGGGTTGGTGGACCTGGGTTGGACTCCCAGATTCTCTACTTGGCAGTGGTAGGCCCTCGGACACACACGGCCTCTCTCTGAGCCTTAGTGTCCTTGTCCAGCTAGAGGGCCCATGCCCAGGTACACCTGGGGCTCCCGCCACGGGCCCATCCCATTCCGGGAAAAGCCGGCACACGCTCGCACCCCCAGGCAGCCCTGGGTGCACAAAGGGCAGTCTGTCCCTGTTGCATACATGACTAGCTGAGGACGTGCAACCCTGCTGACCCGAGTCCTCGGGAGGACCGCGGAGGCACTGGGAGAAGCAGCAGGCTCTGGGTCCCTGGGATGCCGGCTGAGCGCCCCACCCCTGCCGCGTGTCCTTCATGAAGCCGGCGGAGGTGGAACGCTCCAGGGGTCCCACAAGCCCTGTCCTGTGCCTTCTGTGCCGACGCTGCTTTATGCCCTTCATTCTTCTTCACCCTTGTGCCAGCCTTAGTGATTTGCATTGCACCGGACAGTTTGCAAACCCCCTTCCTGCCCGTTTCCTGGAGTATCGGCATCCTTGGCTCAGACGACAGATAAACTTGTGTTGGATTCCCAGCTCCTTGGCTGCCTCCTCAACCTCTATCCCCCTTTTGCTCCTTCTGCTTCAGCTGCACTGGCCTCCTTGCTGTCTCGTCTTCCTCACACCAAGCTCGCTCCTACCTCAGGGCCTTTGCACTTGCCGTTCCTTCTGCCCCGGACATTCTTCCTCCCTCCTGCCCACTCCTGTCATTCGGGCCTCTACTTGGATGTTGCCTTCTCAGAGAGGCTTGCTGATCATCTCATCTGTAGTGGCCCCTCACACTCTCTTTATACTGCCTCAGTTTCTCCGTGTATGTGCAGACCGTTGGTCCCTGGAACATAAGCTCCGTGAGGGAAGGTCTTTGTGCTATGTCCCTGTGCCACAGTGCCTGGCACAGGCCTGACACACAGAGGATGCTTAAGAAAAGGCAATAGAGGGGTGCCTGGGTGGCCTACTTTTGAAACTTTTGGTTTCAGCTCACGTCATGATCTCAGGATTGTGAGACAGAGCCCTGCATCCAGCTCCGTGCTCTGTGCAGAGTCTGCTTAGGACACTGTCTCCCTCTACCCCTCCCCCTCACACTTTCTCTCTTTCCCTCTCTCTCAAATAAATAAATAAGTCTTAAAAGAAAAGAAAAGAAAAGAAAAGAAAAAGGAAAAGGCAGTAGATATTGTCAGAGAAACAAATCCGGGCATCATGGACCAGGCCAGGTGAGGAAGGTGGTGAGCTCCCTATCCCGAGAAGCATGCAAGCAGAGCTTGTTTGAGTTCAAGGCCTCATACAGGTTGGATGGGCTAGAGGCTCCTGTGATGATCCGAGCTGGGCTCCTGCCAGTTCGTGGTGTTGGGTCCTCCCAAGATTTCCATCATGGCCTCAGAATAAACAGGCCAGAGAATAAAAAGGTGTCCCATATCTGCTTTCCAAAGGAGGTTTGAAGGTAGAGCCGGCGGGGAGCGAGGGGTGCTGCTCAGGTTTCCTGTTGGGCTCTGATAGAATCAGGGCAGGACTGGAAGGGAGAGGAAAAAGGAGGAATCCAGGCTTGGGGAGCAGGTGGGGAAGGTGAAGGATTCGAGGGGGTGTGAGGTGGGCCCAGTGAGGCCCGGAGTCTATGCCTCCTCTTCCTCGTATACAAGGAGGGCACGCAGGAGCCACACAGGCCTTCTGAGTCTCTCTATGCTGGAAGCCCAGTGCTCAGCTCGCTGGAGAATGGCTCACGAGCTGGGGGACGTGGCCAGTCTTTTGGGGCCTGGTGTCCTGGCTCCCAGGGTTGGGAGTGGGTCCCTCTCTTGCCTCACCCCAGTCCCAGGCCTATTTACTCTCCATAAGACAATCGCCATTAAATGTGTATGGAGTTCGGACTTGAACATTGCAAGTATTGGGCAACTCACTACCTGCCTTAAAAGTTCTAGACCATTCCAGTTGCTGCAGAGGGACTAACCTTTATTGAGATCTTGCTGAATGCTGGGTGCTTCATACACTTGCTTTTTTTTGAGAGAGAGAAAGAGAGGGAGAGAGAGCATGCACAAGCGGGGGGTGGGGGCAGGAGCAGAGGGCAAGGGAGAGAGAGAATCTTAAGCAGGCTCCACATATAGCACGGAGCCTGACGCTGGGCTTGCTCTCACGACCCTGAGGTCATGGCTGGAGCTGAAATCAAGAGTTGGATGTTTAACCGACTGAGCCACCCAGGCGCCCCCATTATTTTTATTTTATTATTTTTAAATTTTCATTTTCATAGTTAACATGCAGCGTTATATGAGTTTCAGGTGTACGATATAATGATTCCGCAATTCTGTACATTACTCAGTGCTCATTGTGCTAAGTGTCCTCAGTCCCCATCACGTGCTTCACCCCTCCCCCCACCCACCTCCCCTCTGGTCACCGTCAGTTTGTTCTCTAGAGTTAAGAGTCTGTTTTCTCGGTTTGTCTCTTTTTCCTTGGTTTGGTTTTTTAAATTCCATATGTGAGTGAAATCATACGGCATTTGTCTTTCTCTGACTGACTTATTTCACTTAGCATAATACTCTCTAGATCCACCCATGTTGTTGCAAATGACAAGACTTCATTCTTTTTGATGGCTGAGTAATATTCCAGTGTGTGTGTGTGTGTGTGCATGCACAACATCTTTCTTCATTCATCGTTGATGGACAGCCTAGGCTGCTTCCATGATTTGGCTGTCGTAAATAATGCTGCAGTAAACACGCTTGCCCTTCTAGAACCCCACCGCTGTTACCTCTGGAGACGAGGGGTGGAGGCTCAGAGAAGGGGAGTGATCTGCCTGGCATTACACGGCAAGTGAGGCGCAGAGGGAAGGGCGGCCCCTGGGCTGCGTATGGGGGACGAGGCGGGCTGTAGGGCTTGGTCTCGAATTTCCAACCCCAGTGTTGGCTCTGACACCCAGCTTCCGCAGGAATAGGCTGACAGATTTAGCTCCAGGGGAGAGTGAGATGGGGGGTTAGGGAAAGGCTGGTCCCTCGTATGCCACCACGTGCCTGGTGGCACCCAGACCCTCTTTCTCGCTGTATCTTAGCCTAGACTGTGTCCTCTGCCCCTTGGCCAGCCCCCGCCTCAGAAGCTTTTCCTGACTCCTGCTACCCTCAGGGGAACCTTGAGTGACCATTCTCCCTGCTGCCTCCTCAGGTTGGAAGGGGGGCAGAGCCCAAAGATGTGAGGAATAGAAAACAAAGGTGAGAAAATGTGGTGAAGGGAAGAGTAGAATGAGACAGGAAGGGGGCCGCCTGGGCTTAACCCCCTCAGGGCTGCCTCTGGCCATGGCCTGAGAAGTCTCAGGCAAGTATGTACTTGTTGGTCCTGCCATATTCCGGACTCCACAGCTGGGGAACACCGTAAGGAAGAAACGAGCCATGAGGGTCTGCTTTTGAAACTCGGGCCTGGAATTCAGGTCTCGCTGTCTAACCTGTCTTCAGTTACTCGGGTGAGGTCAGAGCCTTTCTAACAGCAATGCTTTGTTTTGTGGTTTGGGGGATGAGGGAGAGTGTGACCACTCACAAGCTGAGGAGAGAAGGAGCTGGAAGTGCTAGAGGAGAACTTGTTTATCCTTAGCACCCCCTACAAAGCCATGGAAAGTTCTAGAAAGATTGGAAACTGGAGGTGTGTGAGGGAGACGTGTCTGTGTTTCCTTGTTTAGGTTGGTGGAGAGGGAGAGGGATGGGGGCTGGAGTCCCTCCTGGCCCACGCTGCTCAGTGGCCAAGCCCGCCTGCCCAGCATTCGGCCCCCTGCCGCTGGGGCCACAGGAGACTGGGAGCCAGAGGAGGGGCAGGTTGAAGGCTGGGGCAGGACTTGCTGGTGATCTGTTTGGCCACGAAAGCTCAAGCTGACAGCCTTGGCCATGCTTTGTTCATCTGTATGTGGGTCGAACTTTGACCTACTCAGAGGTGGAGGCAGTCCTAGGGACCTCCTCAAACAACCCCCAGAGGCTGTCACCCTGGGGCTGACACCCCCGCCTTCCTCACCTTGTGTCCCAGGGATTAGGTTGCCTCTTGGCCTCCCAGGCCCCTACAATGAACAAGTGAGTCAGACTTGACCTGGTGACTGCTGGGGGCAGGTTGTGAGACCTTGGGAGCCTGGGCAGACTTCGCTGACCCCCTTCCCTCTATCCCAGACCCGGGTCTCTCTGCAAAAGGACAACTGTGCAAAGACAGAGGAATCAGGTTCAAGTATTAAGTGCATATGTACTTCGGGATAAGGGTCTCCCTTCCTCACTGTGGGCCTCAGTTTCCCGGCAGTGACCTGTTATTAGGCGTCCATGTGGTGGGGGGTGGCCCCATGCTGGGGCTGCCCCAGGAAGGGGAGGTCCGCGCACCCACCACCAGGCAGCCCTTGGCCTTAATTCAGCGCTTCCTGGTACTGAGCGCCTCACCCATTTTCTCCTTTACTTTTCCCTTTTGAGGCCAGGGAGATGCGATTATCCCATTGTCTAGAGAAGTAAACTGAGGCCTAGAGCCGGGGACCCGCATGGAGTGCCAGGGATTTGGAAAGAGTGTTGGGCTATTCTTGCCGGGGTCCTTCCAGCCCCGCGCCCACTCCGCCGCACTTCTCCGAGGTGCTAACGGAGGTGGTTGGAGCTGGTGGCGTAGGGGAGCCGGTGACCGCCAGTAACCCCGGCGGATGTCGGCGCCGAGTGGGTTAAGGCCCCGCGCCCGCTAGTAACCCCGGCCCCATTCAGCGCCGCGGGGTGAAACCCGAGCCCGAGCCGCCGTCGGGGGTGGGGCGGGGGCAGGGGCGGGGCCCTAGCGAGGCAGCGGCGCGGCCGCTGATTGGCCGCGCGCGCTCACCCCATGCCCGGCCCGCGGCCCCGGGGGGCGGGGAGGGGCGGGGCCTGAGGGGCGGGGGCGGGGCGGGGGCGGGGCGCTCCGCGGGCTTTATAGCGCCACCGAGCCCTGACAGGTGAAGTCGGCGGCGCGCGGAGATCGGCAGGCCAGCAGCCGAGACGCCCCGAAGGGGCGGCGGGCGCGGGCCACGGAGCCATGGATTGCACGTTCGAAGGTATTTTTGGAGGACCCCCTCCCCACCCCTTTATCACAGAGCCTCCGCCTCCGCTGCGGGGTCACCATCCCCGGTTTCCTCAGAGGGGGGCGTGTGTGTGCAGTGGCCGTGGAACTGCGGGCTTCCCAGGGAAGAGCGGGTTCCCGAGGGGGCGGCGTGCCAGCTCCTGATCCCACTGGAGTTGGTGGGCCACCCCCACCCGCAGTAGTTACCCCAACCCCGGCGTTTGGGGTGAGAGTGTGGGTTTCCCCGCGTCCTCCTCCCCCCTCTGGGGCAGCGGGGGGAAGAAGCAGCGAGGAGGCCAGTTGTCCCCCCTCCTCGGGGCCAAATCCGGGACCCCAGTTCGGGATTCACTCAGCTTTTCTTTCAGGGCCTCAGTTTCCCCATCTGTCCGAGTGGCTCAGGAGGGCAGGGGTGAGGGATGGGGGGCCCTGCCAGTGAAAGTACTGTAAGCCTTCCGGACCTGCACCAGCTGCGAGAGCCCACGAGGTGCTTCCCATGGAGGGCCCAGGGGGACCGAGCCTGGCACCCCCATTTCTGAGGCTGTTGGAGGCCAGAGGGAGGTCCGCTCTTGCAGGAATGGCCCTGCCTCAACACCTGGCAGGAGGCAGGCAACGGTGAGGTCCGCTGTGGGCCAGCTTCTTTCCCTGCCAAGCCTCGCAGCAGCCAGGCCATGAAGGGCTTCATCCTTTTTTGTTGTGCAGATGAGGAAACTGAGGCCCAGTGAGAGGAGGCTTTTGGCCCAGGCTGCACATCGAGTGGGCAGTTGGGCAGGGCCAGGAGCTTGGGCTAGGGATCTTGCAGAGAGAGCACTTTAACCCAGTGGGTGGCTGTCCCTAGTGGGTTAGAGGGCCCCAGGCCAACAGCTGGGCAGCTAGTCGCCCGCCAGCTGGGGGAGAGGCTGGAGCAGTGGCAGTACGAGGAGGCAGGAAACAGGACAGCCAGCATTTGCTCTCATAGAGGGGAAACTGAAGCCCTGAGTGGCCTGGTCCCTGGCTTGGTTGCAGGCATGGTCTGGGCTTGTGCCCAGAGCATGCAGGGACACAGTGGTTGGCACACACGTGGCCGGCAGCTGGGTCAGCCCCAAGCCTCAGTCTGTCCCACGGAGGAATGGGTTGGCGTTGGCAGCTCTGAAGTCAGCTGTTTGGGGCCCAACCCCAGTTCTGCCTCAGCGTCAGTGCGCCACTAACCTTGTCCAGCTCCTGTACGGGGTGCCAGATGCGTGAGGAGCACCAGGGATTGCTCCAGACGTCACAGGTGCCCAAGAAGCGGCCGTATGTCCGGGAGCACAGGCTCATGGATGGCTTTCTACTTCTGCATCGTTGCCCCGCACAGACAGCTGTGTGGACCGAGGCACGAAGCGTGTGATGCCCCATACAGGGGCCAGCTCCCGCCCTCCTGTCACTCACCCAGCCTCTTCTCCTTCCTCCAGACATGCTGCAGCTCATCAACAACCAAGACAGCGACTTCCCCGGCCTGTTCGACCCGCCCTATGCCGGCAGCGGGGCAGGGGGCACAGGCCCTGCCAGTCCCGATGCCAGCTCCCCGGGCAGCGTGTCCCCATCTCCTGACGCAATGAGCTCCCCACTCGAAGGCTTCCTGGGGGGACCCAAGGCGACACCTCCACCCTTGTCCCCTCCCCAGCCTGCTGCACCCACCTCCCTGAAGATGTACCCCTCCGGGCCTGCCTTCTCCCCCGGGCCTGGCATCAAGGAGGAGCCACTGCCGCTGACTGTCCTGCAGCCCCCGACCCCACAGCCCCTGCCGGGGTCCCTCCTGCCCCAGAGCTTCCCGGCCCCAGCCCCGCCACAGTTCAGCTCTGCCCCTCTGTTGGGCTATCCCAGCCCCACGGGAGGCTTCTCCGCAGGTAAGGGGGGGTATGGGGGGAAGGGGACCACAGAAGCACAGAGAGCAGGGTCTCCCATGGCCTCAAGGAATTTGCAGGCTTTAGAAATCGGGCCTCCGATGCCCCCGTTGCTAGCAGTACTTGTGTTCTTGTTATTGTTGGGTGAAGTCTTGCCTCCCATTCTGCCGGGGCGGCCCCATCATTGCTGCCCTTCCAGAGACATGCGTGGCTGGAAAGCTAGCACATTTGCATCGGAGCTCCAGGCAGGGGTTGTCCCCACAGGAAACTGAAGCCGTGAGGGCTGATGACTCATCCCGGGTCGTAGGGTGATAGGGCCCCGAGGGGTGGGTTGAAAGTGGGTTAGGGCGGCCCGTGCCCGCAGCCCCAGCCTTTATCTCTGCAGGGACCCCTCCAGGGAGCACCCCGCAGCCGCTGCCTGGCCTGCCACTGGCTTCCCTGCCAGGGGTCCCGCCCGTCTCCTTGCACACCCAGGTCCAGAACGCGGCCCCCCAGCAGCTGTTGACGGCCACGGCCAACCCCACAGCAGCCCCTGGAACAACCACAGTGACCTCACAGATCCAGCAGGTCCCGGTGAGGAGCTCTGGCCAGGCCTCGGGGAGGGGGCAGCCCCGGTCCTGACTCAGGAGCTGTTGGCTGAGACTGCTCCCCCTCCCAGGTCCTGCTGCAGCCCCACTTCATCAAGGCAGACTCGCTGCTCCTGACGACCATGAAAACAGACGTGGCAGCCACCATGAAGGCGGCGGGTATCAGCTCCCTGGCCCCCGGCACGGCTGTGCAGACGGCGCCCTTGCAGGTGGGTGGCGTGGGTAGGGCAGGAGGCTGGGGCTCTGCGCCCGAGCATGCCAGCTGGTAACCTGCGCCTGGCCCTTCAGACCCTGGTGAGCGGAGGAACCATCCTGGCGACAGTGCCGCTGGTAGTGGACGCCGAGAAGCTGCCTATCAACCGGCTGGCAGCTGGTGGCAAGGCCCCGGGCTCGGCCCAGAGCCGCGGGGAGAAGCGCACGGCCCACAACGCCATTGAGAAGCGCTACCGTTCCTCCATCAACGACAAAATCGTCGAGCTCAAGGACCTGGTGGTGGGCACCGAGGCGAAGGTGCGGGCAGCGGCGTTCAGAGGCACACTCTGGGGCGACCTGGGGGAAGCAGGGGACCAGAAGAACCAGAAGGCTTGGGACTGAGCCTGGGCCCTGGGCTTCAACCTGTTTGGGCCTGGCCAGTGCCACTGATTCACCTGAGCTTTATGGTGGGTCCCCTGCGTGCCAGGGGCTCATCTGGGTCCTGGGGACATTGCAGGGAACCGGCAGACAAAAATCCTGCTGTCCAGAGACTGACGTCCTAGTGGGGGACTGGGGGGACGATACACAGGGTAGAGAAGTAAGCGTTAGAGCCGCCAGATGGGGAGAAGTGCAGTGGAGGAAAACCACACGGGGAGAGGAATGAGGAGGCTATACGTCTGAAGCACATCACAAAGGTGACATGACAGCAGCAAGGAGCTGAAGGAGGGGAGGGAGTTAGCCAGACACTGTTGGATGCCCTTGACGTAAGAATCCTCATGCCCATCCTGGGTGACAGGTTCTACTAGGGGAAGAACATTCCACGTAGAGGGAGCAGCAAGTGCAATGGTCCTGAGGCAGCGGTATTGTGAAGTAGCCCCACCCCGACTTGCTTGGGTGCCTACTCACCAGGCCTGACCGGCACCCTGTGCCATCTGCCTCCTACCCCCCCGCAGCTGAATAAGTCTGCCGTCTTGCGCAAGGCCATCGATTACATCCGCTTCCTACAACAGAGCAACCAGAAGCTCAAGCAGGAGAACCTGAGTCTCCGCACTGCTGCCCACAAAAGCAGTGAGTCCTGGCCTCACCCTGCCCCTGGCTCTGCACCCTACCCCCTGACTCCCGCCCCCGCCCCTTAAGCCTTAACCCTTCAAGGGCCCTAGCCCCTCCTTTGGCCCCCAACTTGGCCAACTCGCATGTCCTCCTCTCCCCTGCCCTAAGCTGATTTGGGGTGGGCTATGTAGCCTTCACCCCTGGCCCTGCTCCTTTCTGGCCTACAGAGCCTCCGAAGGACCTGGTCTCAGCCTGTGGCAGCAGAGGAAACACAGACGTGCCCATGGAATGCATGAAGCCCGAGGTGGTGGACACGCTGAGCCCACCGCCCTCGGACGCCGGCTCGCCCTCTCAGAGCAGCCCCTTGTCCCTTGGAGGAAGGAGTAGTGGCAGTGGTGGCAGTGGCAGTGACTCGGAGCCCGACAGCCCAGTCTTCGAGGACAGCCAGGTTGGGCCTGGCCCTGTTCCCCCAGTCCATCTCCCCTCGATATCTGAGCCCCGGGAAGACCCAGGCCAGGAAGAAGCCCCTCACATAGCCCACCTCCCATTTGACAGACAGAAACACTGAGACCTGCAGCCGTGTGGGGTCCCGCAGTGAGGCCCGCTGAAGGGCTGATCCCTCCTTCCCCGCTGCGTCCTCCCCGGGCCACTCCCGCTCTGCGCTCGCTGACCTGCCCACCCCTACCAGGTGAAGCCCGAGCAGCTGCTGTCCCCCCACAGCCGGGGCATGCTGGACCGCTCCCGCCTGGCCCTGTGCGCACTCGTCTTCCTCTGCCTCTCCTGCAACCCCTTGGCCTCCCTGCTGGGCAGCCAGGGTCTCCCCAGCCCCCCGGATGCCAGCAGCACCTACCACGGTCCTGGCCGCACCATGCTGGGCACTGAGGGCAGAGGTAGGATAGGCCCCCAACCCGGGTCTCCTTGGCAGGGAGGGGGGATGGGGGACTCGGGGGGTGTAGCTGGGGCTCTGGATTTCCAGGGCGCTGTGTCCCCAGCCCTTCTGTCTGCCCCTAGACGGCCCTGGCTGGGCCCCGTGGCTGCTGCCCCCACTGGTCTGGCTGACCAAGGGGCTGCTGGTGCTGGTCTCCCTGGCGCTTCTCTTTGTCTACGGAGAGCCAGTCACGCGGCCGCACTCGGGCCCCGCCGTGCACTTCTGGAGGCATCGCAAGCAGGCGGACCTGGACCTGGCGCGGGTAAGGGGCCGGATCCCGGGGCTGGGCTCGGGGGCTGGGGCAGGGCCAGGACCTGGACAGCCCCTGGGGAGATGCTGGGTGTCCCTTCCCTTCCCTTCCCCGCCCTGTCCTTCCTGCTCCTGTCGACCCTGTCGGACTCGCGCTGACGGAGGGGACACCGGGGGCATGGTAGGGAGCCCGAGGTGGAAGGGTCTACGGAGCAGGATCAGATCCTCTGATCCCCCTTTTCTCACCTGGAAAACCCTCGTCCCCAGGGGGACTTTGCCCAAGCTGCCCAGCAGCTGTGGCTGGCCCTGCGGGCCCTGGGCCGCCCGCTGCCCACTTCCCACCTGGACCTGGCCTGCGGCCTGCTCTGGAACGTCATCCGCCACCTGCTGCAGCGTCTCTGGGTGGGCCGCTGGCTGGCCGGCTGCGCCGGGGGCCTGCACAGGGACTGTGCCCTGCAGGCGGACGCCCGCGCCAGCGCCCGGGACGCCGCGCTCGTCTACCACAAGCTGCACCAGCTGCACACCATGGGTATGCCGGGGGAGGGGCTGGGCCGGAGGGGCTCCCCCCACCTCCACACCCCTGCCTCATGTGCTGCCCCTCTTCCAGGGAAGTACACGGGCGGGCACCTCGCTGCTGCCAACCTGGCCCTGAGCGCCCTGAACCTGGCGGAATGTGCGGGGGACGCCGTGTCCGTGGCCACGCTGGCCGAGATCTACGTGGCCACCGCGCTGAGGGTCAAGACCAGCCTCCCTCGGGCCTTGCATTTTCTGACAGTGAGTGGGTGGGGGCCGGTGGGGACGGGGCTGGGGGCTCCCTGGGCAAGGGGCTCATGGGAGGAGGCAGTTGGTTACGGGGGGGGGGGGGCGAGGAGGGGACTCCAGGCCCAGCTGGGCTCTCAGCCCTAGGGCTGGGTTCGAGTCCCTGGCTGGGTCCAGTGTGAGAGCCCAGCTCCCCTCCCCCACAGCGCTTCTTCCTGAGTAGCGCCCGCCAGGCCTGCCTGGCGCAGAGCGGCTCGGTGCCTCTTGCCATGCAGTGGCTGTGCCACCCCGTGGGCCACCGTTTCTTCGTGGACGGGGACTGGGCCGTGTGCAGCGCCCCGAGGGAGAGCCTGTACAGCTTGGCCGGCAACCCAGGTGCTCTCTCACCGCCGCGCCCATCCC
>CM052891.1:42356334-42457042 GCA_028534135.1 Potos flavus | reverse complement strand
GCCCCTGCTCCCCTTGCTCACCCACTCCTCCCCACAGTGGACCCCTTGGCCCAGGTGACTCAGCTGTTCTGCGAGCATCTCTTGGAGCGAGCTCTGAATTGTGTGGCGCAGCCCAGTCCCAGCCCTGGATCGGCGGATGGGGACAGGTGAGTGGCCCTGCACCTGGAGTCTGGGAGTGGCTGTGTCCAGGGCCGTGGGTGGGGGGCCAGAGCTGGGCTGCTGTCCACCTGCTGTGCGGCCTCAGGAACATCTCAGTCCTTCCCTGGGTCTGTCTCCCGAGCAGCTTGCCAGGAAGAGAGAGGGCTGGGAGGTCAGGCTGGGCTCTGGTGGGAGGGCAGGAGGCCTGGGCCTTCCCAGGAGCCCTGCCCCCTGTCCCGACAGCCAGGTCTCTCTCCTGCCGCAGGGAGTTCTCCGACGCTCTGGGGTACCTCCAGCTGCTCAACAGCTGCTCAGATGCCGCCGGGGCTCCGGCCTGCAGCTTCTCCATCAGCTCCAGCATGGCCGCTGCCACTGGTGAGCCCCCAGACCCCCGCCCCGGGACCCCCGGCTCTGCGCTGGCTCAGCCTCACCCGCAGTGTGGCTCAGCTTCAGGGAGCTTCCCCCCTCCCCCCACCCCTGCTCCCTGCAGGCACAGACCCCGTGGCCAAGTGGTGGGCCTCCCTGACGGCCGTGGTGACCCACTGGCTGCGGCGCGACGAGGAGGCGGCCGAGCGGCTGTACCCGCTGGTGGAGCACCTGCCCCGGGCCCTGCAGGAGTCTGAGTGAGTCCAGGCTGGATTCTCCCGGCTCGGCCCCCAGCACGGTGCTGCGCCGCCCCCCCCCACCCCCGGCCTTTGCCTGTGCGACTGGGGTTGCGTGAAGTCAGAACCAGGGCAGTGGGGAGCTTACTGAGGGCCTGGGCCCAGTCTGACCATCGGTCCTCTGCCCTGGTCCCAACAGGAGACCCTTGCCCAGGGCGGCTCTGCACTCCTTCAAGGCTGCCCGGGCCGTGCTGGGCCGCGGGAAGGCAGAGTCCGGCCCGGCCAGCCTGGCCATCTGTGAGAAGGCCAGTGGGTACCTGCAGGACAGCCTGGCCACCACCCCAGCTGGCAGCTCCATCGACAAGGTGAGGGGTAGTGCCGGGGGCCTGGCAGGTCTGGGCGGGGGGGTCACCGCCTTTCCATCCCTGGCCATTCCCCCTTGTGCTGCAGAAGACTGTGGGGTTAGCCCTGCAGAACCCATCGGGTTGGGGGGCGTATCTTGCCTTGCTTTTCTGGCTGAGGCTTGGGTTCAGGGGAGAGTGGCTGGCCCCTCTGGCCCCAGTCTCCCCACCCTCAGGAGCAGGGGTGGGGTGAGGGGTCTGGCAGAGCCCTCTCTGGAGGCTGCTCCTGTGGCAGGTGGCAGGCGTGGGGGCCTGGAGAGGCGGGCGGCCCCGCGGTGCATTGCTGTTGCATTGCACGTGAGTGAGGCGGGTGCAGTGCCTCGGCAGTGCAGCCCGGAGCCGGCCCCTGGCACCGCGGGCCCCCACCCGTCCCCTCCCACAGCCGGAGCCCCCCATGACCCCTGCCCTACCCCCCCACCCCAGGCCATGCAGCTGCTCCTGTGTGACTTGCTCCTGGTGGCACGAACAAGCCTGTGGCGGCGCCAGCAGCCGCCTGCACCCACCCAGGCCTCGCAGGGCCCAGGCGCTGGGGCCCAGGCCTCCGCCCTCGAACTGCGTGGCTTCCAACGGGACCTGAGTGGCCTGAGGCGTCTGGCACAGAGTTTCCGGCCCGCCATGCGGAGGGTGAGTGCCCACGAGGCCCTTCCCCAGCAGGTGCGGGGAGAGTGGGGGCCCAGCCTGAACCCCTACTCTCCCGGCCCCCTCCTGCCCAGGTGTTCCTGCACGAGGCCACGGCCCGGCTGATGGCGGGGGCCAGCCCCACGCGGACACACCAGCTCCTGGACCGCAGTCTGCGGAGGAGGGCAGGCCCCTGTGGCAAAGGTGAGCGGGGCGGATGCCCTGGTTGAGGCCGGGTTCGGGCCCCGCCTCCCCTCCCCAGCTGGGGGGGAAGGCCCAGACTGGGTGATGGATGCCGAGCGCGACTGTGTAAGAGGCAGAAACCGAGGGACTTCACGGTGGTTGCCAGAGGGCGATAGCCTACCTGAGAAATCCACTGGGGGCCACTGCCAGCTGCGGGATAGGCGACTGTGCCTGAGTCCCCTCCCTGGACCGGACAGGTCCTGGGGAGGGGATCTGAGGCTTCGCTGGTGAGCCGGATGTGGGCGGGGCCGGAGGGGCGGTGCCAGGTCCTGAGCCCCCCGCCCCGGCCCCGCCTCTGACACCCGTGCGTCTGTGCGCAGGCGCGGCGGCCGAGCTGGAACCGCGGCCCACGCGGCGGGAGCACGCCGAGGCGCTGCTGCTGGCCTCCTGCTACTTGCCGCCCGGCTTCCTGTCCGCGCCGGGGCAGCGCGTGGGCATGCTGGCCGAGGCTGCGCGCACGCTCGAGAAGCTCGGCGATCGCCGCCTGCTGCACGACTGCCAGCAAATGCTCATGCGCCTGGGCGGCGGGACCACTGTCACCTCCAGCTAGATCCCCGTCGGCGGCCCCAGCGGGGCCCGTGTGCCGGGCCGGAGCCTCGACGGCCAAAGGTAGCGCTGGAGACTCCAGGTGTCCACGGTCCACCCACGTACTGCACTGTCTGCTGGGGGGATGGGAGGTACTCAGGGGCTTTTGCTGCCTCTTGACCTGGGAGGCCGGAGGGGGCGCGACCCTACCACCCCCACCCCCCACCGCTCTCCAACCCGACGTGCCGAGGCCAGCGCGGTGCCGACCTCTGGTGGCCAATCGGGGGATTGCAGGGGCCGGGCCGGCCGATGTGACCTTGCTCTGCAAAAGCTCAGTGGCTTTTCCCTCTCCTGTCTCGCAGAGGAGTACATTTCACTGAGCTGAGAGGGGGCCTACTTGGCTTTCCCAGCCAGCAAGGGGGTCCTACTCCAAGGCGCCTCTCTCCCTTCTGGAGAGACTTGTACATAGTGTAGATCAGGGCGCACCAGCCTCCTGGCCTCTGAGGCTCAAGTGTTACTTTGCCTTTTGCAAACTTTATTTTCATAGGTTGAGAAGTTTTGTACAGAGAATAAAAGATGAAATTATTTATAATCTGGGTTTTGTTCCTTTGGGGAGGAGGGTGTGTATCTTAGCTGATAGACTAGCCCACCAGAGGGAGTCCTTTGGGCCTCCCCCTCTCCTCCCACCCCAGCACCCAGGCAAAGGTTTCCCACTCCCATCAGTCCTAAGGGATGGAAATTTCTGCTTCGATGTGGAAGGCCTGTCACTGTGACCTCCAGGTGACCTGGATTCCACCAATTTCTGGACCACACGGTTGGGCCGTATCAACCCTTAATCCTTATGGGCTCTTGTGGTCTCAGCTGTCCCTTCCCACCTCCTTGCTTTTATCCCTCAGTTCCCAGGGTGACATGAGAGGATGACTACGTGACCTTAAGGATCTGTTGTGATAGGAAGTACAACCTGGTGTCCCCGTCCGTCTGGGTTGTTGGGTCTCACCTCCCTCACCCTGTCTGGGGCTCCCTCTCCCGTGCTTGGGGAAATCTTGGGCCCCCATCACAACCTGAGACCCTGAGGCCACATGGGGTGTGGGTGGCTGGGTGGGTATCCATGCAGCAGGGGCTTGTCTCCTGTTCCTGCCAAAAGGGTGACGACTAGGATCCTTGACTGCCCATTGGTGCCCTTCTGAGCCTTCCTCTCCATTCCCACCCACCCCACCTAAGGCCTGGCCCCCTCTCCCAGCGGAATCTGGTTAGAATCCACGGGCTGCAAACTTCCAAAACAATCGTTGTATCTTTATTGACTTTTTTTTTCTGAATGCAATGACTGTTTTTTACTCTTAAGGAAAATAAACATCTTTTAGAAACAGCTCGATACACACAATCTTCAGTGTGAAGCAATATACTAATAAGAACACTAGTCGTCTTAACATTTACAGTCTTCATATATATTATATATATGTATATGTATACATATATATACACTATATAACGAGGCCAGATATAATACACACGTTTACCATTTTACAGTCATATGTACAGGAAGTTGCTAGGGCGGCCCCAGTCTGGGGGCTGCGTCAGGCCTATCGAAGCGTGGACAGAGCTGAGGACACGGACGGACAGGCGGACGGACTGGCGGGGACTGGCTTGGGCCGGTGGTGGCTGCGTGGGGAAGGCGGGCATTGCCGTAGCCCCCTTCCCGGCAAGGGCCCCGTGCTGAGGGACGCACGACGCACGGCGGCGGCGACACACGGGAGAAGCGAGCATGTTCCCAACATATATACATTCTATGTAACATATATATAGAGGGGTACACAGGTTTGTACACGAATCTAGCGCTGTCTCTGCTCCCGTGCCGGGTGGGCGCGGCTGTCCCTGGAGACGGGTGGTCCTGCAAAGGGATGGTCACGCATACACCGGAGGTGCACTCTGGTCGCCACTCCTTTCCTTTGCGTTCCCAGGTGGCGCTCCAGGAGTGGGGCGGAGGACTGGAAAGGGGACGACAGAAGCCAAAGGGGGGGGCCCAGTCCCGCCCACACCCGGGGAGCCCGCATCCCCTGAGCATGGGTCCCAGACTCCCCCGGCTCTGCCCAAACCGCACGAAAGTGTTGGCGGAGGCTGGGTGGATGGGAAGGGCGCTAGGACACGATTCGAAAGGTTTCTTCAAAGCCTCCGGCCTCCTACCCCGCCAGCCTAGTCCTTTCCAGCAAGGCTTCGGCTCCCTCCCCACCCACCCCCCACCGCCTCGGAGCCTGGAGCCGCCCTCGGCCACTTCCAGGGCCCTTTGGACCCCCACCCCCACCCCCAGGGCGCCCAGCTGCAAGCCACGCCGGCTGCGGTGGCGGCAGCACCCACGTGGAATGTGTGCCACGTCGTCTTAGAACTACCAGGGGAGAAGCGCGTCCCCAGGCTAAAGGCGTCTCCAATCCCCGCCGGAGTCTGGGTGCCCCAAGGAGTCTGGCCGCTCCGCGGACTCCCCTTCTCCAAGCCTGGCCCGGGGGGTGTGGGCGGGAACGCCCTGTGTCGTCCTGTTCCGGGAGCAGGCGGCTCCGGAACTTGTTTTCTTCCCAACCCGGGACCGCAAGTTTCAGCCCTAGGCGGCCAGATCCAAGATCCGGAATCCGGATCAAGGATCGGCTCTGGCCCCGCGCTGGAAGCAGCTCAAAGGCCCGGGGGCTGCGCAGGCGGCTCCTCTCCTTCGGCGGCGGGCGGGCAGGCGGGCTTCGGCGGCTTCTCCGGCCGTTGGGGTGGATTACAACGGCAGCCTCTGCAGGACAAGAGACGCCCGAGCGCCCGTTATTGCTGGTGGTGGACACGTGCTAGGGGCTAATAAATCCCAGCCCCGCCCCTCCGGATGTGGCCCCGCCCCCGCGAGAGGCTCCGCCCCACCCTCACTGCCGGCACCGAGCGCCCTGCGCGGAGTCTCCTCGGAGGGAAGTACCCCGCCTCACCTTAGGCCTTAACTTTTTTCTACTTCACCTTGGCACCATCACCTCCCTCCGCGCCCATCGTCCTGTGCCCCTGCCTGCCTTTCCTGTCCCCCACCTGCGATGGCTCCCTCCTTTAGGACCTATCTCCTTATAAGGCGGTCTTTACGAACAGCGTGTGCCAACCTGCCCCAAAGCTGCAGATAAGCCGCAGGCGGACAGGTGGTGGCTGAGCCCTGCGGAGGGTCCGCGGGGCGGGGGTGGGGGAAGGGGCTGCCCTCCAGGGGGGTTGGGGCTGCCCTCCAGCCTGGACCCCCTCCAGGGAAGGCTCGTGTCACCTACCTTATGTTTGGGACACTTCAAAGAAAAGTTCTCTTCAATGAATGCGCAACCTGCCACCAAAGAGAAGTGTGGGTGATTAGGATGGCTGCTGGTGTCTCCTCGGGGGGCCGCGCGGGCCGGGGGACCTAGTGCCTGTGAGACCCTAGGCTACAGGGCTTCTCTGCAAAAAGTAAAGCCGACTGTGCTGCAAATCCTCCAGGGTCTAAACTCCATCACGGCTGAACTGGCCTCCACCTGCCTCCAGCCGCACTGGCCTGTGTGTTCCCGTTCTCCCCTCGCCAGAAGGGCCTTTTGTCACTTGGGAGGACTTCCCTGACTCCCTAGCTCCAGCAGACCCCTCTGCCCGTCTCTTCCCTGCCCCTGCCTCACTTCGCTTGGCCACACTTGGCACTTCCTCCTAGTGGAATATGTACCAGTGACTTGCTCATGGTCTCTGCCCCACTGGAAGGCAAGCTCCGTGGGCCCGCTTTGCCCTCTTCCCTGGATGCATGCCCAGCCCCTAGAAGGCCTTGATACCGAGCGTGCTGATGGACTGGGCGCTGCAGTCACAGGTCTGGATTCAGGCATCGGCTACCTCTTTGAGCCTCGGTCTCCACATCCGTAAAATGGGCCTTTATGCCACCTACTGTGTCTCTATCCTGGGGACTGATGAGGGCCATTGTACTTAAGCCACCTGCGTGTGTGTGTGTGTGTGTGTGTGTGTGTGTGTGGCTCAGAGCAGGCACTCAGGATATGGGTTTGTCCCTGTGGGGGCCTCGAAGGGGAGGCAGACCTGAGTCTGGGGGCAGGGGGAAGACTGAGGTCTTGGATCTGAGTGAATCCCAGCAGGCATCTGGGTGCCAACAGCTCTGGGCACCCTGGGGGAACAGAGAGGATGGCTGCGCACGCCAGTTCCTGCTGCCCGCCTCAAGCCCAGGGGTGCACGGGTATCTCAGCAAGTCCCCAGTCCATGGCCTGCTGCCACCTACGGAGGCCCTGGCTCCCCCCCCCCCCGGAGTCCCCATCTACCACCCCCAGTCCCCTCCCTCCCATGCCCCGCTGGCCATTGTTCTGAACAAACTCCGAACCCATAAATAGCCAGAGGCCTGAGCTGGCCAACCAAGTCCCCTCCTTCCAGCACATTCCTCCTGCTCACGATGTGGCTCTGTGCCATGGCATCACAACAGCGTGGTGGCTGGTAGGCAGGGCGGGGAGGCAAGGGCAGGTCCGCAGGCCCGAGAGCAGGGCTGGGAAGGCTCCAGGCCTGCGGCCATCTCCCCTTTTTTTCCGACCAACCCCTGCCAGAAGCTGGGGGAGCCGAAGACTGCAAAGTGCCCATGAGTTTCTGCACTTTGGGGCCAGTGGCCAGAGGGAGATCATCAGTTTTCCCTCTTCCCTCCGCTCAGGCAAGCCAGACATGGTGCGGGACTGAATGCACACCTTCCGAAGAGCACTGGGCTCAAACCCCAGGCCGGCTGCACACGTGCTGTCCTCCCTGCCGCACATCCCACTGCAGGCCCTACGGTCGAGGGCTCGGGTCTCCGCAAGTGAAGGGCAGGAGGTCACCATGTCCCAAACCAGCTTGCTCAGCCACCCCCTTCCCCCCCCCCCAGACATCCACCCTGGACATGTGGGGACCATAGGAAGGAGCCAGGTCATCGATTCCCGGTGCCTCTCCTGGTGTCTGCACCTGGGGAACTTGGGGGCCTGGCTGCCGGAGGGGGCCTGCGGCCTGAGTGTGGAGAGGCTCAGATAGGACCCGTGGCATGCTGGCTTCTGTCTGCAATTCCGAGTCACTTAGCCCCAGGGAGGTGCTCCCTAATGGGGTTGAATGGACAGGGTTGATGGGCCAGGGCAGTGGCAAAGGGCAGAGGGGGACAGCCACGGTGCCCTGCGGTCTGAGAGCCTGCCGCCTGGAGACCCAGGGCTGGGGTGCACACAGAGGCCTGGGGCTCCCGTCTGCCACACGCTGGATGGCCTGCCCAGCCCCCAGCCTCGGTTCCTCTGCCCTCCACAGCTTGTTCTTGTTCTCCCAGCTTCTCTGGCTGTCACTTCTCCAGAGCCCAGGCCCCCCCCCCGCCCCCCCGCCCCCCCCCCGCCAGCTGTGAACTGCTGGCGCCCACTCCCCCCACACTGCCCCTCCCGCGCTCTGACGACCCCTTGGGCTGATGGCCAGTGAGTTTCTGTCCACAAGGAAGCATCCACGTGTGGCGGACGGGTGGCCAAAAGATGTGCTCCAAGCGCCCTCCCTGGACCACCAGCCTCGGCAAGGTGGCTCTGTGGCTCCGCCCACACAGAAGAGGCAGCCAGCCCGGGAATCTGGGCAGCCTGGGGGACCTGGTGGGGTCAACTGTGGGGGGCTGGGCCGAGCCCGCTGCGGGGGAGAGACAGCGGGGAGCAGGGCGGAGCTGACCGGACAGCCGACCAGAGGTCCCCCCATCCCCGCACACCCCTCCAGCACACCCTGGGCGGGCCTCACACCTCCCTCCCAACATGGGGAAGTCGGCCATCGGGCTCCACACCTCCCTCCCCCTCCCCCTCCCCCTAAGGCTTGCATATTCGGCGCCAATGTGGTCTCTGCACCAGCAAGCCCCTTCTCCCGATGGAGTCAGCATCTCCTCCCCCAGCTTCCAGGCCCCCTTCCCGTGGCCATCCCAGGGCTCTACAGACATCCCTATTATATGGGGAATCCTCTGAAGACTTCATTTGAAACAGAAGTTGTATTGCTCCAAGCCTGGTTCGTACATTCCCCCGCTAACCAGCTGCTGCACAGCTCCCCTGACCTTGTGGGGCCTGGCGACAATGCCGCCTCCTCCGAGAAGTCCTCCTGCCTTCCCTCCCAGCTCAGACGGGATGAATCTCTCCCACAGCACACACACTCTCCACCCTATCTGGCCTCCATAACTTTGGGCAAGCAAGGATCATGATTTCCCTATCTGTGCCACTCACTGGTGAGCCCCCAGGAGGCTGGACAGTATTGACGCCAGGCCTGGCACAGAGAGGGTGTGGAACGAATCGCCGTAGAAGGAGGGGTGCAGCTCGGGGTAGCTACTCCTGGGGTAAGGCCGTAGGTCTGGTTAAGTGGCTGAGTCTGCATTAACCTCGGGTTCACGGGGCACAGAGCGGGGAGTGGAGCCCGCGAGCAGCCCAGCCCCACGCCCCGCTGCAGCCGGCCGCCTCCCTGCGCGCTGCTAGCGCCCCAGCCCCGGCCAGGGACCTGTCACCACTCAGTCCTGTGTGAGCTCCTGCGGGTGGCTCAGCTGGGGCTGCTGCTGGCCTGGGACCAAGTGGGCGGGGGGAGCGGCGCAGGGAGGGGTCCCTCCGGCCTGGGGCAGAGCCAGCAGGCCTTCAGCTGGGGAGGAGGGGGGCCCAGCTAGTGGGATAGCGCTGCCATCCACGAGGCAGGGACACTGATAACATCCCCGCCCCCCCAGTTCCAGGCCAGAAGAGTGGGGGAGGGGAGCCAGGGGAGGCGGCCAGAGTGGGGGGCGGGTTGGCCCCTAACAGGACTGGGGCTGCATTTTCCAGGCAGTGTTCATTAATTCTCTCCCTGCTCCAAAGAGCCCCAGCAAGAAGAGATGACCGATCCCAGGCTCCAGGGAGCCGAGGGCAGACACGTCCGTGAGGCCGAATCCCCACAGTGAGGACTGGACGGCATCCGGGTGGGAATGCGCCTCTCCCGCCGCCTAAAACCTGCCCTTGTGGGGACTGCCATTCCGCCATAAGCGTTCTGTTTCTTTGGACGAAGGGAGGACTGTCTGTGAGCCCAGGTTTCCCTGCCTGCTCCGCGAGGTTCGGGGCTCCTGGCCCCCTCTGGCCCCGCGGTCTGTCATTCTGCGCACCTGCTGACAGGCCCGGGATCGGGAGAAGGGAACGAGGGGAGAGGGTGCAGGGGAGGCCTGATCCTGCCTCCGCCCCCACCCCCCCCCCACCCCCGGCCCGCTTCACACCCATAACTATGGCCGCGGCCAACAGGAGGGAACCTCCTCTCCTTCCACCTCATTTGGGTTTTGTTTCCGTTCGGCTGGCCGGGCCTCCAGGGCCCTCCTGTCCCCAGGGGCTGGCTCTTACCCGCATCGCTGGCACACGGGTAATGGTAGGTGTGGCTGCACCCTTTGTGGCCGCAGCCGATGGTGGCCCCGGCTTCCTGGCAGCTGGAACAGGTCTGGTGAGGAGAGAGGGAAGATGAGGTGAGTCTGCAGCTAAAGAGCCGGGCCCCCCCATGGACCCCACCTCCTTCCCTCCCCGAGAGGGTCCCTGGAGATCGGCTGGAAGGAGGCTGCGGGTGGTCCGAGGGCTCATTCTGTGGCAGCCGCGGGCTAGGACGAGGGGCAGAGAAATGTCGATGTCGAACCTCGTGGGTTCGCCTCCCCACTCTGCCATTCTGCTCTGCGCGACCTCAGCCGGTCACGCGGACTCCCCAGGCTCCACCTGGGCGAGGGGGACGGGGCTCCCCCTACGAGACAGTCGCGAAGATCACACAGGAGACGCCATGTGCCCAGCAGATGAGATGACAAGCAGTGGTGCTGTGGCCACAGGGCTGGCGCTGATGGGGGTGGGGTTCGGTGTGCAGGGCACGGGGCGTGTCCTTACTCACTGGCTCTTCCCAGCAGCCCTCGAGGGGTGAAACTGTCATGAACCCCACTTTCTAGACAGTGAAACTGAGGCCTCCACTCCAGGCGAGCGTGAAGGCAGTACGCATCGTCTCCCACCCTTTCTAGCAGCCTGCGAGCTCGGAGCCCAGGATGGGCCTGTCCCACCCTCCGAGGGGCCCCCCGCCCTCCCCAGGTGCACAGAGGAGGGGACAAGGCTGAGCTGCTATAGATGTCACGCCGTGCCCCACACCTGGCCCAGATGTCCGCAGAGGGACGCGGCCAGGATAGCCAGGCCACCCCAGGAAGGCCCTCTGAAGAGCGAGAGCAGCCCTGTGGCCTGGAGAGGGATGGGCGGGCCCCAAATCACGCAGACTCCGGAACTAGAGCCCCTTGTATGAGTCGGGGAGTAGAGACCCCGGCAAGCAGAGCGGTGGTAGGCCCAGGCCCCAGCGCTGAGCCCCTGGGACGGGTCACTCATGAGGGGCCCCGCGGGGCCTGGAAGCAGCCACCTTCATAACCTTATGATGTTGATATTATCACAGTTCTACCCAGGTTACCCAGGTGAGCTCAGAGAGGCTGAGTAACATGCCTGCGGGCACACAGCTCCTAAGTAGCTGAGCGGGGCTTTGAGCGGGCAATCAAGGCCCGTACTGCTCGGGGCCGGGGCTAGGGGGGGCGGTGGGCTTCATCCCAGGTCCACGACTAAGAGAGACCCCACCCCTAGCATCTGGGAGAGACCAGGAGTGAGAAAGTCTATCCCACCTTCCCCGGGGAAATGCCTGGGCATGCTCCCTCTGACATCAAGCTGGAGGTGGGGCGGGGTATATTCTGGAACATCAGGTTTCCAGGCATGCCTTTAGATGGGCAATTGCCTTAGGGTCAAGGCTGAGACCTCCTGGGGCTCTGGGACCCCAACAGTCCCTCGATTTCCGGCCTACAAATAAGTGATGGAGCGGGAGGGGGGGCCCAGACAAGGGCCAAGCCCTCGGGAAAGGGGAACAGCCAGAGCAGCAGCTTCACGCCACCCCGCCTGCACTGAGGTCCCCCCAAAAAAACAATGAGCGGCGTTCCAGACATGAAGAAATCGAGGTGCACAGAGACAGAGGCCTTGGGCCCTTCTGAGCCTGGCGCCTGGGCTCCGAGCCGCTGCTCCCCTAGCCAGGCTTGGGAACCTGCCAAAGGCTCCCAGGCTGGGGAGGGGCCCAAACTGGGGTCTGAGCCCTTGCTAGCGGCTTCCTGATAATACCCAGGGAGGGGCGCGTGCCCCCATGCCCGGCATCCGTGGCCAGGCCTCACCTGGGTAGGAGATGGGATCCACAATGGTTCTGGGCAGGCTGAGAAACTGAGGTCCCGGGAGGTGGGCGTGTGGGGGGCTGAGGGACAGCAGTCTGTGTGGGGGCTCTTGGGAGGGGCCAGAGAAGAAAGAGGGCTGTCCCTGAGGGCCCCCACAGAACTTCTGTCCCCCAGAGAGTGAGAGTGAGGCCAAGGTACCAACAGGTGTGCAGGGGCTGGGAACCCTGCTGCATGGGGCCCCCCGTGCACTGGGGAGCCCCACCACCCTGCTAGCGGGTGGGGGGGGGAGGCCTTCCGAGGCTCCCAGGGGGCAGTGACTTTCTAGAGTCTCAGAACCCACTCTCAGCACAGCTGAGATTTGAACCCGGGTCTGTGTGTGTCCAAGGGACACAAGGGAGCCAAGGCAGTAAGGGGTCTTGGTAGGGACAGGAGGCCCAGGCTGCAGGAGGGGAGGGCATGGAGCCGGGACCCTGGACGTCTCAGAGCGTGACCGTCTCTCCAGAGTGTTCCGAGGGCATGGTCTGCTCCTCCGGGTGGGGGGACGCTGCTTTAATGGGCCCCTCTGAGGCTCACAGCCCAGCTGCCAGCTCTGGCCCAGCCCAGGACCATCCGTGGCTGGGAGGCCTTTTAGATCCCATCTGAGCTGCCTTGGGGGAGGTAGGAAGATGCGGCCGGGGAGGTCCTCGCCCCGCCCCCCCTCAGTTTCCTCCCCCAGCCCCGGGTCCTGACCTTCCCAGGGATGCCCCCAGTGGCAGGAGGCCACCAGGCCATTTTGGGCTAGGGCAGGTCCAGGAGGTGAGACCAGAGCCCCTGGAACAGGCTCAGGCTTAGCCCATGCTTGATTAGCCCACCACCATGGAAAAGACTAGATCGGGCCCCGGCTCAGAGAAGGATGCAGAAGCAGCACAGCCTGGCCCAGAGCCCTGGAGGCGGGGAGGGCCTGGATGGGGGGCCTGGTAGGGGCGTGTGTGTCGGAGGAGCGAACTGGTGATCTGAGGGTATTACTTTCTAATGATGAAAGAGACTTGAGCCTATTTCAGGATGTCTGGGAAGGAGCCAAGAGCCAGTGACAGAGAGAGAGAGAGAGAGAGAGGCACGGAAAGTGGCAGGTGTCCTGTCGGAGGTGGGGTTTCCTCGGGCCTGGAGAGGTCTCCCGTCATGCCCCACGGCAGTGGAAGGTGGGTGCAGGAAACCAGGGGAGGCCGAGGCCCTCGGGCACAGGGGCTGGTCCCAGGGGCTGGCGGGCAGTGCGAGGCGGCGTGTCCTGGGGGCGGGCAGAGTGTCACGTCCCAGGAGTGGCTGTCCGAGTATGTTTGTGGGGGGAGGGGTGGGCAAGAGCACAGGCCCCAGGAAGAGACTGTGACCCCAGCGCCCAGTCCCAGCTGCCTGCTTACTGGGGCCGCCCGCGCCCCTCAGAAGGGAGCGTGAGCAGCAAGAGCTCCCTGTAGCTGGAGTGCTACTAACGGAGCCCGTGAGCCGTGGTCCGGCCGCTGTTCCTCGTTGTCAGAGGACCGTCGGTGGGCGCTCAGGCCCGGCGGCTTCCCAGGCATGAACTCACTCAGCCCTCGCAGCCCCCGGCGGTGGCAGCCACCACGGCGCCCACGCCCGCGGTGAGGACGTCGGGGTACAGAGGGGTGAAGCCCTGCGCCCCGAGTCGCACGGCGAGGGATGCGCCAATGCTGGGATCGGAACCGAGAAGGCAGCCGGAGCTCCCGCGCACAGACCCCAGGGACCGGAGGTCCTCAAGGAGCATGGTAGGACCGCTGCGGAGAGGTCCCCAGACCGCCCTGCCTGAGGGGGGACACGAGCCGCCCCACCGTGTGTGGAGAGCTCTTTCCCTAAACCCAAGCTCCACTCAGAGCCCAAGGGGACAGGTAGGTACTGGGACGGGGGCAACCTGCTTTTTCAGGCCGCCCCGATGTTCCTTTCTGGGAGGCGGCCTATTCTCTGGGGCCCCCATCACGTCACCTGATTGCACAGTATGGGGCCGGGGCGGGGGGACCTGGAGCCCGAAGGTGCCGGGCTGGGCAGGCTGAGGGGCCGAAGTGGGAAGTCGGGGACAGGGGAGGGCGAGAGCATCCTGCCTTGGCCTCCGGTCCACCCCAAAACCCCCCAGAGGGGAATCTGCGAAGGCGGGTATGTTTGGCCCAAACCGTGGCCCCGGCAAAGACGAGGGAGCTTCCCAATGGCCGGCCTGCCCGCCTGTCCTGTGGACCCCGAGCTCCCCGCCCCAGCCAGGCCGGCCTCTTACCATGTCCACGGCCACCTTCATGGCCTCCTGCAGCCCAAAGAGCTTCCCGGCTACCAGGTAGACCCCGCCCGTCCACACGGCGCAGGCCTCGTGCACCCAGTGTTCCTGGGTGTCCCCGCCAGGCTCGGCTGGTGGCTCCTTGCTGCACTCGTGCTTGCGGCTCTTGTCGGCGGGGGCCGCCTCCTCGCCGCCGTCCCCCCGACCGTCACAGCAGTAGCAACTCTGCAGCCGCCGGGACAGGCCCCGGGCGCTGGTGCGCAGCGAGCCCTGCTTGGCGGGGTCGGCCGGGCCCTCGGGCCGCGGGGGCTTTCCGGGGGCAACTGCGGCCACGCACTCGAGGTCTTTGAGTGTTCTCTCGAGGGGCAGCGAGGCCTCCTCGCAGGTGCCCTCCGGCCGCACCTTCTCCTTGAGTTTTGGCTTCTTTTTGGGGAGGCAGTGTTCGGGGTAGTAGGGCCCACAGAGGTCCCCGAGGTCCTTGAAGTTGGCCGGGTTTTGGCAGAGGCAGCAAACAAGGCAAGAGGTACTCAAGGCCTTGGAGACCACGGGCCCCAGATGCATGGTGGAGGAGAGGGGCAGGGAGGGCCGTGGCTGCAGGACAGAGCCTCCAGGGAGCGTGGCCAGGGAGGCCCCGGTCGCATCCAAGGAGAACGAGCATGAGGATGAGGAAGAGGAGGCGGAGGAGGAAGGCTTCCTGTGGGGCTTGGGCTCCTCCCCAGGGGAGTTGACCACAGTGCATATGGTGGTGAACGCGTCTCGCTTCTCCACCCGCACAAAGGGCGAGAAGGCCGGGGTGCGGCTATCTGCTCGAAGCCGCTTGCACGAGGAAATGTACTTGAGGCGGATTTCAGGCTCGGCGGGATCCAGGGGCAGCACCTGCTGCTGCCGCCGCCGCTTGGCACGTCCCTTACAGGGTGAGGAGGTGGTGTTCTTGGCCCGGCCCCGAGTGAGGCGCTTTCGCTTGGAATAACTACTGTAGTTGGCATGGCCCGGCTGCTTCTGCGCCCTCGTCTGGGGCTGGCAGGGCCGGCCCTCTGGGGACTGGGAGGCCAGGCCCAGCTCCTCCGTCTTTGGCTTCTTGCCTCCTCCACCAGAGCTGTCCTCACCGCTCCCCTGAGTGCCGTTGGCCCTGTCTCGGGGGGTCAGGAGCAGAGCCGGGCCTAGATGGGGCCGCTTCTCCAGGGGACCTTTGGGGAGTCCGAGGGCTCCAGCCCTGCCTTTCCGGCTTCTCTTCTTAGGCGCCAGGGCAGTCCCCCCGGGCAGCAGGGCCTCTGGGGACGTGAAGGCCTCGGTTTTGAAACAGTCGGTCGAGGACAGTTTCTTACTGTTTAGGAGTTTGCCTTTTAAGGATCTGTTGGTTGGATTTCTGCATAACGGGTCGGCCCCCGGAGCTGCCGGGAGCTTCTGCCCGGGGCCCACATTTAAGAGACCTTCTCCTGCCCCAACCGGGCTGCCCCCCGCACTCTTGAGCCCACGGTCCTTCTCAGGGAGAGAGGGGCTCAGAGGGTTGCCGGGAGGGGTCCCCGGCGCCTTGCACGCAAACTTCTTCAGGCTGGGCGAGGTGATCTTCTGCACGATGGCCTCCAGCTTCAGGCCCCTGCCTTTCCGGGGCGGAAGCACCTTGGTCTTCATGGCCCCCTGGAAGGCCGCCCGCGAGGCGAGCTTCAGGCAGGCGTCGGGGGTCTCCGGGGGCGGGGCCTTCATGGCGGGCTCACCGTTGCCCTTGGCGGCCTTGGGCTTCTTGGGCGAAGCCATCCTCTTGAAGAGGGCGGAGGGGTCCTCGGCCCCCTCCTCCTTCAAGTCCCCCCCGCTGCCGCTCCGCAGGACCAGGTTCCGCTTCTTGGTGGGGACGGGCGCCAGGAAGGCCGACTTCCTCTTGAGCGCGTGGAGGGGCCGGTCGGAGAGCTTGCCCCCAGCACCCGGCTTGGGGACCCGGGCCCGCTGGCTGGCCCTGCCCTCCTTCTGGGGGCTGCCGGAGACCTTGAACGAGGCAGGCAGGTGGTTGTTGACCAGCAGTTTCTTGGTGGCCCGGCAGCTGGGCAGACGGCTCTCGGAGGGCCGCCGCCGCTTGGAGTGGAAGGACTCCTGGGTTTTCGTGCGGGACCGCAGGATCATAGAGCGCTGGTCCTTGCCCGGGGTGCCGGGCGAGTCTGTCTCCTTGGTCTTGGAGCCCATGGGGCTGCTGTCCGAGGCCACGGGCAGGGCGGCTGGGTTACTGGGGCTGGAGGCCGCCTTGGGGGACGGCTTGCCCACCCGCTTGCCGGACTTGAAGGCGGCTCGCTGCTTGCCCCCCAGTTTATCCGGGGGGGCGGGGGTGGTGGTCAGGCCTGGGGGTCCAGGCGTGCGGGGCTCGCTCAGGGCCGTGAAGGAGCGCGTGCACATCCTGGGGAGCCCTTCTGAGGCGCCCCGGCCCGGGGCTCCTGCTCCTTCCATCTGTCCCTGCGGGGGCCCGGTGCACGATTCGGGCAGCAAGAGGTCCTTGGGCAGCACGGGCGCCCGGCACGGGGAGTCCTCGGCCTCCGGCAGCCCCCGGTGCACCCGCCGGCTCCGTAAGCTTTTCCCGCGCGGCACGGGCTCTTTCTTAGCAATGGGCGCCTCGGGCACGGCCGGCTTGCTGGGCTTCTGGGCCAGGGAGGCCTCCGGGGCCAGGGGGGCGGAGTCGCCGGGCACCAGCACCCCGTCGGGGCCTTCTTCCCCCGGCTTCATGTGTGACAGGGAGGACTCAAACCAGCTCTGGACCTTGGACTCGGCGCCCACGGTGGGGCCCAGCAAAATGACAGAGTCGCCGGACAGGTGGCACGGGGAGCCCCAGCCGGTCTTGGTGTCCAGCACTTCCTCCACTTCCTCCTTGGTGCACAGCAGGGGGGCCTTCGGCGACAGTGGGTCCGGCAGGCCAGGCCTCTGCTCGGGGCTGCCCAGGAGCTCGCACAGGGAGGAGTACTCCTCCTCGGCCTCCAGGTCCTCCTTCCGGCCGGGCGGCGGCAGCAGGGGCAGGTCCCCGAAGTCGGCAGAGCAGCAGTGCTGGCTGTCCTCCAGCCAGCGGTCGGCCTTGCCCACCTCGGGGCACTGCAGCAGTCCGCCCACCTCCTCCTTCACCCCGCCCGCCTCCTCCTGCGCGGAGTCCCGGGGCACGGTGGCCTTCTCTCCAGGCGGTGCCTCCTCCTGGAAGCCCGGGCAGGCCGAAGCCTCGTGGGCATTCTCCTTGCCCACGCCGTCGGAGGCCTTCCCGCCCTGCTCCAGGCCCTTGGTGAGCTCGCTGGGGTGCAGGCCCCACCGGGGACAAGCATCCCCCAGGTTTTCCTCGGGCCAGGCAAAGGGGTTGGCGCCGTCCGCCGAGCTGGCGGTGCTCGCGTCCGGGAAGCAGTCAAAGGCGGCGGCGGCAGGGTCCGGCGTGGCGGCCCCGAGCGTGGCCTTGGCGCTGAAGGAGAGGGGACCGGTCGTCTTCTTGGGGTCCGGGGCAGCGAAGCCCACAGAAGGGTCTTCGAACAGCCCCGGGCTGAAGTCCTTGGCGCTGCCACCCTTGTCCAGCTGCAAGGACTCGGGCAGGGCCTCCGGCTCCCCCGGCCGCGACCACGCGTTCTTGGCCACGGAGTCCAGGCACGCGCTGTGGTTCTCCAGCGAGAAGGGAGGAGGCTTGCTGGCGTCCTTGGCCAGGCCGGGCGCCTCGGCCCAGGCCTTCTCGGCCTTCTCGCCGATGGCCTCCTGCAGCCCGAGGATCTCGGAGGCCAGGTCCTCCTGGGCCAGGGCGCTGAGCAGCAGCCGCGGGCAGTCCCGCTCGCCCGCCACGAACTTGGAGAAGCTGTCGAGCGGCAGGCTGCCGTGCAGGCTCTGGAAGGAGTCGTCGGACTTGGTGGACATGTCGTCGGGCGAGGTCACCGAGCAGGTGGACACCGACTCGGGCTTGGCCTTCGAGTTGCTGTTGACCCTGGCGGGGCTGCCGCGGGCCTGGTTGCAGTAGAGGAAGCTGCGCTCCAGCGGGTCCTCGGAGCCGCTCAGGTAGTCGGCCTCCGGCGGCTCGGCGTGCGTGGACTGCGGCGTGCTGCTCAGCGGCTCCGACAGCGGCGTGCCCGCCGGCTCGGCCGAGTAGCCGCTGCCCTCGGGGCTGCAGTGCTGGCTCCGGTGCTGCTCCGGGGTCCGGGACACCAGGTTCTTGCCGCCCTTCTTCTGCGGCACGGCGGCCTTGGAGAGCAGCAGCTGCTGGACTGTGTTGGAGATGTTCTCCACCTGGGAGGTCAGCGCCGTGAGGCTCTGCAGGCTGAGGTCCGACAGCAGGTTCTCGGGGAGCTTGTCCTTCGGCGGCGCCTTGCAGTTGCCGGGCTGCGTGTCCACCGCGCCGGCGGCATCGGTCGGGGAGGGGTTGAGCAGGGGCATGAAGTGGCTGTGGTCCGTGATGCCCGCGGGGAAGGCGCCGGTGCCGAGCGGCTGCTGGTTGTAGGGGAAGTTCTCTAGGTTTGGCATCAGTGGCGATGGCGTGGAGCTGTAGGAGGGCGAGCGGCCCACGGAGCGCGCGGGCGAGTGGCTGGAGCTGGGGCTGAAGGTCTGGTAGTACTGCTCGGGCGTCCTGACGGCCGCGTCCGGCTGGCAGTAGCCGGCGCCCTGCTGCCCGTAGTGTTGGTACTTGGCGAGGTTTTGGTAGTGGAGGGTTTCCTGGGCATGGTGCCGGCTCTGAAGGGCTGCCTGCTGCTGCTGCTGCTGCTGCTGCTGCTGCTGCTGCTGCTTCTGCTGCTCGTAGCCCAGGCGGCCGGACTGGTAGGCGTGAAGGCTCTGGACCCGCTGCCCCGGGGCCAGACTGGCGTTGGCGGTCAGCGGCCTGTCGTGGGGCTGGGCGGACGGCGCGGTGCAGCTCTTATAGGAGTGGGCCCCCTGTGCGCCCCCGCCACCCCCGCCGCCGCCCTGCGCGCCCTGGCCCCCGGAGGAGTAGGTGGAGGAAGCGGGGAAAGACTGTGAGTGCTGGGGGAAGTGGCCGCCCTGGGGGAAGGGCAGGGGCGAGGCCATGTCGTTCTGCAGTTTCTGCCTTTGGAGTTTGGGGTACGCCAGGGGCTGCTGGGGCTGCGGCAGCTGCGGCTGGACGTGCAGGGAGTGAGTCCGAAAGGGCAGCTGGGTGCCCTGTTCTGGGTACTGCCTGCCAGGGGGCACTGCTGCCTTTTTCATCAAGCTGTCGTCATATTTGCCCACGCCCCCTGGCAGGGGCTGCGGCTGCGGGGGCGGCGGCTGGGGGGCCCCCCAGGCCTGCAGGCTCTCCTCGCCCGAGTACCGGCCAGGGTACGGGCTGCTGTCCGGCACGCTGTAGCCCGAGAAGGCCGGCCGGCCCTGCAGGGACGGCTGCGAGGCCAGGCCCTTGCTGCCCCGCGCCGAGCCGGCGGGGGTGCCGGCACCGCCCTCGTACGCCGGGTAGGGCTGCGGGTTATAATAGTCCTTGGCCAGCAGCCGCTGCCGGTCGCAGCTCAGCCCGGCCTGGCTAGGCTGTCTGTAATTCTCCAGGCGAGATGTCTCCTGTGAGGTCTGCTGGTAGTTCTGTTGTTTGCCATGGAAACCACACCTTTCTCGAAAAGACTGCATGACTCGGGCTGGTTATCTGTGAAAAGAGAAATGGAGAGAGGGAGGGCGGGGAGGGGAGAGGGAAAGCGATTCAGACGGGCCATTTCCCTTCCCCTCGGAAAGCTGGCCTCCCACCCCTCTCCCGCCCTGCCCTCTCCCCTGCAGCTCTTAATGGTCTCCCCTTTGCCTGAGCCTCCCCACCAGCTGTGCACATATTGACGACTTCTGTGTCAGGGAGGTGTGCTCTGTAATTCCCGCTCCGATGACATCGGCCCCACTGCCTGAGGCCGCCGCCGCCACCGCCGCCGCCGCCGCCGCCGCCGCCTGAGCCTGGCCAAGGACGGCCACTGGGCGGGCGGGGAGGTGCAGACCTGCTGCCCTGCTGCTGCCCCCGGGCCTGCCGCCGGCCTGGGAGCCACCACCCCACCCTGCTCGGGGCCAGCTCCTCCCCTCCACCCCACCCACCACTCCCCGCGCTTCCCTGCCAGCAGAATCATTTAGCAGAGCGATTCCCGCTCCCCTGTCCCCCGGGGCCAGCTGGGTCCTGCAATTGAGTCCCAGTGCGGCAGTGTTCGGGACCCAGGCGTGCCGGGACCAAGGAAGGTTCGCCCCTGCCCAGGGAAGCCACTCACCAAGGCCTGCGGAGCACAGACGTACACACACACACACACACACACACATAAGCAAGGACGGTACACGCACGCGCGCACACCTATCACTGCCATGCCATCTGGAATCTGTCTGTTCCTCCTAGCAGACGTCGATTAGGGGCTGTGGAGCCATTGTAGGCATAAACGTCCCCTTTCTCCGACTCCCGGTAACATAGGACAGCGGCACCTGCCTCCTGTTTTTGATATCATAGGTGCGTAAACAGATTACGTGGCCCAGAGTGAGGGAGTGCATGCTAATGGGGGACAGAGCCGCAGTCCCTTGGCCACAGAGGAGCGCCCCACAGCTGGTTGTGAGGCCGCCGGGGCCCTCCTGGTCGGCCCCTCCCGTCTCCACCTCCGCAGGGTCAGCACCGGGGCACGCCAGGCCATGAGCCCATCTGTTTATGATTTCAGGGGCTTGGGCCCCTGGCGAGGTCTAAGCAGCCCCAAAGCAGGATCTCGGATCAGGAAATGACCCCGGAGAAGGGGTGGGCCCTTCAGGGCAGACTGATTGGATTCACACAACAGGCTGGCCTGCAGCGTCCAGGCGAAAGGTCCCCCTGACAGGAGGCCAGGTCACCCCAGAAGGCCCTCAAAGGAGGGAGGGGGAGGAGCAAGGAACGTTCCAGGCTCAGGAGAAATCATATGGAGGAGTCTGGCAGTCAGCCAGAGGCCCAGGGGGATCAGGATTTACCTACAACCATGCCGCCGGTGGCGGGGCCAAGAGGCAGAAAGAAAGGCCCGGGCCCCCCAGAGGGCACCGGGGACGGTCCAGTTCTCAGCCATTCCCAGCAGTGAAGGAGGAAGTGGTGGTCTGCCTCGGGCCACAAGATTCCAGGGTTATAGGAGGGACCAGAAAGGAATAAAGAGGCACCGAGGAGAGACAGACACAGACATGAGAAAGAGGACAGAGATGTGGAGTGGGGGGATGGGGGGCTCCCTCCTCTATTCTCTGCCTGGATCCCACTTAGACGCCTTTCGAGGTGTCGGGGCTGACCGGGGAGGGGGACGGGGAGGGGCTCCATCCAGCTGAGTGGGGCGAGTCCCGGGAGCCTGAAGCCCCCAAGAGCCCTGTTAGCACAGCCCGGGCCCACTCCCCGGACCTGGGCGGTCAGCTGACCCTGACTCAGAGGCAGACGCGCCCAGGGCTGCTGCGAGAGGGGACCGGTGTCCCACAAGGCGAGCCCCTGCCCGCCAGGGCCCAGGGTGAACGAACACAGCCCCGCGGCCTTCCCTCCCACCTCCCCCCGGAGTTTTCACAGGCATCCCCAACAAGGAGAAACGTGCACGCCCTTCTGACCCACTTTGGTCCCATCCCTGGAGGCTTGGATCCAGCATTACAGGAGGTGCCTGCCGCAGCGACACCTCAGCCCAGAGGAGCTGGAGGTGGCCCTTGGTTCTGGCCTGGTGGCTTGCTGCCAGGTAGGCAGCTCTGCGGACAAGGGTGCCAGCCGGCCGGCCACGGGGCGCTCAGGCGGCCGGCCCCCTTCCACCCTTGGGCAGAGGAAACGAGCAGGCGCACAACCCGGCTGGCAGGGGAAGTCACTTTTTTGGGGGTGTCACCGGCCGGCCTCAGCCCCTGCCCAGCAGGGCACACACCAGGGGCCACCGCACGGCACGCCCCGCCTCTGTCCCCGGCCGGCGTTTATGAGCCCGGAATGTGCCAACCCAGGCCCCGCTCTGGAGACGGAGCCTCGTATAGCTGCACAAATTACATTTCGGCTTTTATTAGTCCCAGATCGCTCCCATTTCCTGCTGAGTGTCCTGTGGATATCATTAACATTTCTCTGGCTTTTTTTTTTATTTTTTATTTTTTATTTTTCTTCACATGCTCCAAAAGGCATTACCAGAAACATTACTTGAAAAGAGAGAGCGCTATGACCAGTGTCCTCCTCTCCCCCCCGCCCCCCCCCCCCGGGCTTTAATCAGTCCAGCTGCTGCGTCTTTTAATTTAGCCGAGCTGTATTAAAGGCGGGTTTCCCAATACACATGAGCAGCTGGGTGCGGTGAAAGCATCTATCTCTAAGAAAAGACAGTTCAATTAAAATACGAGAAGCCCGGTGCCTGATGGAGAACGCAGGCAAAAATGCTCACCCCAACACCACCCTCCAACCCCGGGAGGCGGGAGGGGGGAAGAGGGAGGGTTGCGGGAACAAAGGCATGGCATCAAAGCCGGGCTCCCGGAGCCAACGAGCCCCACCAGCTCTGCCAGGAGAAAATGGGGCGCTGCCTCTTTAAGAGCTGCCTCAGGCCTGCCACAGGCTCTGTTGTTATTAATTATTATGACTATGATTACTTTTCAAGAGCACTAGGACAGGACAAGGAAGGGGGGAGAGAGGCAGGCAGCAGGCAGGGGGCCCCTGTGGCAGAGATGGTGACCTCTGAACCTGGGCAGGGGAGGAGGGGGCAGAGGGGGGACAGACCCAGGGTCTGGCCTCAGCAGGTTCAGCTGGAGGGAGAAGGGGCGGGGGCCAGGGAGGGCACCCCGTAACATCCTCTCGGGGCTCCTTTGGGTCCAGTCCGCCTCCCCATCCTTTTTTCCTGCACCCACTTCCTGCGGACACTGGGCCAAGGCCTGATCTCTCAAGTTCTTGGCGGGAGGGAGGAAGTCAGCCTTGAGCATCCTCTAGGCACCAGATACAGTGCTTAGGACAGAAGTCCCTTATGAGGACTCCTGGAGGGCAGTCTTCCCAGGCCCCTGGACCGAGGGACCAGAGGAGGCTCCCAGCTCCAGCAAGATGCTCACTGCCACTCCCCCTACACAGCCAGGAAGTGGGGGGAGGGCATGACGCGCCCAGCCCTCCACCCTCCCGTCAAAGGCACTGGGGGGGGGGGTGGCAGGGGCACCCTTGGCATTGGCCGGAGTGCTTACTCTGTGCAGGTTCGCTCAGTTAACACTTTGACTATTCTGCTCTTCCAGAGAAAAAAGGTGAGGTTCAGAGAGCAAGAGACCGACCTTTGAGCCCACCCACAGTGAAGCTCCTTTTGCTGGATAACCAGACCCAGGGTGCACGTTCCCTTCCCCGGGCCCCACACCATGAACTCCCACCTACAGGAAGGTATCTTGTAGCGTGGCAGCAAGAAGGTGCTGGAAGGGGAGGGCAGGGGGCCCCTCTGCAGTCTCTGAGGCCCTGAAGGCCAGGCCAGGAACCCCCCCCTTCTTCGCGGAGCCGGACCCAACTCAGGGAGTTCCACGCATGAGCAGCAGTGGTCACTGGCCGCCTGCTGTCACCCAGGTAACCGCTGTCCCTGGGCAGCCTCAGAGGGAGGTCCCTGGGCCCATAGCCCCGGGTCAAGGAAATGGGCACAGGGTGGGCGAGAGCCGCCACAGCTCCCAAGAGGACCCAGTAGAGCCCAGCTGGGAGGCTGTGGCTGGAGGTCTTCCTGAGGGAGAGGGCTGGTGGGAGACAGAGAGGAAGAGAGAGGGAGAGGAGGAAGAGAGAAGGAAGCTTTCCATTCTCCAGCAGCGGCTGTGAGGCCGCTGGTTCCATCCCACCCATTTACCCAAGGTTGTTTTATGACCCGGTTTCCTGATTTGTAGCTGCAAGAGGAAAATGTGAAAACCCAACCCACTCAAGGCCTGGGAACTAGGAAGAAGGAGAAAGTTACCCGGGTCAGGAGGCTGGGGATGGGGCCGGGGATGGATGTCCAGTGAGGAGTGACGAAGGTAGGACCACCCTGAGCCTCCCCATCCCTCTGTGGTGAGTGATGAATACTAAGTAGGAAACCTCGATTAAAATGATAAATCACTAGCCAGCTTTCCTGCTGTCCTGTGGGGTCTACCTTGAATCCTAAGTGCCTGGCTTGAATAGGGGAACGGATGAGCTTCCCAGGAGTCCGCAAGACAGACAAGTCAGTGCCTACAGGCCCCAGGAAAGGGTTAGGGTCCTTGGCCCCAGGGCTGGTGGGGAGGGAGGGACCCGAGCCAGCGGGGAGAGCCCTACTGGGGCAGAAAGGGACCACCTGGGACGTAAAGAATCTCAGAGAACAAGGCAGCCCCCACCTCAAAGGAGGGCCCCTGAAGGCCACCCCATGTGGGCGGCACCCCCGACACACTTGACACGCGCCGCTCCTCATTCATGGGCACCCACGCAAGCTCTATGGGAGAACCCCGCGGGGTCAGCATACGCCCCTGCAGGGCCTTGGGTGGGAGGGCCTGGGGGCTGGAGGTCCTGAATACTCAGAGGCAAGCTACAAGGTGAGAAGGGCAAGCTGCCGGAAGACTGCCCCGAGTTCTCTCCAGATGTGGGGCGGGCCCTCAGCCAGCCTCTGTCTCTGAGGCTAGGAACCCCAGGTGAGGCAGGATCTCAGGGCTCTCTGGAGGAAGTCTGAACGGGGAATAGAGGCTTCTGGACTCCCCAGACGTTTGGAAAGCCTTCCCTTGAAGCCCACCAATGCGGCCTCCTCCAAGGCCCCAGCGGCAGGGGCCTCAGAGACCCTCCCCTAAGGCCCGTGATGGTCCCGTCCTCGGGGTCTGACCACGAGGAGGACACCATCCCCGTGGGGCATCGCGGGGTGTGTGGAGCGCGGACTGTGCTTGTTTCTGGAAGCGTCAGGCCCAGTTAGGAAGTTTCCAGGAGGAGTAACCTGTGGGAGTCCCACGGCCCAGCGACTGGGCAGCAGGACCCAGGTCTCCACTTGGGGGCCTGACTTCTAAAGCTGAGTGCCCCAGGACCGGTTTCGGGGTGCGGCGGTCAATGGCCCCCGGACCTGGGCTGCCCGAGCTGGAGGGGCCCGCGGTCCGGGTGGTCAGCCAGCCGTCCCCCGCCGGGAACCGTGGGGTAGCAGGACAGGATTCAGCAGCAGCTGTTGGCTTTCCAGAGCCCCCCGCCCCCCAGGGCAGGGGGGAGACTCGCCTATCAGCTCCGTACTTACCAGTCTCTTGTGAACAGTAATTGTTTTTAGATCATTTTATTCACCACTCAACAAAAAAGAAACCACCACCTCTCCCCCTCGCTGTCAAAATGAGGACACGAAGGGGATGGGGCGGGGGGAAGGTGGTCCTGACACCTGAGATATCATCAGCTAGGAGGGCTAGGGTCTGGTGGCGCACCCATTCAGGGACCCCGGGGTCAGCAAATGAACGCGCTGGCTCAGAGGCTGCTGCGGGCATCCGAGGGGACCCACGGGGCGGGGCCGGGCAGGGGGGCCTCCCGGTCTGTGCGGGATCCTCCCCACCACACCCCCAAATGTTCCTGGCCTTGCAGGCAGCCGTGCAATGTGGATGAGACGGGATCTGTGTGTTTGCTGGCTCTGAGGGCAGGCAAAGGGGAGAGAGAGCCCAGCCTCTCACCCCGGCCTGTCCTCGAGGGCCACCCCACAGGCCCTGAGGGACCCTGAGTTCCCTGCGGAAATGGCTTCATCAGCTCGTGGCTTGTCTGGCTGCTTCCTGAGCTGGGAAGACCATTCTGATCTCTGCACACCTTGCTCCCTGGGCTCCAACAAGACCTTTGCTCCTGTCACCTTCCCAGGGACACTGTGCTTGGAAGAGCACCCCTTGCTCTCCTCCCCTCCTATCAAGTGCTCACTTCCTTGTCATAAGCCACGCAGTCGGCTTTACGGCTGGTCTCTCCCCTTTAGAACTACAGTTCCCCGAGAGCAGGTGTTTTGGCCGGTTTTATTCACAGCTCTATCCCCACATCCCCAAACAAGAAATATGTATTGAATGAATAATGTGTCCACGTCACATTAACCTTATGGAAATTTCCAGAACCAGCCATCAGTGGCAGCGAAGACAGCAACTGGGTGGGCAGGGGGCGCTTATCGCCATAACTACTCGTTCATTCGGGCCTGGCAGGCAGTGCGCCTGAGCGAAGCCAGCAGGTGGGGATGGAGGCACACGGAGGGTCCCCGGTCCCCAATAAAGTAAGGGGGCGCCCCACGGAACTCTGGCCGACTGCTGCTGCCTCGCGGGAAGGAGGGCGCCAGAGTTTCGGAGGTCTGTTTTGTTTTAATAAGAAGGGAAGTCTCTCATTTTAATAAATGTTACCGACCAAGTAAAAAGTCTAACACCCCAGAGTTGAAGAGAGCCCGTCTGTGGGCTGCAGCTCATCACAAGCTCCCGGGTGTCAAACGCCCACGGAACTCGTCCGCACGGACCTTTGCAAGGGCCGAGCCAGGAGCTGGTCGGGAGCAGAGTCTGGGCACCTTGCAGGTGGCCACGGCACAGGCAGGCGCTCAGTGTGAAGGAATGAGAACAGCGGGCGCAACCAGAACCTTCCCTGGGCCCTGGGAGAAGTCCCGATACCAGGGAAGCGGGGAGTGGAGCCGCAGGTTGAGCACCCTGGCTCAGCTCAGGGAGGAAGTGGGGCCTGCGCAGTGGGGCCCTGCGGGGAAGGTAAAGTTCAGAGGTGCACAGACGTGCAGGAGCTGCAAAGGCTGGGAGACAGGAGGCCTGAGGCCCCCAGAGGTGGTAATAACCTTCGGGGCATTCCACCCCAGCTGCCAGATGAGGCCCTGCTGCCCCCGCCCCTTTGCTGGGTCCCTGCAGGACTCCTTGGTGGCACTTATCACAGTGGTAATTACATAATTAATGGCATAATGAGCTGCTTTACATGCGCCGCCCTCGGCAGAATGTAGCCTGATGAGGGCAGGGGCTTCTTCATCTGTTGGGTCCTACGCTCTGAGTGCAGAAACTGTCCCGGCTAGCTGCCAGTTAAATATTGCCCGGATGGCTGGGCAGATGGGATGGGTGAGGGGCTCAGCGCTGGCCTGGGTGCATCATCTAACCTCCCCACAGCTCTAAGGGATGCTGCCCAAACAGAGGCCTGAAGACCAGCCAGGACTCATGCAGTAGCCAATCAGGAAGGAAAGCCCTGGCTTCTGCTCTGTCCTCCACACCCCCTGAGCCACAGCCCCTCCCTTATCAAGCCCATTTCTGTTCAGCTTACAATCAGGTGGGGTGGGGTGGAGCTGGGTGCTGAGGATACAGAGGAAAAAGCAGCAGCACGCCTGCCCTCCAGAGGCAGACAGACACCCAGGAGGCTGCAAGGTGGGGGGTTGAGGTGGTCAGGGGAAGCTGGCAGGAGGGCGTAATTAAGTGAGGAAGGGTGAGGGCCCACTGGATGGAAGGAGCAGCCTGAATGAGGCTGCAGGCAGAAGAGAGGAAGTGGGGCACCTGCACTTATCTCCCCTCCCCCACCTCGGGGGGCCCGGCTGCCAACAGTCAGATGCCCTCCCACCCCCGTTCTCACGGCACCAATCCCTGGCAATCCTGCAAAGTCACCGGATTTGTTAGCTGCCCGTATGGCTGCTGGGGGGTTGGCATGCTCCCATGTGCCTTTGGGGCCCCTGGTCTGCAGCCCAGGCTGGAGAGGGGTCTCTGGCTTGTTTCTGACCTGGTGCTGCCTACATCTCCCTCTGGCTCCCGCCCACAAGGCCAGCTGGCAGCAGCAGTGAGCCACCAGAAGCCACTTTCTACAGAGCATATTCTAGGTCAAACTTCCACCCTGGTTTTGCAGAGAGATTAACCGGAGCCCAGAGAGGGACAGTGACTTGTCCAGGAGGTCCAGCAGGGCTGAGATCCCTGTACAGCTCTGGGCCCCTTGGTCCACCAGAAAACGCACGCTGGAGATGGAAGCCAAAAGGGGGAGGGATCAAGGTCCTCCTGCTGGACACCCCAGCTTTCCCCAGGAGCCAGAGAACGTCCCCCACCCCCTTCCCCAGCCTGGGCGGGAACAACCCCTCCCTTCCCTGCCTTTGACACCCCCTCGGCGCAGCATCCTGAAGTCGGGGAGGCTCAGCAAGCCAGCCCCTCCCAGCCCCGTTCCACCTGGGGGAGCCAGGGAATTGGCGCCCCCCTCCCCCCAGCCCCCAGGGGAGGAAGCCGCCTGTCAGGCCGCCACGGCGTGTCAAATCCTCTTGCTGCCTAATTGTGAGACGGCGGCGTTTAAAGAAACGCTTTTCTGGCCGCCTGCCACACCGCAAACTGCTTGGTATAATTTTATTATTAAGGAGAGAGAAAAAGAGGGAGGGGGTTGGGAGAGAGAGAGAGAGAAAGGGAGAGAGGAGGAAATTGCTTAGTCCAAGTCAGCTGGTGGAGTATTCTGCTCAATGTGAAAGCGGGGACGGCTTTCCAGTTGGCAAGCTGACTTCGTTAATTGCGCATTCAGTCTCTACTTAGGGTAATTGAAACGAAGCGGGGCCCAGGTCTGACAATTAGGGTCTGCGACTAGGCCATTAACCCTTTCCGCCACCGCCCCCGATGGATACCACGCGGCCACTGAAAGCGGGGGCAGGGCCGCTGGGCACCCCCGCGAGAAGCCATTCTGAGGCCGGGGGCAGGGGGCCCCAGGCGGAGGCGCGTACTTCGGCAGGGCAGGGGGCTGCCGGGCGGGCGCCCCAGCGCGAGCAGGGTTAACGCGGTGCCGCGAGTCCGGGAGCCCGGCTAGGGCCGAGCTGGGGATGGGGGAGCCGCGCGGGGCGTGTGGGGGTTGTCTGCGGCCTCACCGCCCCTCTGCAACAGATGTTTCAGCCATGTAAGACAAAGGCAGAGCGCCTGCTGCTGCCGGGAGAAAATCCGCAGGACTCCCTCAGGGGCAGGTAAAATTTCACCTTCTATTTGTGTTCCCCCCTCACACCCCCCGCTCGCCCCCGCCCGCTTTCCCGGCCTCTGCGCCAATCCGGAAAGCGCCACCAAAGACGCCGCGCCGCCTCCTCCGCAGCCCAACCCGCTGACCCCAGCAAGGTCACGGCGACCTCGGGCTCCGCCAGCGGCGCGTCCGCCCGTCTTCCGCCCGCGAAGGGTGCCTCTCCGCGTCCAGCCCCCTCCCGGGGCGCGCCCCCCACCCCCGTCCGCGATCCGCGGTAATTGGAGGCGCCGGGAGAGACAGGAAGGGGGCGCTGCGCTCGCCACGAGGCGGAGGCGGCTCTGGACGCTCCGCGCCTCCCTCCTGCCTGCGCTGGGACCCCGGGGGGCTCTGCCCCCCCCAGCCCCCATCATTCATCTCCCTGATTCCCGCTGTATCCGCCCTCGGAAGTCAGCCGAGTGAAGCAGCTGTTCCTTGCACACTCCACTTGACCAAAGATGATGATAAATGAGCCCCGGGCTGCGTCGGGGACGCGGCGGCGACCGCGAGGGGCGCGCAGGGCGGGGCGTACGGCCCGCAGCCCTCTCCCCGCGCCTCGGAAAGGGCGAGGACGCGGAGGACAGAGGCCGGGGGCACCATCAAAGGGCCGCACTTCCCTCCCGGCGCCCGGCGCAGCCCCCGCACCCGGCTGCGAGCAGGCGGCGGGTGGAGGTGCGCCCGGAACGCCGGGGCCGAGGCGGGGACCTCTTCCCCGCGGCCCGAGCCGCAGCCCCGCCTCCGCCCTGCCCCTCCCTCCCCACCCCTTCCCCTAAGGCCGCGGTCCCCACGGCGCCCTCGCCCCCCACCCCCCGTGCCTCAAACCTATTAACGCTCGTAAATAATGAATAATGGAGCGCTTCCCTCCAGCCGCGCGGGGCTGCGGGCGGGGGCCGCTGCCAGCTGCGCCCGGGCCTGGGGAGGGGGCGCCCCCCGGCCGGGTGCAGGGGGCCCGGGCGCGCGGCCCCGGACACGTGCAGCCGCGGCGCGCAGGCGGGCACCCCGCCCCGCGGAGGAGGGGGAATCCCGCGCTGCCCTCCCCAACGCCACCTCCCCTGGAGTCCTCTGGCACCGAACGAGGCGAGAGAGCGCGCGCGAGCTTCCCAGCCGGAGAGGGTTATTTTTAACCTGCCCCCCTTTCTATATCTGCCTCTCGGGTTTGCGCGCCCGCCCGCCCGCTCCACCAGCCGAGGACGCGGGCTCCTCACCTCGCTCGGCGGCTCCGGCCTCTGAGCGCCTCCCCCGGCCCGCGGCCCCCGCCCCTGCGCGGGCATCGCGCGGCTAAATCTCAGCCTGGAAAGGACCGATTAGGAGCCGCGTGCCTTTCTGCGAAATATTGGAACCGGGTGGGGTGGGGGCGGGGAGCCCGGCGCTCTCGTCCCCTCGCCTCCCTCCCTGCTCGCGGTGACTGCGAGAGGCGGCTCCGTCGCTCCCTCCGCAAAACAGGGGGCGGCCAGGCCGGGGCGCCGAGCCCCCCTTTGCTTTTCGCCCTTCACTCCTCAACGCCCACCCTTCAGTCATCGACAAAGCTGGAGCTTCTAACACACCGACCCTCCGGCAGCGGCGGCGCCAAGTGGGGCGCTGCCTCCCCCATCTCGGCCTCCTCCCTGAGCCACTCCAAACAAACACACCATTTAAACAGCAGCGGGCTTGCACACCAACTTCAAGGCGGACCCCGCCCGTGCCCGTGCCAAAGGCGCATGGGGGGCCTCTTTCCCCAGCCTTGTCTCCCTCCTCTCAGCCGTGGCCTCCTTAAGGGCCCCCCTCGCCCCCTCCCTCCAATTCCCTTCCCCTTCGCGCCCAGCAGCCCAGACCCCCACCCCACCCCCCCTTCCACAGGGGAATGAGGCAGCAGGAAGTTCATGTCCATTCCCATTACCTTGCTTTCCAAAAGGCCACCCACCCAAACCCCAGCCTGTCCTTACCCCCAAAGGAGGGGGCAGCAGAGGAGCTGGCTGAGCTCAGAAACCCCCTCCAGGCTTTGACTGGATCAGTCACTTGACATTTTCCAGACTCTGCTCACGCCCAATCCTGGAGACCCACAGGCACAGGGCCCCCTAAGGACCCCCCCCTGCTGAACGAGGTGGGGTAAAAGACAACGGCTGCAAAATACAGGGGAAAACCGTGGAGGAAGTGGTGGGCTGAGGAGGGAGAAGGGCATTCCAGCGGCAAGGAGCTGTCTGGCTTAGTGGCAGGAAAGAACACAGCGTATTTGGGAATCCGAGCCGGATTTCTCTCCCCAGCTTAGCTGGAGGGTGGGGGAAGGCCCGGCCCCCGCCCCAAGGGAGCCGGCTCTGGCTGGGATTATGGTAAGAAGCCTGGCAGGCTGGGGCGGGGGTGAAGATGTGTGCGGAGTACAGATGAGAGGACAGCAGGTGCCACTGGGGTTATCTGATGACACCTTTGGGCCAGGAGCTGGAGCTGGGGGGCCCAGCTGGCCCTGGAGGTGAGGTGGGTCCGAGGCAGGACAGAGAGAGGGGCCCCCTAGCACAGGCAGGGCCTGGCAGGGCAGACCAAGGGTTCTCCAGGGGCTTCTCTCCACCCCACCCCCCACCCAGCCAGCCTAGATACTGAGCCTGGGGCCACCCTCCGATCTAGAAAGTTCTCGGTAACCTCAGACTGTCAGACGGGGTATAACAGCAGCAGCAGCAGACAGCATGCTGGCTGGCCCCCTCCTATGGCCAAGGTGCCTTGATAGATTTTACTTCTAACCCTCAAATTGCCCTTCTAGGAGGTGACGTCACCTCTCAATTCACAGCCGTGGAAACTGAGCTCCAGAGCGGGGGGTGGGGGGGCATTCTGGGGGCCTTTCCCAGTCCCCCCCCCCCCCCGCCTGGGCCTGTGGGTAGGGCCTCGAGCTTGTTTGCTCTGCTTCCAGGCAGCTGGGCATCAAGGAAGTGCCCAGGGGCTTGAGGGCACAACATAATGAGGTCTTGGTTTGCTCCTTCGGAAATCTCAGAAAACTGGTTTTCTTGGGAGAGAGAAAAGGGCAGGGAGTTGGTGTGGGGGGGAACTGGACAGAGAAGTCACCGTGCCCACCACCACCAACTCCCCCCATCCAATTCCTCCCGCAGATCCAGTTACCCACGGCGGCGCCGGGCCCCCTGTTGAGGGACCCCAGGTGGGGGGGTCTGGCTCCTGAGGCTGCATATTGTAAGGGAGGCCTGGTCCACACTTGGGTCTCACGTCTGCATCTGTAGCCCAAACAGAAATCTCACACGCCGCGTACCACTGCTCTTCCAATGCGTACAGCTGTCGTGATGGAGAAGTTAGGAATTCATGTAGGGCCTAGTGGCTCTGGGGGGCTACAGCCCCCTGCCCCCAATAATACACTAACAGCTCCTATTTTGATATGAAAAGCGTCTCTGGCCCAAGACTGGGTACGGAGTGGGGGACCCCGATGGATGAATAGCTGAGACCATGGGACCACCCTGTGCTCCTGGCTCTCACTGCCCTCCCCCTCCCTCACTGCCCTGGCTGTCCCCCCGTGCCAGGAAGGGAGCTTCCATTTCTGGGCAAAGCGTGGCTGGATGGCCCGCTGCCCCCAACAATCCCTGGGTTGGGGGGGAATCCTGACTAGCCCCCCAGACATGTAGCCTGGTGAGCAGAAGCGATGACCTTTGGGGAAAGTGAACCACCAGCCACTGCCCCGGAGGCCGGGCCGGAGGTGGCCTGAGCCTGCTTGCCTCAGGACGGAAAATATTTGCCTTTGGTTTTCAGCGGCCGCCTCCTCCTGCCTGATTTCCCTCCCTCTCCTGCACACAGTTGTGAAATATGGGGGTGCTTAAGGGTAAAAAGGAAGGGAGGGCAATTGAGTCCAGTGGCTGGCCATTTTGAACAGCATTATGTTTCTCCCAAGGTGAAGAGAGAATCCTTTCCGTCTGCTGGCCCGCACCCTGCACCCCGAGTTCCCTCTGCCCGGGCCCATGTCCAGGCCCAGCCGCCTCGGGCCTCACCTCCAGCCGCACCAGGCCCCGCCAGAACTCCCCCTCCCTCCCGCTGGCTTCCAGGCATCTGGGGGAGGGAGCCTCTTCCAGCTGCACACAGCTAACTCTGCCTGACCCCAGTGCTGTCTTGTTCTGGAAACTTGCTCAGGAGAACCCTTTCTGGCTGGTTCTGCGGTGCTGCTGACCGCACGGGGAGCGGCAGGCCTCTCTGGCTCCCGAAGGAGCTCAGATTCACAAGGGCCAGGCCCGCCAACTGGGGGGGGCTCCCAGGCAGCCGACCGTGTGGCTCTGGGGCGCAGGGAGGCGGCATCCTTCCCCGGACCCACCCTGACCGAAAACGCCAGGGCCCTGACGCCGCACGGCTCTGGGTTCAAATCCCACTCCTGCCCGCGATCTGCTGGCCAGCCCTGGGCAAGTCACTGACCGACTCTGCGTGTCCCTCGGCTGAAACCTTACTAACAGCACAACTTACAGGGTTATTGCGAGATGGGAGGCTATGCTAAGCTTCGCACCTGGTAATGCCCACCGGCACTGTCCAAAGGGGGTGAAAGCCAAGTGCTATACTCCGTATGTGCATGTCTGAGACACAGCAGGCCTTCTGGTGGGTAGGGCTTTACAGGGCATGATGATAGCCCCCCGAGCTGGGGAGGCTTCTGGGACTGGGAATTAAGGTCTGTCCCCGGACCGTGTCCTGTCCCCCACGGCAGGTGCATTATCTCCCCAGCGGAAGTTTCGGTGTTTCTCACGCACTACTGTGCACGTCTTAGGAAGAGGCAGATTCTGATGCGGGGGGGTTCGGGGGTGGAGCTCGGGACCCTGCAATCCGTAAGAATCCTGGGCCACTCCAGCTGGAGTGAGAGCTCAGCCCTCCAACACTGTGGGTCCCACTGAGTCCTGGAGGCTGGGGTCGGTGAGGGGCTCCGGGTCCTGTCTGTCCTGAGGACCCAGGACCGGACTCTGGTTCTGCAGCTCTGAGCCTCACGTGTAAGAGCCGAGTCCCTGCGGGGACGCGAGCAGCCCCCAGGACTCTGCGTTTGGCCTTGCTTCCGACCACTTCCAGACTGGGGTTCCTGGGCCTCAGTGTCCCCGCTGGCACAGTAGGAAGCCGGGATAAAGGGACTCCACACTTTCCATCCATGGTTCCCCACGCCTTCTTCAGTTCCTTGGCTCCTTCCAAAGGTACCGCAGATCTCAACCCAAGTACCGATCCCAGGGGCAGACCCCAGGGGCTGCATGCCTAGGGATCCAAAGGTCCTCCAGACTGACAATAAGGAGCACCCAGCTCCCGCTGGCTTCCCTTTTGTGACAGGTCCTGTCCCAAGAAGCACTTTGCATTTACATACCTCGTCCACCGGACAGCCCCGGGGCGGGGGTGGGGGTGGGGGTGGGGGTGTGCCCCGTTCCGAAGCCCCAAGAGCTGAAACTCACCGCCTGAGGTCACACCACTGCTGAGGGGTGCAGGGTCTGCAGTGACTTTCCAGCCTGGGCCCCCCAGCCATACGCGGCCTTCGAGGATTTCCTTATGGGAAAGAGTCACGTTGATTTCCTCGGTCCGGGGCGTGGCGCATTGCGTCTACCTGGCCAGTTAGCGGGTGGGGAAAGAGGGGATGTGGGGAGCCAGTCAGCACAATCTCTCCGGAGAGGTTTTTGGCAATACAGAGCCAGATGAAAACCGCACGTGCCCTCTGGCCCCGCAGTCTTGCTCCCGGCCCGGCCCAGAGCCTTATGCGCAGGGCGAGGACCCTGACATCCTTCGCAGCAGTGAAACGCTGGAGATCCCCTGCCGTGTCCACGTGAGGAGGATGAAGGACACACACTTGGGGAGTTCCACACAGCGGAGTCTGGAGAGTAAGGAAAGGCTCCGTGCACAGAGGGGGTGCAGTCTTCAAGGCGGGAGCAAAGCACAGGGTAGAAAATGTGCAGAGATGTATAAAAGGGGAGAGGGTAGTCGATTTCTTTTTTTTTTTTTAATCATGAGCATATAACCCCTACAAAAAGATTTTAGAGCTTATATGACTAAATCTCCATCCCCTGAGCTAGGCGAGGTGGGTGAGGAAGGAGCCTTGTTTTGGACTCCAGGCCGGCAGGGCTCCGTTCCAGGGGTCGGATGATAGGCCAGAGGGTCACGTGACCGCAGCCTCCTCTTCAGTAAAGTGGCCTGAGGCCCCGCTGCCAAGAGGAGTCAGCATCCCTGCGTCCTGCCCTGGGCAATGGGCGCAATGGGGATCATGCCCCCATTTCACAGGTGGGGGAAATGAGGTCCCAAGTGATGGGGATGCAAACCTGAATCCCCGTATAGTCTGGATCGTCACTTCTGGGCACACAGCCTCGGGGGACACACAGGCCACGACTGGCTCGAGACAAGCCCACGGGCTACTCCTGGCGCTCCGTGTCGCCGAACATTCCAGTCCGTTTTCACCTGCGGTGTGCTTCCTTCGATCATCAGAACAAAGGCAACGCACGTTCTAAAACTTGAAAGCAGAGGCCGATCTGGGCTTGGCTGAGACAGAGGTGGTCCGGGAGTTTTGGGGCCAAATCCTGGCTTTGACGCCACTGAGCTGTGGGGCCCTGGCAGGCAAGTCCAGCACCGTGCCTAAGTTTCCTCATCGGTGAAGCAGGAGGAAAAGTAAGTCCCTCAGAGGGTTGGTAAGAATTAATCGAGAAAGTGGACGGTCGTCCAAGCCATGCCTGGCAGAGGAGGGCCCAACAAGTGAGCTGTTATTTTGAAACGGTAAATATTTATATAATTTTTTATAACAGAGGGAAAGTTCAGGAAAATCCCTGACTGGTCCTAGCTGGCTTGGGAGGTGGGGCTGGGGGAGGGGCGGGGTGGGAGCTCTGGCATCCCAGCCCCAGGAGCAGCTGGTCCCTTCCCCCGGGGGGCGGACGTGCAGTCCAAGCACCGCGCCGGCAGGCAGCGGCCAGCCGCAGCGGCCAGAGAGGGGCTGGCCGTCTCCGTGTTCTCCAGCCGGCAGGTTGGGTGGAACACACTTGGCCGGAGGTCCCTCCAGCCCCAGGCCCACGGAGAGAGGGCTCAGAAAGGGCCCTGTGTCCCACCTTGCTCCGGGGCTGGCTTTTTCCAAACCAGAGCCTCATGAGTCTTTGGAAAGAACGCCCAGTCCCTGAGGCCTTACACTGACTTTCTGTGTGACCCCAGGTGAATCACCCCACCTCTCTGAGCCTCTGCTCCTTTCCCCTCCTCACGGGACCCGAGGGGGAAATGGCCATCGAAGTGCTCTGTCGCCATCGCCCTCACGGTGATTCCTCATACAGTGCTCATGTGTGCAGCGCCCTGGTTTAGGAAACGGCCTACATATCTGACCTCCTCTTCCAGATGAGGCAACAGAAGCACAGAGAGGTTGGTTCACTTGTCCAAAGTCACACAGCTTACAAGAAGCCAGAAGCGATCACAGTAGGTCAATAATGGGAAGTCAGATGCTATTATTATAATCCGTGGCTGTGAGGTCAGGCCTAGGATCTGAAAGCTTTGAATTCAGTTCCTGGAGGCAGCTTCGGCCAGGGTAGGAAGGCCCAGGAGGGAGCACTGCATTGAGCTTGGCTGCGATTTTTTGTGGCAGGCACTGGGATTTTATGTCCCATATTTCCTGGTGTCCTCCACAAGCTGGGCATCGAAGTGCCTTTTTCCCTGCCACATCATTTTAATTCCAAGAGTAACTGTGCAAGCAACCTACGAGCACCCCCATTTTGCAGACAGCACCATTAAGGCCTGGAGGCCAAGGGCATTTCTTGGTGAGCAGCAACATTTGGACTTCCGCTCAGCTCCTCGGACTCCAAGTCTGCGACTCAGGGCAAGGATCCTGGGCACAAGCAAGAATGGTGGGCATGAGAGATCCCCCCGAGGAAGGGAGACTTTTGGAACCTGCAGGGAGTCCCTGAAAGCTTATTCTGTCCCCACGCACCATCCCGGGAGCATGTGCCCTGCTGTCTCTGGGCCTTCGCTTCCGCTCCCCCTGAACCTGCCTAGCCCCAGGTGCGGGCTGGACCGTCTTACAGGCCGGGACAATGGGGAGCCACAGAGGGCAAGGAAGGGAGTGAGTGGCACTATCGCACACAGATGCTCTAAGTTCCCTGGACTGCAGGGATGGACGACGGAGCGTTGAAGGTGGGCACAGAAGACCAGGAAGCTAGGACAGTTTCCCCGAGAGCAACGAGGGGAGCCAGACAGCATGGTGGGCAGCTGGAAAGGACGGGTGAGATTCTAGAAATGTCAGGAACAGGGCACCTCGGGACTCAACAGCCTATTCCAAATACTGCAGGGGGAGAAGAGGGGACAGGCCGCGGGGCTCATCCAGACCCCATTCTCCCAGCCATCAGGCAATACTGGCCCCTCGTGGGCTTTGCCGCTCCGGTCACACCTGCCTCACTAAAGCTTCTCCCGCACATACACCCAGCCCCAGTGTGGCTCACGACTGCCGGTGTGTCGGAGCCCGTCGGACCCGAGGTGGCCGATCGCGTGTCTGAGTCCCAGCAAGGGCGAGGAGGCCAGGCAGTAGGGCGGCTCAGAGCTGAGTCCTCCAGGGCCGCGGGGCCAGCCTCCTTGCCTCTCCCTGGCCCATCTCTGCGGCCTCCCTGGCACTGCTGTCCGGCCGGGCTGGGGCACAGCTCGGGGCACGGCGACGAGAGGCGGGTGCTGGGGACTCAGGAGGGACTGTGATTCCCATGGGAAAGGGGTGGCTCTGGGCCTTACCCCTCCAGGCCAGCTTTACTGGCAGAGAAGTCGGGCATCTGCCCCTCACTGGGAAACAAAGGCGGCGGCGGGTGGTGGCCGTGGAAACATTCGCAGGGAAGCCCCCTAGCAGCCCGACCTTGTCCTTCTCCTGCCGAGGCACTGTCTTTATTCCTGTCCCTCCTCAGGCCAGCACACCCCTCTCGAGGACTGGATGGGCCATCGGGTCCACGAGACACCCCCCCCCCCATTGCCTGAGCTCCTTTGTCACTTCCCCTCCCAACCTCAGAGCCACCGCTGGAAAGATTTTGTCTTCTCAAACAAACGGGAGTTTAGAGATCACCCACTTGTTCTCTCTCATGGGGCTCCAGCAGCTAATTGGGGCCTTTGATGGATGTGAGCAAGCCAGGGTTTTGTGGGCTGCGTGCCTGTCGGATGAATGAGTGAGTGGGTAGATGGGTGGGTGTTGGATGGGTGGGTGGTGGGTGGAAGGCATCGCCAGCCCCAAGTAAAGCCGTTGCTATTTTTGTTAGCTTGAGCAAAATACGATTTCCCTAAGGCTTGTAAGAATATGCAGGTCATTCCTGGGGTCCCACAGGTCCCCTCTGCAGCCGCCTTTCGTGATACCTGGGGTGGGAGCAGGCCGGCCAGGCCACACAGGGAGGGGCCACTGGACCACCCCCCTGCCCTCCAGCTCCTGCCTCCCAATCTTGTGTCATCCCTCCTCCTCCAAAGCCCCCCTTTGTGGCGCCCTGCCCGCCTTGTGGCTCCCACAGACCCCCGGGGAATTCCCCTGACCCGTAAGTGTCCCCAGGCCCGGGGGTCCCAGGGAGCCTCTCCTTGGGGGCCAGAAGGGCGTGTGAGGAAGGAGGGGAAGGTGCCTGCCGGAGCCCGCCCGGCAGCTTTGCAGAGCTGGAGAGAGCAGGACGTTTGTCATCTGCTGAGGACAGTGGGGATGGTTTAAGGTGAAATTTAAGCCCATTAGTGCTTGGCTAATGACATCAGCAGAACAGTGAAAATGAAGGCAGGGTGTGTGAGCGCCCATAAATTGTCAGAGCTCGCGCCGCCTCCGTCCTTGGGCCTGGCTCCCGGGCCCCTCCGCCGGCCTGGGCCAAGTCCCGTCCCCCCGCTGCCCCCCCCATCCCCTCCCCCTTCCCTGTGTCGCTGGGCGGGCCCTGCCCCTGCCTGGCCAGGCCATGCAGGCCGGGGCCCCGGGGTCAACGTGCGGCTGGGGCCTTCACCGGGGCGTGAGAAAGGAATCGGCCAGGGAGCCCAAGCGTGGAGGCAGCATCTTCTTAATCTCCCTCCTTTTATAACTTCTGTCTTTTTTATGCACACGCAAGGATCCCGGTTCAGCCACTGGCATCTCTTCCCCGGGCTAATCCCTGACAGCTCGGTTTATGTCTCCCATAATTCTCCAGTTTTATGGTTTTTTTTCGGGGCCATTAAGCTCCCAGCCACAAGCTCCTTCCCCTGCCCCCGCCTGCCTTTGTCCTTGAGGCCTGGCAGCCCCACCGCCCTTTGGGAAACAGGCTGTCCTCCCCCAGCAGGTGGACAAGGACCTCGGCCAGAGGACTCGCTCAGGACAGCCCTGTGGCTGCAGACTTCTGGTCCCTAGGCCCTCCGGACACCAACTCCCCTGTCCCTCACATCACAGTCTTGTCCCTCCGGTCCACACCAGGGTCCAGGAGGGCCTAGCAAAGCCCTGGGCCACGCCCACCTCCCCAATGTCACTGTTCCTCAGTCCCATCCCTTGGCTTCTCTTCCTGGCTGACCTCCTTTCCTCCCAGAGCCCTGGCCAGCTCCTGAGAACAAGGCTCCCCACCTTCCCCCTACCCCAACCAGCCCTGCAGCTCCAGACCCCTGGATTCGAGGAGGCCCTCTTTCCTCCAAAGACCTTGCTTTCTGCCCCATGTCCTTCTCTGGCTTGTCTCTCAGGAGGCTTCAGAGTCCTCGGGGGCGGGGGGCGCTGCCCGAGGTCTCCTTATCAGACCCCCCATTCCATCCTCAGAGCCGCAGCCTAGAATCTGGCCTCATCACCTCCTGCTGGGAATTCCATGCCCATCTCCAAGCTGGGTTTCCAGCCTCAGCCCCGTATGGCCTCTCACAAGCTCACAAGCTCTGCTCTTGCGATAAAGCCCTCAGTGGCTCCCCAGTACTTTCACCTGCTTGAGTTCCCATTCACCGTGTGGTGCTCAGACGTCTCCATCCCCAGTTTGCACTGCACCGAAGTCTGAGATCAGACGTCAGCTGTCCCCAACAGGGGCTGTCCCAATGCCAGGCCAGTTCATGCGTCCCGGGCTACCCTTCCCCATTGCTGCAGGCCCATACGCAAGGCAGCGGAGGCCACTTGGAGCCTTCCCTGGTTTCCTCACTAGAAGCAGTTCTTCCCTTGCCTCTGGATGAACACAATCCCCTTCTAGGACTCCTACATCTCGTGGGGGGCCTCGTCCCCTCAGAATGGACACCAGGTTTCCTGCATCGGCGTCACCCCACAAACGCCGACATGGGGCGTTTCAACAGAGCCTCTCCTTGACTCCCTCTCCTTGCTGGGTACACCAGCACCCCCTGGGGGCGACCCGGCACGGAGATCGCAGGCATACCCTCCGATACCCAGACTCCTTCCCGGGGAGACCTGTGCCTCTTGTGAAGGCACAGGAGGTATTCCTTCTCAGTCCTTCCTCCGCGTCCTCTTCTCCCTTCTGCTGAGCCGCCTTTAGCAGCCAGAGGCCCCTGGCCCCGCCAGCCCCTCCACGGTGTCCGGGATGCCCCTTCCCCACGCACGCAGGCGGCCCAAGTCCCACCCGTCCTGTGGCTGCTGCCTGGGCCTCCCGCATACCACGTGGCCTGGGCCCTGCTCCCTTTCCTCTCTCCCCACCTGGATGGGTGCTGGGGGGAGGGCCCGCCTCCCCGAGAACGGAAGGAAGGAAACAGAGCCCGGAGCGCCTTCGCGCTGGGTGTGCCGCCCCCTCTCCCGCTCACGTGCGCACAGCGGCCCGAGTGCCTGGCTCGCTTTCAATCGATTCCAACCTGAGTCGTCTTGTGTCTCCCCACTGTGTCTGCCCGCAGCCCGGCAGGCTCCCCGCTCGGCCCTGCCCTCCCCGGCTGGCATTCCACCCAGACAGCTTCCTGCCCTTGGCAGCCTTCACCACGGCACTCGCAGCCCCTGGCGTGACGATTGGAGCCCTCCTTGGCGCCCGCCTCTGTGTGCCCCAGACCTCATGGGGCAGCGTTCCCCTCTGAACGGGGGTGGGGGAGGCATCCTGGCCCTGCTTTTCCCTCACCAAGAACTCGGAGCACAGACGACGCGTGGGGTGCCAAGCCAGGCGGGTCCCTAGGCTAGTGCGAGGAATCCTGTGAAGAACGGGGCACGTTTCGTGATGAGCGGGGCCCCTGCTTCACGAGTGTGAATCTCAAGACAGCGATGGCCTAGCATCAGAGCGAGCACAGGGCATTTCTGAGCCCCGGCCTCGTGTGGCTGCACAGGTCACAGGCCCACGAAGCCAGCCCTGGCTCCAGCAGAGTGTCATGGCCCCAGCTGCCACCCGCTGGCCACGTCCCCTAAGCCCCAAGCCCCCTCCGGAATGCTGCAGGAAGACTAGGATCTAATCCACCAGTCACACCCGAGAGGTCCCAGATAACGTGAACCGCTCCCAGTGACTGAGCACCTACTACGTGCGAAATGCTCGGTGCATAGTAGGTCGACAAACTATCACAGTTCCCCACGTTCTAGCGCTTGTGACATGGGGGTTTGGAGAGGCAGTGCCATCTTCCCGCGACCACAGTGGGAAAGTGCTGGAAGCAGGAGTGAGTTCAGGCAGCCTGGACTCCAGGGGCTGGCTCCTACCTACCCCCCACGCCAGGCAGGAGGGCCAGCCCTGTGCCCACCCTGCCCCAGACGTCACCTGGCTCTCCTGGGGGACAAGCCTGCAGCAGACAGGCCGCCGTGGCTGGTGAAACGTCTACCCTCCCAATGTCCCTGAATGGAGCCTGGTCCACCGCCTCCAACCTCTCCTTGTAGAGATGCAGAAACGGGCTCAGGGAGGGCAACCGACTCTTTCAAGGTCACAGAGCACAGCGGCAGCCCCGCATCCCAGCCCCCAGCAGCCCTGATTCCACAGGCCCTTTTCCGCCCCTCCGGCAAACGCTCACGATCTGATACATAAGGAGGAACACGGCAGGACGTGAAAGCGGGTGTTCAACAATATCCTAATTTTGTTCCACAGACTGGGCGGCAAGGCACAAAAATGCTTCGCACCAGCCTCTCCTCCTCCGAGAGGCTGGAGGGGACTTCTGTTTCCTTCTCCTCGCTCTTTGGTATTTTCTGTATTTTCTTCAGTGAGCTAAGATTTTTTTTTTTAAAAGACCAACAGCTCCGAATTTTTTAGAATGAACGAGACCAGGAGTCTATGGCACCCGGTTCTGGTTGCTGGAGAATTGCCACAGATAGCAGGCAGGGATTTACATACTCCCCCAAAAGCCAGCGCACAGCAGACTAGCTTTGGGCCTAGCTTCGGGCCCATGCTGGGCCAAGGCTCTCTTCCCTTCCCCCTGGAGGGTTCGGAAGGTTCCTCAGGACCCGGAGGCCTGGGATTATTCCTGCGTTGTCCTCGCCTGGCTCCCTAGGGAAGTCGGGGTGGCCTAGATGGCGTGGGCTTCCAGGAGCTGGGAGTCTTGGTGTCACCCTGGTTGGCTCTGAAGCGTGTCCCCGTGTGTACCTGCACCACGACTCTGGCCCCCACCTCACTATGTCCTCCTATCCCGGAGGCCTCCTTCAACCTCGCATCCCCCTCCCTCCGCATCACAGCCAATCAGATCCCCATGACCCAGAGACCCAGGAGACCAGACTCCTGCTCCGCCCCCCACAGCTGGCCTCAACCCCACGCCCCCAGTGCTCTCTGGCCCCTCAGAGACCTCGGCTTGCTCCCGGGCTCCACGCCTTTGCAGTCCCCTGCCTGGGACACCGTCCCTTGCACCCCCTCCGCCCAGAGCAGGTGGCCGAACAGGTGGCCATGTCAGTCCTTCTAGGTTCCCAGCCCCCGGGGCCTCGTGCCATGCTCAAAGAATCCATCAAGAGTCCCCTGTGCCCTTAGGAGGGAGGGCCCCCAGCACCCCCTCTGCTGACGCGGGGCCTTCCGCAGGCAGCGGCGAGCCACCTCCTGCCCAGAGAGCCCCCTGGGTCTCTGGCCTGAGGAGAGCTGACAGCTCCTTAATAAAAGCGGGCCACGACGCGCCTGAGTGACACCGCGCCAGGCCGAGAAGCGGCGGCTTGCTTCAAAGCCTCATTTTTCTCTTTCCTGTTAGGCACCGAAACAATTTACATAAAGAGCCCCACATGTGTCTGTGACAAAGATTCATTTCTTCTCATGACTGGACAGTGTCTCCCCCGTCCCCTCCCTTGTCCCGCTTTCCCGGGAGCTCCCCCCTTCAGCGCCTAGGCCTACTTCCCCAGGAGTGGGGGTCTCGGGGACCACTTCGTGCCTGGGTCACCCACCCCCAGGCCAGGGGAGGCCAGCCCAAAGAATGACCGTGCCATCTTTTTATTAAAATAAAAACAAAACGAAAACCCACCAACTCCTCAGGGCTTGGGGGTGGGGCCGTCGGGCCAACCAGACGGGTCTGAGGATCTCGGCAGAGCCTTCTTCTGGTCTCGGACGGATAAAGGGGTTTGGGCGGGACGAGGGCTGGACGCACACAGTGGCTTCACATGCACCTGTAAGTTCACGTGTGACACGTCCCTCCCCCCGCACCCACTGAGCAGGTCATCTGTCCAGCCCCACACACCCAGCACCAAGGCCCAAGCTTGGAGCCCACAGCCGCCTCTGCTCAGGTGTCGTGAATGCTGAGGCAAAGCCCCCAAACGGTCCTGTCTCCCCATGGCCGAAACCTAAAACCCCACTGTTCTCCTGGTTTCATTTCGGGCAAAGAATGACCCTCGCTCGGCTCCTCTATTAAGAATCGTCACCCCAAGAAGGAACAGGGAAAGTCTCACCGTCCCGCGAGCAAATGACCCAGGCCCCTGGGTCCTGCGCAGCCCAGGGCAGGGAGCAGAGGGAGGCCGCACCAGCCGGGCTCCCCTGGGAGTCCCCTCCGTGGACTCGCTGGATGGCCTCAGGATTCCAGCGCGTCAGGTGGGGGAGGAGGCAGCTCTGGATGACTCGGGGTGCGGGTGCGCCTCACACGCGGCTGGCAGGTGTGATGCCATGCTTTAAAATACGATAGAATTCTTTTTGCCTGAGTACTAGAATGTGCTGTGTCAGCGCCTGACTCCCATGGTTAAGGCCTGCAGGCTATCGTCTGGGGCTGAGCAGGGGGCCCCGTGGGGAGCAGCCTTTTTTTACGGGATTTTAGGGAGTTCCGACTATACGTGATTTCCTTTTTTTTTTTTAATTTAAAGATGGTATTTCTTAGATTGCAGAGAGAGAGAAAGAGAGCGGGGGCGGGGAGAGGCAGAAGGAGAGGAAGAAACAGATTCCCCGCTGAGCAGGGAACCCGATGCGGGGCTCAATCCCAGGACCCTGAGATCACGACCCGAGCCAAAGGCAAGAGGCTTAACTGACTGAGCCACTCAGGTGCCCCTATGTGATTTCTGTCTTATGTTCATGATATAGAAGGCCCAGTCCTGTGGACGACAAGGCTGTACTGGAGATGTTTCTGGATTCTGAGGTTGAGGGGGCTGAGGGCCTGGCCCACCCTTTGCCTGTCTCCTGGCTCCTAGCCTGGTTCACTCTCTTGGGGTCTCCCCAGTGCCCCCCGGGGGCCACCTTAAGTACCACGAGACCATGGTAATTCCACATCCGGGCACACAGCGGGTGGGAATGCTATGCAGGGGCACCAAACCATGCGTTCTAGAATGTTCACGGCAGTTTTACTCCTCAGATCCTCAAACTGTAAATTACCCAAATGGTCACCAAAGGTGGAAGGTACACACTGGAATACGACACAGCAGTGGGAAAAGATAAGTGCCATACACAACACGGGCAGAACTGCTTGCCGAGTAAAAGAAATTGGGCCGCTGACATTGCCTCGGGATGAAATCTGCAAGCTGACAGACAGATCCCGGGGCAGCCAATGCCTGGCGGGGGCACCCGGGACTTGGGGGGCCGGTGCTGCCTTTAATGTTGCTGTGAGTGCCGATCATATACAAGTGCGTTTAGCTGGTAGCAATTCATCGCTATTCGTTTGTGCCCTTCTCTGTATGCGAGTCAACCAAGAGTTCAAAATTAAAACAGAGACCTCAGCCTCCTTTCCTCAGTGCCTCCCCAGGCTCCTCACTTGGCTTAGGGTGAAGTACAGAACCGGCCTTGGCCTGTGTGCTCAATGTCAGCATGCCACCAAATATTTCCTGGCTGTCTCGGCCATGGGTGGCGCGTGCGTCCCCTCCCCCCAAGAAGTCAGGATCAGGGGGATGGGCCGGCGTTGGTCAATGGAACTCAAGTGACAGTGACAAGCGCTGCTCCAGGGAGGAGCTGCACAAGCCCATATGGCTCTGTCTCGCTCCCTCTGTGACACGCAAGTGTTCCAGAAGGCTGCTGGGCCGTCTGCTTGGATCCCTCGGTGACAGCAGTGAGCGGTCCCTCCGCTGTCTGGTCACAGACACGGCGCCAACGAGGAATAAACCCTGTTGGAAGGCGCCGATCTTTCGGGGATGTTCGTCATGCGGCACGACTAGCCCATCCTGCCTAGTACGCCCAGCATTCAAGCTTTCTGTGGCCCGTTCCCCGCCAACCTCTCCGGCTTTGAGAATCACAAACATTCCGGCTGTGAGCGCGTGGGGACATTGGTTGTACAAACGCACCAGGTTTTTTTTCTGTTTGTTTGTTGTTTTTTTCATGGCCTGTGTCTTTGACACTCCCCGGCATCCCTCCCCTGCCCTGCCTCCCGGGCCGACTGCCGCACGTGGCGGCTCCCCCTCCTGGATCCGCGGCCCCGGGCCGAATCACACTGTCTTGCTGCTGTCAGCGGCTCCTTGAAGGCAGGCGTGGAGTCGGTGAGCCATCATTATTTCCCACGAGAACAAGCAAGGAGGGGAGTGAAGACACACAGGCGTGACCTCCGGCTCCTCAGGAGGGGCCTCAAAGGCAGCCCCCACGTGAGTGATCACAAAGCCGGGTGCAACCGGGAGGCTGGGAGCCTGGTGGGTCGCTAGGCCCCCTCCCAGCAGTGGCTACGCTCCTGGGCCAACTCCTGCAGTTCCTGAGGCTGGTCTTACACCTCTCCTCCCTACTCACGTTTCCACAGGCCGCCACCCCCGCCTGGGGGCCTCCTCTTGCCTGGGGAAAGTTGGGGGTACAAGGAAGGATCTGGGGGCCCCCTGGAGGAAACAGTGCTGCCGATTAACCTATTTTAGAGGATACCGCTTGGCGCCCCAGGGAAAGGACGTTTTTTTCCCCCCCGAAAGGCTTCCATCTGAGGCCACGTGGTAAGCAATCCCAGCTCAGCCCTGGCCTCGGGTTCCCAGCTACGAATGCTGACAGGGAACCTTCCAGAGCCACAGGGTTTCAGAGTGGGCCATCATTGGGCAGCCCTGGGGGAGCCTCGGCTGTGTCTTGCTCCAGCGTGGTGACAGGAGAGGGCTGAATGGAGCCACGTGGGCAGGAGTCTGGGGGTGCACCAGGGAGCTAGTCAGCCACGGAAGCAAAGGCTTCCCGGACCCCTCATGTCCCTAGGGCTCTTAATTCCACTGAATTATTTCTACCTGCTCCTCCCCACGAGTCCCAAACACCCAGCCAGTCACAGCAAGGAGGGCTCCGAGCGAGCACCTGTCCTCCTCTCCGCTGCCCCAGGAGAGCTTGGAAGCTCAGAGAGGGTGGGCGACTGGCTCAGAATCACACAGGAGAGCTAGTATGGTGGGCTAGCTTTCCTGCCCTGGTGGGGGTGGGGGCTCCCTGGCTGCCAGGGGTGTAGAACTTCCCCTCGGGTTAGACTGAACCCTTTGGCTCAGCCTGCACTGTTCCATGTGAGGCCGCCCCTCTCCAGCTCCAGCTCCCATCCTTGGCCCCACATGCTCTCCAGCCACTGGCTCCCACCGGCTCCTTGTGCACACAAGGCCCCGACCTCCAGGCCTTTGCACACACATCCTTCCCTCTGCCTGGGGCCCCTACATCTTCTCTGCTCAAAAGCCGCCTCTTCCTGGAAGCCCTCCCTGACTGCCCACCTAAGAGAGCCCTCCACCCCCACAGCTCTTACCACCCTCTGAAATCACCTCCCTCGTGTATCTGGTGACTCACTTTTTTGTCCGTCTGCCCCAAGGATGGTAAGCTCCATGAGGCAGGATCCTGTCCGTCTTGCCAGGCCACACAGGGAGCACATGTGAAAGAGACTGTGGGTGCTGGTGCTCCCGGTCCTGAACCAGGCACAGGCCCCAGGGCTGGGAGTGAAGCCTGTGGCTACTCAGAGGTTCCGGGACATCCTTACATTCAGGAATTCCTGGTTCAGCCCGCAGGCCCTTGGGAACTGGAAGTCCTCCCTCCCTTCACCCTGCACCTGCTGGCCCACCTCCTGATCCCAAGCTGCCTCCCCCGCTCTCCCTCGCTCCTCAGACTCTGCCATCTTTCTCCCAGCCCTGCCCCCTGCTCAGACCCCTGGCACCCAGGAGACAATGTTCCTACCTCACTGGCCTGGCACTGGGGGGTGACCTCCGCCCACCTTCCCAGCTCCCAAACCTCATGCCCCAGCAACTCCATACCCTGAGGACCTCCCTGCACCTACCAGCTCTTTCCTGCACCCCAACCTTCGATCACACCGGGCATGATCCTGGGGTGTGCCGCCCCCTCCTTGTCCGCCTGGCACAAGGCTAGCAGGCCTCCTGCCCTCCACTCAAGATCACCAACTCTCAACTCTCGCTGCCACTTTCCAAAGACACCTTCCTGGTCTCCCTCCCAGCCCGCCGCCACCATCCACTGTCACATCGGTCACTCGCCCGTCGGGCCCGGCCGCTTTTGGTTCCCTCATTGTGCTGCCCGTGCTGGGCATACAGTAGATGCTCAGAGAAAGCCAAGGACATGCGCTGGAGGATGGACTGGTGCCATGTGACTCCAGAGGCAGAAGCTGGTAGCTGGACCTGTGCCAGGGCCTGGAGAGACCGGTGAGGGGTCTGCCACTCCACTGCCCAGGGCAACCATAGAAACAACCACAGCTTTCACGAGCTGGCTAGGCACCAGGCCCTGTGCCGACGCCATTCGCATACGGATCCCCTCTCTCAGCCCTCAAGACAACATGGGTGTTGGTCACTATCTTCAGTGTAGAGATAAGGACAATGAGCACAGAGAGGGCGAGGAACTAGCCCGAGGTTACACAGCCAGGAAGTGGGGGAGCTAGGACTTGAACCCAGGACCCCAAAACACATGCTGTTTCACTGCCGTGGGCCACTGCCATCCAAGCACGCAGTTCTAGCTCGCTCTGGGGGTTCTGGGGACGGGGCCATCTGTCAGGGCTCCTTCCTGGGCTCCTCTTGCCATCTGCGTACAGCCATACCTTGCAACCACACCGCTCCTCCCATAAGTCAATCCCCAGATTCTGGGAGGGGAGGACTTCTCCCTGAAGCCTTTCTCAGTGTGGCCCTGGGCGGCTGGGGCCAGGCAGGGTGGACGGTGCCACCATTTGACAGCTGAGGAAACCAATGCTCGGAGAGGTTAAGGGATCTGCCCCCGGCCACACAGCTAGATTCCAGCTCTGGCTCTGAGAAACTATATGCCTGGGAGTGGGCACTAGGCTACAGGCTGCCCTCTTCAAGGCAGAGAAACCTGGGACCAGGGCACCAACTGAGCTGCCATCAACCCCCAGCATCCAGAAGCTCCCAAAAGGCCAAGGGGGTACTGGACTGAGCCAAACTTTTAGGTATAGTCTGCATGACTTTGGCCTTGATGCCAAGCCTCCTCTGGGTCTCTGGTTCCTAAAGCTTTCCTCGGGGTTGCTGAGCCCTCAGTGTCTACCTCTCCATCACCAGTGTTGAACATACACCCACGTGTCCTGGGCACTTTTCTGTCTCTCTCCCAAACCTGACAGCACTGTGGGGGCAGAACCCTGTCAAGATCTCCAGGTCTGCCCACACAAGGTTCTGACCAGGAGGGAGGGGCCCATAGCAAATGTCTGTTAGATGAGCGAATGGACCGTTATGCATTTCCTTCCCTTCTGTAATGTTCCACGAGCCGCCTCCTCCAGGAAGCCCTCCCTGAACCCCCAACCCCCTCTACTCTAAGTAAGCACAGATCTCACCCCCAGACTCGATTTAACTCCAGAGCTAAACCGCAGCATCCCTGTGGGCTCCACCCAACTTCTGCTCACTCATCTTTGGGGATGGAGTGCTCACTTCTTTCTAGAATTGTTCACTCGGCACCTACTGGGTGTTAGTCTTTGAGCTGGGCGCTGGGTGCAACAGCAGGATAGCCGAGGCTCCTGCCCCCGAAACAAGCACTGAACATTCTAGGTCAGCTGGGTCCCCTCCGGGTGGCTCAGCTCTTGGCAAACTTCACCCCTGGATATGTGAGGACATAGGGAACTATTCCCAATGCATTAAGTGAGAAAAGCAGGTCACCACAGGGATGCAGCAAGAATATGATGCCACTCTGTCTTAAAAAAAAAAAAAATCTGTGACTGCCTGCTTCTCAAGCAACGGGGCCCAAAATGGGACCCGGCCACCGGCAGGTGGTAAACGTCCCAGGGGAGCCTTATTTTCCTGCGCCTCTTGTCTATTTGCTGAATTTTCCACAATGAACGTATATTATCCGTCACTAGGGGGGAGCTCTGCCAATCAACGCCTCCTCTTGGCCGGGCTGAAGTCTGCATCCCCGTTTGTGTCCTGCTTTCTGGAGGAGCACGGAGCAAGGGAAAGAACTCCTTGCGGGAAGCGGTCTGTAGGCTCCCCCGCGCCGGGGGCTTGTGCTTCTCCGGGAGATCCCCCAGACCCTCACCTGGGCCCTGGCTGGCCCCAAGGCCCTGCCCACGCTTCACTTCCCTCATGGAGTCGGTACAGATCTGCACCCCGACTGTGATGACAAGTTCCCCATGGCAGAGCCCGCAGGCCCAACGTGGGGCTGGGCATACAGTAAGTGCCTCATAACAGCTTGCACAGAATGGCCTCTGCTTCATGCCTGGCGAGTGGTCTCACCTCTCTGGGACGGCGACGAGGGTGCTAACGGCAGCAGCTGGTAGCGATTCACCCACCCCAGCATCCCTAAACTGGAACCAGAGAGAGGACATCTACGGCTCTTCTGTAGGCCCCAATCCGACTTTGTTCCTCCCCAGTCTAAAATCTTCCATAGCTCCCCAGTGTCCTGAAATAACCACCCCACCTGGAAGCTTTGCATCCAAGGCCTTATACCCTCTGGCCGCTGGTCCCTCCCCCAGGTCCTCTCCTCCACGAAAACATCAGCCTACAATCCACCTGCCAAGGGGTCCGCTTCATGCCCCCGGGCCTTTGCATATGTTAGTCCCTCTATCCACAACAGGCAGACCCACCTCTCTTCATCCTTCAGAACCCTGCCCAGGTGCCGGATGCCGGCTCCCGTGCAGAGCCCTTCCCGATCCCTTACCCTCCCCCAGATCTGGTGAATCTCCCCTCCCGCTCCTGCTCTCCAAACACACATTGATTATCGCACTCAATGCAATTAGGGGTTGACAAGTCTGTCTCCTACCAAACCGGACGCGACGGGGACTGGGCCTTTTGTCTTTGTTTTAAATCCCCGGTGCCCAGATACCGCCTGCAGACAAATAGGCACTCGGGAGCGTCTCGCTGACAGGTGGGTGAGTCGGTAAACAACATCTGCACGGCCCTTTACAGTTTACGAAGCCTTTTCCCGTCCTCCATCTCACGGCGCTTCTCTCACAGGGCGGCAGGGAAGGGAAGGCTCCTGGAACCTTCGAAGGGCCTTGGGGGCCCCTCCTCTCTGCCTCAGTAGGAGCTGAGGTTTGCCGGGCACCTCCCGCAGGGCTCCCCAAGAGCACCCCGGACCCCCTTTCAGCAGGAAGCCAACAGTTTCCCCTGCCGAGGGCCCTCCCGCACTGCCCCCCCCCCCGGGGGGGGGAGCCGCCGGCAGGTGCCCAGGTGGCGGACGGTCGGGTAGAGGCTGGGGTGAGGCCACCATCCATCCCGCCCGGAGCTGCGGGATGCGGCGGGCTGGAGCTCAGCCCCACCAGCAAGGCTTGGTAACAGTTGCTATGTAAAACGCTCGGAGGGGGAATTTACTGTCAGCGTTAATAATAGATGAAGGTTTCAGAATTTTTGATGCCTTACGTTCTAAGCCGTTTGATTTATAATGTCTCTGGAAAGGGAGAGAGGAGGGTGGGGGCGAGGGAGGAGGCCCAGAGGCGTGAGCTGGGAGCTCATGTCCCCCCTCCCTACTCCCCCATCCCGCTGCCGCCACCGGGAGGGAAACCGAGGCCCGAGGGGAGAAGCCACGGAGCCACGTGATCCGGATGCCCATCGCCGCCCTGGGTCCAACGGGAGGAGAAACTAAGTCTCGGCCCCTCCCGCCCCGCGCCTGGGGTTGTTTTGATGGATTACTGCTTCTCCTTTTAGCGCGAGCAGGTGTATCTCAAGTAGTCTCCGGAAGCGGTACTGATGGGCGCCTGTGGCGGGGGCTGTGTGGGGCTGATTACAGGCGCGAGGAAGGCAAAATGCAAGTCCCAACTTCCCTTCTGCTTAGCTGCAAGTGGCGGCTGTTGTTGAGTCGGGGAAAAATATCCTCCCTGGGAGAGCAGGCGGCGCGGCTGGGCAGGAAGCAGGGCCGTTGTTGTTGGGCTCCTGAGAGCCCGAGGGGTTGGAGGGGGGAAGAGGGGGGCAAGGGCGTGGAGGGGGCCGGGGTGGTCCTGGATGCAGGAGGCCCAGCCCCGCCCGCGGTGGCCGCCGGGTCCCCCGTACACACACCCGAGCCTGAGCTCGGACCACCCCGACGTGTGTCGAGGCTGCTCCTCTGAGCTGGTTTTAGAGAGGGTGCCTTCCCTTTGGGCTTTCCCACCAAGTCTTTGCCCACGCTGCTCTTTTCATCTGGGATTTTCTCCTGCCCCTTCTAACCCTCCTTGGCCTCTTACCCCAGGCTAAGAAATCTTCCCTGATTCAGCAGCCAGATGGGCTCTCTCCTCCCTGGATCCCCAAGACCCAGGTCTTTGGGCCACAGAAACTGGGCCTGGGGGTCCCAACACCCAGATGATACCCCCCTCACCTCGACGGCTCTTTCCCCAAAGGCACATCATCTCCCACTTACAAACGTGGATGTGTCTGGGCTCCGTGTTCTCCTGCCTCATTCCTCGGGCCCTGAACGTGCCCAGGCGCCCGCTCCGACCACCACTCCAAGCAGATGGGAGAACCCTGGCCTTCCCTAGCCTCCGTTTCCCCTTCCACTGCCCTGCATTAGGCACAGGCCTGGTGAGAAGCCACAAGCAGCCATGGGGCCGTAGGAGGACAGCGACACCCCATCCCCCACAGACACCCTCTGGGGGCAGCCATGTGAGGGCCCACAAACTTTGCAGAGCTGTGGGCATGCTGTTAATAATGATGGCCATTAACCGTGACCAGAACCCCGTCCTTGCCGGCTAAGCCCCTCCCCCCAGAGAGGCCTGCTCCGACCAACTCGGCAGCCCCCTCCCCCGGGCCTCCCATCCCGGCTCCCCACTTCATCACCTGTTTTCAGGGTCCACCATTCACACATCCACTTCACAGACAAGGGTTTTCATGCATGCTGAACCACCGCTGTGCCCTCAGCCCCTGGAACAGTCTGGCACAGAGCAGGCGCTCGCCAGACGCTGGGCCGAATGCATGAAGGAAGGCAGGAAGGGATGAACACTGCCTCTGTGTGTGCGTGGGGCCCTTCCTGAGCCCTCCCAGAAACCAGGCCCGGCCTGAGGGCATGGGGCTCGGCTGCGGGGTGCAAGGGCCTCAGTATGGTCACGGCCTGCCCCCCCAGCACTTCTTCATCCCCTTACTCATTCACTCCTGCTGCACCCCCCGTTGCTAGGCACCCCCCACACCAGTCCCTGCACTGGGCTCTAAGGTGCCCCAGGCTCCAGAGTGCCCTCAAGTGGGGACCCTGGAGCTCCCATCCCAAGGGGAGTGAGGACACACAGGCCCACCCACAGGCTCTTAAATAATCACCCACACCTCCCATGGAGGCAGCCCGGGCCCTCCTGACCCTCCAGAGCGGGTGGGACTCATGCAAGGACTGGGGGGCATGGAGGGCTCCCTGATGATGACAGGGCGGCTGAGCACTGTGCCCCAAGGTAGAGCCTTCTCCTGGGAGGTCTGCCTTGCCAGACCCCACCCCCTGCCCACTCCTCCAGGAAGTCAGCCCCTGCAGGAACTCGGAGTATCACTTACTCACCAAGTACTCTAAGGCCCTCCTCTGAGCCAGGCCCTGGGGTGCACATGCTGGGGACATGGAGGAATCGGGCATGGTCCCCAGCTGGAGGGCAACCCAAGAGACACACTGAGAGGCATTAGAAGCTAAGGGGCAGTTCTGCAGAGTGCCAGGTGCCGGATTAGGAGCTGGGCTTTGTTCAGAGAGCCATGAAGTGACTCAGTCCTGCCTGTGGGTGAAGGGCTCGGGGAGGGCACAGCGAGGCCCAGGCTAGGAGGGACGAGTGGGGAAGAAGAGACAGGGTGGGGCGTGTGTGTGTGCCCCCTTTCCCGGCTCAGGAAAGCACCCCTGTTGGTGGGGACCCCAACCGATGGTGACTGAGAGTGCTGCCTGGGGAGGGGGTCTTAAGCCATGGTGGACCCCTGACATCTTTAGTGCCCAGAGGGCAGGGATCCCTGAAGAGGCTGTGTGTAGCCTGAAGGTGGGGAGGGTCTCAGGGTCTCCAGGAGACAGGACCCCACTGTAGAGAGCTCTCCTTCAGTGTCTGGCAGCCTCTGGCCTCCCCAAGCTTCCTGGTCTGGGCTCTGCTCCCCTCCGGCAGGCTGAGCTGGCACGGGAGGTCACTGAGGGTGGCCGCCGGGACCTTGGCAAACAGGAAATGCCAACTCACCCTTCGAGTCGGCTCCAGTGCCCGATGCTCCCCCTTGGCCTGTCTGTCTAACCCCAGGCCTGAGCCTCTCCTTCCTGCTCCAGCTCCTCCCACCCCAGGCGTCCCAGTCTGGCCGCCCTCACCAGCCCCACGTGCCAGGCCTTCTTGCTGCTAGGAGCCTTGAGCCCGCTTTAGCAGCCACTTGTCACTCATGCAACAAAGCTGCATTTTACACCCCATGCCAGGCCCTGTGTCTACGGCTCTCGGTTGAACACTGGGGTCCCGGCAGGCTGTTGGGGCGACAGTGCACGAACAGGCCTGCCAAGCTAGGGTGGCAGCACTGTGACAAGAAAGCCCGGGCTGGACGAGCCCAGAAGAGGCCTCTCGCCAGTCCAAAGGTCAGGGAAGGCTTCCAGAAGGCCGGCTGCAGGGTATGTGGTGTGGTGGGGCACGGCCGGAGCGACTGCCTCTCCCCCTCCTTGGCCTCCTTTCTGGCCCAGTCCAGAGCTTTTGTTCATCAAGTCTCCAGATCTTCACCCCCGGTGACCACCTACCTCAGAGCCTCAGTTTTCCTGATGCACAGAAAGGACCCCATGAGCCATTCACGTCAACTGGGTAAATATTTACATAATAGATGCTCCCCTACCTACTATTCTCCTCCCCACTCTCCACTGAGACACAGGTCCAGCTGCCCTGACCATTTTCCTATCCCAAGTGAAGCCTGTGGGCAGCTCCCAACCACTGCCCAGTAAAAGCCCAGGATTCTAGAAGCACCAGGAACCAAGCATTAGTGGGTGAGGGCTGTTGGGTCATTGGTTGCAGCTTTAATAATGGAGTTTATGGAAGGTCTTCTAGTCAGCAATAATGTGCATAATTTCTGTAACTTCATTAGTGCCACCAACCTGAGTTGTCCTGGGAGGCAGGAGGCCAAGCAAAGATGGGGCTTAGGGCAGGCTATATGATGCCTTTGTACAAAATAGGGAAAGACACCCCAGGTGCCAGTCTGCACAGTTTAGCTGGATTTCTGCTAGGAACCCTTGCACAATGTACAACCCATACAACTGTGCCCTTTGGCCCTAGGTTCAGATGAGCGTCAGCATGGAGGCCTTTCCCCAAACAGGTCTCTCCTGCTTTTCAGACCACTCAAGCCAGATGTGAGAACTTCCTGAAATGAAATGCAAAGTGTGTGTGTATGTGGGTGCACAGGCACATTTTTTCTGAAAACAATGCAGAACTTTTTTTTCAATTCCCAAAGGGTTCAGAGTTCGTGGAGTCTAGACTTGAATCTGGGCCCAGAGTCTGGGATAAAGAGTGGTGGAGGGGTCTCGCTAGAGTCTGGGAAGGGATTTGAATGTATTCAGGGACACAAACATTTGTCGTTCCATTTCTCAAAAACGACTTAATATTCTACCTTTTTTTTTTTTTAAGGATTTCATCTTTTTGGAGGAGGGGTGCTAAGGAAGAGGGGCAGAGGGAAAAGGAGAGAGAGAATCTTAAGCAGGCTCCACACCCAGGTCAGAGCCCAACCCTGAGATCATGACCCGAGCTGAAATCAAGAGTCAGATGCTTAACTTACTGAGCCACCCAGGCGCCCCTGGATTTAAGATTCTGAGCAGCAAAACCACACAGGATTGAAAAAGGGATGATCCCTGGGCCCCACCCCTTAAGATCTGTAAATGAACTTGCCCCTGATACAAACTCCAAAGCTGATGAAGCTCTGATATAATACTATCTTGTTGGCTCTGCTGTATTTTTTTTTTTTTTTTGGTGTTGGTGGGGAATAACATATTTACCCCAAAGTCCATCAAAACCCCCAAAAGGATATCCATGGATAAGTGTATAACGGATTTCATGACTTCAGCTCCCTTTTTGTTGTGGGAGTGCTGTGGGGGTAGAGCTATGGAGGTTTCCCCACCCCCACTCCCCCATCAAGCCAGGGAAGGGCACGTTGAGTGCTCCACAAAGGAGAAGTCAGAGGGTTGGGCCTCCCAGGAGATCTGGCCCCAAAGTGTGCTGAGCAGCCCTCAGCAGCTCATTTCTGTGTCTCCCCTGCTTCCTAGGGCCAGCCCCAGGGCTCCCTATCTGGCCAACACAGTGGGCCATTCACCAGGGACACACACCAAACCAGGCTCCTCTGGCCTGGGGTCCAGGCCAGACACTCACCCCATGGCCTGGCCTTGGACACAAGCTCTTCTGTGTCTGGAAGTGAAGGAGCATCTGTCTCCCTTTCTCCCAAGTCCCAGCATCCAACACTGGGCCTGCCAAGGAGGCCTTCCGGGCAGTCTGATGAATGGATTCATTCAACAATACAAATTGAGCACCTACTGTGTGCCAGGCCGCAGGCAGCCTCCCCACCCCCACCCCACGGCATTCTGTCTGGTGCGAGAGGAGGCACAAATAAAGGCACAACTGCAAGGGAGACGAGCTGTTAAGCAGAACAGGGCAAGTGGTCTACGTGGAAAGCTTCCTGAGAAGTGAGGAATGGGCCAAAAACAGGCCAGCGCCTAAGTATGATGGTCAGCCCCTGGGACAGATCGGCAGGGCTGGACCACTGAGTGCTGGCCCAGTCGGGCCTCTCATTCTCAGACCCCGGGGGGGGGGGGGAGGGGCAGAGAAAACTACAAGACGCAGAGCCGCGGGCACGAGGCGCTCTTTGTCGGGGGCCGCCATCATGGCGCACTCACCCCCCAAACCAAGCTCCCAGGGCTGCTGTTCCGGAAGCCCCGCCCTTTTCCAGCCGCGCGCGCTCGCGCCGGCTTGTTAATCACGGCCGCGCGCGCCTGAGGAGTGACACGCCTTGCCCCGGTGCCCCGCCCACACGGATTAGCCACGCCCATTTCCGGACCGGGCGGGGCTCCTGGGCCACCCCGCCCCTCCGCAGCGTGACGGCTAATCAGGGACGGCAGCCCGGGTTGGGGGCTGGGGCTCGTGCGAACACAAAAGGCAGGAAATACAAGGCGTCTCCGGCGCTGTAACCATGACTACCTGCGCCCTCGCGCCGCCCCGCGCCCTGTGGTGGGACCGGCCCTCCGACAATGAGAGCAGGACGCTAGAGATTGGCAGATATTCCTCCCGCACTGCGCTGGGCCGCCCCCCACCACGTGGCCGCGAGACTCCGGGCCTCCACTCCTTCGTCATTGAAATGGGGTCACAATCTGCCCAGGGCTGAACTACTCATTAATTTCAGCACTTATTTAGCGCCAACTGTGTTCAGGGGCTAGAGATCCACTACTGAACAAGACAGATTAAAAACAAAAAATCCGGGGGCACCTGAATGGCTCAGTCGGTGGAGCATGTGACTCTTGATCTCGGGGTAGTGAGTTCTAGCCCCACGCTGGCGGTAGAGTTTATTTAAAAAAAAAGTGCGGCCCTGGGGTAGGAGTATACTGTGGGGAGGTGGGGAGAGGGAGGCAGCCAACAAGCAAAAACATAAACAAGCAAAGTGTGCAGGACATTAGAAGGTGACTAAGTGCTTTGGAGAAAACGGAGTAAGGAGAGTGGGAATGTGAGGGAGATGGCTTGTAGTTTTAAATAGGATGATCTGGTAGGTCTCATTAAGAGGGGACATTTGAGGTAAGGCTAACGGGGAGTGGAAATCAGCTGCATGGCTCTCTGTGGTGAGAGCACTGGAGTTGAGCCAGTGTAAAGGCCCTGAGGTATCAGTGTGCATGATGTAGAACAAGGAGGCCACTGTGTCCATAGCTGAGTGAACAAGAGGAGAAGAGGAGACAAGGCCTGAGGTGACAGCAAAAGGATCCAGGCCCCTTCAGTGCTCGGCCTAGTCCATATTTGCTCCTTTTCCCTCCTCACCTTCTTCCTCTCATGGTGTCCTTTCCTCCTCCTTCCTCTTGTTCTCTTCCCATGCCACCTCTCCTCCTCCACAGACTAGGAGACATTCCCTCTTCAGCATAGGCTGGAAGACCTGGGTCACTGGTCTGGGCAACAAACCTGGCTCTAGGGGTGAAGGCAGAGACAGGAGCCAAGAAGCCAGACTCCCTCAGCCTTTGCACAAGCTGTTACCTCTGCCTGGAATGCCCTTCCCATCTCTCAATCTGACAAACTTCCGCCTTTGCCTTCAAGGGACAATCAAATGTCACCTCCTCTGGGAAGCCCGGGCTACCTGGCTTGGGAGGGTGCCACTCCCCAGAGCTATCCTATCCTCCATACAGACCCGATCACAGCACTGGCGACTTCCGCCTGCAGCTCTCCCACCAGGGGTATTTGTCCTTTCTCCGTACGGGGTGAGAGGCAGGGGGCTGCTGCTAAGTGGCAGAAAGGCCAGCAGGAGAGCAGCTGCCAATCATAAGGGGCTGGGAGACAAAACCCGGAGTGGACAGCCAATAGTTGGTCGCCACGTTGTATGCCTTCTCGCTGTGTGGGAGGGCCAGTCCTGCCTTACCCCAGCAGCCACAGGTGGGGCCCGGCACAGGCCTGGAGCCAGGGAGATGGTGAGGAACAGAAGCCCTCCAAAAATGGACAGCTGAAATGATGGAAGAATGCTGAGCCTTCAGAGAAATGTACCCCACACCCCCAGGCAAGGGCAAAAACCTTCACAGACCAGGACTAAGGGAAGCCAGCAACTGCTGCTCAGTCTGCATACAGTTCATTTCTTCTGCTTGCTTAAACACCTGTGCACAGGCTTGGGAAGGAGAGTCTCCCCTGGAAACCCGTGGTGTGCTTCGAAGAAGGACTTCGGACAGGCAGACTCGAAGGAAGCAGGGCAGGGTCCTTGAGTCTGCTCTGCCCCTTCACAGAGCATGGGAGCCCCAGCCTCTTCATTTGTGAACAGGGACAATAATAACGCCCACCGGGCAGGGTTGTTATGCAAACGAAATGAGCCAATGTGAGAAAAGCGCTTACAACCACGGGAAGGACTCAGTAAAGGCTGAGGCTGGTGGTTAAAGAGACCAATACAGTAACCCTAATAGGAAGCTTTGGAGTCCACAAAACCGGGAGCCTGCCGCAGAGCCACAGCTGGACTACATCTCCCAGCCTCCCTTGCAACCAGGCACGGTCACATGACTTGAATTCTAGCCAATGGAATGTGAGTAGCAGTGATGCACTCATTCCGGGCGTGAGGACCGCGGTGAGGTCATAGGGGAAGACTAAGGCCTTTCACCCCACGGAGGAAACCGTCCACCAACCGGAAACTCTCGCTACCCTCACGCATGGAGAGTAAACTTCTAGAAATATTTGGGTTTGTCTGTTACTGCAACTAGCCTTATCCTAACTAGCACAGGGATTCACTTACCCATTTGCTCATTTACTCATTCAGTAAATATTTTTGAGGGCCTGTATGCCCCATATGGGGTGCTAGGGATACACAGGGGGTGAGTCCTACCCTTGTGGAGCCTACTTAGTGTGCAGAAGAAGGCCGTCCTTAGGAAATACTAGGGCAGTGGTGATGGCACATGGAGGCTTCCCCGAGATGGGATCTAAAAGAGAGAGAGAAGAGAAGGGAGGATAGAGCTCCAGGTAGACCAGTAGTGGTGAAGGTCCTGCAGGTGTGAGGGAACACGGACCACTTCCTGGAACCAAGAGGAGAAGGAAAGATGAGCCTCAAATGATCTGTCTTCATTGTGGCTTCCTTCTGCGCCTCAGTATTCCCATCTTTAAAATGGAGGCCACACTAATAACACTCTCTCACGGGGCATCTCTGGATCTCAGAGGAGAAAACACCACCGGCGAGGGGCCGCTGGGTGCTTGTTCATTCCAGATATTACCCAGAGTGGGCAGAAAGGCCCCTGCCTGATGCCTGGGGGCAGCGGGGGGCGGAGCAGCTCAGAAGGTGAGCAGGGCTGTCTCTGGGGCTCAGGAGGCAGGAGCAGGGAGGGAGAATTGCTGCTATTAAGGTTTCTGCCATGCGGGCTAAATATCAAGGATCATCTCCAGCCGGGAGAGCCATTAGGCAGCAGCGGAAGTGCTGACTCTCTGGGGAGGCGGGCAAGACCGTCCCTGGAGGCAGCTCAGCGAGCTGGTGCTAAGAGCGGGAACTCTCCACTGACGGGCAGATGCTGGCTGCCATTCAACCTCTTTATGGACAGGGACGGTTGAGATGGGCACTGCAGGATTTGCGGAGAGGTCCAGGAGGCCTCCGGGGGGCTGTGTTGGGCATTTCCCTGATGCTTGATGCCAGCCTGTCTGCTGTCTCCTGAGGTCAGAAGCAGGAAAAGACTTACCAGATCTGGGAGGTATGCCTGTCACCAGGTACCTAAAAGGACACAGGCAGGCAGAGCGGGTGCAGGCAGGGGAGGTCTGCCTCGGAGCTGGAGCTCCCAGCGAGACCACTGGAGCCCCTTGCAGTGGGACGTCGCCCCAACTCACATATCTGCTATGGCTCCCTAGCTCTCTGCCGCCAGCATTCAAGGCTCTCCATGACTCAAGCTCCCCTCTGCTCACTCTAGCATTACACACCTTCGTGCCCCAGCAGCTCCCAGTGCCATGCTTTTGCATTTGCTGTTTCTTCTGCCAGGGACACCAGACTCACCTCCCATTCCCTAACATCTTTTCTCTCATCTTTTAAGAACCACTTGGAGTTCTAATCCTGGCTGAGTGAGCTGGCCAAGCAACCTCCCCTCTGATACTTAGCTTACTCATCGAGAACATGCGGAAGCTATTTCCTACCTCACAGGGTTGTTGGTGCAAATGAAACACGACAACGTATGTGAAAAGCACCTAATGGCATGTGGCGCAAAGCAGTTATTTAAAAAGCAGACCGGAAAAAAAACAAAAACAAAAAAAACCAAACCAACAGCACTTAGCAATAGCACCTCCTCCAGGAAGGCTTCCCTGACCACATAGCCCAGTTTAGGTTAGATGCCTTTTCGTTGGTCCCTATCTTCCTGAGCAACCCGTGGCTTGACACCACACAGGACAGCCGTGACTTATTTGGGCATTTGCCTGTAGCCCCACTAGACTGAACACCTTGAGGTCAGGGACATTCCTAGTGGATGCCAGGTCACACGGTCAGTGTTGGATGAGAGGGTAAAGAAGGAGTGGATGCCACTGGCCCAACCTCAGACTTCTCATGTATCCCAAGAGCTAAAAACACAAGCTTGATTTGCCCCTGGGAGGTGAGAGGATAGTGCTTCAAATGCCCTGGAACCCCAAGATTCTCAGCCTCTGTACCCAGGACCAGCTTGCCAGGACAACGCTCTGTCAGCTGCCCTCCAGCTCTGCCCACAGCAGTCCTGACCTCAGCCCAGGCTCCCATCTCCTTCCCGGGCTGCCACTAATGGCAGCTTCCAGGGATGGGAACAAGCCTACTCCTCCCTCATCCTCTGCCAAGCCATCGGTCAGCCAGTGGCCAAGTGCCAAGCAGCCAGCCTGAGCTCAGAGCTGGCTGGAGAGGGGGTGATAAACCATCCCAGGTGGCCCCAGGGGCTCAGAGAGGTGAGGTGTGGGGGGTCCGTGAGCTGTCTCTATTTCTTCTAGAAACCTCAGGGGTACCGTGCATTTACCCAAATGAGGCCACAGTGACACAAATCTAGCAGTGTCCCTGCTCTGGGCCAGAAGGCTGTCAGCTCGAGGCCCTGCTGGCTGTCTCCCCCACCTAAAGCTCGGATAGGCAGTTACGGATGTCTTTGATTAATAAGAAATGGGGGCAATGAATTAATCATTACGTAATAAATGCAGTTTGTTTGGCAGCCGTATCTTTCAAAAACATGGCTTGTGTGTGTGAGAAATAATGAAGGGGTCCCTCGATAAACACATATGGCACTCTGGGGGAGGGTACAGTTTTTGCCCCAGAAGCCCCTGTACTTGAGGGGAGATGGTGACAGGCACTGGCATCTAGGGGGTAGAGGAAGTACCAGAAGTCCACAGAGGGACAGAGGCAGGCAGGCAGGCAGGCCAGGTGGCAGCAGGTGGGTGGAACTCGGGCAGAGAACGGCGGTGGCTTGTTTTAAACCCCTTAGGGGTGGGGTCCTGGGCTCAGCCATGTTCTCCACCCTCCTGGCCAGCGTCAGGGACAAGCCCAGCGGCTTCCCTCGTCCTGGGTCGGCTGCCCGCCTCTCTCTGAAAGGAGAGGCACGAACAGATGTTTCCTTGAATCGGGAAAATAACGTTGGCTCCCAGATGGGCTGCGTCGCGGAAGCGCGTCCTCTCCCTCCCTCCCTTTGTGACAAGGTCTTTCTTTCTGGGGAGCAGCTGAGCGTCAGAGGGTGGTGGGTGGCGGCAGTGGCACCAGCGGGGCATCTGCCGGCTCGGTCATCACCCGCGTCCCTGGAGGAGGACTTGGAAAGCACAAAGGCCTCCGCCCGCTGCTGTCTGCAGCGCGGGTCTGCCAGGTGCTGGTGGAGGGCATGCTGCCCGGAAAGGGGGAATGGGGGGCCCGAGGGCCAGGCGCTCCCCGGGCTCCGAGCTGGCCGGGGCCGGGGCCGGGGAGGAAGGCGGCGCAGGCCCGGCCGCCCCACGTCGCGCCCGCCCACGTCAGGAGCCGCGCACGGTCCATTCCCGTCCTCGCCCCAGACCCCGCCCTCCCCAGCCGCGTCCAATCGCCGCCGGCACAGCCGCTCCCACCCCCGCCGCCGGGCCCGCCCTCCCCTCCGGCCACGTCCCGGCCACCAGCGCAGCTCGGCGGCGCCCCGGACCACCGCACGAGCCTCCCGGGGGGGCTCCCTGACCCCCTCACCCTCCTGCAAGCTCTGCTGGAGGGCGACCGCTTTCAAACACACACACCGGACCAGGTCACTTCCCTGCTTCAAAGCCTACAGCGGCTCCTGTGACTTACAGAAGGCCGAGACTCTGGCCCAGGCGTCCAGGGCCCCGCGCCCCCCCCCCCCCCACCTCGGCCCGTCCCCAGCACACAAACGCTGCGCGCCGCCGCCAAGCTCTCACGGGTGGCTTCGCATGGAGGGGCCGACCCTGGCAGTCCTGCCCGGATCCCAAAGCCCGCGTGTCCCCAGCCACCTCCCTCCCTCTCCCCGAGGGCTCTTCCTGCTCCCTTCTGTTTTTCTCTACCTAAACACTTCCAAGCATTTGTGCAGGCCCAGTTCAAACCCTGCGGCCCTGTCAATCCCTTCCCACTCACCCACAGTGAGCTCCTTCCTTTGTGCACCCCCTCTTACCTCATCTCCTTACAGTGGGCTCCCCATCAAAGGCTAATTTATCAGGTTCCAGTCTCCCCAACAGGACCCAGATGCCGCCTCAAGGCAGAGCCGGGGTCTGAGTCGTCTCTAAATTCTCAGGGTTCCACACACAGTAGGCGCTCTATGAAGATTGAAGTGTTTGTGCGTGTGCACAAATGCTCGCGCGTGCACGCGCACGCACGCACACAAAATCCAAAGGCGCACATTAGATAAGGAAAAGTACTGGCCTCCAAGGAAACCTCTGCCGAGCGACTGACCTGTTCATGTACCTCCACCGTTTCCTCCTTTTCTACTTACAACCATCACGTCTCTCTTTTTGTAATTAAAAAATGATTTGCAATGAAAACCACACCAAGGCCAACCTGGGGAAATCACCTGGGATGGACCCCGTTCTGTACAGGGGCTTGCCTCGCTGGCTACCACCACTCATGGCCACCCTGGTTGTGCCAAGATGATCAGGCCCATTTTACAGAACAGCCAACAGAGAGGTTCGGTGCAGGGAAGGTCACCCAGGGCAGAGGGGCTGGTATCTGAACCATGGGGGACCTGAAACCCACAATACTCCAGACCGCAACTGGGACCTCCCCCAGTCAAGTTGGCTATCAGTGAGAAAGGGGCTGATCCTGGCCGTCCTACGGGGACCCCAAAGTCAGCACAGACACAAGTGTCACCATTCACAAAGTCACTCGTGTCTGTAAGCAAAGTCTCTTAGGCATTCACTGTATGCCAAGAATTGTGCAAGGGACACAAAGGTGACCTATCTCACTGCCAAGCCAGAATCTTAGGAAGCAACATCTCCCGCTGGTCCCCTACCCACCCTGAGCCCATCAGCTCTCCCACTGCCCAGCTGCAGAAAAGACCAGGCTCTGGTCACCCTAAAAAATGTCCCTGAGATTGCTATGCCTTGTATTGGTTCCCGGTCCAGGCTGGCATACGGCGGTCCCCGAGGGGCTTGTTATAGTTCCAATTTCTGACCACCCCCAGGGGCTGTGACTCGGGCAGGCCCAGGGAAGGTATGCTGGGCATTTCTGTGTGTCTCTTCCCAAGCGCCCGGCCAGATGAGCCCCAGGCTGTTCCAACCTCTGCTGGCTGAAGTACAGCGCACGGTGCCTGGGAGCTGGATGTGGGGCAGGGAGGGGCTGGAGGGGGTGCTGCCTCCACGCCTCCACACTGGGGTCAGCCCCAGAAAGGATGCTGTGTGTGAGATCTGCTTGCCTACATGCCCTGGCATTTCCAGTGGCATAAATCAGTCTGACAGTGCCCAGGTGCCAGCAGTGATGGGCTGCTGGGGGGCAGGGCATCCGGGCTCCTGATGTTGTTGCTGGGGGCGGGGGGAGGCTGGGGAGGGCTCCTCACCCCTCTGGAACCGTGGGGGTCCCTGGCACACAGAAGGGGTACAAGAGAGGTTTGGGGCATGGAACCGAGTCCAGATTCCTTCCAAATCACAAAGGCTACCATTTATCACGTGCCCACCTGTCGTATGTATTCTGCCTACATGAGCTTGTTTAAAAGCAGGACTGGAATGAAAGTATTTGTAACAGCAAAAAACGCTGTCCCCGTGTCCACCCTGCAGAGACAGGGCACTTACTGTGAGGCCCTACTGTGTACTTCCTGTGGCCCAGGCTGGCGAGCGGGCCGGGGGAGGACTGAGGAGCCCCATGGGGCTACCGAACGGTGGGTGCAGAAAGGTCCCCCTGGGGAAACCCCAAAGTAGACCTAAGGCACAGAACTCCCAGGGACAGGATCAAGGGCTAAAGGATGGGGCCCCTGCCTCTGACTCCGGGGACTCGGGCATGGAACTGTGGGGACCTGAACTTCCAACTTTACACCCTTCTGTTTTGTCTTAAAAAAAAAATAAAACAAACACATATTTTTAAAAAAGATGATTTTTGGCAAGTTTCCAGTGAATTCAGTGTCAGGGGCGGTTGTGGGAGGGGCGGGGGGAGCAGCGAGCGGTATGGGGTTGGTAAGTCCTTCCAGATAGGTGACTTCAGACTCCGGAGAGCACGGATTCACGCGTGTACTCATGCGTTCATTCATTCGACAAAGATCCAACCCTCTGAGCATCCTGCCAGCTACCCCAGGCCTCAGCAATAAGAATTCATGCATTCATTCATGCCACAAATATTTATTAAGTGTCTGCTATGGGGCCTTGGTGGTGAGCCTGGAACCGTGGCTGGAGGCCGGGCTGGGGGTGGACAGCCCACGGCACTGCCTGCCGTCTGCCTCAGGGTTCCTGTACAGAGTCACCTTTGGCCACAGGAGCCCACCCCCTAGCCCCAAGCCGGCAGGCACCCAAAATGGGAATTATGGTCTCCACTAAGAGACACTGACACGAAGCTGGTTACTGCCTTTTCAGCAAACGTAATTCCTTTTTATTAGAAAATTAAAGGGTAGGACCAGCTTGCCAAAAGCCAAAAGAGCTGAAATGTGCTTTCCTAAGATATGCAGCGTCTGATAAAACGGATTTGCTTGTCTCTCTCCTTTTCCACCGTCATCTCCCCTTGGCCAGCCTCGCCTCCATTCACGCCCCTTCTATTGGCACCGAAGCGATGGCCGTGAGCTTGGCAGAGGCCGGCAGGCCCAGCACTCGGGGAAGGGATGTGGGGAGTGTGGGGAGCGTGCCTTTGTTTCCCCGGCACAGGACAGGGACCGAGTTCTCCACGCTGAGCCCCACTCCCCGGGTTTAAGCCTTTTTAGAATCACCTTGGGGATTCTCTAGCTTTCCCGAGATGCAAAGCCTGCCCGTGGCCTCTGCTAAGCTGAGGGTGTCAGGAGGGAAAGGCAGGAACAATAAAGGCCCGGGCTCCCAAGAAACAAGCTCATCCATCTGGAGACCCGGGAGCACGCGGCTCCAGACGGAGCAGCGGAGGGAGGCGAGCAGGGCAGGGCGCCGAGGAGAGGACCAGTCCCCTCGCTGCCCACACAAAAAGCAACTATTCAAAAACCACCCAGGGAGTTCTCTCTTATTGAAAAGTCCTTGATTCCTCCCTTTCTGCAGCAGAACTCGTGAACAAGGGCCCCATCTTATTAATGGGGTGATGGAGGGGCCTGGGAGGGAGGGTCCTCTCTTGCACAGGAAGGTGGCTGAGCCCGCCCCCCAAGTCATTAGAGCTGGTAACTAAGGTAACTCCAGAATCGGATTTTCTTCCCACTAATCTCTCTTTTTCTTTTTTCCCTTTCTCCTTCTTTTTTTTTTCCCTTGGAGGGGACCTCGGAGGGTGGTGGGGAAGATGGGAGTGACACGTGTGAGTGCATCTGAGTGTGTGTGCATGTATGTGTATGTGTATGTGTGTGTGTGTGTGTGTGTGTGTGTGTGTGCACGCTTTGAATACTAAAATGACCAACAGGCTCTCGATGCTCTAGCGGGGTAGGGAGAAGTCTGGTCTCAGGTATGCCTGCCCCTGCCCTATCCTTGAGCACGCGCCCCCCCACCCCCACCCCGATCTCCCTCTTTCCCCATTCAAGGGCAGATCCATTCCCTGTACTCCCTCCCTGAGTAACAAAAGGCGGAGATGGAGTTCCCTTTCACCTGCTCTGACTGAAGCCTCGGCTTTGGCATGTCTAGTAGAGGCCACTTTGTTCTGGGGGGAAACCAAGAGAGGATCTGCCCTGAGGCCTGCCAAGGTGGGCCAAGGGGTGGGGGTCAGAAATAAATCCCAAACAGAGCACTGTCCCACAGACCTGCGCTGCCTGGACTTCTTTTCCCCTGGAGCTGTGCTCTGTGGACGCCGGTTCGAATCCCAGCCCCGCCACGGATGGCCCATGCAGCCCGGTGCAAGTCCTTCCACTCTCTGGGGGGGGGGGGGGTTCCTGGCAGATGTGACACAGTGTCAGGTCCCTCCCCAAGCTGGCCATTTCCAGGGCTGAGAGGGGAAAGGGTGGACGTGAAGCATCAGGGGGGACAGTGACCCCAGTTCTCCTGGGCAGCCATGTTAGGGTGGACACCAGAGCAGCACGGGGTCTGACCCATGCAGGTGAGCGATCCCCATGCCCTCTGGGATGCTTCCTGCTTCCCCCCTAGTGGGGAGAGGGAGTTGTCTGCGCCAGTAAGGTGACTCACGTCAGCTCTGCTCGCTCTGTTCACGTGGGGGAGGAGCTGCCCTCTCTCTGGACCCAGGGTGACAAGGTCAGCTCAGCAGCCAACTGACGGGGCTGGACTGGCGCCTGGGAGCCACCCCAGGTGGCCTCTGGGGTGCCCCCCGCTGATGCTCCCGTCCCCTCCTACCCACTGCCCCCTCCCCCACCCCGCACCCCCGCCACTGCCGGGAGAACCCAACCCAGCTCCCGGCGGGTGGAGGCTTGAAGGCCTCAAAATCCCCAAGCAGTGGGCCAAGGGAGGCTACCGTGGCGGCGAGAGGTCAGGGGAAGGGGCAGGTATTGCAGCTGTCTGGAGCTGGGCCAGAACAGAGCTCCCCAAGGGGGCCGCGGCCCAGGCAAGCAGCAGCCATTCCACAGCTGGGTCAAGCTCAGGCTCCAAGAGCCCCCCGACCCTTGCTGCCAGACTGTCTCTGCCATCCTCATCCCTCCCCCTCTCTCCCTGAGTCTGTCTTCCTCCTCTCTCTCTAAGCAAATGACTACGAATGCGGGCACCTTCTTCCCTTCCCCAGCTCCTGGAGCTGACTTGTCCCTTCCGTGCATCTGCCTCTGTCCTCTTCTCCTTCGAGGACAGCCACAGACCCCCGCCACCTCCCCACCCCCTCCCCCCGAAGATGGGCTGTGAGCTTTGCCATCTAGGGGTCAGGCGAGCTGCAGTGACATGGCCTTGCTGAACAAGGCTCTCACCTCGATGGGTTTTCTAGAGAGCTCTTAATGGATGAGTGATGTCCGGTGTGCACGCGTGGGAGCTGCGCACGTGGAAAACGCAGCCACCTCCCCATCCCTCTCCCCGCCCTGTCCTTACTCCAAAAGGCCTTAGCCTCCCTTGTCACAAAACCTGCCTGCCCAGGGGTGGAGGAGGCCCCAGGCGGGGAGCTACCCTGAAAGCCACTTCTGGGTGCCGGGAAAACACCGTGTCAGTCCCAACACGGATGACAGCGCTGCCCTTTCCTGAGCTCCTACTGCGCACAGGGTGCCGGCTGGGGCCGGCTCAGGCTGAGGCAATTTCTTCATAACCACAGTGAGCGGGGACAGCCTGAGCTTGCGGCCTTGAGCACCTGGCAGCGTATTTCAGCCCTGAAAACTCCCATGGAGCTGACCACAAATCCCATTTCCCAGTGGGGAAAGACTGAGACCCTGAGGGCAAGCACCAGGGCCTGGGGGCGGGGACAGCCACAGATGCTCCCTTGCGATGGGGCCTGGTTTGGCCTGAGTCTGGACAAATGTGGGCAGAAGCCGAAAGCCTGGACATTTAGCCTGAGCCCCTCAGAGCTGCCCTTCAGAAGCTCAAGGAGGGGCGGACCCTTGGCCTGTCTGGAGCCCATGGCTTTTCCCCTCCTGCTTCCTACTGGTCCCCCCCACCAACTCCAGTCCTCTGCTTCCACCAGCAGACAGGCCTCAGGCCCTGTGGGGTAGCAGGGACCACCCAGGTAGAGAGAGGGAGGAAGGGGGAGAGAGACTGAGAGAGAGTGTGAGTGAGTGTGTGTGAGTGTGTGTGTGTGTGTGTGTGTGTGTGTGTGTGTGTGGTGACCCAGCGCCCAGCCCGGATGCTCCGCCCAGCCTGACCGCAGCTGGGAAAACAGCCTCCTCAGCTGCCCCCACCAGCCACAGCCCACCCCACCCCACCAGGCCAGCTGCCTCACCCAGCCCTGAACCAGGAACTGGGCCTGCCGCCATCATGGCCTGCCCCGCCTGAGTCACAGCCCCCCAGGCCATCCCCTCAGATCCCTGCCAGAGCTGGGAGGAGACAGCGGCTCCCCCCCACCCCGTTGCCCACTCTCTCATGCCATCCTGGCTCAGAATCACTCAACACAGGCTGCCCCCCTTCGTACACCTGCCTCAGGTCAGCCGTCCTCTTCCTCTCAACCTTCTCCCCAACCGCGAGGTGAAAGGTTCAGCTTTTTAACCGCAGTTTGCCATAACTGGCCCGAGGCAATGCCCACCCCTGACCCCCATGTCCCCGAGCGGCAGCCCTTCACCCCACGCCCACCACCAGAGTTTGGGGCCTGGAGGCTGGCGCTGCCTCCCACCTTCTGGGGGCAGGCAACGGGGCCCCCCGCCCTCTCCCACCCCACCAGGCGCCCTCCTCCACCTCACACTTCTGAGGCAGGATCACTGAGGCTGAAATTTCAATTAAGGAAGAGAAATAATTACTCTGGGGCTCCAGGCCGGCTCAAGTGGCGACAGGCCTCTATGGCTGCCTCCTTGGAGTGGGGGGGAGGTGGCCTGGCACACCTTCCCCTGCCCCCAACACGGTCAGCCTGGGCCAGAGCAGGAACCTCGGCCTTCACCCATGTTCAGCCCTGTACACCCCCACCCCCCCGTTTCCTTCTGTCGAAGCAAGGCCGACCTCAGGGCTGCTTCAAGGTGGCGGGGCGGGGGGGTCGGATACTGGCTCGAGAGAGGGTGGAGGCTCCTGGCAGAGGGGGTTGGGGAGCTAGCCTCAGATGGCTCCAAAGAAATTGAATCAAATTAAATTTAACCATTCAGTCACTGCCTGTTCCTGTAGCAAGCCTGGAGGCTGCCAGGGCCCCACAAGGATGAGGGTGGGGACCCCAAGAACAGGACTGAGAGGGCTCTGGCCTCCCTTGGGGAGGATTCCAGCACAAGGCTGGTGGGGAGGGGGTGGCTCTGGAAAGGTCCTCAGAAGCCTGCTCCGCCACTCACAGGAGGAGTGGGCCTGGGCAGGAGCCTCCCCTCTGGACCTCAGGCCCATCTCCTGCGAAACGAAGGTCACAGGTAGACGGCTGTTCCTGGGCCTCCTGAGAGACGCTCCCCGATCTACCCCTCAAGAGGCAAACAGCCAGCTTTAGTAATGGCCCCCTCATCTCCAGAAAACACCACCTCCAGAAATAGCCCATCTTTATCCTCCTCTGAGAATGACAAATTTCTTCTCCAGAAATGCTTGGTTTGAATCCAGAAATTTTCAGCTCCAGAACGTTCCACCTCCAGAAATGTTCCATCGTATCTCCAGAAATCCTCTCTCATCTTCACATACAATCCATCTCCACAAATGCCACTGCTCTCTATAAAGGCTCCATCTTAGCTCCAAGAATGTTCCACTTCTAGAAATATCACATCCCATCTCTAGAGATGTTCCATTTCAACTCCAAAAATAACCTCAAATCCAGAAATGCCCTATTTTATTCCCAGAAATACTCCTGCATCATCTTCAAAAACACTCCATTTCTAGAGGTACTACGGTTTATCTCTAGAAATAGTCCCTTTCCGGAAATGTTTCATCTCTAGCAATGTCTGGAATCCAGAAAGGCTTTGTCTTTACTCCAGAAAAAGCCCTCCCCTATCTCCAGAAATGTTCATACTTCGTCTCCCAAAATGCCACTTCGCCTTCAAAACTGTGCCTCCTCCAGAATGCTTTCCATCTCCTCTCTGGAAATGTTCTCATCCTGTCCCCAGAAGCACTACGTCTCATGTTGTCATGGTCTAAAAACATTCCATCTCTGGAGATGCCCACGGTAGCTCCAGAAAGGTCTCCCTGTCTGGCCCTGATGCTACGGAGACTCAGAAACCCACCTCCTTCAGGACCTTCCGGGGAGGGGCTGAGCAGTGACCAGGAGGCCTCCTCTTGCTCTTTCGCCCTTGTCCCGATGGTCTCCTGAGATCCCTCAGCCACATACTGGGCCTGCTTTTGTGCCCGGAGCAAGGATGAGGCCAAGACCTGGGCTGGTAGGTGTCAAGTTCCCTGTAAGTGGAGGCGTGGAGGGTCAGGGTTCGGGGCAACTGGGAGCCGCTGAGGTCTGACCTGGGGGCAAGGGTGGTGTTGGGGGTCTGGGGGGGAGGCGGGAAACGGACCAGAAGGAGTTGGCTGGGGGCGGGGAGCCTCCACATGCACCCCCGCAGACCCACCCCGGCCACAAACACATCCACCGGCCCAAGCGCATTTATGTGCATTTGATGGTCCATACCTGTGAAGTGCACAGACACACGTGCCCCCAGCCCGCCTGCCTCGGCTCAGAGCCATGCACACCGCACACTGTCTACACGAACAGTCAGTCACACTCCGCACGTGCGGCCCTGCCCACGCGAGTGCACAGCACACACACAGATGCACACACACGACGCAGACACTCAAGGCCAGCATCACACATATGCTGTGACACACTATCAATCTCATCCCCGCGCCCTGGGTCTCTCCGGGCCAAGTGCAAGGGGCAGAAGCCCTTTGTCGGTCCCTCCAGCCAGTCTGGGTTGGCAGGACGGAGCAGCCTCGGGGACTGCTGTGTGTCAGCTGGGGGGGGCGGCGCCCCGTCCCAGGACTTGGGCTTAGAAGGGACTGCAAACGACAGGAAGGTACAGACAGACGTCTGGCCTCTGCTCGCACACCTGTTAAGATGGGACACTCCCGGCCCCTTGGAGCAGCCCGGGCCCCCTCTGGGCCGCTCTAAATGACACAAGTTCCTCTTTGGGTGGGACCCAAACCGTGCGCTGTCACCTCTGTCCACACCGCCGCTTTCTGGAGGCCCAAAGCCACGCCCTGCTGAGATTCGGCCTGGGAGATTCTCTTCTCTCTGTCCCTGGACAGGTGAGGAGGTAAGGGGCCTGGAGGTGGCCCAGTAGCAGCACACGCACAGGCACGCTTACATGCACACGCACACACGCAGGCACGGAACACACCTCCATGCCCGGAGTGCACACACAGGAAGGGAGCAAGCGGCCCCTGGTCTGCAACCAGGTCTGTCCCTGACGCCTCTGTGGGTGGAAGTTCTCGGAGCCTCTAGGTGTGTGGGAGGGGCAAGGGGCCCGGAAAACTTGCTCTCTGTTCCCAGCGGCACTGGTAGCTCTGGTCTGCTCCCACAGGACGGTAATTACCATTTATTAAGCCTCCCGATTTAGAATCAGCCTCAATTAACTGAAACCTCCCAAGCCCCCTTTTGGGATCCTTCGGGACCAAGGGCAATGCTGATTAGACCTTGAAGGTGCCTCTCGATCTGCCCTCAGCGTGGGCCCCTTTGCCTACACCTCGCCGACTGGCCAGCTTGCCTACAAACGGGGCTCCCGTGTCGCCCCACCATCCCGCTCGCGGCCCCTTTGCGTCCTGGGCACCGTTCCTCTCTACCTAGACCTCCTCCTCTAGGCACTGACACCTTCACTCAAAAATGTGAGGGAATAAAAAACGCCAAACAGTCCAACATGATCTGAACAAACATGTGGTCCCCGGGCGCAAGATGGGAGAGCGCTGGAGGCCTGGCCTCGGCGTGGGGAGGGGAGCCCCGCCTCCCTCCCGCCGGTATCCCAGCTCCCAGGAGCAGCGGGCCTTCTGGAGAGGTCTGCATTGGTATTCTCTGTCCCTCACAGCCCAAATTACACCAGCTCTCCTGGGACCCTTTTATAGCACGTTGTCGCTTCAGCAAAAGGTTACGTACGAGCACATCGAAATCCCTCCCGCATATTAACTAAAAGCATTTTTTAAAATGCACAGGAAAAGGCAGCTCACCTAAGAGTCAATTTTCACAGTGTCTTAGATCAGAATGAGCACCCCCATTCCCGGACCCGTCGTCGAGAATCGGCACCCTTGTCCGAATCCCGCCCTCCCTGGGACCCAGGGCAGGTCCCCTCGCCTCTCTGCCCTCCGCTTTTCTCCGTCCAGTGAAAGGGAGGAGAAAGGGCCCCACGATGGTGCACTAGTCAGGGACGCTGCTAGGGGCCTGCGAAGGACTGGAATGAATGAATCACGTTAGGGAACCAAGACAATCCAACTGACTTCAATCGTTCAGGCTTCACCAAGCACGCAGGCAGCAGGCAAGGAGAGCTCCGTATTTCTCAAGTATTCTGTGCCCTTTTGGACCTCCCTATCTTTCCCCCAGGCAGTTCCCGCACCTGGGCCACCCCCCTTTTCTTTTTTTTTTTCTTTCTTTTCCCCCTGCCTGGAGAATTTCTAGAAAACACCTTCGAGACACAGTTTGGAATCAGTCCCTCGGTTCTGACATTTTACGGATGAGGTTCAAAGATGTAATCTGCCCAAGATCGGTGAAAGCCGGAGTGCTGGGATGGGAACCGAGGGCTAGGCAGCGGGGGCAACTCTGCACAGAACTGGGCAGAAGGTGGCAGCCCATCTCGGCTCTGCCTGTAGCCCCCTGTGGGCGTGCGGGCTTCTAGTTTCAGAGAAACAAAAAGTAGGATTTTTATGTGAAATCTCAAGTTATATTTAAAAGCCTGGGGTGCCTGAGTGGCACAGCTGGGGATGAGCGTCTGACTCTTGGTTTCGGCTCAGATTGTGCGAGATCTCAGGGTCACGGGATCGAGCCCCCTGTCGGGCTCCGCGCTCAGCGTAGAGTCTGTTTGAGATTCTCTCTCCCTCTCCTTCTCCCCCCCTGCACGAGGGCACGCTCACTCTCTCTCTCTCAAATAAATAAACAAATCTTTAAAACCCTGTGCTGGTCAAACAGCGCCCGTCTGAGGGTGTCACTAGCCGACAGTCTCTGGTCTGGGTTCCCAAGCCCTGGAGGACGGGAGGTCTGGTCCTAGAAAGAGCGGGGGGCAGTAAAGTGTGCGCAGAGTGGGGGAGTTAGTGCAGGGGCAAAGGCTGGCCTTGGGCCTCCGTGTGCTCTCCTGTCACATGGAGATGACCCCCCCAGCCCACCTCCCCCTAGCGTGTGAGAGCTGAAGCCCCCCTCACATGACAAAGGGCTTAGAAGGTACTGCTGGGATGGATGACGGAGGACGAGAGTGGGAATTCTCGAAAGTTACTTACCTCCGCTGTCAGGATTTGCCCTACTGGCCAATCCCAGAGTTCGGGCTACAAGGAACCCTAAGATTATCCAAGCCTTTTACAGAGGAGATGCCCTGGAGAAGAGCGCTCTCGTCTGGCATCCCAGGGCGGGTGAGTAAGTGAACGACAGTGTCAGCCCGGGATGGCCGACTCCCTTCTGTCACCGCAGTGTGACCCATGATTCTCTTGCTCCTCCCACAGACAGAAGACCCCAAACACAGGGATTATCAGGAGGGGTGCAGGAAGGTCTGCCCTGCCGGGACCCCCACCATAAATATCCAGCAAGGAGGGGCCATGCTCCAACACGGGCCTGGCTTCGTCCCCGGCCCAGAGGGCCTGGAGCCAGAGTTAAAGGACTTCTCCAAGCCTCGATTTCTTCATCTGTGAAATGGGGATGGCAGGACCTATGCCCCACAGGAAGGGGTTGAAGATTGGAAATTAAAAAGTGCTCAGGGCCCAGCACTGGGGAGGCCTTGCCGAGAGGCCGCCCTGAGTCCCAGGATTCCAGATATCACTCGGGTAACCCCGGACCCCATGCTGCCCTCATCCCCAGTGCTCCTCTCTCTCCTGTCTTCTCTGAGACTCTGGGTACCACTCCGCCCTCTCTGTGCCGAGGCTTCTTTTAGGGAATTACAATCTGTTGGGCTTTAATTACTGGTCCCCGAGGAGTTCCACCTCTTTCCCCAGCGAGAGGTAATAATCCCTCCCAGGGCTCAGACACCGCAGGGCTGGGCGGAGCGGCTCAGAACCCAAGCAGGAGTTTGGAAGCCGGGTCAGGCCCCGGCCTCCCTCGGGAGCAGGTCCAACAAGAGCTCCGTGCAAGGAGGGAGGATGCTCTTGTCCAGTCAAGCCCCACCACTTAGAATCAGAGGCCTCGGTTCTGAGGGGGGACACCGAGGCCCAGAAAGGCTCATGGCAGGCCAAAGGTCACACAGCCCCACGGCGGTGGTGGTGTGGGGGGGCTTTTCTGATCCTCCCTGGCTTTTCTCCTCATTGGCTCATTTTCCACCTCAAGCCTGGGCTCCAGCTGTGCTCCCTGCGTTCAGGATACAACCCTTCATGGCAGTCAAGGCCCCAGACTCCTTTTCAGCCTCCACTCCTGCCTCTGCCCCCCACCTCCGACCTTCTAGAGCTCTCCCTGCTTTCGTGCCTCCAGGCCTCCCAGCCCGCTGTGTGGCACCGCAGTCCCTCCTGTGGTCAAATGCTTCCCCTTCCAGACCCAGGGCCGTGTTCCCTCAGCTGGGAGGCCCACCCCCGACTCTCCCCGGGCATGGCCCGAACGTGCCTCGTCTGGGCTGTCAGCAAACATCTGCTGAACGCTGAACGAAGGACTGAAGGAAATGAAACTCGACTTACAAACCAGGTGCCCATCAGATGTCCGCTGCCGCCCCTCCCCGCTGAGCCCCGTCAATGGCAGCGGCTGTGGGCAGTCGGTCGTGCGTGTAGAAGACGGGTCAAGCTGACCGGTTCCCAGCCAGGCCCCGGGACCCCTGCGGGCAAGCCCTCGGCTCCCCACCCTCACCTCTAAGACCACTAATGAGGGCCAGCACGAGCATGGGATGGGCATGAGGCTGGCGCCATGCACGTTTCTTAGGGCCCTGCGGACTGAGGTTCAAGGCCGGGCACAGAGGGCGGGTGTAGACCCCCCCCCCACGCCCCAGGGAAGAGCTATTCAGGTGAGAGGCTCCGAGCGGGTGGCTGGGGCAGGGCGCGCGCACGCACACGTGTGTCTGAATTTGGCCACAGGTGGGTGGCTGGATTAGGTGACAAGAGGCACAAAGCAGGAGGTGTGATGTGAACATCTGAATCCTGGTTCCTAAGAAGGTGGGTGACGGGCATTCCGGGCTGCAGCCCCAGATGCCGCCCTGGCAGAGCTGAGCTGCCGCCCCCCACGAAGGCCAGAAGGCCCCCTCATTAGCTCTGCCCACGGGCCCCGCGGGACCGAGAGGTTGCCGGCCCCTGCATTATGCAAACATGAGTTCAGCCTCTGATCACTCCTGCAAGGTAATAGGTTTGCATTTTAAGCAGCGCTTTCAACGCTTTGACCCTGGCTGTGACGAAAGGAGTCATTTCAGGCCCTGGGAAAGGGTTTTTTAGGGGAAGGCAGCCTATACAGGTCACCATGCTCTCGAGACGTGGCACCTTGCAGGGTGACCTGGGGTAGGCACAGCCTCTACCTGCTTCGGCTCCAAGGGCTTTTTGTGGGATGAGCAACATCTGCCCGCCTCTCTTCCAATTGTGACCTTGGGAACGGGTGGATGCTGACTTTTTGGGTCCCACATGCTTCATTCCCCATGACAGCATTTCTGGTCCTGGCACCCTAGCCTTGGACAAGGGTCCCCCTAAGAATGTGAAACTTGGCCCAGGAGTACCATCCCCTCCGTCTCCCCAGATACTCTACCTTTGAAATGCTTTTTCGGGGGGGGTTCCTATGAAAGTCTTCGCTCCCTGGAGGTTTCTACTGAGATGACAGCCACCTCAACCCCAGGATATCTCCTAGAAAGCACGGGAAGAACGCAGCATGTCTCCCTTCCTAGAAGCCGGCAGACCCCAGGCCCTGCCGCGTTAACACGCAGGTGCCCTGAACGGAGAGACACACAGATGAACGCTGAATGAGCCCGTGTGTCTCGATGCCGCTAGACGTTTCAACAAACTTGACCTGGTTTTCCTTACTCTTCAGGACAGAGCCATGATTCCCACGGCCCAAAGGGGGAAACTGAGGCTTGCAGAAGAGGAAAAAAAAAAAAAGTCCTAGCTTGTGGCCAGAGCTCTCATGCGTTTTTGGGTGCGGCTGGCCTAAAGCGGGGTGTCCCCCTCTCCGAGAAGCCTGGCCTGGGCGCACAGGGGTGTGTGGAATGGGAAGGGGTAAGGCAGGGGGCCACCCTTTTGGACAGCTGGGTCCCCACACCTGCGGAGCTAAACCAGTTTGCTCAAGCACCTATCACTTATGAACAATGACAATACTTGATCCTGGGGTGTCAGCTGAGCGTCCCCTGGTTTATTATTTCTATGGCTACTTTCTATTCCCGCAGCCTTGCGAGGCTGACTGGGGGCGAGATAACCGGGTAAGGCAGAGTGTGACAAGGCCCAGGTTTTTTTTCCAGAAAGGTCTTGGTGGCACAAACCCAGGAATATGGGTACATGGTGGCCAGCCACAGGCACAAAGGGGCACCTGTGGCGGGTCTGCTATGGAACTGTCAGCCACTTTACGGGGGACAGTGAGAGGGAGGGAAGGTGGCCCTGCCCGGGATGGCGAAGATGACAAGAGCCAGACCACAGATGCCCAGGGCCGGTGAGTCATCTGGCTCCCCACATGAATGGAGGCCACAGCCTTATGCCTTATGCCCTGTGCAGCTTGGACCTCAGGAAGGAACGATCTCGGGGGGACAGGGAGGATAAGAAGGCCTGTCCTCGACATCTCAGCTCCCCAGGGTCCTGCAGAGCTAGAATCCCTTGTCATGGGAGTCGGGGGCACCTGGCAGCTAGGAAGTGGGGGGGATCCGGGGCTTAGGGTCAGAGAACTGGGTCCAGTCTGAGGTCCCTAACTCCTAGCTCCATGACATCAAACATGTCACTTCTGTGTAAAACGGACATGACACTGACTTTCAGGATCCGTGCAAACGACAGAACCGGAGCCTGGCACACGAGTGGTGATCTATGGAGCCTGGTGGCTGCCAGCCAGCTCCTGGGACCTCACAGAGCACCACCTGGGGGCTGGGGGAGCAGGGTGATGGTGGTGGCCTTTAAAATCCAAAGGAGAAGCTCAAATCTGCCTTGGGCATAGACCCCCTCCCAACACCTGGCCACTCAGCAGCACCCCCCCCCCCAGGTACGCTCCCCTCCATGGGCTGTGCCCTGCAGCCAGACCCTGCCCCAGTCCCCATCCTCTGGTCTCAGTCTCAGCCTTCCCGGCCGGGGGGGATGTGAGCAGGAATGGCTCAATCAGGATATAATCGTTTTTAATTAACGTGCGGATCATTTCACAGGCTGATCTCCTTGGAGACCAGAGGAAAGACGGTCTTTTAAGATTTTCTCTTGCCTCCCCCCCCTTCCCAGTTGAAGGCCACCCCCCCTTCACCCACCCAGCCGCAACCTTGAAAGGAGCACAAAAGCCTGCTGCCTGGATCCCTCTTGGGGCCATTAGGGGGAAAGTGTGTGCTCACACACAGACAAACATGCACGTGCCCAAGCTCAGGGGCGTGCTCTCCCCCCACCGGAAATGCACGAATGGGATCAGAGGCTCACAGACATACGCACACACCCACAGACATGGCACACGCAGGGATACACACAGATTGGCGCACACACACACATGCATGCAGGCACACGTGCCCAAGCTGGAAGGCACACAGACCCCTTTAAGAAATATACAAACAGGGTCCAAGGCCCACAGACACGGGCACACGCGCACACACACACACGCACACACCCAGGCTGGCAGGCAGACCGACCCCCACACGAACAGACTCACACAGACATGGGCACACACAGGCATGCACGGATGTGTATGCATGCACACGGATGCGTTCCAAAGCACAGACACACACTGCAGAAATGCCCAAACACCCCACACTCAGGGGAGGGCTGCGCTTAACCTCGACGCCAACTGGTGTCCCCGCACTGGGAAACAGAAGGTCCCTGTCCTGGGATGGGAAGTCCGAGCCACAATCACCTTGCCCCCTAGAAGCTCCCAGGGCCCCAGCCCCCTCCCTGGGGCTGCCCTGCCGCCTGCCCCACAGGGAAACCCAGGAACACAAGCCTCAGAGGTCTTGCCTCCCTGCCAGCCACCTGGTCTGGCTCTTTCTGATCCCAGAGCCTGGCCAACAGCTGTTTCACTCAGCCCTCACAAGAGCCCACCCGGACATCCAGCCCTTCCTGGCCATCCAGCGTGGGCTAGCCCTGACACCCGCATCGGGAGAGCTGTCCCCAGGGAGGCTGCCCAGTGAGGCCGGGGGGAGGGGGCTAGCTCTCTCCTTTCTTCCTTTGCATTTTCTTCCCTCCTGACCTCCCCGCCCTCTTTTCTAATCCCTCCCTATCTCCCCCTTCCTCCCCTCCTCCCTTCTGTTTCCCCTTCCTCCCCAGGGGCCCTCCTGAGGTCAATCTAAGATCAGAAGTCTAAAGATGACGCTGGTCCTTCCCCACTCCCCCACGGTAGCTATTTGGGCGAACCCTGCCCCCCCCCCAGCTCCTGAACAGACCCCAAGCTAGGTCTTCGGAAAAGTAAACTGAGGCACAGGGGTAAGGGCACAACGACGGGGATCCTCGGACATCGGCAGTCCCACCCCTCTTACTGCACCGCTTTGGATCCTCAAATTCTCCTTCTGGAGAATGGGATGGCAAAGAAGAAAGAGGAGTTTTGGGGAGGGGCAACAGGGCGCCCAGGGCTGGCCGACCATAGCCTAGTAACCTCAGTGGCCTGGGAATCCGTGGAAGGGGCCAGTGTTCGTGACACAGAAAGTATGTGACAGGTTTAGAAGCCTATCTGGTGCTCCCGCTGGCAATGCCAGGGGCAAGCTGGGTGCTTCTTCTCTCTCGGGGTCTCAGCCCCGCCTCCCAATCTGTGAAATGGCCCAGGTCAGCCTACAGGATCCCTAGGAACTCTTCCCACAAGCAGAAACCAAAATGGCAGACCAGTAGCTGGTTCTTGGCTGCTGCAAGGCCCAGCAGCTGCTGTGTGACCTTGGGACTCACTTCCCCTCTCTGGGCCCCGGTTTCCTTCTCTGTCAAAGGAGGGGGCTCAGACAGGTGATTCACTGCCAAGGCTCTTTTCGGTTCTGACAGAAGGTTCTAGATTGTGAGCAAGGAGGGAGAATAGTGCCCCACTTCTGGAAAAATGAGAAGCCCATTTCTTCCACTGCAGGCATGCCGGAGTCTTCAGCATAGGCCACGTCATTTTGAGGAAATCAGCTCAAACATCACACACAAAAAAGTGCTCTGTACAAATACATTCGCTACCTCTTTCATCGGGAGCATCCAGAATGTTGAACAAAAGGGGACTATTAAGTAAATGATGGCACATCCACCCGATTGGAAAAGCCCGAAGACATGAACCAGGGTGTTATGAAGAGCTGATTACAAAACACGAAAAGGCTCCTGTTCACGCCAGGGAAGAAAGCAGGATATACATCTGAATACAGAGAATGGCCACAAAGTCTTTAAAAAACAAACCAACCGGAGTCGAAAAAGACTGAAGAATGACATCAAAATATTAACATTGTCACAGGCTGCTGTCAGTAACCTTGTTTCTCTTTCTCTCTGTTTCAGGTTTTTCTCTGAACCACATTTTAAAATGTGTATGTCGGGAAGCTTTCTTTTTTTAAAATGCCTACATGCCTCCAATTGAGAAACTTTCCCCTTTTTCGTTCATTCATTTATTCATTCATTCATCAGGGATTCATTCACTCCTGTGTTCGTCCGGCCAAAGCTGAGTGCGAGTGCCCGAGTGCCCGTCGTGTGCCAGGCCCCAGGGCTCTAAGATCCGCAGGGAACACTTCTCACCTGCAGGAAACAAATGCGTGTGTGTTGGGGGTTGGGAGAGGGGGAGACAACCCCACAAATAACTACACTGGGGCACTTGTCCCATAATGGGGCCCATTGAGGGAGCAGAAATCCATCCTGCCGCTTTCAGCCCTGCCTCCTCCCCCTGGCCTCAGCCAGGCCTGCCCTCAGATGCTAGGGTCTCAGTCTGGCCTATGGCTAAGACACTCACCCTTGATCGCCAAGCCTCCAGCTGTGGCTGGTTAAGGGTGGAGGTGGGCATGGGGCAAAGTGTAGAAACCCCCCATCCCCAGCCCAAGGGCGATTCCACTTCGAGTTCCCTAACCCTGGTCCCTAACCCGGCTCCCTGGCTGCTGGACCCTCCCCCGCTCTGATTTCTACTCCCCCCCCCCCAAGGTCCCTAACAAGGCGCCACCCAGCCAGGTCCTGTCCCACTGCCTGCGGCAGCTGAGAAGGGAAGCACAGAGTATGGAATCTGCTAGCTCTTGTCAGCCTGTGTCACGCTGTTAGCACGTCAAAGGGTCCGACAGTGTGTCCCTGCTGTGTGGGGGCTGACAGATTTCTGGGGAGGGTTAACTCTTTATATTCCTGGACCAAGCCTCAGAACCGCCTGAAAACGGTCTGCCACCGCCCCCCAAGGTGCCCCCCTCCCCCCAGGAATCCCCTTTTTAAGTAGGGAGAAGGATTTCACTCCCCTGCCTGGGTGGCCAGCTTGGAGGTCCCAGGCCATGGCTCCTAAACCGGGAAGAGAAAGAAGAGGAGCCCCCTTTAGCTCCCTCCGACGCTCGCCTGGGAATCCAATTAAGGCAGATTTCCATTGACTCTTCTCGGCCCCCCACTCCTGTTCCAACTAGCCCTTCACTCGTTCCACACCTCCTCCCCCCGCAAAGAAGCAAAAGGATTTTAGGCGCTTAGAGTGCCGAGAAGCTTCTGACCCCGCGACCCGTACTTGGCGTTGAGCAGCACCCCCCTCAAGACTGCGGTCCCCAGAAAAATCTCCGGTCTAACAGTCCCCTCCTGTGGCCCCAGTGGGAAAAGGAGAAGTTCCCACCACTCGCCTCCCCCTTTCTATCCCTCCCTCCACCCCTGAGGGAGGGGGCGAGGCGTCCGGATCTCCGGGTCACCGGAGCAGCGTCTGCTGTGGATCGCAGGAGACAAACACTCCGTCACACACACACACATCACCCTCGGGATCACCTCCGAAGCCCGCATTGTACGGGAGGGGAGGAGGCCGAGTTGCGGGGAGGAGGCTGAGGTTGGGGGGGGCGCTCCGACGTGCCTGAAGTCACCAGCCAATCAGCAAGCCCAAGAGGGGCTAGAATCCACGACCCCTGGCCGAGAACCCCACCTTGCCCCCGCCCCCTCCCCCGCACAGCGCCATCCGACGTCAACGTCTCTAACCCAAACAAGCCCCTCCCCCAAGAAGTCCTCCCTCCCCCTCCCCCTGCTCTGGGTCAGCAGCCCCCAGAGAGACCCAGCTACGACCCCCACCCCCGACGGCAAGGCGCGAGATTTCATTGTCAGCCTGGCCACTCCGGCGCGCGTGAGGCGGGGGTGCAGGGCAGGGGGGCTGTGGGGCAGGCTATGGCGCGGGGAGTGGGGAGGGGTCTCCAGGGGAAGTGTTTGAAGCTGCTCCTCCAGCTCTGTCCAGATCCGGAAGCTGCTGGGGGAGGGAGGAAGGCGGGGGTGGGGAGAGCGCGACCTTAAGCGCTCGCAGGCGGCAAGGAGGGGCCGCGGCGGCCGGAGGAAGCGCCGGGAGGCGTCGGGGGCGCCGAGTCCCCGGGGAGGCAGCGCTCTCGGGAAGTTTCCCACCGGTTGCCTGGAGCAGGACAGGGTGCGCAGACGGCCCACTCCGGCCTGACCGGCTCCGGCGCGCAGATTGCGAACTTGAGCAAAACTCCTTCCTTCTCCAGCGTCCCTCACCTTCCCATCAGCGGCCACCAGCCCCGCCATCTCAGCCCCTTGCCTTCCACCAGTGCCACAGTCGCCGAGACCCCTTACCAATGTATTGTGGAGGAAAGGGGAGGAGGAAGTCCCCAACACAACCAAACTGCGGCCACACACACACACACACACACACACACACAAAGAAAAAAAAAAGAAGAAAGAAACAAACAAAAAAAGAAAAAAGAAATTCCTTCTCCTGAGACCGATTCCCCCAACCCGCGTGGAAAACCCCCAAACAGGCAAATCTGCAACTCCAGCCAAGATCGCGGCGCGGCGGGAGGGGTGCCCGCGACCCGCGGCCACCACCGCCGGCAGCCCCGGCTTTGGGGCAGGTCTGAGCGCGGCGGCGGCCCGGGGGCTCCGGCAGCCCTCGCGCCCCAATACGGCCCCCGGAAGACACAAAGCTCTGCCGCCAACAATACCTGCGGGCTCCTCCTGGATCTCCCGGGCGCCGGCGCTGCGCGTCTAGCCGTCTCCCTTTCCCCGCGCCGTCTCTCTCCTCCTCCTCTCGCGCGCGCTCTCCCCCTCGCCTCTTCCAGAACGCGGCGGCCAGATGAGATCCTTGGGAGAAAAAAATGTGAGCGCTCGCACGATTCCTTTCTCTCCGCCTGCCGCTCGCGGCGGCACCGGGCTCGCTCCTTTCTCCCTCGCGCTCCCGCGCGCGCCGCGCCTCTCGCGCCTCGCGTTTCCTTCTCAGCAGCCCCTGCGAGCGCCCTCAGTAGCCATTATTCACGGGCCACCGGGGGACAGGAGGTAATTAGAGACCGCCCCGTGGCCGCATCCACTCGGCAAGCGCGATGCGGGCGCGGGGTGCGCGCGGGGAGGGGCGCGCGACGAGGGGGCTTGGCTGCGCGCAGCCCGCGCCCCAGACGCGGGGGAGGGGAGGAGGAGGGGGGGGCAGGGAGGGGGGAGGAGAGGGGAGGAGTGGTGAGCTCGGGTAGGGAGCGGGAGGAGGGGGCGCCGGGGAGACGCTCCCGCGGCTCTCACCGCGGGGGCTCGGGGTCACCGGCTAGGAGGCTCCGAGGCGCTTTGGGGGTGGGGGTGAGTGTCTGTGTGTGTGTGCGTGTGTGTGTGTGTACGCGCGCGCGCGCGCGCGTGTCAGAGATAGAAGGGGAGGGAGGGAAACGCTTTAATATTTTTCCAGTGACTTACGAGCCCGTGGGTGAGCTCCTGGCGGCGCGATTAGGTCCGTGTGTGCATCGGTGTGGCTGTATATTTCTGGTCTGTCCTACGTGTGAATGTCACGGGGTTTGGGGGCCTGGCTACGAGCTTGTGAGTGTGTTGCTGGGTCTCAGAGGAACTGAGTGATGCGATGCCTGCGTGGAGTTGTGTTTGTGTGAGATCATTTATAGAGGATTGTGTGACTGCGTGGGTGGGACTGCGCCCATGTGGGGCTGCGTGTGTCCGAGGGGCTGTGTGTCTGTGTAAGGTTGTGTGTATAGGATTGTGTCTGCGTGGGCCCGAGTGTGTCTCAGGAGTGTTGTGTATCTGTGTGGGTTTGTTTGCGAGTGGGACTGCGGTTGTTGGGGTTGTGGGTCTGCGCGTGGAGGGGGCAGTACGCCTGTGCAGGGCTGTGAGTCGACGAGAGGCTGTGGTGCGTGTCTGCAGGCGGTCTTGTGTGTGGCTGCGTAGGGCTGTGTTCTGCGTGCGGGTCTGAGGCCTGGCAGGCGCGGGGGGCGGGAGGGGGGCTCCGCGTGGTGTCGGGGATGGCACCGCTGCAGAAGAGCCGCTTAAGGCGCGAACAGGCTGCGCTGGGGTCGGGGCGCAGCGCGAAGAGTAGTGGCGGAGGAGGGGCGGGGAGAGAAGGCGGAGACGAGGGGGCCTTCATCCCGCGCCACCACCCCCCCCCCACCCCACCCCCGCACCGGAGACGCAGCTTGGAGATCCTGGTACTTGCCGGCTCCGCGGTCCTAGAGGCACTGGGTTTGGGGGACCCTGCTGGGCGGGGGAGACGCCTATGGGCTGGGGGCCGCGGGATCTGAGACTCGGAGATCCGGAGCAGCCCAGAAGTGCGTGGCGAGGGCTGCCCGAAGAGGCGCGTAGCAGTCTGGAGACGGCAGAGGACTGGGCCAAGACAAAGAAGAGCGGGGCCGGGGCCTCGAGGCGGGACCGCACCTCCAGGTTCCCCCCGCGGCGGAGGGGCAGCCCAGCCTGCGCGCTAAAGGCTGTCGCGCGGAGCCCCGCGGCGGTGGCGCAGCCCCTCTTCGCTCCGGTCCGGGAGCCGCCACCGGGAGCAGCTCCAGAGCCCTCGGGGCACGGAATTACGCACCCCGGGAGGGGCCGCGGTGGGGGGGGGCGGTTTCAGAGCGTAGCGGGCGGGCGCCGCGCCCTGGGGCTGTGATTGAGCGCTCGACTGGCCCGCCCCTCGCCAGGCGGCTCACCGCCCACGCAGCCATTCATTCATTCATCTCTCCGTCTCTGCATCTACCCACCCTTCTATCCATACACGTGTCCGACCTATCGTCCGTTCACCCAATTATCGCGCCAGGGATCACACAGACGTCTCAGCCTTGGCTCTCTCCACTTTCTCCTGCTTGCCAGTCTTGTTTGTCTCGCTCTCCTTGGCCCCCCACCTCTGTTCTCCCCGCTCAGGCCTCTCTCAGTTCTGCCAAGAGGGGAGGAGCGCACCCACGACCTCTATCACACTTCGGTTTTGCTGTTCACTGATTGCCCGACTTCCTTTATTAACCCCCCACCCTGTCGCTACCAACCCTCCATACATCCTACACTCCACTCCCGCAGCAATTATGAGCCAACTGGGTGTGGGGAGCCTCCTCCCCACCTTGCTGGCCCTCCCTGGGGCCTGGCCTCTCCTTAGAGAGGGCCATGGCAGGCAACACATCTCTGCCCACTGCTTGAGCGCTTCCCCCAGCCCAGCCTCCTCCAGGCTGGGGTGAAGGAAGAGGGGAATGGGGACTAGAAGGCGTTTCAGGGATTGCTGTGCCTGAAGGTCTTTGGGTAAGGGCTTGAATAGTCACTCCCAAACCTACCATGTGTGCAAAGTCAAATGGGAAACTAAAACACAGATTCCTGGGCTCTGGCCCAGACTTAACCAACCCAAGTGCCCAGAGCCTTTGCACATGCTGTCCCCCTCTGCCTAGGAATCAACGGCTTACAGCCAGGCTTGGCAATCACTAGGCTGGAGCATCTTACAGCCTACCCAGGCTCCTGAGTGCGGCTGCCCACGGGCAAAGGGCCGGCATCTCTCCCAGAAGTGGGCCCTCATGTGCCCCCTGGGCTGACCGCTAGCTCACCTGGTAAGGATGCAGCAGAAACAAGCCAGCTGTGGACACCCACTCCCAGCCAGCAAGCCCTAAGCAGCCCAGCTCCTCTGTGGGCTCTGGTCTTCCCCTCTCTGGAGTGCAGGCTACTTGGTCCCTGTCTTCAATGATCTGGCCTGGGAACCAGGGTCACGCAGTCCTGAGGCTGAGGAGAGGCCCACCATGTGCACCATTACACAACAAAGCCCAAATCCCTGCTGGGGACCACCAACCCAGTCACAGACTGGCCTGCGACCCCTACCATGGTGACCCTCAGCCTCAAACTGTCCCTGTCACATCCTGATTCGGCCACCTCGTCCACACAGCTGGCCGCAAGGTCTAGACTGGCAGACAGGGGTGTGAGGATGGTAGCATGTGCCCCTTCACCAGGGGGGGCAGGGACAGGCTCCCTTCCCCTCCCAGGTTTCAGAGTGATCAGAAGTGTCTGAGGAGAGCCCATCCAATGGGGCCCCCCCCCACCTCTCTGACCTCATGCCCGTCCCCCTTACTCACCACTTTGTCTTCTAGATGTTCCTTGAGCTCCCCAGACACAGGGCCTTTGCACTAGCTTGTCCCTCTGCCTGGAATGCTCATCCCCACCTTCTGATGTACCGTATGATGTATTTATTTAGGTATCTTGTTATTTTTGTCTGTGTGCTCACTGGCGCTCCCTCCCGCACCTGGAATGGTGCCTGACACACATTCAGTGTTTGTTGAATGAATAAATGAGTACATGAGTGAATGAATGAGGCTGACCCAGCCTAGGGCTCTCTCCTCTTTGAACCAACGGCCCCTCTGGAGAAGAATGGGGGAAGGGGCTGGAGAACATGAGGGCAAGGACAGGTCACGTGACTGCCACATCACTCAGGGAACACCCTTCGCAGATTCTGGATTCTGAGCACCCGTCCTGAGGGTTTGGAGAAATGACATGGTAGTGGGATAGCTTGTCCCAAAGGAGAGCCGAGCCCTTCATCTGTTGCAGGGGCCTCTCGGTCATTCTGGGGGCCTTGTGGGTCACCCTTTTGTTGGCCTAGCACCATCTGAATAGCAGCTTTCCTGCAAAGTGTGTGTCTAAATACCATTCCAGGGTCAAATAATAAACAGGGACCAGGGAGGAGACCCCAGACAGGGGCCCGGGGGAGTCGGCGGGGCAACGGGGGTCAGTGGAGCTGCCAGATGTTAGGTCACTGAAAGGCCACCAGGGACAGAGGGTAGCCGGGGGCCACCCAGGTGGGCACAAGAGGCAGAGAAGAGGGGTCTGGACTCTGCCAACCAGGCCAGGCAGGTGCCATTTAAGACAAAGAAGTCGCGTTCAAGGTTAGCGGCCTTGAGAGGCCCCGGGTCAGAGGCGGGCCGGGCAGGTTTCAACATCTCTTTTACACATATTTACAGAGTAGTCAGCCAGCAATTCTAAATCTCTATCTTTCCCTCACATCACTCCCAGTCACGCCCTCCCCCTTCCATTTCAAAGACTGGGTCACTGAGTCCAAACAATCCACTTGCCCAAGGTCACAGAGCTTGCGTGTAGCAGAAGTATTCGTCCATTTGCCTGGCGGATATTTACTGAGCACCTACTATGTTCGACGTCCTGTTGCATGTGTTGAGGATTCAGAGCAAGGAATAGCACAAAGCTTCCGTTCTTTGTGGTCATGAGTCAGACAAGAAACAGAGGGAATGGGTAAATTATATAGTATGTTACATTTAGGCGCAAAAATAAATAAAGCCAGGGAAGGGGACAGGGAGCATCTGGGAAAGGGCTGTGTTTTCACATTGGGTGGTCAGGGAACTTGCACTTGAAAATATCTGAGAAGGGACTTGAGAGACTAAGGTGGTAGGGCACGCAGCTATGGGGGGGGGCAGTGTGCAGGAAGAGGGGACAACAAGGACAAAGGTCTCGAGGCAGAAACAGGGTGAGAGTTTTCATGGAACAGCAGAGGCTGGTGTGGCTGAAGCTGAGTGAGCAATGGGGCAAGTGGGAAGAGATGGGGACAGAAAGGTGACTGGAGTCACAGGACCTCGTTCGTACACCTTAGTAAGAACTTTGGCTCTTATCAGGGGTGAAGATGAGTTATCTCTGCAGGGTTCTGAGCAGAAGAGGGACACGATCTCCCCGAGGTCCTCACAGTAGCCGCAGCTGCTGTTGGGAGAGTGGACATGGCGCCCGGGCGGGAGCAGGGAGGCCGGTGAGTCAGCCCCTGTGCGGGTCCAGGTGGAGGAGGGCAGAGCCTGGCCAGGGTGGGGGGCATGGAGAGCTGGGAAGACAAGTTCATGAACTTCATGGCGATGTGCTAGTTCAGACAATTGCTGAAGGGGCCCCATTCTTATCGGATGGACCGGGAGTAGAGCCCTGCCAAGGCACTTTCCCACTCCGAGCCTCAGTTTCCCCTTTGAATGAGCACGTCAGTCCAGGGCAGCAGCCAAGGGCCCGATGTACCTTCCCTCCCTTGTGGCTCCTGTGGTTCCCCCAGATTGACGGACTGAACCCAGTCTGCAGATCTCTGCTCTGGGGTGCCTTTCTGGGGTGCCCGCATTGTTGCGGGCACAGGGGAGACAGCTGTGAGCAAAACAGTGTGTCCCCCCACCCGTCCTTGTGGGCTGGCGTGGTCACTGAGCAATTCTCGTACTGCGACTTTCTGTCCCCGCCCCCCAAAACCCTCCACCGCCTAGCTCGTCCTAAGAGCTGGGCCACCATGTGAGACCAAGAGCAAAACACTTGAGAAAATGTTTTTCTTTGTAAGCAAAGAATTTGATGTTTCAGCTGGGGGTGGGGGGATCAGCGTTCTACATATCCAAGTTCCCTTAAACTTGCGGAACATTTTCAAACACGCGGTGTGTCGTACCCCCACCTCCACCCCCCAGATCCAAGGGAAGGCAGTGGAGGTCAGAGGAAGATCTGGGGTCTCCCCATTTAGGTTCCGGCCGGAGCCAGGGCAGGAGAAAGGTCTGGGGGCCGGGGGTGCGCACTTCACGATCTGCCTCGGGGTGGCCCTGCCTGCCCTGAAGGGGCTGCCCATCAGGGTCTGCAGAGAAGAAATCAGTTCCTGCCTTTGATCTGCGCGACCTTTGATCTCTGCTGTCTGGGGCTTTCTCTGCCACCTGTCTGTCCATCCATGCTTCCTTACCAGTCTGCGGGAGGCCACCACCAGATGAGGTCATACAGCTTCAGACTCAGACCAAGGCAGACCCACCCGCCATGGGATCCCCTTCACCGGGTGTGGGCTTCGGAGGAGAAACGTCGTCTGGGGGTTGGGGGGGTGCATCTTCTCACCCTATAGCCCCCTCGACCTCAGACTCCTAGGCGCTCCAGGCGGGCGCGGCCCCAGCCTGACCCCCACGGGCAGTGCCCTCCCTTGCTCAGCACCTGAGTGCTTGTGTCCCTGAGCTTGGAGGGTGTCTCTGCATTCCGAGGGTGGCGGTGGCGGTGGTGGGAAAAAGAGGAAGGTCACACAGCTGGAAAGACAGAGGAAGGACAGGGGGAAGGAAGAAGGATGGAGGCTGAGGAGTAGGAGATGAGTGGAGGCTACTGGAGCAAATGCAGGGGAGAGGGAAGGAGGGATGACGGAGCGACAGGGATGAGGGGAGGGGAGGGCACCAGAGAGACCCAGGGAGAGGGGGAGAGGCACGCGGAGAGGCAGGAAGCATCTCCTGGGCCTGGGGAGGGCCTCCCCCTGCTCTGTATTCTCCTCTTCAGTCTGGGTCCAGAGGACACCCCTTGGTTTCCTGGCTATGACCAATGGCACTGACTCCTCGCACATGTGGCCTGGCTGGGACCCTGCCACAGGTGTGGGAGCAGCCCAGGGCAGCAGTGGGAGCCTTCTTGCCTCTGAGCCCCCCCTCTCAAGTAGCTGCAGCCCAGGGCTCAAACCCATCTTCTTGGCCAGGGAGCCACCAAGGGGCTGGGCGTCCTGTCCTGTCCTCTGCGTCAATGCAGATGGCCCCCCCTGAGCCCAGCCACTGACTGACCCTTAGCCACAGCCACAGCCACATTCTGACCCTTGACCCCAGGCATGGTGTGTGCCCCACGCCTCGACCCCAGCCCTAGACTGACCCCCGCACTCTGCCGGGAATGGACTTCTGACGCCAGCCGCAGTCCCGAGCCACGGACCAACATCTGGGCCTTGCAAGAGACTGACCCGTGACCCCAGCCTCAGCCCGAGCCTGACCCTGATGCTGGCAGAGGCCCTCTGCCACGCTGGACACATTCCACCAGGCCCCTGGGGACCGTGTGGGCAGGAGAGAAGCGCCCCCGAGGTAAGGAGCACCGTCAACCCTGGACAGGGTCCACGCCAAGGCCTCAGGGTCAGGCGGTGACCGAGGAGGGCCCACAGCCCCTGACGCTTTCCCAAGCAGAGCTGACTGGCGCTGAGCAGGAGGCCTGCCTGGGCCGGAGTGAGCAGGCTGGACACACGGACATACTCAGAGCCTGACAGACCTACACACCCAGTCAGACCCGCCTGCCGAGCCCCGAGACCCTTGCACACAAATCACATGTGCAAAGACACACAGATGCAAACCAAAGACACACAACCAGACACACTCTTGTACAAACACACACTGGCCCCATGCCTGCCCCTTTCCACTAGGCCCCACAGCTCCTCCGGCCCAGGCGGGCTCAGGGGCTCCCCGGAGGCCCAAGAATGGGAATGACAATGGCTCATCGGCTTCCTCTCCTTCCCAGAGGATGTGTGGAGTCTACCCCAAGCCCCACCAGCTTCCCCTGCCCGCCTCAAAGAGAACTCGGCGAGAGGGCAAGGATGACCCCTTCCCCCAAACTCAGGGCGGTCGCCATTTTTGACAGAGAGGGCCCCACGTCACACAGCAGATGGGGAGGGGGGCGGTCGGGACACGCATAAACACACAGGCTCCCCTAGGTGGAAATACACGGGCGCACACACCCATGTGTACGCACACTCACAAAACCAGAGACATACGTGTGCTTGTATGGTGGCAAGGAACAAGGCAAGGTAGACAGGGACACACACCAATGTCCCCACGTAGGGACACATGGGGCCTCTTCGCATGTAGTCACACCTGCATGTACAGCTGGGTAGCGGCCACCTGCCTCCCTGCTCTTTGTTCCCTGACCCCAGAGCCCGTGGGTATCTCCAGGGGCCTCAACCATTCCTCAGTTGACCCCTCCAGCCCCTTCCCAGCTCAACTCATGGCTCCGTGGGCCTCTGCCCTCCCTCTACCTGGCGGCCCTGGGCATGCGGCCCCCAGGCCTTCTCTCGGCCTCCAGTTCCCGACCCCAGCCGCGTGAGGACCCCCGAAGTCCTCCTGACCTCGTCCCATCTGACGGCTGTGGCTCCCGCCCGGATGTGGCATGCCCTTTGTCTTTGGCACGAGGAGGCCAACTCCCTCCCTGCTAAGGGACAACCTGGTCCCGTCACCTCGGCCCGTCAGCCGCAGAATGGGGCGAGAGACCCAGGCCCAGCTCAGCTTCTCCCAGGGCGAGAGAGTCCCCAGGAACGTTCGAACGGAAAGCCCTTTTCGGGGGTGCTGCCTCAATCCGCAGAGATCACCTCTGGAAGCAGAGAGAAGAAACTGCTGATCAAGGAGAGGAGGGGTGGGAGGGATGCTAATTGCGCTGTGTGAATTTTTTACCACATGAGTGTATGAGGAGGAGGAGGGGAGCTGGGGGGGAGGGGAGGAGGGAGGAGAAGGAGGAGGAGGGGATTATTGTTCTTATGCTTTTCCTCCCAGTTTGGCTTCATCCCCACATTCCCAGTGGAACCCAGGTGACTGTGCCACGGGGCACAGGGGTGGCGTGCGGAGAGGGTGCTCACTCTGCCAAGCCCCCCCATGGAATCCGCCCAGAAACCCTCTGAGGGAGGTGTCTTTAGCCCATTTTGGAGACGTGGAAACAGCCTCGGAGAGTAGAAGAGAGAGCACGAGGTCTGAGTGACTTCGGGGGGAGCCGGAACCACTCACTCCTCGTCTCGGGAGCTGCTCTCATTCACCCGTGAGACCCCGGAGCCCAGCTCGGAGCAGTCTGGCCTGGGCGCGAGTGTGGAGGAAGGGCATTGAACCCCTGGCTTCAGAAACCCGCCTGGGCTCTGACCTCCAGGAGAGTTAGCGGGCGATGAAGTCGAGGCTGCTGTCCTCCGCACACACCCGAAACCAGAAAAGGCGCTGCCTCTGCCCTCCCCCGGGGCAAGCCGGGCTCTGCCACATCTTGGCTGTGTGTCTCTGGGTGACTCTGCACCCTCTCTGGGCGGAGAGGCGATGCTTTTGCTCCCGCTTCCCTCACGGGGAGGGGGCAGGCGGCGATATGGGCTGGAAAGCAGCCTTCTAAGCTATAATCTTTCTCCCTAAATTTAGCACAAAGTCCACGGTCCGAGACCAGGAGAATCCTCCCAAGCAGCTACAAGGGACCTTCACTCGACCGACTGACAGAGCCAAGAGCCACGGCCAACCAACCACTAATAGGATGTCCTTCCAGCCCTGTTTCCGTACCTTTCTGTGGCGGAGACGATTGTGGTCGACTTTCTTAGACGATCCGCGCCACTCGCAAAACGTGTGAGGAGAGATTCGCACCCAGCTACTTCATGTTGTTTCTGAGCCATTGTCACCTTTAAAATGGGAGGCTGGCAAGGCCTGGGTTGTGTTGAGGACTAATGGAAATTTGTATGTGAAAGTCACTATGGGGCTTTGCCTCATCACGGACCCGTGACAAATGTTTCTGATGGTTATTATTCCCTCCTGGTCTACGGAGAGATGTGAGTTTTCGATCGCTGGGATAAGGACCCAGTTTCAATTTCATGGCGATAGTCTGAACATTTCATTCAGAAATCCTGCTTGGTTGTGCTGCTTGGGGCCAAGGCCCGCCCGTGCTTTGTCCCCAGTACTGAATGACCACTGACTTGTGCTCTGGGCTACGTATCCCCAGATCCCTTTACGATCTCCCAGCAGCCAAGTGAGGGGCCTGGGAGCCCCGTGCTGCAAACCCAGAAACTGGGGCTCAGAGAGGGAGCTTAGGAGGAGTAGAATCAACAGGAAGACAGATTTCACCTCCATATAAGGAAGAGCTTGCTAACAGGCAGAGCTGCCCAGAAATGGAATGAGTGAGCTGCCTTGGGAGGTGGTGAGCGGCCTGTGGCTGAAGGCGTGCAAGCAGAGAAAGGGGGTCTCTGGGTGGAGAGGGCACGCAGGCAGCTCAGACACTGAGACGGGGGAGGACCGCGGGGATCTCTGGTCCTGTGACTTGACCAAGGCCATGTGAGCAGGAATGGAATTCCAGAAGGTCAGAGATGGGGGCCAGAGCAAACGCTCTCCCCCTCCAAACCCGCCACGTGAATGCCCAGCAGACAGAGCTCAGTGGGGTGGGGCGAGAGGCCCAGGCCTCTGAACCAGTCCCCTGCCCGCCCCCCAGATCACACAGCATTGATGTCTCAGAAAGAAATATCTACTTTTAATTTTTGAACTTGGAAAGTATACAAAAGTAGAAAGGAAAAAAAAAAAACCCGGAGTCCCCCTGACCCAGTGATAATTACTGTTACTATTTTGTTCCAGTCTTTTCCATGGGCATCCATTTTGGTGGAGAAGTCCTGGTAGGCTCTGAGCAAAATGTTTTCTCATTGAGATACAATCCCCAAACTGTACAATTCACCCCAGGAAAGTGGTTTTCGGTGCGTTCAGAGAGTTGGGCCACTGTCGCCACTATTTAATTTCAGAACATTTTCTTGCCCCGCACCCCCCACCCCTGAGAAACCCATACCCATGAGCAGTCACTCCCCATCCCTCCACCACACCACAGCCCCTATCAACCACTCTCTGCCCTCTGTCTTTATGGACAAGGGTAGTGGCCTCCTCTCAGCCTCCCTGTGCCCACCCCCGCCCCCTTCAGCCCTTATGGAGGCCAGAGGGAGGCTGTGGAAAACCTAAGTCGGATCCATCCCCTGCTTACTTGGAAACCTCCAGGCCTCCTGCCTCACATAAGTGTTAAAACCAAACTTGTACCACAGCCTACAATCACTGACACGATCAGACCTCTACTACCTTGACCTCATCCCCTCCCATTCTCCCTCCACCCTTCTGCTCCTGTCACCGGGGCCTCCTCCCTGCCTCCTCAAACACCTCAAGCACGGGCCGGCCTCAGGGCCTTTGCACGGGCTGTTCCTTCTACGTAGAACCTGCTTCTCCTAGAACCTGCTTCTCCTAGACGTTTGCTCCGCTCTACCCACCACTAGCCCTGCAGCCCTGCTTTTCCTTCGGAACACTTCTCATCTGACATGTCTGTCTTTCTGTCCTCTCTCTTCTCCTCCACTAACACGGCAGTAAGGTTGCCTGGTTTGCGCCTAGCATGGAGCCGCAGTTCAGCGACCATCTGGGCTGGCTCCAGGAAAGCAAGCAACAGAAGAGGAACGAATGCGAAAACCAAGCGCCCCACAGAGCAGACGTTACGAACGAGGCCCTCTGCCTGTGGACATGTGCGGTTTCAACCACACTGTGCCTTTTGTTAATTGAGCCAGGGGAGTTCACATAAAAATCCAAATTCCGGTCTCTCTTGAAAACACAGATCTGGTCATCTAGGGCCGCGCGCCCGCGTGACAACTGTGAGCAGGCACTGAGAGGCGGGGCCGCGGGGTGTCGGGGTCCTGGCTCTGGGGTCTGGGGCCAGGTCAGAGGCCGTGAGATCCTGGGGGGCGAATTCCTTGTGGTGCCTCAGGGCTGGCCACATGTGCTGCCTGGAGGCTGGCCTCCGTCCGCGAGAGGCACGAGTCCTCCCCCGTGGCTGGTCCCCGGCATCTGGGGCCTTGAGGGACCCCAGCCTCATTTCCCACCCGCCTTTAACATCCCAGCCGTGTCAACTAGCAGCACGTGCCCAGTCTCCCCAAGGCCTGTCACCCCTAGCAGCCACTGTGCCCTGTGCCTGCTCTCAACTTCATCCTTAGGTCTGTCTTGGGGTCTCACCTACCCCCAAAGGCCCGTTGAGGGCCCCACCCTCTGCGCACCTCCGTCTTCGGACCCTGAGACGGAGCAGCGGAGGGCAGCAGCCGCTCCTCCCGGCCTCCCCAGCCCTGGAAGGGCCCAGCGCACAGTAGGCCCTCGGGAAGCTCAGCTGAAGGATGAGATGACTGGCGCCCACCGCTCTGGGCTGGAGGAATTGAAGGGTAACACGAGCACCCAGAAGGGTCGGGCCAGCGTGTGCGTGTTCATCACCTACTGCGAGCCCGTGAGCAAAGACGGAAAACCCCGGGAAGGCCTGCAGTGGGGAGGCTGGTCCGGGGAGAGGGCGGCACGGCCGGAGCCTGGGTGTGTTACTGCAATCGTGCGTGTGCGTGTGTGTGTGTGAGTGCACGCCCATTCATGCTGATGAAGGAGGGCTCCGCGGCAGGCAGGGTCTGGTGTTTTCCTAGGGCCTCAGTCTCCCCACCTGCATGCGGGGCTCCCACGATCACCAGCCCCTCTGGCCCCATGCTTCAGGCCTGTCTCCCCACCCTGGGGAGGTTTCAGGGTACTGCAGCCCTGCCTTCCCATCCATCAGGATTTTGCTGCATTCCTGTGAGTCATTCTCCAAACAAACCCCTGCGTGCAAAGGAGAGAAGGGAGCAGGGGAGGGGGAGAGGGGAGGCTGGATGCAAACCCGGCCCCGCCTCCTGGCTCCTGCCTGCTTCCCCTCCATGTCCCCTCCCAGGCAGGCTTGTGTCCCAGCCCCTGGTCCCAGGAGAGCTCTGGAATAAGAGTCTGGTCAGCTTGTACCATGGACTTGCTGTGTGACCTTGGGCAAGACCCTGCCCTCTCTGGGCCTCGGGAGATGATGACCCTGAAGGTCTCCATCTACAGGGTGCATTGACTTCCAAGGCAGACTGTCTCAAATGAGACATACCGTGGCATACCGTGGGTGTCCTCAAAGCAGCCTGTGCCTACTGCCTTGTCTCAGTTTCCCCACCTCTGAAATGAGGAGAGGGCAAGTCCCTAGTAGGCACAGGGGCTAGGGGACCCATCTGACAGGTGCGGCTGGGCTGGGGGCCTCAGCACGGGCCCAGCAGTCTGTGCCAACCAATCATGGGGCCGAAGCTAGGGGGCGGGGAGGGGGGCTCCCACCGGAAGTCCCAATCTCCTGCACTGAGGCCTCGCTGTGCAGGCATTTCCCTGGGGGGTGCGAGAGGCGGGGCACTGGGCGTCTCTGAGTCACAGAGCCTGGGGCCAGGCCTGCGGAATGTCTCTAGGGGCGGACCCCAGCTCTGGGAGTGGGGGATGAGACACTGCTGAGAAAAGGAGGAAAACTCCACACCCCAGCAGTGAGGAGTGAAGTGGCTGTGGCTGTATGTCCGTGTGTGTCCGTGTGTGTGCATGGGCATGCATGGGCGTGTGTGTGTGTGTGTGTGTGTGTGTGTGCGCGCGCGCGTGCACGCACACGGGGAGGGGGCAGGTCCGACAGGGGTCTGTGGCCACGTGGCTGTGTGCTGGGACCCGGCGGTCCAAATCAATAAGGACTGTGTGCAAACATCCGTGTGCCAGGACGGGTCTGCATGCGTGGCACATGAGGGGAGGATGGGGGGGTGCAGCGGGTCTCCCTGAAATACTTGGTCTTGGGGCTAAAGCGTCGTCGGGGCTTGGTTTCTTGGTGAAAATCCGGATTCTCGGTCTCACTCTCCCGGCAGCCATCATCTCTGCCGGGGGGTGGGGTGTGTGTGTGCGCGCCGGCCCGTGTGCCCCTCATACGTGTGTCTGCGTGTGCCGGTGAGCCCTCAGAGCCCCCAAGCGAGTGCTGGGAGTGGTCACGCCTGAGGGCCGGCTGGTGGTGGGAAACATGTCTGTGCATGTGTGACAGGTTTCAGAGGGGGTGTGAGCATCCACGGATGCGACCCCGAGTGGCAGGGCTGCGTGGGTGTGTGTCGATAGTGCCCCAGCGGGCTGGCATCGAGGGATGAACGTGCGTGCGAGAGGATTTCTGCCTGGAATACCAGCTCCTGGAACTGCCCCAGTCAGTCCCCAGCTCTGCCTCTGCCCAGGCCGCGCCGCCCCCTTAGCGAGCTTCCTCCCTCTGGTTTCCAAAGCCCCGGGAGCTGCACCCACACGTGCGCAAGCCCCCTGGCACAGGGCTCTTATCTGGGGGGCCCCGAGGGTTCCAAGCAAAGCTCCAGCCCTCTGCCCAGACCAATGTCCTGACACACCTCACTTGGGACCTGATATTGGGGTTCACCTGGGGGCAGGAGAGGGGGTGTGTGGGAGACGGGGAGGAGCCCACCCGGAACGGTCACACAGGACACACAGGACGTGGCAGACCTCACTGCAGGGAGCTCAGAGAGCCCCGGCCGGCTCCCAGCTCCGCCTCTCAGCAGCCTGAGCTGTCCCTCCCGGAACAGGAACCCCCGTCCTTCTGACAGGGCGCAGCAAGGGGCTGACACGCTTTAGAACTCTCCAGAAGCGGTCACTCTTGTGACAGTAATGGTCCCTGGGGTGCTTCAACGGCACGTGGGAGGAGCACCAGGCCGTGGGCTCCTCTCATGCACTGAGTGGACTTGCCCTAAGTCCCTTCTGCTCACTGGGACTCAGTCTTCCCACCTGTAAAGTGGGGGGGATGGGGTGACGCACCCCATCGCACCCGAGGGCAGGAAAGGCCCGCAGAGGAGGACTCTAGGACAAAGCATTTCCTTTGTGCCTGGAGCGAGGGCAGCAGGGGTCCCCAGCGCAGGGCTCCACCTGGCAGTCGTAAAGCTGGACGGCTCTGCGTGTGTCCCCTGGGGGTAAGCATTTGCACCCCGAGAGAGAGAGGGTGGGCTCTGGTTCACTGGCGCCTGGCCCGAGACAGGCACCTGATCTTCGGGCTCCGGGCCCTTGCTCGGTGCCCTCACCATGTTCAGAACCCCTCGGTTGTCAGAAGGGGAGTGCGGGTAAGGGATGGCCACCGCTGAGGGATGGGCCCATGGGGACATGGAGTGTCCCAGTCTCAAACGCCAAGTGATGAGCTGCCTGGGGACAGCACAGGAGGCATGCGAGGAGATGCGGGAGACAGTGACCCACTCAGCCACTGAGTCCAGATCCCGCCCGGGGAATGCAGGGATGTCACGATTCCATCATGGGGGAGGCTTTCCACGTGGTCCCCCGGCCTCAGCCACGAGAACAGCCCAGAGCGGAGGCCGCCAGAGCCAATCTCTCGCTCGTTTAGTCTAGGCTGATGAGCACTTGTGTTGCTGGAGAAAACAAGGGGCTTGCTTAGCAACCGGCTTCTCGGAGTTCCTGAAGGGGTCTCCTCCTGGGGAGCAGCCAGCCCCCACCCCTGCTGCCAGCTCCAGGTCAATTTATGCTTGGAGAGGACCCAGAGAGACCCAGGGGCTGAAGAGTCATTACAGGGAAGCAGGTGGGGGGCAGAGGGAGCCGAGGAGGGTGCAAGGCCAGGGACAAGGATGGCAGGGGTGACACCTGAGAGGCTGGGAGGGAGTGGAGGGGGCAGCTGAGTACACAGGATTGCGGCCTCTGAGGCCTGTGCCAGGCCGCGGGGCCTGACGCATCCAGGTCCCTTCTCCTGATCTCCATACTCTCTCTGTCGGGGCCCCTCGAGGGCCCAGGGAGCCTGGCAGCTCCTGAATCTGCTCGGGACTCTGCTAGCACTTCTAGTGGCCCTGTCACTCAGAAAGCAAGCGCAAGTCCCGTCCCTGGCCCGGGAGCACTCCCAGGCCCCCTCCCCTCCCACCACCGCAGTCACGCAGGCCCCTTAGCAGTTTGTGCAACACATGAAGCCCATTCCTGCCTCAGGCCCTTTGCACGCCCATTCCCTCTGCCCGCAGTGCCCTCCACCCAGACATCCACGAGGCTCACTTGCCTCCCTCACACAGTGCCTGGTCGTGAGGCCGCTCCCGATTCCTGATTTTAAAACTGCAAACACCTCCCACTTCCCAAGCCCCTTCTCGGCTCTCTGTTCTCCTCATCGCGTGTATTGCCTTCTAGCACACTCTATGGTACTGTCTCCCAACAGGAAAGAAGTTCCGCCAGAGCAGGGATTTCCGCTTTGTTCACTGATGTGCATTTAGAGCAGTCCCAGGCACATAGTAGGGGATCGATAACCGTGTGTGGAAGGGAGAGCACACCGTGTTGTTCAAGAGAGAAAAGCCTCCATCTGAGTGCTGAAATCTTTATAAACCTTCCCCCTGTGGGAGTTTCAATTCTTTTTTTCTCCCGAGACAGTGCAGGGAGGAAACTTGCACCATCTGCCTGCAGCTTAGGCCCCGCCCCCAAATCAATGGTTTGCTCTTGACCGAGAGGGGTGGCTCTCATTTTTCTCCAGGGTTCGGTCCACTAACCAACCCACTTGCTGGACAAGCTCCTCTGGAAGCTGCTTGGGCACCGGCTCTGCGGGGATCTTCCCAGACCTTCCCTGTTGCTGTACAGGGTGCCCCAGCCACCCCCCGCTGCTCCCCGGGCTGCAGGGGCTGCCCACAGCTGCTGGCCACCAGCCCTGGGCTCTCTCTGGCCATGTGCTTCCTTTTCAGACCCCTGTACGGCCCTTATCCACTTAGATCCTTGGCCTGGCTCCCTCCCTCCTACTGCTGGCCTTTCATCGTACCTATGTTTCGTCCTCATCCTTCAGCCCAGAGTTCTAGGCCAAAGTCTCCCTCCAGCCTGGCCAGACCCCACTGCCACCCCCTCAGCCTTCGCTCAAGCAGGACCCACTGCCCGGAATGCCCATCCTTCTCTCTGCCCGGCTCTGTAGGTCTGTTGCCTGCCCGGCCCCCATTCAGCATTCCCCGGCTCTGAGCCGCACAGGGGAGGCCGGCCGGGTCCCCTCCGGCCATGTGCCATGGCCTTGCAGAACCCTCCCGAGCTCCATGGCCCTACGAAACAGGTGCTCGAGAGAACTTCCCCGAACGAATGAATGAGGTAAACAAATTGGCAAGAATGTGAATGAATGAGCGAGAGTCCGAGTGCAACGAGTCTAGAAACAGGTCAGCAATACAGTTCTGTTTTTTGGCCAGGCCTCCGCCACAGTCCCTGGTTCTCTGGTGCAGATCCCTGGTGTGTGCGGGGATCGCGCCTGTGTAATAATGATGACATCTGTCATCACAGCAGTCAGTCAGCCTAGGCTAGGCTACCTTGCTACGACAAAACCCCCAAATCTCAAGAAGCGTATTTCTTCTCGTTCACACCACGCGAGGCTCCTGCTCACTAAGCGGTCACCGCTTTGGGCTGTCAGAGGGAGAGAACATTCTGGCACGTCGCCCTCAGAGGTGAAGTGCTCAGCCTGAGAGGGCCGTGCGGATCACTGGCCAGACCTGGTCCCGTGACCCGACCCCACCGCGAGGCGTCCAGGAAGCTAGATCCTTACCACGGGCTTGGGAAGAGGAGGAACTGGAAGTTTCGGCCAACAGCTCTAATGACACCTTCAGAAAGACCAACAGCACTATGCACAGCGGAGGCCACTTACCGAGCAGGTCCTGCGTCCCGGACGCTGGGCTTAGGACCTGCAGTGGAGTTTCACTGAACCCTCGGGGAATCCTCCTGAGTTCTGAGGCCACTGCCAGGAATATCCCCATTTCCCAGATGAGACAACTGAGGTCCAGACAGTGAAGCGAGTCACCAAGGTCACACGGCTTGGAAGGGGCAGTGGCACGGAGATCGGGATGTCACACCTGTGACTCCGGGCCCTCATGCACCCCACTGCCCGGCATGGGCTCTTAGCTTCCTCCACTGAGGCCGGCCGGGTGTCAGGGATGACCCTCAGGCCAGAGGTCCCCCCTCAGAGCGCCACACTGACCATCCCTCCTGGAAAGAGCCTGCTTACCCTGCCATATCCCATTCCCAGACTTCTCCAATGAGAGAACCCCCAGAAAGGACGAGGCCAGTCCCAAATTTTACTGTAGAGAGAAAAAGACTCAGAGGGAGCAGTGACTAAACCAAGGTCACGCTGTTGGGCTGTGCAGGGCAGAGACGAGATCACAAGTCTCTGTCCACCATGCTCGGAGTGTCCCCAAGTGTCTCGACAGCACTGGGTGCCCTAGGGCACCCTCAGTCTCAGACACGGCCCCTCAGAAGTGAGGGTGGTCGTGTGCCCTCTACTTTCCTGGCGGGTGGGTCCACTGAGGAAAGGCCCCCAGTTCCTAGGCCAGCAAGCCTGTGGCCCCGACTGCCGGGGCCGCCCTCTGAGGAGCTGGGCTGAGTGGCAGCCCTGGCTGCTCCCTGCTCCCAGGGTCAGTCCCCAGAAGGGAGGCCAAAGAAGGACGGAAGGAGGGAGGTCTCTACACCCAGGATATCTGAAAACAAGGCCTTGGGCCTCTGAAGCCCCTTGGGGGTCTGTGGAAAGGGTCACAGAACAAAAAATAAGAGTTCAGTGGAGTGTGAAAACGGGCCTATCTGGAATCAGATCGCAGCTCTGCTCTGTGATCGTCACCTTTCTGAGCCTTGGTCTTGTCATCTGTGAAATGGGTTGTGATCAAGGTAACAGACGCCAGCAGGTGCCCAGAAGACTGTGGTTCTTCTGATTGTAAATGGTAATTTTTTTGCCCACCATGTTCCTCCCCTCCCATCCCCAACCTGAGCCCCAGACCATGATTAACCCTTTCCTGAGCTACAGCGGAGCCCCCGTACCAGGAAGGTTATGGCTAAAGACTCTTGCTCTGGCTGCAGAAGTCAGGGCCCCCTGTCTGCTAGGAGGCCTGGAGTCTCCAAGTCTCCTGACCCCTTTGCCCCCTGTCCCCAGCTCCTGGAGCTTTCCCCCTGCCTTCGAATCCTGTGTATAGTTCACGGTCCCAGTCATCCAGTCTGCAAGCATTTACCCAGCACCTACCTGTCGGAGAGCACTGCCAACCACCACGAGAGGCGGAGTCTAAAGGGCACGGCCCGCCTCCCCGTGAGCCCAGAGCGCAGCAGAAACATACGCGTTCATGATGCCCCACAGCCCAGTGGTTAC
>CM052891.1:42287412-42355834 GCA_028534135.1 Potos flavus | reverse complement strand
TGGGGGCAAAAGGAATGTGTGTAGGGGGTAAGCAATGGGGGGATGGGGTCGGGAGGGAGCAGAAAATGGGGAGCGGGGTACAGAGGGGTGGAAAGTGGGCAGTAGGGCAGATGGAGGAGGGGAGTGAGGAAGGAGTGGGGAGCGAGGGGATAGAGGGAGTGGGAGGCGGTGGGGGGGGAGGCGGAGAGCTAAGGCGTGGGTATGGGGGGATAGGGGGAGGAGGGATGGGGTGGAGAGAGAGGGGTAGGTGGGAAGTGGGGGGAGGGAGAGAGGGGAGGAATTAGGAAGTGGGGAGTGGGGGATGGGGAGGGGGAGATGTGGGGAGGGAGTGGGAGGGACTCAGGGAGGTCCAAGAGGGTCGCCATAGTAACGGGAGCCCGTGCCGCTCTGAGGCTGAGCTGCCCCTGGGGAAGGAGATAAAATGTTTTCTATCGATCTCTGTCGGGAAAGTCATCAGTGATAAGCTCCTCCAGCCAAGACGGGGCTGGAGGGGCCTGGCTGGTGGGAGTGTGCATGTGACTGCACGCCCCTGTGCCCGTGGTACCCAGGGTGACCACCAGGACTGGGGTCACATTGGGAAGTGACAGCCCCAGCCAGGGTGGGGCTGGGCAGGGGGCCACATTCATCTGCTCTGGCCTCCTGCCTTAGTCTCCCCTTCTGCTCAATGGGGGCAGTGACACCTGGGCTGTCTCCATCTCTCTCTGGGCTGTGATGAGTCAGGGATAGGGAGGCAGGAGGAGGAGAGAGGGGCTGGGGATCCGGCTGGCGCATTGAACAGTGATGCCGTTCTCTGCGCCTGAAGGTCCAGACGCAGTGAGCTTGTCCTTTCTCTTCCAGGGAACTGGCGAGATTAGTCAGGTGCCCACCGGGGGCATCGGCAGCCACGGCTGGGGCAGGACTCGGTGGCTCTGGGGACCAATATTCCAGCTGCCTATGCTGCCAGGGCCAGGCCCGCTGTCCAGGGCCTTATTGGAGCAGAAGCCCGTCTGCGTGTGTGTATGCATGTGTGCGGGGGGGTGTCCCCGGGCCTCACCGTCCCATGTGCACAGGCAGGCACGGCTCACCTGTCCCTACGAGTCTCCATGAGTGTCCACCTGTGACTGTCTATGTGGTTCCTTCACTCCGCAGGTGTTAGCGCCTGCAATGCCCAGGGGCTGGGCTGGGCAGGGGGACAATGGTGACCAATGCAGGCACAACTCCTCCTCCTCACAGAGCCGATTTTGGGGGGTGGAGAGTCAGACTGAGAAAATAGATAAGTATATACACAGGCTACGGCTGACAATGTGGCGGGAGCCTAGAAAGGGGCGGGAGAGTGGGGAAGTGGCTTCTTGGTTATGTAAGGAATGGTGGAGAGCAAAGGAAGGGCATGCCTGGCCCAGGGAAATAACAAGTGCAAAGGCCCTGAGGCAGAGAGTGCGCGGGGACCATTAGCCCCTGTGGGGCTGCAGTGCATGCAAGGGGCAGAGAGGGTCAGGAAGGGCTTGGGGGGCCACGGGGAGACCTCCGGCTCTGACTGTGAGTGAGGGGCGTGATCTCGCCAAGGCCCTCACAGCTGGGCCAGGCCAGCGGCAGGGGGGCCCCTGCCAGGCGGCCACCGCAGGAGTCCAGATGGGCATCACCAGGGCCTGGTCCGGGCGCGAGGCACGACCGTGTGAAAAGTTGCCAATCCCAATTATATTTTGAAGGTGGAATTGTCAGGCTTTGCTGCTGTGGGAGAGCAAGAGGCGAGTCCTGGACACTCCGGAGTTTTGGCCTCAGCGACCCGCACTGAGCTGGCCTGAGGCGATGGGCTCGGGGCTCTTGGTGGGGGTCCGATTACGGCTCTCGGGCCCTGGTGCGTGGGGGCGGGTCTGTGGGGGGGCGTGTCTGCGCACGTGGGCCGTGGGCACGCGCGCCTGCGTGCGGCCTCTGAGTGCGGGTCCGGGGGCTCAGCCGGACCCCGTTCCCACGGCACTGGCTTCCAGCCGCGCGATCTTCCCGGCCTACCTCCGGCCCTCCTTCTGGCCCAGGTGCGTGAGCCGGCGCAGGCTCTCATCCCTGCTGTCCCCAGCCCTGCTGTTCCTCCCCAGGGAGCAGGCAGGAGGGAGAGGAAACACAGGGATGGAGGGCCATGGCAGGCCCTGGAGAAACATTTATGAGTAGGAATGGGCCCTTTCCATCTACCCCCTCCCTGGGGACCGCCCATTGGTGGTCTTGGTCCTGGAGGCCCTGAGAGGAGGCACCTGCCCGATAGCAGAGACACTGGTCCCCACACTGCATATCTCCTCCTTCTAGAAGCCAGAGAGAATCCCATTGGTCCATTCAGCTCTCGGAAGTCGTCATCCACCTTCCTTCTTCACCCCCCGGAATCCTGTCCATCCTCCAAGACAGGCTCAAACTCTGGCTTCAAGGAGTCTCCTGAGACACCAGGAAGGTGGGTACTTGGGTCAGCCAGAGGGTACTTAAGCCTGCCACCTATTGCTGTGTGACCTGGGGCAAGTGACTTGGCCTCTCTGAGCTGACATTCTTCCCTGTGCAACTTGGAGCTTATAATGCCTGGCTGCGGGGTTGTTCAGCCTTTATCTCTGTGGGCCTTAGTTTCCTAGTCTGTCAAGGAGGGCTGAGGGAAGATAAAATGAGACACTGTGGAGGTCCCCACTCAGTGCCTGGGCCACGGGACACCTATCCCTGCATTCATTCCTTTCTCCTCCCCTGGAACCCAGCCCTGTCTCCCCACTCTGCTTCTCTGGCACATCCCCACCCCTCGCCCCAATTTTAGGGAGCTCTCACTAGGCTGTGACCACACAGCCCACGAGGCCCATGATGCCAGTGCCAGGCAGGGTCTCCAAAGGCTGTCGCCATACATGGCCCCACTTGGTCACCTAGCTGATCAAAGCCAGAGCTGGCTCTAGGAGCTGGCCACAGAGTGTCGGGGGTTCTGGCTCAGGTCCCATGGGGCTCGCTGTGGCAGACTGAAAATGGCCCCCCAAAGATACCTATATCCTAACCCTGGAACTAGTGGCCCCAAAAAGGGTGTTTGCAGGTGTGACTGAGTTAAGGACCCTGAGATGGGGAGATTGTCCAGCATCATCTGGATGGACCCTAATGCCATCACAAGTGTCCTTTGAAGAGAGGTAGAGGGAGATGTGACATTCGCAGGAGAGGTGGTGACATGTGAGGTCACACATGTGATGGGCCCCGAGCCGAGGGAGACCGCAGCCAGCAGAACTGACAGAAGGAATGAATCTCCCACCTCCACCCCCCAAACTCCCGGAGGGAGCATGCTGTGGCGACACCACCACGTCAGCCCACTGACACTACTTTCAGACTTCCGGCCTTCAGAACAGAGAGAATCAATGTCTGTGCTTTCAGCCCCCAAATTTCTGGCGATTGCTTAGGGAAGCCCAGGGAAACTCACACATGTACATTTCAGGATGTCTTGACCCTGAACCCCCTCCCTGCCCACCGCTCACCTCCTTCAGGCCATCAGGGGCCCAGGGGATGGTGGGGGGCAGGGCAGGTTCAGGGCAGGGAGGTGGCCGGACTCCAGGAGTCCAGACCGTGTGGATGTTCTGTGAGCAGCTGGCCCCTCAGAGGCTGGGAGCCGTGGCTGCCGTGGACCACCCTGGCTTGACTCTGTCTCATCTTAAATCCACTGATATCCTCTTCTAAGCTCCCATCCTGCTGATTGGTGGAAATGTGCATCTCAGCCATTACTGAGACTCTTTTTCCCCTCCAGAGTGATGCAAAGGTCCTGGGATCCCACGGTCTGGCCACCACCTTTGGCAAGGCAGGTAACCGGCACTTCCTGGCTGGCAGAGAGCCCAGTGAAACTCCCTTAGGAAGGAAATGCAAGGAGCCTGCCTGGAATTGGAGCGTGGGGTAGGGTTGGGTAAAAATAGAACAAAATCCAAATTAATATCTGGTATTTATCTAGAACCCTAGAGTTGCACTGCTCAATATGGGCATTGTTAGCCACGTGTGGCTATTTGAATTTCAAGGAATAAAAATGAAACAAAAAAATGTAACATAGTTCCTCAGCCACGTAGCTATACATTTCCGATTTTCAGTGGCTGCGTGTGGCTATGATCACCGAAAGTTCTACCACTGACATGGGTACTCCCCTTTTGAATGGAGTAATCTGCCCATCTTACAGATGGAAACGCTAGGACTAGGTGGGCCACGCACAGCAGCTAGAAGCTTTGAGCCCCACTATGCCCCCGCGGTGTCAGGGTTGGATGGCTGTAGTAAGCTCCGGGCTGCTTGGCAAAGTGGGCATCAGTCAGTGCTCAGCGATGCCCCTGGGCCGTCCTCTGCATTCCTGGGGGAAAGCCGCCTTCAGGAGAACAGTCCTGTCTTTGTTTAGAGGTACAGTCTCCTGAGCTTGGCTTGTCGAGAAGCTGTGTGGCTCTAAGCCCTGTCTCAGGCGTGATGCCTTGTTTGTGACTCAGTTTCCGCATTCACGAAATGGAGCTTGTGACCGCCTCATGAAGGTTCATTTTGATATCTGAGAGCTGGATCCAGCTGTTCCTGAAGCTGGTAACTCTCCAGTTATGTTTGCCAATAATTTTTTCCCTGTCATTTGCAACTCAAAGACGAATGTGAGGTTATCTCATCTAACACCTTGCTCCCTAATGCCTGATCCTTCACAGCAGCTCTGACAGCTTCTTCTTGAATCCTGCGCCCAATGGGATTTCACTACCTATCAAGCTCCACAAGGATAGTACCAATTCTGGCACTAGTGAGGGCTGATGGTCGATTGCTCCTGTCTGGAAAGCGTGTGTATGAAAAGACAGAGGAGGGCTCAGATACAGGGCAGGGCGGTGGAAAGAAGACCCTTCACAGTCCGGCAGGACCTGGGTTCAAATTTTCGCTCATGCTGGTGACTCGCTGTGTGACCCTGAGCGAGAGACTTTCCCTCTCTGAGCCTCAGTTTCACCACCTGCAAAATGGGTTCCCTGGCAGCATTCATCTGGCAGGACGTTGTGAGAATTGGGTGTGTGTGTGTGTGTGTGTGTGTGAAGCCGCTGGGCACACGACCGTGCCTGGCACAGGCGGGCACTCAGGAGTGGGAGCTGCATCTTTTATGCGGAAGATGACAGTGCGTGTTCTACTCACATCTGAGACAGACTGTCTCGGGCCCATCACATGTGTGACTTCACATGTCACCACCTCCCCCGCGAATGTCACATCTCCCTCTACCTCTCTTCAAAGGACACTTGTGATGGCTCTGTGCACACGAGGGGCTGGCACTAGGGGTCTGCAAGGAGGCCGGGGCTGCTCCTGCTCTGGGAAGCATCCACCGTGATAGGCGTGATGCACGGCCTTCCGCTGGCCGCCGCCCGCAGCCCGAGATGCAGGAGCTTCCCGTTGTCATGGTGACGGACGCCCATTGGCGTCCCGGGCCCGTCAGTCACCTTGGCCTGCTGCTGTGGGCGCGTGGGCATGAGGGTGTGGGAGGCAGGGTGCGCATAATTAGTGTGCGTGTGTGTGAATGGAATTCCTGAGTGTGCAAGGCTTCGTGCCTGTGTGTATGGGTGTGTGCAGAGAATTCCTGCCTGTGTGGGACTGGGTGTGTCTAGGTTGCGGGTGACTCTGCATATAGGTGGCGCTGGAGTGCGGGTGGTCTGTGTGTTTGGGGTGTGTGTCCCCGGGAGGCTGGCCCCGAGGCAGGGTGGGCGGGAGGGTGGCTCGGGGGAGGGGTGTGGGGTCAGGTGTCCTTTGCCCTGACCGTGTGGCCCCGCTGGGTCACCGTGTCTTTCCGAGCCTTGGTTTCCTCCTCTGGAAGCCCAGCAGGCTCTGAAGGACAGTCCTACTTGGTATTTCACATTATCCTCATGGGTCCCGCGTAGCAAATGTATTCACCCAACACGTATTTGTGGAGGGCTGACAATGCGCCAGGCCCTGGGGCTACAGTGCGATCCAAGTTCCTTCCCTTAGGCATCTTCAGCTTGGCGGAAGATGGACAATGTACACAGAAGCAAATGGAAGCACAGCGATGTCGGGTATTGGCTGTGAGCAAGAGCCAGATGAGGGCGCAGAGAGATGGTCAAGGAGGTGACCTTTGAGCAGAGGCCTGATGGAAGGAGGGGCAAAGGTATGAGAAGAGCACTGCAAGCAGAGGGGAGAGCAAGTGCAAAGGTCCTGAGGCAGGGCTGAGGTTCGGGTGTCCGTGGGAGAGTAGATGTGCTGGAACCACGTGGGCTCCACAGTGAGAAGGCTGTCAGGTAACAGGAGGTAGACGGAGGGAGAAGAGAGCGCGGAGCTCTTCAGAGGGTCTGGACAGGCCAGGGACTTGGATGCTGGGCCCGGGGATGGGGTTCAGGGCCAAGAAACCCTGGACAGCTCTTCACATTGAAAAGGCTCCATAAGCCTGGGGACTGGTGTTGAAGATGCACGAAGGGCCCGGAAAGTGGGTGACAAAGGGCATTGGTGGCAGCTGACGCCCCTCCCTTCTCGTACGGAGTGATTCTTCTCTGCCCTCTGTGTGCTCTCCTTGGCCGAGCAGATCTAGAACTCTCACGACTTGATGATAAGAAAACAAGCCAATCAAAAGGAGCGGAAGATCGGAAGAGATTCTTCCCTGGAGAGGTACCGAGCGTCTGTAAGCATGTGGAAAGAGGCTCAACATTTTTAGCCACCAGGGAAATCGAGTCAAAACCACCATGAGATACCGCCGCAGCCCCACGAGGCTGGCTAGCATGTAAAAAGTGGGTAATACCAAGCTCTGGTAAAGATCTGGGACAGTGGGGATGCACAGATATCGCTTGCGGCAACGTGAAATGGGGCAGTCACTCTGGGAAGCGGTCTGGTGGCTTCTTATGCAATTAAATATGCACTTGCCCTATGATGCAAGCTTTCCACTCCTAGGTGCTTACCCAGGAGAAATGAAAACAGACATCCATGCATATGCTCAGGGCGCTTTTATGCCTAATTGCCGCAAACGGAAAACAACCCAAATGCGCATCAGCTGATGATCGGAGAAGCAAAATGTGATACGCTCATACCATGAAATATTATGTGGTAATAAAAAGGGTGGAGCTCTACGACGAGCATGGGCAAAACTGGTGGCAAATCTCAGATGCGTTGTGCTGAGCAAAAGAACCCAAGATCCTAGGGCTACGTACTATGATTTCCTTTATGTGACATTCTCGGAGCGTCAAGATTACAGGGACCGATCAGTCTCTGGGCGGAGGGAAAAGGTTGACCTCGAGGGGGCATGAAGGAACTTTTTTGGAGTGATGAGAGCTTTCAAGGTCGTAATAGTGGCTGTGGTTACGGGATTGTATACATTTGTCAAAACCCATTAAACGGTCCACTAAAAATTGGTGCCTGTGATTATGTGTAAATTATACTTCATTATATCTGGCTCTGCTGGGCGTAGACTAGTTTCTCAATAAATATATATTTTATATTTTATTTTGATTTATTTATTTTTTAAAAGATTTTATTTATTTATTTGACAGAGAGAGACACAGCGAGAGAGGGAACACAAGCAAGAGGAGTGGGAGAGGGAGAAGCACGCTTCCCGCTGAGCAGGGAGCCCGACGAGGGGCTCGATCCTAGGACCCTGGGATCATGACCTGAGCCGAAGGCAGACCCTTAACGACTGAGCCACCCAGACGCCCCTAAATATATATTTTTAAAGATTTTATTTATTTATTAGACAGAAAGAGAGAAAGAGAGCACAAGCAGGGGAAACAGCAGGCAGTGGGAGAGGGAGAAGCAGACTCCCCACTGAGCAGAGAGCCCGATGCGGGGCTCGATCCCAGGATCCTGAGATCATGACCTGAGCTGAAGGCAGAGGCTTTAACCAACTGAGCCACCCACGTGCCCTCTCAGTAAATATTTGATTGACTGATTGGGAAATGATTCCTTCCCAACATAGAGGATCCTTGTTCTTTTTTTTTTTTTTCTTTTTTTTTTTTTAAAGATTTTATTTATTTATTTGAAAGAGAGAGAGATCACAAGTAGGCAGAGGCAGGCAGAGAGAGAGAAGGGGAAGCAGGCTCCTCACTGAGCAGAGAGCCCGATGTGGGGCTCGATCCCAGGACCCTGAGATCATGACCTGAGCCGAAGGCAGAGGCTTTAACCCGCTGAGCCACCCAGGCGCCCCGAGGATCCTTGTTCTTGACAGGCGAGGAAGGAGTGAGAAGAACCTCAGGGGCTTGCCGAGGAGGAGTGTGTGCACATGTGTGCGTGTGCGTGTGGGAGAGAGACGGAGGGTTTCCGTGTGGACCACCGCAGAATACGGTGATCTGCGGCCATCAGGTTCTCCTCCCAGCACCAGGCAAGATAGGATGCACTCCGGGCTTGCCTTGAAGTCAGGGGTGGGAGGTGACTTGCTCTGGCTAATGAAATGGGAGCAAAAGTGAGGACATCCCTTTTAGGAAGCAGCTTCGAGGGCTGGTGTGCATTTCTTCCCTTTGCCTTTGCCCTGACCTGCTGACCCCCTGGCAAGACAGAGTCTTGGTCAGCGTGGACCCTGGAGTGACTCTGACATGTGGTGTCTTCTGGCTGCCCTCGGTCGGGCGTGGGGCACGAGTGAGACGAATCAACTCTTCTCCTCCCTTCCTTCCTAACTTTTTTTTTAGAGCGGTTTTATTTATTTTTTTCATTTTAAAAATATTTATTTATTGATTGGAGAGGGAGAGGGAGAGAGAGAATCTCAAGGGCATTTTCCCGCTGAACTGAGCGTGGAACCTGACGTGGGTGGGGCTCGATCTCACGACCCCGAGATCATGATCTGAACGGAAACCTAGAGTCTGACGCTTAACCGACTGCGCCACCCAGACGCTCCTAGAGCAGTTTCAGATTCACAGCGAAATTGAATGGGAAGTACAGATTTCCCGGGTACCCGCCCCACCCCCCAGCATCCACATCCTTCACCAATGGGCATTTGTTATAGCTGATGAGCATACACTCACACACGGTCATCCCCCGAAGTCCCTAGTTCACGTTAGGCTTCACTCTTGGTGGTGCCCATTGCAAAGGTTTTGTGAAATGCAGAATGGCACAGATCCACACTGATGGAATAATTTTACAGAAGAGTTTCCCTGCCCTGAAAATCCTCCGTGCTCTGCTGTTCATCCCTCCCTTCCCTCAAAGCCCTGGCAGCCACTGATCCTTCTACCATCTCCGTAGTTCTCTCTTTTCCAGCATGTCATGTAGTTGGAATCGTCGGGTACGTAGCCTTTCCAGATTGGCTTCTTTCACTTAGTGATCTGCATTTAACTTTTCCCCATGTCTTTTCACGGCTCAATAGCTCATTTCCATTTCGCGCTGAATCACATTCCGCTGGACGGGCGGACCACAGTTTATCTGCTCACCTACCAAAGGACATCTTGGTTGCCATTATGAGTAAAGCTCATAGAGCCACCCGCGTGTGGGTTTCTGGGTGCGTCTGGTGCATCTAAGTTCTTGAGTCATGTGGGTAAATACCAAGAAACGTGATGGCTGGATTGCATGATAAGATTTTTTTGTGCTTGGTTAAGAAACTGCCTATCTTAGCCAGGGCCACCGTAACACAATACCGCAGACTGGGTGGCTTATAAAATAGTTTATTTTTCAAAGTTCTGGAGGCACACCTTCTTCTTGGTGTGACTTCATATGGTAGGGGCGGGACAGAGAGAGAGAGGAGGAAAGAGAGAGAGAGGGAAAAGGGAGAGAGAGAGAGACGGAAAGAGGGGAGAGAGGAAGGGAGAAAGAGAGAGAGAAGGCGGGGAGAGAGAGAGAGGGAGAGAGACAGAGGTAGAGAGAGGGACAGAGAGAGAGAGAGGGTGACAGAGAGGGAGAGAGAGAGAAAGATAGGGAGAACTATGTAGTGTCTCTCTTTACAAGGATATGAATCAGGGCCCCTTCACCGATCACCTCATTTAATCTTAATTATCTCCATAAAGGCTCTATCTCCAAATACGGTCACACTGGGGGGAGGGGGTTGGTGCTTTCATGTGGGAATATTCCATCCATAACACCGCCAAACTGTTTTCCAGAGTGGCTGAACCATGTTGCAGTCCCACAAGCGGAGAATGACGGTTCCCCCTGCCCCACACCCTTGTCCGCTTCTGATGCCTGATGCCTGTGCTGTGGATTATCTATTTGTTTGTTGGTTTGTCTGTTTATTTAAAGAGTTCATTTTTTTAAAAGGATTTATTTATTTGAGGGAGAGAGGGAGAGAGAGAGAGGTGGGAGTGGCAGAGAGAGAGGGAGAGAATCTTAGACTCTGCTGAGCGTGGAGCCCATCGTGGGTCTCGATCTCACGACCCTGAGATCATGACCTGAGTGGAAATCGGGAGTTGGACACCAAACCAACTGAGCCACCCAGATGCCCCTGTGCCGTGCATTTTAGTCATTCTAACGGGCGTGTTGTTTTAATTTGCATTCCCCTAATGATGTACGGTATGGAACATCTTTCTGCATGTTTATTTTCTATTGTTGAGTTTTAAGAGTTCCTTGTGTGTGTGTGTGTATACATTTTTAAAAGAGTTCTTTGTATATTTCTGATACTAGTCCTTTCTCAGATATTCCCATTGTGAATACATTCTCCCAGTCTGTGGTTTGTCTTCTTATTCCCTTAACTGTGTCTATTGTAGACCAGCGATGTTAAATTCTCATGAGATCTAAAGTATTCACTCTTTCTTTGATGGACCGTGCCTCTGGTGCTGTATATAAAAAGTCGCTGCTCCATTGTTGTTGTTTTAAGGCTTAGCAAGCACTGAGATGTCGGGGATACTTGTTACCACAGCATCCCCTGGCCGATCCTGACTAATGCAACAGTGAACAATGGAACCAGGCTGTAGGACTGAGCGTCCCGGAGAGCTGCTTGTTCTGCAATATTCTGGATGGTGGGGAATCGGGAACTGGCCCCATAGCCAAGTCAGGGTGCCATTGATGCCGGGGCAACCTCAGTCCTCACAAAGCAGGACCCTAGAGCCTGCAAAGCTGCAGCAGCAAAACATCTCCCCAGCAGGGAGACGCCCCCGTCTCACTTCCTCCCTGCTGGTCCTGTGTGTCAGTGCATTGAAAGTCTGTGTATCCGGAGTCAATTTCCCATCCTCGCTGCAAGGGATCCAGGAACTCGGTTTCAGCTTTCCAGCCTCACCGGCCAGAGAGACATGGGAGAAGGAGATGGGCATGGGTGCTAAGGGCCACTTGACCACGATCCACATGGTGGGGGGTGGGAAGGGCGGGCACCACGGAGAATGAGAAGAGGCAGAGAACGAGGCTGGGGGCGAGGAGGCTCAGGGTGTGCAGAGGGGCAAAAAGAAGGGGTTGCCGAGGGGAGGGGAAAGGGAGAGAAGATTGGGGAGGGGGCCAGAGACAGAGGAGAGAGGTGGGCTCTGGTGTGTCCCAAAATTCATGGCTACCGGGCTCCTCTGAATGTGACCTTATTGGGAAGTAAGGTCTTTTTTTTTTTTCTTTTTTTTTAAGATTTTATTTCTTTATTTGACAGAGAGAGAGATCACAAGTAGGCAGAGAGGCAGGCAGAGAGAGAGGGGGAAGCAGGCTTCCTGCCGAGCAGAGAGCCCGATGCAGGGCTTGATCCCAGGACCCTGAGATCATGACCCGAGCCGAAGGCAGAGGCCTTAACCCACTGAGGCACCCAGGCGCCCCTGGGAAGTAAGGTCTTTGTGGGAGCAATGACTTAAGGATCTCAAGGCAACATCATTCTGTATTTAGAGTGGACCCTAAATCCAGTGACTGGTGTCCTTATAGGACAGGGGGAGGACACAGAGGCACACAGAAGGCGGCTGCAGGAAGACGGGGGCAGAGATCGGAGGGATGGGTCCGCAGGCCTGGGAATGGCAGGAGCCTCCAGGACAAGGTGAGGTGAGGAGGGACCTTCCCCTTGTGCCTCAGGAGGGAGCATAGCCCTGCAGACACCTCGAGTTCAGACTTCTGGCCTCCAGAAGGGCATTGATGTGTCCGTTCTTTTTTTTTTTTTTTTTTTTTTAAGATTTTATTTATTTGACAGAGAGAGACACAGCAAGAGAGGAAACACAAGCATGGGAAGTGAGAGAGGGAGAAGCAGGCTTCCTGCTGAGCAGGGAGCCCGATGCGGGGCTCGATCCCAGGACCCTGGGATCATGACCCGAGCCGAAGGCAGATGCCTAACAACTGAGCCACCCCGGTCCCCCGATGTGTCTGTCCTTAAGGTTGGCTTGGCCTGGGGTCCTCACAACTTGGCTTTTCCTATGGACAATCACAGCCCCTTCAGGCCCCTGGGAAGACCCAGTATAAGGCTGGACAGGCCTTTAGAAGTCCTGAGGGCAAGGCAGGGCTGAGGGACATGGTCACTGTCGCTCCTGAGTGGAGGATGAGGGAAAACATGGTGGAATATAGGGGAAACTGAGGAATTCTTCCAGAATCCTGGCTTCCCAAAGCCTGGGAGTTGTAAGGGAAGAGAACGCTTCCAACCTCAGTCTCAATTGAGGGTGACCGTTTAATCCAGGGGTCGGCAAACTATGGCCGACCGTCCGAATTCAGCCTGCCACCTGTTTTTGTGAATAAAGTTTTATTGGCACCAGCCAATAAAAACACTCATTCGTCTATACACCAAATGGTGGCCTTAGTGCCATGAAAACAGGCCCAGCGAGAGGAGGCTCAGCCGTTGTGCACAAACTGGGCTGTCCCACTCAGGCCTCGGGCTCCCTGTAGTGACATCCATCCCTGGTTCTCAGCGTCGAGGCGGGGTGACCCGACTGCATGGGACCCGCTGGCCAAAGTCACCACGGTGCTCACCAGGCCTGCCCAGACTGGGACTGAGGCCTTGGGACCCGGGTGGTGGCCACATCCGGGCAGAGCCCCAGGAAGCCCCATGAGGAGGAAGGGGAGAGAAAATGGAGCTTACCAGTGTCTGTGGGCCTGAGTGGCAGGGCGTGGGCACACGTCTGGGTGAGGTCCTGGGGGTTTGGAGTCTCTGATGCCTCTCTCCGCAAACTCCCCCGCTTCTGGTGTCATGTTTGTCTTTGAAGTTCTGCCCACTTACCTGCAAACGAGGTCCCTAACCTCGTTCCCCACCCTGCTGCCATGGCCATCCACGGTCCCAGGATGGTGGTGTTTCTATCATCCCCCAAAAGTCCACACAACAGCCAAAGTGCTTAAGAATTCAAACAGGCCACATCATTCCACGACTCAAAACCTCACACTGCCCACCCCATTTTCTATCACCGTTAAAATAAAATCCCCATCTCTCCTGTGGCCAGTGGAGACCTGCATGACCCAGCCTGCCTACTCTCTCATCACATCGCCCCCTACAATCCCCCTTTCTTCACTACGTTCATTATTGTTCTGTAAGTTGCCAAGTTTGCTCCTGCCCCAGGCCATTTGCACAGACCGTTCCCTCTGCCTTCCTCTACGCTGGCTGCTTCTCAGCCTTCACCTCTCAGCTCAGATGTCATCTCTTCAGAGTGATTTTCCTGAGTGACTTTGCTAAAGCTCCTGGAATTATTATTATTTTTTTAAGATTTTATTTATTTGGAGCACCTGGGTGGCTTAGTCAGTTAAGCATTTGCCTTTGGCTCAGGTCATGATCATGGGGACCTGGGATTGAGCCCTGTGTTGGGCTCCGGGCTCCACGGGGACCCTGCTTCTCCTTCTCCCTCTGCCTGCTGCTCCCCCAATTGCGCTCTCTCTGTCAAATAAGTAAATAAAAATCTTAAAAAAAAAGATATTTATTTATCTGAGAGAGAGCGAGCGAGCGCACATGAGCTGGGGGAGGAGCAGAGGGAGAGGGAGAAGCAGACCCCCTGCTGAGCAGGGAGCCCGACTTGGGGCTCGATCCCAGGATCCCGGGATCTTGACCTGTCTGAGCCGAAGGTAGACACTTAACCGACTGAACTACCTAGGCGCCCCTAACGCTCCTGGAATTCTTAACCAAGGTCCTGTTCCGACGATTTCCATTTCAGCTTTTTAAAAAGATTTATTTATTTATTTTAGAGAAAGAGAGCGAGAGAAAAGGGGGGAGGGGCAGAGGGAGAGGGAGAGAGAGTCCCAGGCAGACTCTGTGCTATGCACAGAGCCCAAGGCAGGGCTCGATCTCACGCCCCTGAGATCACGACCTGAGCTGAAACCAAGAGCCGGATGCTTAACCGACTGAGCCACCCGGGTATCCCTGTACTTCAACTTTCATGTCAAAATCATGCATGCCTATAGTTTAGGGAGCACAATAGTTTTAAAGGTTTATTGGGAGCAAGAGCAGTCTCTCGTCCCTTCCCCCGGTTGCATCCTTCGCTAGAGGAAGCTGCTCTCAGCACTTTTTAGCGGGTTCTTTTGCTGTTTATCTCCATGCCTCCAAATAACCTGCTTATCTTGGGGCTTCTCGGCTTTTCAGTCTTCGGTATTATCTATCGACTTCCCACCCCAGAAGGTGAAGATATGAAGCTCTCCCTCCTCCCCTTTGACACCCACACGGGCCCTCCTGACCCCCCAACCTCTATTAGAATGAGTCGTGACTTGGATCAAAGGCAGGGGGGAGGTGGGGCACGGCTCACATTGCCCTTCGAGAAAAAGCTTGTTCCGCTACAGGGAGCGTGGTCCTGCTGCGGCTCCCGTAGGTTCCAGGGCAGCATCGGAGCTGAAGCCGTGCTCCCCTGGAAAGCCCTCCGCCGATCCCTGAACACGGGGGGTGCCATGCACCGAAGCCAGTTCTGCCCAATGTGGGCCTCCTGAAATGGGCAGCCTTTGCTTGAGAGCCCCTGATTGGGTTGGCCAAGACTTTTCCAGATTTGCACTGGAGTCTGGTGGCCTCCCTGCCCGGTTCTCCTTTTCTACCTTTCATCCTTCCCAGGCGTTACCTACCAACACACTTCTGTGCTCACAGTGTCTCAGCGGCTGCCCCCTGGAGAACCTGAGCCCACACCAGCCACAGTCGGTGTGGTCGTTAGCACACCCGAGGAAACGCCACTCGCAGGCGAGCCACCCAGCCTTCCCAGATGAAATGCGCTTTCCTGCACAGCACGCTGCTCTCCCCTGCAGCTAGAGTGAAGAGCTTTTTTGTTTTGTGTGTACTTACCATGAACTCGACCCCCAACCTCCGTTATTTGTCTAAACCAACTTTCACTTCTTATCTGTCGTGGGTGCTGTCAGTTTTATTTTGAAGAAATCCCTCCAGAGCCTTCCGCCTTGCCCTGATCTGGTCTGGCCACCCTCTCTGTCTGATGCACAACTTTAGATCACCTTCAGGTCGCTACTTATCTCTCTCCCCAGGTGGAGTTCCTGTTTCCTGTTTCCCTGATTTCCTCTTTCTTGTTTTTTTTTTTTTTTTGTCTTTTTTCCTCTTATTTTGGTAGGGCTCATCTTCCACCCTTCCCCAGAAAGACTATGTGGGAAGTATATTTATGGAGACTTTTCGTGTCTGAAAGTGTCTTTATTATTTATTTAATTTTATTTTTTAGAGAGGGGAGGGGCAGAGGGGGAAGAGGAGGGAGAGAGAGAGAATCTTAAGCGGGCTCCATGCCCAGCATGGAACCTGATGCAGGGCTCAATCCCACAACCCTGGGATCACGACCTGAGCCAAAATCAAGAGTCGGATGCTTAACCGACTGAGCCACCCAGGTGCCCCTGAAAGTGCCTTTAATCTATGTTGCTACTTGATCTAGTTTGTCTGGGTATGAAATCGAAGGTTGGAAGTAGTTCATTTTCAAGTACTGGGGCACTATTTCATTGCCCTCGGGTTTCCAGTGCTGCTGTTGAGAAGTCTGAAGTGAGTCTGATTTCTGATCCTTTGTATGCGACCAACTCTCCTTCTTTTTTAATTTTTTAAAAAAATTTTAAATAAATATTTTACTTATTTGACACAGAGAGACACAGTTTGAGAGGGAACACAAGCAAGGGGAGTGGGAGAGGGAGAAGCAGGCTTCCTGCCAAGCAGGCAGCCCGATGCGGGGCTCGATCCCAGGACCCTGGGATCATGACCTGAGCCGAAGGCAGACGTTTAATGACTGAGTCCCCCAGGCACCCCTCCTTCTTTTTTTAAAGAAAAGATTTTATTTATTGAGAGGGTGAGGGAGAGAGAGTACAAGCTGGGGGGAGGGGAAGAGAGAGATGGAGAAGCAGACTCCCCACTGAGCAGGGAGCCTGATGCGGGACTCGATCCCGGGGCCCTGAGATTGTGACCTGAGCTGAAGGCAGATGCTTAGCCGACTGAGCCACCCAGGGGCCCCATTGGTACTCATTTTTAAAGTTTTCTTCTTCCTGTAGAGTCTGTTTCTTTTTCGCCTTTTCCTGTGTGTTGACTTGGGTCTCTGCCTTTCTCCTCAGAGGCCTCCCCAGATTTCGGGTGGCATCTGGAATCTTTGTGGGCCTTGCTGACTCGGCTCCTCCAGCAGCTGCTGGGGCTCCCGTAAGAAAGTACCACAGACCGAGGTCTTCAGCAGCAGAAATTTATTTCTCACAGTTCCGAAAACGTGGCTGGCAGCCCAAGTCCCCTCTTTCCCTTGCCTCCCCCTATGCCGTCCTCCTGGGCCTGGACTCTGACAGGCCTCACTTCTCCTGTGGTCCTGCTGTCCTCCCCCCAGACTCGAGGTCCCTCGCCCCCGCAGCCCCTGACCCTCTTCTACCTCCAAGCCCAGGCCTTGCCTGCTTAAGACCCACCATGGCTGCCCTCTGGTGTCCCACGCAACCCGAAACCCCTTTCCTGGCTCTCAGGATCACGTGCCGACCTCTCCTGCCATCTGCTCCGTGCATTTCAACTACTAGAAGACAACCTGTAGCTTCGGTTCTTGAGGCCTTTGCTGTCCCTGGTTCCCCTGCCTGCTAGGCCCTTTATGCCTTTCTTTTCTTTAAAAAAAATTTTTTTCAAAGATGCCTGGGTGGCTGAGTTGGTTAAGCATCTGCCTTCGGCTCAGATCATGATCCCAGGGTCCTGGGATCGAGCCCCAGGTCGGGCTCCCTGCTCAGCGGAGAGCCTGCTTCTCCCTCTCCCTTTGCCACTCCCCCTGCTCGTGCACTCTCTCTCTCTCTGACAAATAAATAAAATCTCAAAAAAAAATTTTTTTTCAGTGGTGTTTAGTATATTTGCAGTGTACAACCACCCTTATCTGGTTCCGGAATATTTTCATCACCCTGCAAAGAAAGCCCGTGCCTCCCCATGGCCCCTGCCATCCACATCGTGGGAACCACTAATCCATTTTCAGTCTCTATGGATTTGCCTGTTCCCGACATTTCACATAAATGAAATCATGCAGTATGTGACCTTTTGTGTCTGCTTCTTCCGCTTAGGACGGTGTTTTTGTTTTTAACAATTGGCTTATTTATTTGGAGAGAGAGTGAGCGAGCATGCAGGGGGAGGGGCAGAGGGAGAGGAAGAGAGAGAACCTCAGGCAGACTCCCTTGGAGCATAGAGCCCAATGCAGGGCCCAGTCCTAAGACCCTGAGATCATGACCCGTGTGGAAACCAAGAGTCGGACACCCAACCTACTGAGCCACCACCCCCCCACCCCCCCACCCATTCTAACCCGACCTTGAGTTCAGAGATTTGAGTCTGTGGCCTGGTTGTGGGTGGCTATGGATGAGTCACTCCCACTTCTAGGCTTGGCTTTCTCCCCTGTTAGTGGGGATCCTAACTCCTGCCTGCGGTAGTTTCCGTGGATGCCCCTGTTAGCTTCCGAGGCCTGCCATAGCGAACCACTATGGGCTGGGGGCTTACACAACAGAAGCTTCCTGTCTCGCAGTTATGGCGGCCGGAAGTCCCATCAAGGTGCCGGCGGGCTGGTTCCTTCTGAGGCTGTGAGGGAGAGGCCTGTTCCAGGCCTCTCCCCTTGGCTTGTAGTTGGCTCTCTTCTCCCTGTGTCTCTTCATATTGTCTTCCGTCTGTGCATGTCCGTCTCTGTGTCCAAATTTCTTCGTTTTATAAGGATGGCAATCATATTGGAGTCGGGCCTGCCCTCATGACCTCATTATGACTAATGAAATTATGACCAATGACTTAACTTGATCACCTCTATAAAGAGACCCTGTCTCCAGTTAAGGTCTCATTCTGATGGACTGGGGGTTAGGACTTCAACATATGAATTTTGGGGGGGACACTAGTGACCCATAACAACCTCGTCAATTAACTACTTGGCCTCAGATCCTTGTCTCGGGGTCTACTTCTGGGGCACCCCAGGCGCCACAGCCCAGCTTTGCTCCCAGACTTGGAGAGACTCAAGTGAACAAATGCGATGTTTATGGATCATCAGCTATCTCCAGGGCCGCACACTCAGCACCTAACACAGCAGACAAAGCCCTTGACATTGTGAGGTTCATGGTTAGGATGGAGGTGGAAGGGGCAGAGGGTCAACATGCAATGTAATTGTAGATAGCAAGAAGTCTCCAAAGATTATCAAGCAGGGAATTGGCAGAAGTGTGACCGGGAAGGCCATGATAGCCTGGGGTGATGGGGGAAAGCCTTGCTAAGTAGGTGACATCTGAGGTGAGACCCAACTGGTGAAGATTCCAGCCTTGGGAGATGTTGGGGGAAGAGCATGCCCGTTAGAGGAAACAGCTAAAGGATTGCGTGCCTGCCCCTCCCTTCCCACTCCCTAAATACCAGCACTTAAAATGAGGAAAGCAATGTTGGGCAGAAGAGCCAGGTTCAGGACCCAGGAGTGATGATGGAGGAAGCCCAGCCTAAGAGGAGATTCTTCTGGACTTCTGAGGGGCTGTCAGAGGAGAGAGGGTTCAGGTGAACCCTTTATGGAGGTAAGTGGAGGAGCAACGAGTGGATGTTATAAGGAAAGAAGAAGAGCTTTGTAAAGAAGACATGCAGAGAGTGAGCGCCCCATCCCTGGAGGTATTTAAGCCCAGGCGGGATGATCTCTTGGCAGGATACTGTGGAGGGAACTCAAGAGTTGCTTTGGATGCTCGAGCGCCCCCAAAGTTCAGCTTCACTGTTAGAAACACCCAGGAGGGACCAACCCTCTAATTTTTATCTGTGATAGTACACTGGGCCTTCTCTCCTATCCCTTTTATGAATTCAAAGAGAACAACTCTGCCCTTGGCTTTGAATCTCATGGACACCTGGGACCGGTCCCCACGGGGCTCGCAGTGCCTGTAGTGTCTCTGTCATCCACCAGGTGGCACTGTTCACCCGGTGTTGGGGCCAAATTGAACTTGCTTTTCCATTTCTTTCCAGCGCTGGCAACAAATGGGGAGAAACCAGGGTTTCGGTTCTCAGAAATGGCCGGAGTGTGCAAAATCCTGCAGACACCAGCCATGGCTCAGCTGTGAGGGACCCAGCATCTCAACGCGTAAATGATTCCCAAGAGTCTTTGGTGGCCCCTTCTCTTATCCGAGTCCCTCAGTCCCACAGTGGGACCTCAGATTGCCTAAAATAACGAGGTTCTTAAATTTCTCAAAGTGTGTACTGTAGACTGTAGAGCCTTCTAGACGTAGTTAGTTCTATTCACGGTGGTAAGTGCTATTAGGAGGTTGCTGTGGATGTCCTCGGGAATTTTATTTTTAAGATTTTATTTATTTATTTGACAGAAAGACACACAGTGAGAGGGAACCACAAGCAAGGGGAGTAGGAGAAGGAGAAGCAGGCTTCCCACCGAGCAGGGAGACTGATGCGGAGCTCGATCCTAGGACCCTGGGATCATAAGCCAAAGGCAGATGCTTAACCAACTGAGCCACCCAGGCGCCCCAGAAATTTTTTAAAAAATATTTATTTTTTTATTTCAGATAGAGAGAGAGAGAGCACAAGCGGGAGGGGCAGAAGGAAAGGGAGAGAGAATCCCAAGCCAACTCTAAGCACTAAGCCGAAGGCGGGACTCGCTCTGGGAACCCTGAGATCACGACCTGAGCTGAAACCAAGAGTCAGATGCCCCCTCCGGATTTTTTTTTCCCCTAAGCATGCACCCAAATGCACATTTATATAAAAATGATTATTACAGGGGCGCCTGGGTGGCTCAGTGGGTTAGGCATCTGCCTTCGGCTCAGGTCATGATCTCAAGGCCCTGGTATCGAGCCCCGCATCGGGCTTTCTGCTCAGTGGGGAGCCTGCTTCCCCCTCTCTCTCTGCCTGCCTCTCTGCCTACTTGTGATCTCTCTCTGTCAAATAAATAAATAAATCTTAAAAAAAAAAATGATTATTACATCTAGGAAGTGAAAACCTACTGGTTCACTCCCTCAGGCATCTGTCCAGCACTGGCCACTGCTAGCCCTGGGGCCCATGGAAAGCAAGGCGCTTGCAATCGGGCCCTCGCGGCACCCCGGTTCTGGTCGGGAATGACACACATGCAAGAAAGGCTAGCATGTGACAGCGGTTGGCAAAGCGGAATGAGGGTTAGAGGGTGTGTTTGTGCCTGGTATGACACATTGCCGTAAGCCACAGAAATGTATCCTCTTGCCTGTCTAAAGGCCGGTTGCCTGTCTAAAGTCCAAATCAGTGCAGCCAGGTCAAACAAGGTGCCGTCAGGGCGGCAATCCACCCCCCCAGCCTCTAGGGGAGAATCTGTCCCTGATTGCCTCTTCCAGCTTCTGGTGGCCGCAGCCTTCCTTGGCTGGTGGCCGCATCACTGCGGTCTTCAAAGCCATTGTCTTCTCATCTCCCTCTGCCTCCCTCTTATAAGGACACACGTGGCTGCATTGAGGGCCCACCCCAATAATCCAGGACAATCTCCCCACACACCTGCAAAGCCTCCCCCCTTTTTTTTGCCATACTAGGTGACCTTCGTAGATTCCCAGGATTAGGACCGGGACATCTTTTGGGGGCCGCTTTTCAGCCTGCCCGGAGAGTGTCCGAGAGGGTGGAGGTGCTATTTGAGGAAGGGGACATTGAGGCAGAGGCCAGGGAGAGATGATGGGCGGCAGTGCGGGCTCAGCCTCAGCCTGACACGTGGGGCGTGCACACGGTTCACGAGCTTATCCATTGTTCCGTCGTGGAGTGAGGGAATGGGATGCTGCCAGGTCGCGCTCTGAGCACAGAAGCGTGTGCCCTGCCGAGTGTCGAATACGGTTTTTCTGGCTAAAGCTGCGTATCCGACTGCTGGGGGCGGAAGCTGGTGTTGGCCAGCGCCTCCCGACCCTGGCCGTGGGCCCCCCCGTGCGCCCCCCAGCAGGCGTGCGGCGGTCAGGGAAAGAAGGAGGGCTGTGGTGCTGGCAGGGCCTGGCTTCTGTCCTTACTGTGTGGCACGGGGAGGCCCCCTGCCCTCGGGTCACCGAATGCCAGCAGCCTCCCAGGCGGGAAGCAGCAGAGTCAGGAATTGGGCGGGGCCCGCCGGCACCCAGAGCTGCCCCCCCCAGCACCGCCCCCCCAGCACCCTCCCCCACTGCGCATGCGCCCCCTGGCCCTTCTCGGCCTGGGAGAGCGGCAGGCTCAGAGGTCAGGAGCTCTAAGGGGGTGTGGCGGTGGGAGGTCTCCTCCCACATAAATGACTGCTCTGGCATCTTTGTCTCAGGGTCTGTTCTGCGGGGACTCAGCCCGAGACACCGAGACACCGCTGAGACCCCAGGGGCCGGACCCGGTGCTGCCCCCTTGCATATGTGGGGTCGTTTACTACTCCAGCGGTCCCTGAGGCATTCCCAGCCCCGTCCCCCAGTCCAGAATGGGTGTCGGCCACCTGCTCACACAGCTACAAGGCAGCGGGCTGGACCTCAAAAAGCCGCAAGCTGGCTCCTGTCACTCCCCCCCCCCCCCTTCGTCCCTGCACCGGATCTCCCAGAATGTGCTCAGGATGCCTGGGCTCAGCAGGACAAGTGCTCAGGGCGGGCTGGGCCGGGCAGTGCAGTGGCCGAGGACCTTCCTGAAGGCCAGACCCAGCAGGGCGAGGTGCCCCAGGGCACGGAGGGGAGGGCGAGCCGCCCGCTGTTCTGAGCCGGGGAGCCCGCAGCCCATTCTCTTCCCAGAAGTGGCTCTTCTTTACAGGCGCTGGGAGCCAAGGGCAGCTCGAGCCATTCCAGCCTGGAGGCCCCTTCTGAGGGCCAGCTGAGACCCTCCGTGCCTGTCCCCAGCACACAATGCTTCAGCAGAGAGAGCGCTGGCCTCTTGGCTCGGCTGGCATGCTGTAACTGCTGTCCCCAGGGCACCCCCACCGCCTGCTCAGCCACACTGGGGCAGCCGGCGGGCCAGACCCAGGGTCCCCTCTGGTGCTCCTCCCATCCCCCCTCCCACTGCAGGCCGCTCGTCCATGTGACCTCGCAGTCACGGCTCCAGGGGGGTGAGGGTGGAGCGCAGGGCGGGGGGAGAGGGAACTGCCGTGGAGACCCCTGGTTCTCCCGGGTCCCATGGGGGTGTGATTTTCATTGATGTAAGGGGACCTGCTTGCAGAGTTAGGCGTCTCTCTCTCTCTTTTTTAAAGATTTTATTTATTCATTTGACAGAGAGAGAGACAGGGAGAGAGGGAACACAGGCATGGGGTGTGGGAGACGGAGAAGCAAGCTTCCCGCTGAGCAGGGAGCCCGACGCGGGGCTCGATCCCAGGACCCTGGGACCATGACCTGAGCGGAAGGCAGCCGCTTAACAACTGAGCCACCCAGGTGGCCCCCCCTCTTTTTCCCAAGAGTTTATTTATTGGAGAGAGAGAAAGAGAGGGAGCTCGCCTGAGCAGGGGGAGGGACAGAGGCAGAGGGAGAAGCAGACTCCCACTGAGCAGGGAGCCCCACGCAGGGCTCGATCCTGGGACCCTGAGATCACGACCCAAGCCAAAGGCAGACACTTAATGGCGCAAACTACCCAGGTGCCCCTCAGCATCTCTTTTTATATGTAGTAGAAACAAACATATATCTAGCATCGGAGGTGATCGTGTGGATGTTATGGTTGGGCGGGAGGCTCAATTTTAAGAAATGAATCAGAAGAAAAGGGGATTAAGTGACTACAGGACCATTTTTTGTGTACTAGATTGGAAAGGACTAAGCAGTCCGATGATGCCAAGCGTCGGTGAGGATGCTGAGCCACGGGGACTCCCTTCTGCTCCCGGTGGGGGTGCACACTGGTGTAGCCACGTGGGAAGACGACGTGGCCTTATTTAGGAGAGTCAAAGATGTGCGTCTCGGCTTCAAGGAGTGGACCTCAGAACACAGCTTCTGGAACTTTGATGTGCGCACGGATCACCTGCAGTGTTTTGCCAGGAGGCAAAGTCGGCCTCGGCAGGTCCGGTGAGCCGAGAGCCCGTGGACTTCCGTGCGCACGCGTGCTCCGGAATGTTCTCAGCTAGCGCCGTTGGCGATAACACGGCTTGTAACAACACAAGCAGCAGCGTTGGGGGCCTGGAGGGGGAAATCTTGGCAGAGCTGCACAACGGAACACCGCACGGCCCAGAAGGGGATCTGGACCTGCCCTAGGAGCTCTGCGGAGTCAGGACAGAGCCAGATTCGGGCCGGGTCCCCCACCCCAGGGCTGGAACTTTCCCAGAGTCCCTTGGGGAGGGGATGAAGGTGGACAGCCCGTGGCCCTGCCAGCCAGGCTCCTGGAAACATTTGCATTTGGAACATCACTGTCCGGCTAGTGTCCAGTTCCCGGGTGGGGGGAGCATGTGGCTGCTGGCCAGAGGCTGACCGTGAGGTCTCCCAGGCCCCAGCCCAAGTGCTGAGACAATCGTCCCTGACGAACTCGCGTGTGAATCCCAGCTCTGCTGTGTGACCTTCTGCAAACCACAGGATGTCTCTGAGCCTTAGTTGCCTCATGTGTAAAACGGGGATAATAGGAGCTCCTAACTGCAGAAGGGCTGAATGGTGACCATCCTCAGCAGGTCCCCCGTTTCCCCCACCCCCAGCTACCCTGCCCTGCTGTGGGGCCTCCATGTCTTCGCTGGTCAAATCGGGGGGGGGCCACTAAACGGCTTGGGCAGCCCCTCCAGGCTCCTGGGGCGCCTCATCCTGACGACACTGGGTCTGCATCGGTGTGGCCCCAGTGCCTGGATCGCCCCAGAAAGCCGATGCCCCTCAACTCTGGGCTTGGCCCAGGCACGAGCAGGTCAGGGTTCATCGGGGGAGAAGCGCCTTCTTCACCAGACGGCCTTCTCCCTGACGCCCTGCTCTGGCCTCAGTCTGGGGCTCAGCCCTGGCCCTCGGCTTTGCCCCTCTGCCCCCCTCCTGTGTCACCGTCCTGCGTCTCTCCCACAGCCCCGCAGCCACAAGGGGCTCCTCGAGGGTCCTCAGAAGATCTTTGTTCCTGCCTCCAGCCCCTCTGTGCCTGCCCCTCCGCCATCTGAGATCTCTGCCCGGACAACTCTGCGAAGCTGGTTTTCTGGCTTGCGGGTCAGGAAGGAAGAGAAGCCGGTGAGAGAGAGCGGGCGGAGAGAGAGCATTCACCGAGCGAGAGGAGATGGAGAGAGGCTTGTGTATCTGAAAACCCAGTACGTGCAGAGAGGTGGGGGTCTGCAGGGAGAGACCCCGGTCCGGGGCGAGAAGCGTGGCTCCAAGCCAGCTCACCGGGCTCAGCCTTTCTGTGGCCTTAATTTCAACATCTGTAATATGGTTGGTTCTCTAAAGGTCCTTCTTCAGCCATAACGTAGATCCCCTGGTGTGATTTCTTGGAGGCAAGTTGAGCCTGGGGCCCATGACCGCTCTGGTTGGGAAGACATAGGCCTCGTTTGCCTCCCGCACCGGGAGAGCCCATCGTCCCCCGTTTGGGGCCCTCAGACCCAGGCCGTGGTCCCCCCGGGGCTCCTCGTGCTGACTGGGGCCATCCGTCCTGCCCTTTGGATTTCTTGCCATGCAGGAGTCAAGGCTTGGCACGTTAGCATCGCTGGTCCACTGGAGACCACCTCTCGTTTCATTTCATTGGATGATGTGTCCCCTTGTCTCTCCAACCGCCGCTCCCATTCCCCCAGCCCCCAACCAAGGCTCCCGCTTAAGAAAACTGATCTTTCATCTTTCATTTGGTTTCCAAGCTGTACTGGGGTATATCTTCTGCTGTTCCTTATCACTTTAACTGGGCATCGTGATCTGTTCCAGGGGCTACGAGTGCTCTTAGCTCACGGCTTTTCCGGGCCCCATGGCCGCCCGTCCCCCCACATCCATTCCAACGCAAAGGAATGTAATGCGCACCTAGGTGGGATGACCCAGCGAGTGAGCAAGGGGGGGTGTCGGGGAGAAGGACAGTGTGATTAATGAAGGGTGATGGTTCAGTCTATGGAGCAAGGAGGATCCCACCTCAAACCAAAGCAAAGGAGGGGCCCAGTGCATTAAAGATCCACCTCTAAAAGGCAAATGGCATATACTGTATATGAGGGGAAGCTAAGAGGAGTAAAATGTTGGTTGATAGCTTTGTGATCATGGGATGGAGAAGATGAATCTCAAATGTCCCCAACATAAAGTGTGCTCCTATGCATGAGAGAGAGAGGAGAGAGAGAGAGAACACATCTGTGCAAAGGAGAGAGCAGAGAATCTGACTACATAAAAACGAAGGATTTCTGCCTCGTGAAGGACAATCCATAAAAAAAAATGACAAATGACAGACGGGGAGAAAAAAATTTTTTTTAAAGTTTTATTTATTTAAGTAACCTCTACACCCAATGTGGGGCTCAAGCCCATGACCCCGAGATCAGAAGTCACACACTCTTCTGACTGAGCCAGCTGGTGCTCCGAGAAAATATTTTTGGTAACTGGAAACAACAAGGACAAATGTTGTTGAAAGAAATTGAAGAAGACGTAAGCAAATGGAAAGGCATCAGGTGTTCATGGGGCGGGAGGCTTAGTATTGTCCGGATGGCAATCCACAGATCTGATGCCATCCCGATCCAAATCCCGACAGCCGTTCTTGTGGAAATGGAAAAGCCAATCCTCAAATCCACAGGGAGATGCACGTGGCCCCGAAAAGCCAAAAAGAATCTTGAGAAAGAGGCGTGAAGTCAAAGGACTCATGCTTCCTGATTTTAAAACTGACGACAAAGTCATAGCAATCAGCACAGTGTCATGTTCCCGTGGGATAGTCATGTAGACTGTAGACAAACGGAATGGAGTTGAGAGTCTGTGGTCAGTTGATTTTTTTTTTTTTTAAGATTTATTTATTTTAGAGAGAGAAAGAGAGAGCAGTGGGGAGGGGGAGCGGGAGAGGGAGAGAGAGTCCCAGACAGACTCCCTGCCGAGCACGGAGCCTGCTGTGGGGTTCGATCTCACGTCCCTGAGGTCATGACCTGAGCCAGAACCAAGAGTCAGACGCTCAACCGACTGCATCATCCACGTGCCCCCCATTGATTTTTGACAAAGTGCCAAGACCTTTCCATAGAGGAAAGAATAGTTTCTTGAACAAAGGGTGTGGGACCACCAGATGGCCACATGCGAGAGAATGAAGATGGGCCCCTACCTCACACCATAGGCAAAATTCAGCTCAAAATGGATCAAAGATCTAAACTTAAAAGCTAAAACTATAAAACTCTTGGAAGAAAATATAGGGATAAATCTTCATGACTTTGGACTTGGCAAAGGATTCTTAGATATGACACCAAATGGGCAGGTAACAAAAGGAAAAATAGATACATTTAATTCCATCAAAATTAAAAGTTTTGTACATCAAAGAACACCATCAAGAAAATGAAAAGACAGCCTACATAATGGGAGAAAATATCTTCAAATTACATTTCTGATAAGGGCCTAGAATCTGGAATACATACAGAACTCCTACACCACATGACCAAAGACAATCCAGTTTAACAATAGGCAAATGACTCCAAAGGAGGTATACAAATAGACAATAAGCAGTGAAAAGATGCTCAGTATCATTATTCATTAGGGAAACACAAATCAAAACCGCAATGAAATATCACATCACACCTCCTGGGATGTCTGCAATTTTAAAACATGGGAAATAGTGGGGATACCTGGGTGGCTCAGTTGGTTAAGCATCTGCCTTTGGCTCAGGTCATGATCCCAGGGTCCTAGGATCAAGCCCTACATTGGGCTCCCTGCTCAGCAAGGAGTCTGCTTCTCCCTCTCCCTCTGCCTGCTGCTCCCCTGCTTGTGCTCTCTCTCTCTCAAATAAATAAATAAAATTAAAAAAAAAATAAAACATGGGAAATAGTAAGTGTTGGTGAGGAAGTGGAAAACCCGGAGCTCTCCTACGTGGCTGGTGGGGATGTTGTTGTAAAATGGTGTAGCCACTGGGGGAAAGCATTGGCTAGTTAGTCAGAAGGTTAAACATAGAATTACCATATGAACCAGCAATTCCACATGGAGATGTATACCCCAAAGAATTGACAACAAGTACTCAGACAAATCCTTGTCTGTGAATATTCATAGAGCACTATTGACAATAACCAAAAGGTGAAGACAACACATATGCCGGTCGATGGAATAATGGAGGCAGGAAATGTGTGTATATACAATGAATATTATTCAGCCATATAAAGGAATGAGCACTAACTCATGCTACAACATGAATAAACCTCAAAAACATTGTGCTAAGTGAAAGAAGTCAGGCATGAAAGACCACACTTTCTGAGGTTCTATTTACAAGAAATGTCCAGAAGAGGTGAATCCAGGGGGACAGAAAGCTGGTTGGTGGTTGCCAGGGGTCGGGGGGAGAAGGGAATGAGGACCAAAGTGAGTGGGATTTTCTTTTGGGTTGATGAAAGTATTTTGGAAGTAGATAGAGGTCGTAGTTCTACAACACTGGGAAGGTACTAAATGCCACTGAACTGTATACTTTCTTTCTTTTTTTTTTTTAAAAAAGATTTTATTTATTTATTTGACAGAGAGAGAGAGAGAGATCACAAGTAGTCAGAAAGGCAGGCAGAGAGAGAGGGGGAAGCAGGCTCCCTGCTGAGCAGAGATCCCAATTCGGGGCTCAATCCCAGGACCCTGAGATCATGACCTGAGCCTAGGGCAGAAGCTTAACCCACTGAGCCACCCAGGGGCCCCTGAACTATACACTTTCAAGTGGTTAATTTCATCGTATGTACATTTCACAGCAAAGAGTTCCAATAAGGAATCTGTATTAGCACTTTCAAAGAACGTCTGCAAGCCAACAAGAAAAAAACTGGAAACCCAACAGAAAAATGGGCAAGTTACATGAATGGGCACTTCATAGAAGGGAACCCAAACTGACCAATGAGTGTACGAGAAGGTGCTGGAGCTAATTAATAACCAAAGAAGGGCCCGCTAAGATGACAGCGGGGCCCTTCTTTCTCCCACCAGACTGGAGCGACCAGGCGTGGACGACAGCCGTTCTTAGTGGGTGTGGGGGAAATGGGAATCACCTTCTACGCCAGGCCCTGACTCGCCTCCCTCCAGGCACTCCGCCTCTCCTCGCCCCTGAACAAAAAGAGAGGGAGAGAGAAGCAACAATGAGCAAATGTAGACGTTTTCACTTCAGGTTTGCTCCCCCCCACCCATTTTTCTGTATTTTAGATATTTCTCTTTAAAGCTAAAAAAAAAAAAAAAAAAAAAAATCAAATCAAATCCAGTGAGAGTGGCTGACTGAGGACGAGTATTTAGAGGAGGATTGTGACAGCTGGCTAGGATTGTGTGTGTGAATGTGTGTGGCAGCCTGTGTGCCTGCAAATGACGTTACTCAGTGCATCGAGTGTGGGCTCTGGCCTGGGCATGACGAGGAGACACAGGAGAATCAGAGGGCCTCCTGCCTCAATTCCTTGTCTGGGTCAGAGGAAGCCCCAGGGGTCAGCGGGGTGAGGAGCGAGGTGGGGCGGAAGGGCATTGCCTCTGGCTGAGTTCATTCCCACCATCCAGGGATGCCTGCCTGTTAGGACTTCACTGCATGGTGGCAAAGGTCTGTTTATCGTTCTCTCCACTGGTCTGTATTTTAGAGATCTTTCTTAAAAAAGGAAGAACAAAACAGTCACTAAGACTTCCTGGCTTAGGATGGGTATTGAAACCTGGCTAGGATTCTGGGCGTGAATGTGTGAGTGTGCAAGGGGGTGTATGTTATTGTCTCCCCTTGTTCCCCAAGAGTGGATGCAGGGATCATGACAACTGTTCTCAGAGCCCAGACCCTAGGATTGGCCAGGGACCCTCCACACACCCTTCTGTCCCTTCCAGCAGCCCCAACGGGTCCCCACTTTGCAGAAGAAAAAACTGAGGCTCAGGGAAGTGAAGTGACTTGCCCTAAGGTCCCACGGCCAGCCAGGGACAGAGCTGGGATTTGAGCCCGGGTCTGGGGATCTCCAGACCTGCGCCACAAAGCTGCCAGAGGGCAGATCCTGTTTGCATGGCTTCCCCTAGAGATCCCCACATGCAGGGCACAGCCCACATGGCCCATCCTGGCAGCCCAGCCCTGGGAGGTTCTCTCTCTTGGTCCCAAGACTGAACAAAGCAGGGGTCCTCCCTGACCCGAGAGGAGTCAGGTCCTGTGCTCACGACCTGGGGAGCCTCCCACTGCCCCAGAGAACGCGGTGACATAGCACAGCTCATCAGGGGCAGGCCTGTGTGAGCCAGCCGGGTCTACATCAGAGTTGACATTTCCCTGGCCAAGCTTTCCTTCTTAGAAAGAAAACACAGGATCTAGGGCAACTCCAGCTGCTGTGTTTAAATGCCAGAGTTCATTTGACCTTCAGAAGCAGAGAAGACTGTTGTGTTTCTCACAAATATTCCCATCTCTTCCAAGGAAGCCTCATTATTTACAAACGCAGCAATTCCACAATGATCATGACTCCCAGGCAGCACTGTGCAGGTTGCACACTACCTAACTCTAGGGAGAATGCCGGTCTGTGTAAAAAGTACCCTTTAGGTGTTGCACAGTGTCCAACCTGTGCAACAGTGCATGGCGGCCCTGAGCCTCCAAAAACATTTCCGCTAGGTAGACAGGTGAGTGGGTCCCCTGAAGCTTTGAGAGGGTGTGTGTGTTTACCTTCTTGTTGATATACATCCCCTTGAGCAGGAGAAACTGACCAGTTCCACACAAGGGACCTGGAAGTGGATGGCTCACCCTCATCGATGAATATTGTGCATGTCCTCAGCACAGTATCTCACTTAGCTTCCCCCTCCTTCCACCCCACTCTGATGTTCGCATTCCAGACTTGGTTTGCATTAAACATTTCTGCAGCAGCTCTTCTCCTGTACCTGACTCTAAAATTCTTGAAGGTGGGGCGCCTGGGTGGCTCAGTGGGTTAAAGCCTCTGCCTTCGGCTCAGGTCATGATCTCAGGGTCCTGGGATCGAGCATCGCTTCGGGCTTTCTGCTCCATGGGGAGCCTGCTTCCCCCTCTCTCTCTGCCTGCCTCTCTGCCTACTTGTGATCTCTCTCTCTCTCTCTCTCTCTGTCAAATAAATAAGTAAAATCTTAAAAAAATAAAATAAAATTCTTGAAGGGACTTTTGAGTTACTCGGCCCCCATATCTTCTGCCTCCTCTCCCAGTCTCTGCCATCCCACTCTGCCACCACCATGGTCCTGGCTGCTCAGGCCCCGAACCCTGAGTCCTCCCTGAGTCCTCAGTGTCCTCTCCCTGCCATGGTCCAGGTGCAGGAAGTCCCGGTGGCTGTGCCTCCAACATGCACTTGGGTCCCCTCCTTTCTCACCAGCCGACCTCCTACCTGTCCCGGCCACCATCTGATGGGGCCTCCAGCCTCGTTCTGGCCTCCCTGCCTCAATCGTGCCCCACTCTGGACTCTCCTTCTCCCTGGGGCAACCAGAGGGGCTTCTAAGAAATCGAATGGAGAGACACCAGACCCGGAAGACCACCTGCTGTGTGATTCCGCTTATATGAAAAGTCCCGCAGCGGCAAATCCGCAGAGACAGAGCAGGTTGCTGGTTGCCAGGGGCTGCGGGGAGGCGGGGAGGGAGGATAGGGAGGGACCACCCAGTGGGTTCAGGGTTTCCTTTGGGGGCGGTGACAGCGTTGTGAAACCAGACAGAGGTAGCGATTGTACGACACCACACGGGAAGTATCAAATGCCACTGCCTCTGTATATCGAGAACGTGGCCACGGGGAATTTTATGGTAGCTGGATTCTATCATAATAAAATAAAATTAAATCAGCCCACGGATGAAAACCCCCACCGGCTCCCCAGATGCCCTCGCAATAACCCAGATTTCCTGAGCTGGGCCCACAGGCTCCAGCGCCCCCTGCCCCTCCACGGGCTCCTCCTTTGCATATTCCGGGGCTCCTCCTGCAGGTCTGGGCGTGGCAGGTGCCTCCCCTCTCCTGGGACCTTCTGGGGCTGCCTCTTCCCCACCTCTGAGCCTGCACCCCTGTCTCCTCTCGGACTGGACTTCCTGGTCCACAGTCTAAGCTTCTTTTTGCCCCACTTCCAGTTCCCGGGCCCTGTTTTCTTCTGAGCTCTCAACACCACTGGAAAGGGTCATGTTATTTATAGCTTGACTTGCTGATTCTCTCTCTCCCGCTGAAAGATTCATCCACGAGGGGCAGGGGCTTTCTTTGTATCTCTGCCGCCGACTCCTGAGTGCCCAGACCCAGTCGTGGCCTTCGTGGGGCAGCTGATGGGAACATGCCAGCTGCGTGGGCTGCTCCTGCCCTTGGGGCTTCTGGCTGCTGCCTTCCAGGGGCCTCCCGCAGGCTGGTCAGCCCTTGTCCTCCTCGGGAGCTTGCCAGGGGGGAGCCCGGCTTCCTCTCTGCCCTTCAGAATCCTTTCTTCTTCAAAAGATTCATCCCTTTGGCATGAGCAGTGTTGGTTTCCGCCTCCCTGCTTTCTGTTTCTGAAAATCCTCTGGGCTTCCACGCCCCTCCCTGCTTATACCTGTGCCCTTGAACTTGCTACTTCCTCTGGCTTTGAGGAACCGCACCCACACACTGGGCACAGGCAGGAGGGGTGGTGGTGATGGCTAGATGGTGGGGAATGGAATGACCACAGCCGACTGCGGAGGTCATGGGGTGGGAGGGGCAGCCCTGGGGCTTGTTCTGAGATGTCCCTGCCTGCATACCCAGGATGGTTCCTAAGTTGAAGGTCAAGAACGTCTGTATCGTGTCAGCTGCTATGGCCGCCTCTATATGCCCTCAAGACTGGACCCAAAAGTCACCTTCTCAGTGAGGGGAACTCCTTACTTAGCACTGCACCCCCACATCCTCCTGGTGCCTCGTTTTGTTTGTTTGTTTGTTTGTTTTGTTTTGTTTTGTTTTTTTAGAGCCCTCCTCACCATCTGATGCCCCGACTTCTTAGCCATTCATCTCTTTGGGGCGTGCCGGTCCCACGAAAGCAGGGACTCGGCGCCCCCACAGCCTGGATTGTGGGGCAGCACCGGCTCAATCCATCCGTGAAGGGGGTGGAGGATTTCCTAGTCCGTCACTGCCTTGTCTGAAAATTGTTGGGGTGAGGCTCAGAATAGCCAGCCTGCTACCCCCCGGCTCCTCCAGGGCGCAGTGCCGGCTGGGTCTCGACTGCCTTGTCCCCTGCCCAGATCCCTGCTCTGGGTTCCGGCTTTCAGACCTCTCCCTGGGCCGGGTGTGGGGGGGAGGCGCTGCCCAAATGTGGAAGCTGGTTGCTTCCACTCCTTCCGCCCAGCACTGACTTCAGGCTTCTCAACCTCGGCACCATGGAGACTTGGGGTGGATAATCCTTTATTGTGGGGGCTGTCCTGAGCCTTGTAGGACGTTCTGCAGCATCCCTGACCTCTTCCATGGAGATGCCAGCAGCATCCCCCCACCCCGCCCTAAAAATGTCTCCAGATGTTCCCCCGGGGGGCAGAACCGCCTTTGCTGGAGACATTACCTTTTCTCTTAGGGATAGTTTCAAACAGATACAAAGCAGGGAGAATAGTGTGAAGAACACCCCCCCTCCGCCAACTCCCCCTCCTGGAACCTGTCACACGGCTGTACATTTATCAATCTTGGTCAATCTTGTTTCCCTGCCGAACCTACCCATCCCTCTCACGGGTTACTTTGAAGCAAATCCCAGACATCATATTATTTCATCTGTAATTATTTCAACATTTACCTCCGAAAGTCAGAGGCTGGGGGCACCTGGCTACTTTAGTCGGTAGAGCACGTGACTCTTGATCTTGGGGTTGTGAGTTTAAGTCCCATGTTGGATGTAGACTTACTTAAAAAAAAAAAGAAAAGAAAAGATAAAGACTTTTATCAAAATAATTGTATACACTGTTGCTGTTTTTGCTTGGCTTGTTTGGATTGGGATCCAAATAAGACCCAGCATTGTAATCAGTTGATACTGATGTGTCTTTTTTTTTTTTTTTCAGAGAAAGAGAGAGAGAGTGGGAGTGGGGGCTGGGGGAGGCTGCAGAGGGAGAGGGAGAGAGAGAGACATTTGACCTGCATCTTCCAGGACAGCCCTCCAGGACACGGGGTCCAGGGACATGTTGGGCCACAACAGAGGTGTGTTTAAACGCTTTTGTCTCCCCAGGGTGGTCAGCCTAGAGCGGGCACTTATGTGGGAGTGGTTTGGGAGGGTCCAAGGGAAGAGGAAACCACTGTGGAAGTCGGTGACACCCACAGAGGTGGGTGGGAACTAGCAAGTCCGGGCTCCTAACACCAGCTACTGGGTGTTATGCTAAGCATTTTACATTGGTTATCTTATCACAACAACAACTCTATGAGGATGAAAGTGTTATTGACATTTAACAGATAAGCAAACTGAGGCTTAGAGTGATCAGTGATGTACTCTAGTCACGTAAATAGTAGAGGAGTAATTCAAACCCAGTTCTGGGTGATTCTAAAGGTGATGCTCATGAAATAGAAACTATAATTGGCAGTTAGAAATTTTCACCTTAAAGATGACTGGACGTAGGGTTGAGGGCTGGCTTGGCAGCTCCACAAAATTACCAGAGACCCAAGCTTCACCATCCTTCAGTTTATGATTTTCATCTCCAAAGTCACCTCATGGTCCAAAATAGCTGCTGGAGCTCCAGCCATCTCATCTGTTTTATAGGCAAAAGAAGAAGAAAGGAGAAGAGGCAAAAAGACCTGACTCCTAGTTTAACTGGCTCTTTAAAGAGGGCCTTTCTTAGTCCCACTTGAAAGCTTCCAGATCATTGGGCACCCCAACTACGAAGGAGGCTGGGAAATGCAATCTTTTAGTTGGGCCACGTTGCTGTGCAAAAACCAGAGCTCCATGAGTGAGGAAGAGGAAGATTATGTTACAGGCCTCCTCCCACCTCACCTCCCCCCCCCAGAGGAGCCATTTTCCATGCCTTCCAGTCTCTCCAGTGATGCATGTATTCCAGGCCCGCTGTTGGGAGTCACTTGAGGCTTGGAAAGTCAGTCAGCCACTCTTTGCTGGACCGCTTTGCTGGGGGACGCAGGCGCAGAGAGGCACATCTGGGCCACGTGCTGCAGAGTGAAGTGTTAAATATTCTCACTGCTCACCCTTGGCTGCGCCCGTGGTCTCCGAGGGGGACCTGCTGTGTGTAGAACATGCCATGTTGTTAATTATGGCAGGTGCTCGTGCTCTTTGGCGTCAGGCTGACTGGCTGGTGGTTTAGCGTGGGTGCCAGCGTTGGAGAGACCTGGCTTCGGCCCTTGGCTCCCCCTTTTACTGTTTGCGTGACCACAGGCAAAGGCATAATTGTTCAGGAATTTTCCATCCCCTCACCAAGGCATCACGATGGTTGCACATGTGCATCCAGGATTTACTTTGTGCCAGCCCTTCTGAATACTCCACACACGCTAATATACCGAGCCTTCGCAGTGAGCCTATGAGATAGGAGCTACTGTCATTCCCATTGTACAGATGAGGAAACTGAGGCACCAGGCTTTTAAGTATAGCTAGGGAATGACCCAGCTGGGAAAGAGTCCTGATCTGACCGGAACTCACATTCTGGACAGTACTGCAGGCAACTCTGTGAGCCTCGGTTTCACTAAGTGTAGAATAAAATGGGCGTGGTAACAGTACTTCCTTGGGCTAACCTGGCGACCCAACAAGAGACCGATGTCGTGATTTAGTACCTTGTGCATAGTAGGTGCTGGGCATATGTTGGCTGATACTATCCTGTTCCCAGTCCCCCGGACTCCTCCCCTTGATTCCCACATTTGGCTAAACATTATCTGCCTGGCCGTTTATAGTTCCATTCCCTCCTCTGGCTATTTTTATTTCTATTTCCTTGGAACTCTGGATTCAATACGTGAGCCTCAGTGGTTCTTTGCAGCTTGCATGGAAAGAGCAGGGGCTTTGGGGAGATGAGACAGCTTCCCAGATGGGAGTAACTGGGAATGCTGTGTTTATTCTGCTGGAAAGCACTGACCCAGCTGCCTTTTCTGGGAGAATGACCCTGGGGACAGAGTCGAGCTTTGCTAGAGTGATCGAGATGCTCTCTGCTGGGAGAGGCCGTCTGGACGGGGTGTGGCGTTTCCGCTGAAGGCTTCCTGGGAAGAAGCACCAGGACGAGGCACAGGCAGATATGGGCAATTAGGCAAAGGAGATATGAACTCTCCTGCCATTTTTTTTTTAAGATTTTATTTATTTATTTGACACAGAGAGAGATCACAAGTAGGCAGAGAGCCGGGCAGAAAGAAGGGAAAGCAGGCTCCCTGCTGAGCAGAGAGCCCAATGCGGGGCTCGATCCCAGGACCCTGAGATCATGACCTGAGCCGAAGGCAGAGGCTTTAACACACTGAGCCACCCAGGCGCCTCTCTCCTGCCATTTTATCTTCACAGAGCCTCAGGCCTGGAGAAGTCCAGGCATAGTGGCCCTCTCTTGGTCCAAAGAGAAGGGGACTTTCTGACAAAAACGGAGGCAGACAGCGTCAGCCAATTTCCTAAGACCTATTCTCTTTGTTCTAAGAAAACATCGATTGGTTTTTTAAATCAATGGTCTAAGCCAGTCATGACCATTTTGTTATCAAATTCCCCAGCGTCTCGTGCTGATCATATGACCCAGATCTGGCCAGTCAGTCCTAAAGTGGAAAGTCTGCTGGGGGCATTTCTGGGAAAGCTTTTGCTCTCCTGATGAAAAGAGACAGGAGTAGCTCGTGTGGCCCTTGACTTTTCCCTCACCTTGGGCTTGTCTTGTACCCAAGTGTGAGGACTAGAGCGATGGCAGTCATCTTGTGACTCAGAGGCCAAAACCTTAGAGTGGAAATGAATTATATTAGGGAAGGTGGAGTCACGGTCCCTGAAGCTAGCCACTACCTGCCTCTAGTTATGTGAGGAAAAGAACCCGCCATCCATCTGTTTATGCCTCTCTTGGTTGGATTTTTGTTTTTTTGCAGGTGAATGTGTTCCTTCCCTTTCCAAAGTCAGATTAAACCCCACCTGAAGGTCCACGTGCCAAGCTTGCCAAAAACGACGAGAGAGCATAATGGGGGCAAAAGGAATTGCTCAGTGTCACCAGGGATCTTAAGGCTTGGTCAGCCCTAAAATTATTGAAGGGGACCTTTGTATTCCACCTTTCGCATTTCTGCTGACCCAGTCTGATTTTAGCTTAAAAAGATAAGCGGCTATAACAAGTAAACCCCAAAGGGGATGGCACAATGAAATTTATTGATTGTTCATCTTAGTTAGATGTGGGCTGGTGGGAGGCTGCAAGCGCACCGGGTCTGCTTCCCGCAGTCATTCAAGGACCTTGATCCCTTCCATCCTGTGGCTCTGCCTTCCTCTAGGCCTTCCTCCAGGTCTCCCATGTACTCTCATTCGGCAGGGAGATGGGAAAAGAAAGATGAGGGTGGCACATGGAAGGGTCTTTGCATCAGGCCTGGGAACAATGACATCACTTCCTTTCACATTCCATTGGCTGGAACTTGGTCATGTGGTCAAACCTAACAGCAAGGGGTGCTGGGAAATGGAGTCTCCTTGTGTGCGCAGAGATCCTATGGACACCTGTGGACCTTCAGAGGTGGTGGGCAGCAGGGTCCTTTCCTCGTCTCTCCAACGCCCTTTCTACAGCTGTTTCTCCCTGTCTTTTGTTCTACTGTGTCCCAGTGCCTTCCATGTAATAGGTGCTCAGGCAATACATGAAGGAGCTGACTCGGCAAGGGTGCCCTATACCAGCCCGAGAGGGCTGGATTCTGGTCTGTGCAGGAAGGAGCCATTGCAGAGTGTTGAGCAGGGTAGTCACCTCCCGTTGGGGTGGAGGCTGCTCTGGAAAGGTTGGAGGGAAGGAGGCCAGCTGTGGCGACTGTCCAGGTGGGAGCTCGTGAGGCCCGAGCAGAGCTCTTTCAGAGGAACAATTATGGTTGTTGATGACTGATTCATTGTGGCAGGGAGGGCGAGCGGAGGGAGGAGTCTGGGTGGTGCAAGGAGGGCAAGCCTCCGGTCATGGACTAGGAGTGGAGGGGCTGGGGGCGGGGTGTCTGGAAGAGCACTCCCCACCCTACCCCGTGCAGTGGGGAGGAGGTCAGAAGGTGGAAGGAGTCTGGAGCCTGAAAGGGAAGTTTAACTGAGAAATAGAAAATTAGGAGTCATTTATGTGTAGTGCCTGGAAGAAAAATCACGTAATTCTGTTTTTCAGAAGCTGGCTGTAGCTATTTATGCATACACACAAGGCGGCGGCAGCATTGGTGTTTAGAGAAAGAGCAGCTTTCGTCTGGAGAAGCATTCTAAAGGGCTCTTGATTGGGTGAAAGGTCCTGGGCTTGCCTCGAAGCAAGCTCGCAGGGGAAGGAGTGCTCTGTTTCCCCCAGAGATGGGGAATGGGGGTGTGTGAAAACGCTGAAGGGCTGGAGCAGGACCTTAGGACAGGGACAGGGGTTTCCTCGGGGGACAAGCCTGACACCCTTGAGAAGCAGCGATGGCCAACATTCCATTTTAAATGACAGCGTAATGACCCTTTCTCTTAGAACTCAACAGTAGAAAGGCAAATAACCCACATAAAAATGGGCAAAGGATCCAAACAGATGCTTCTCCAAAGGAGATAGACAGATGGCCAACAGCACAGGAAGAGATGCTCAACATCATTCGTGATCAGGGAAATGCAAATCAAAACCACAACAAGACACCGCTTCCCAACCTATGAGAATGGCTAGTATCAAAAAGACAAGAAAGAACAAGTGTTGTTGAGGCCATGGAGAAGTTGGAGCGCTCACGAGCTGCTGGTGGGAGTGTAAGATGGCAGCCACTGTGCGAAACAATCTGGAAGTTTCTCAAAAGGCTACATATAGAGTTACCCTATGACTCAACAATTTCACCTCTAGAGAACACCTGAGAGAAATGAAAAGTGAATCCATTAAAAGACAACAACAACAACCTGGCGGGCCCCTGGCTGGCTCAGTAGGTAGAGCATGCGACTCTTGATCTCAAGGTAGTGAGTTCAAGCCCTACACTGGGTGTGGAGCCTACTTAAAAAAAAAAAAGTTAAAAAAAAACCCCAAACTGTACATGAAATGTATACACAGCATTATTCACGAAATATGCTAAATATTCGAAATATGCTAAATATGCTAAATATTTGAAATATGCTAAATAGCTAAAATATGGAAACAACCCAAGTATCCATCAGCAGACGAATGGATGGACAAAATGGGCTATGACCTTAGGATGGAATATTACTCAGTTATAGAAAGGCATGAGGTACTGATACGCACTACAAAGACCTCGAAAACATGCTAAGTGAAGAAGCTGGACACAAAAGGTGGCACTAACTGCATGAGTCTTCTAGAAGATGCAAATCCATAGACACAGAAAACAGGTTACTAGTTGCCGGGGGCTGGGGCTGGCAGGGTGCAGGGCGGTAGCTGATGGGTACAGGGGTTTCTCTGTGGAGTGATGGAGATGTCCTTGAATTAGGTCATGATGACGGTCACCCAACATCGTGAATGTGACTACAAATCACTGAACTGGACACTTTAAAATGGTTAAAATAGTTATTTGGGAGAAGAAGAGGTGGGCAGCTGTAGGGAAGGTGGGGTCACGTGTTCCTGCTGCCCTGCTGTTCCCTTTCCCCGAGGAACCTGTCGGTCAGGAAGTCATACCACTGCCATCGCTTCTTAAGATCCCTGAAAGACATCCATGGGACCCGAAGGGGCGGTTCACCGAATTCGAATGACTCTAAGCAGCTGCAATGGAAAATCTTTGGAGAAGGTAGGCGCTGACTCGATCAGAGGCTCCGCGGCAAAGAATCCCAGCGTGAAGGGATCAGTTCGGATGCCTACCAAGACCGTGAGAATCACTGCAAGAAAAACTCCCAGTGCTGAAGGTTCTAAAACTTGGGATCTTTGCCAGATGAGGACCCACAAACGACTCGTGGATTAGCACTGTCCTTCTGCGATGCTCAGCAGATGACCCCTCTCCATGGGGAGCCGGTGGTCAAGGTTGAAGTCACCATCACAGATGCTTCAAGCGACCTTTCTCATACATCGATTACCTACTGTCAAAAAATAAAGGAAGATAAGGTGGTGAAAATAACGACATTTATATCAACACAATTTTTTTTTTTTAAGTGGGCTCCATGCCTGGCCTGGGGCTCACGCTCATGACCCTGAGATCAAGACTTGCAAGCTCTACCGACTGAGCCAGCCGGCCCCCCCCCCCCAATTTTTTTAAGTATGTGGAAACTCTCTGTACTCTGTGCTCACTTTATCTAGAAAGCTAAAGTACTCCAAAGTGTACTGATTAACAAAACAAAACATGAAAAACACGGAGTGGCCAGGAGGAGACGAAATCTGTGACCCTGGGTCCCGTGGTGCCACCTGCAAGCTGCTAGGCGTTGGGACCCCTCCCCGTGCCTTCACCATCGTCGCTGCCAGCCTGAGCCTCCCCAGCCCCTCCATGGTTCATCTCTTCCTCTTTCTGAATGACTGAGCTTCCCGTAGGTTCGCAGAGGCCGCCCACAGAGGGCTGGTCAAAGGGCTTTTTGCCTTTGACCCCATGACAAGCCCATGAGGAACTGGGGGCTCAAGGAGGTCGGGACATTTCCCAGGGTGAATTCGTGGGTAAGTGGCAGAGCCGCGATGGGACCTCAGGTGTGTCCGGTCCCAGGGTGCGCAGGAGAGGGGTGTCGCTGTGGGATCAGGTCCCAGGCAAACCTCTGAGTTTGGGGACAACTCACCCATGGCCCTGGAAACGCAGACCCAGACGCTAAGACTCATGCTCCCATGAGGGCCCGGGCTCTGTAGCTAGCCGGTCACTTAACAGTGCTGGTTATCGAAGTCCTGGGCTGAAGGAGGGGGAAAGAGGCTGGCTCTGACTTTTCCATGGCCTATGGGTCACTTTGACCTGGCCGGGCCTCACCAGCAGGCACTTAGCCGTCCGGTCCCCGAGCGGCCTGCTCCAAGTGCTCACGGGGGGGGGGGGCGGTGGGGGGATGGGGAGTCCGGGTCAGGGAGGGGGTAACCCGGGGACCAGGGCAGAGTGCTCCTGGGGGCCACTCCCCTTCACCTACGGCCGACTCTCCTTCCAATTCATTAACCTCAGACTGTCCGAGTCCTTGAGGGCGGGGAGGTTGGGCTCCTTGCTGGATCCCGAGGGTCCCAGCTAATGGTAATACCAGCCGCAGTGGTGGATAGTGCGATAATAACCAACGCGGGACTAAATACTTTCTACGCCCCGGGCACTGTGCTGAGAGCATTAGCACCTTTGAGCCTCACAACAAGCCTATCAGATCAGTACAGTATGGTACCACTACACTGATGAGGAAGCAAAGGCCTCCAGATGCTTCTAGGACGCTGGCCTCGAACCCAGATGGCATCAGTCAGCTCTCGCTATGATAATGCTGCATAACGAACCGCCCCAGACTCAGGGGCTCATAGCAGGTGTTATGCTCACGTCCGGGTCTGCAGGAGTGAGGGTAGGTTGGTCCGTCTAGTTTGAACTTGGCTGAGGGGCTCTGCTTCCGTCTGAGGTCATCTGGGCCGAACCGAGTTCAGGTCTCCCCCAAGTGTGCTGGTTCTGGGGCCCAGGCTAAAGGGGCAGCAGTCACCGAGGATATGTGCTTCTCGCGGTAGGTCACCAGAGCACGAGAAGTCGAAGCAAACCACACGAGCTCATTTGAGGCGTCTGCTTAGGTTATGCCCGTTCTCATTCCGTCAACCAAAGCAGGTTACATAGGCCCAAAGTCAATGGCACAGGGCGGTCTGCTCTACCCACGATGGGAGGCCCAAGGAGGGGTGGAGGCTAGACCAGGAGGTGGCCCTGGGGTCCTCAGTAAACACAGCTGGGATGCCGGGATACAAGGACGCGAGGACCGGGTAGCAGGGGCCTCTGGTGATGGGCTGGGATGACTGTCCCCCTGGGCACCGTGGAAGTCGGCGGCACCTGAGCTGCCCCCCCACCCCCAGCTGGCCTATAAAAACCCCAGGTTTATGAAAGCAGGAACAACACACCAGCGGGCAATGACAGACCCGTAATTCAGAAGATAGGACGCAGCAGAACCCGCACACCTCTCGGAGGAGAGATCCAACGCTCCTGGTGATCAAAGCTCACACCAGAGGTCGCCGCAGCACTTTGGTGATGTTCTGGCCCCTGGAGGCACAGCCTGCAGGGAATCGTGGGCGACAAAACCTACCCCGGGGGCTGTCTGCACAGTCCCCCGGGCTCTCCCCCAATGTCAGTGCTTGAAAGATGGAGTCAGAGTAAGGGATGTTCCTTCCGCATCAAAGTCGGCTGTGAGTGATGGACCCCGGAGCCTGGATTTTATGCAAAACACAGCGCGAAGGGCGGTCTCAGGACAATTGGTGAGATTCCCACATGTCCTATACGTTAGATATGTCCCTGCAGCAAAAGGAAACTTTCTGATTTAGGTCATCGTTCAAGGTTTTGGAGGAAAACGTCTTAGTTCTTAGGAAATATCCCCTGAAGTATTCAGGGGCAAAGAGTCTGCAACGTACTTTCAAATAGTAGATTAAAAAAAAAAAAAAATTACAGGACACCTGAGTGGCTCAGTCTGTTAAGTGCCTGCCTTAGGCTCAGGTTATGATCCTGGGGTCCTGGGTTTGAGCCCCGCATTGGGCTCCCTGCTCCTCTCCCTGCTCCTGCTCTCTCGCCCTCTTGCTCTCTCTCAAATAAATAAGTAAAGTCTTAAAAAAAATAATTACATATAAACAGATAAAGCAAACACTGGGAGATGGTCATTGGTAAACCTAAATGGAGGAGATATGGGTTTATGGTACAGTTTTTTTTTTTTTAATCTTATTTATTTATTTGACAGAGAGGGATCACAAGTAAGCAGAGAGGCAGGCAGAGAGAGAGGGGGAAGCAGGCTCCCTGCTGAGCAGAGAGCCCGATGCGGGGCTCGATCCCATGACCCTGAGATCATGACCTGAGCCGAAGGCAGAGGCTTTAACCCACTGAGCCACCCAGGCGCCCCCATGGTACACTTCTTACAAGTTTTGGGTGGGTTGGAAAATTTTACGGGTAAAAAAAGTTTTTTAATCCCGTAAAATTGACAACAGCCTGATTCATTTCATTAAGTAATTTCAAGAGATGGCTGAGTCAGGCTCATGAGTCTTTTTGAAAGAAGGCACAGGAAGTGCATTGGTAAATAGGGCAAAGAAAACACTATTCCAATCAAAAAGGAAAGCACACGGGAAAAGTCCAACATCACAAATAATGGGGGTGGGGGGAGGAAGCCAAATTAGATAAAGCATAATTATTCAACTATTAATGTTAACTCTGTTTGGAATAATCATACTCTAGGCCGGCGAGTCAGGGAAATGGAAATTCCATCCTTCTGCGGAGGCACGAACCTTTACTGATTTGTTTTTTATTGACATATAGTTGACACACAGTGTTACATTCATTTCGGAGGTACAACACAGCGATCAGACAAGTGTGTACCTGACGATGTGCTCACTCAAGTGCAGTTACGGTCAGTTACCCCACAGCACTATGACAATAACATTGACTACGCCTCGTGCTGTGCCTTTCATCCCCGTGACTTCCTCACTCCGTCCTCCCTCGCCCCCTCACCCCTTTTGGCTCACCCCCCCATCTCCCCCTCCCCTCTGGCAACCATCAATTTGTTTCCGTCTTTATGGATCTGTTTCTGTTTCCGCTTTTTGTTGGTTTGCTCATTTGTTTTGCCTTTTAGATTCCACGCAAGAGTGAAATCCTATGGCACTTGTCTTTGTCTGACTGTTTACTTAGCACAATGTCTTCTAGGTCTGTCCATGTCCTTGCATTTGGTGCAGAGGGACAAACCTTCAGGAAGGTGTTTTCTTTTTAAGATTTATTTATTTATTTGTGAGAGAGAGAGAGAGAGAGCGTGCGCTACAGGAGCAGGGGACAGGGGAGAGGTGGAGGGAGAAGCAGACTCCCCGCTGAGCAGGGAGCCCGATGACTCGGGGTTCGATCCCAGGACCCCAGGATCATGACCGGAGCCCAAGGCAGATGCTTGATGGACTGAGCCAGTCCTTAATTCTGATTGCTTCCGGCCCTTGCTTCCCAGCCTCCTTCCTGGGCACAGCCCTGCTGCGCAGTTTTCACGGTATGGTAAAAAGCTGCTGATACTCTAGTCCCCTTTGAGCGTCTGGGGCAGGGGCTGCTTGGTCCTGCTCGGCTTGGCCACCCCCGTTAGGGTTAGGGTTAGGGTTAGGGTTAGGGTTAGCGTCTGCGGCACTCTGCGGGCTCAAGGCCCCGCCCCCACTCCACCAGTGTGAATGGGAAATACCATCTTCTCCTGGTCCCGGGTTTTGACCGGGGTTGGTCACCTGACCTAGTCTAGCCAGGTGTAGCGCTCATACCGTCTGCTGCCCTTGTTGGCCCATGCGGAACCCACAGGATCTCATCTCTGGGGTTTATTTATTATTATTATTTTTTTAAGATTTTATTTCTAAACAATCTCTACATCGCACGTGGGGCTCGAATTTAGAACCCACAGATCAAGAGTCACACGCTCCACCGACTGAGCCAGTTGGGCGCCCCTCATCTCTGGGTTTCAAAAACAAATGTATTGTCTCTTTTCCAAACATGGGGAGACGTTTTAGTCATCTTCTTGTTTGCTAACTTAATCCCAGTGTTTAGGAGGATAAACTGTGTGATCTCAATCCCTTGAAATGTTTTGAGATTTGCTTTATGCCCTAGCATATGGTCGAGTCTGGCAAATGTTGACTATGACCTTGGAATGAATGTATGTTCTGCACTTGCTGGGAGGACAGTTCCGCGGAGATCGTGGTAGAGAGTTGGTTGTTTCATCATGTCGTTCCAATCTGTGGCCCTACAGGGTTTTTCCTACCTTTTCCCTCGGTTACCAAGATAAACATTTAACCCCCATGAGATTTTTTTTTTTCCCCTATGAGATATTTTTATACTTATGAACATCTAACACTCATTGGGAGTTACCTTCTCCAGTGTTCTTCATTCCTTCCTGTGCTCCGGGTCTTCTGACTGGGCTCAGCCTTTGTTGGTCTGAAAATATTGTTACTTTGTTTCCATTTCTGAGGGATAACTTCCCTGGGCTAAAATTCAGTCTTGGCCTTCCTTCACTCATCGATTCCTCTGGAAAATTCGATGAGTGCCTGATACAGGTGCTGGGTGTGTGCCAGGCGCCAGAGTTGCAATGGTGGCCAAAGCAGGAAATGTCCTTGCTCTCCAAGAAGAGAAGGGAAGAGTGTGTCTGACAGGGAACGGGAGGTGCAAAGGCCCTGTGGCTGGAAGCAACTGAGAAGAGGTCAGCGTGGCTGGAGTACAGAGAATGAGAGGTGGAATGGAGGGCTGCGCCTGGGCCATACAGGACCCTGGGGGGGCCATGGTGAGGAAGAATGCTTTGCCTTAGTCCTTAGAGGAGTAGTCAGACTTCTTAGAGAAGATGAAGCTCATCTGGACCTTGAAAGATGGATGTGATGAAAAGAAGCAGAGAATGGAGCAGAAGCATGACGTATTTTGAACACTGAATATTTAAAAAAGCGCTGAGCCTGGACTGGGCCGCATGCTGGGTGTTTGATGTTCTTTCCTCCATCCCGGGGAAGCAGGATTGCATAGTGGTAAAAGGCCACGTGCAGCTTTGGGCTGAGTAAGCGCATCACTTGCTCCGTGGTCTGACTATGGGCCGGTCCCTTCCACAGAAGTCAGTTCCCTCACCCGGAAAGCCAGAATTACACTCCCGACCTCGCAGGGCAGTTTGGGGGCTTATGAAGGGAAAACGGGGCTGGGAACCGAGCCGACAACTTTGCAAGAGCTCAAATAGCTTAGAAGTTTGTTTCTGTGGGTAGAATTTTCTCTTCTGCTGAGCGACAGTGAGGGTAAGTCGCTTGCCCCAGACCCGTAGCCAGAGAGTGGTGGGGTGGGGACTTCATGGATCGCTGGTTGCTTTGATTTCCTACTCACTGATCCTGTCACCCTCCCCTTTCCATAGGCAGGGGCACTGAGGCCCAGAGAAGTGGTTTGCCTACGGATACCCCAAAATTTAGGAGTGGTAGAACAATTCATTCATTCATTCACTCATTCATTCATTCATTACTTATTGAGAGCCTGCTTCATGCCAGGCATGATCCAGGTGCCACGGAGAGAGTTGTGTATCGAGGGATAAAAAAGCTCCATCCTCGAGCTCACATTCTACCCCAGGGAGACTCACTCCACACTGCACGAAGAAGTAAGCTTAATCAATTTGTTAGATGACTCTTAGGGCTGGGGAGGGGAATAAAGCGGGGGAGGGGATGCAGAGTGGAGGGGGAGGTTGACATCTTCCACAGGGCAGAAAGGTGATACTGGACCAGAAGGGGTGAGAGAGGAGCTGTGAGGACTTCGGAGGGACGAGCATTCCAGCGTGGGGGAATCCCAGAGGTGGGGGTGTGCCTGGGGTGTTCCCGGGACAGCGGAGAGGCCAGCGGGAAGGCAGGGGTAGGCTGCCCTGTGCCCCGCGGAGGGGTCAGGGAGGCTTGGCCAGTCCCCACTCCTTGCCGGAATTGCCGGGGCCTTAAATGGCTGGATTCAGGTGAGTCTACCGCTGAGCCCTCTTTGCAGCCATAGGAGGGTGGCAGGGGGTGGGGGGATAGGGAGGTGGGGAGGGGTGGAGCTCCTTCCCGAGTCTGGGGAGGAAGGGAGGGTTTACTCATTATCCACTTATAATTTACTCATTATCCATTTATCCATTATCCAGCTGCCCTGTCCCAGCTTCCTCCCGGGCTCCTGTTCAACCTGCTTCTCTCCTGTTCCTTGACCCTCCTTGGGCCAAGTGGGACAGTGGGGCCTGAATATAGGAGGGACATTGTGGCTGCAACCCGTCATTACCCCCTTGGTTTTAAAAAAACTCCTGATAACGTGCTCCTGGCATGCCACCTGCCATCACCCCCCCCTCCCCCGCAAGCTGTCTGCTCCTGCCGGCTTCTCACCCCATCTCTTCCTGGGAACTCAAGTGGGCCCCTGAGCTGGGCTGGTCTTAGACGCCAGTGTGCCCATGAGTGTCATGAGTGTGATCGCAGCTGCTCAGTCTCAATTATACACAAGAGAGGGAGACACACATTTACTGAGAACCCACGGTGTGCTGGGCACGTTTGCGCATACTGCTAACTCTAAACCTCATTTCAGCCTTGCTCGAGAGATCTTATTATACCTATTTTGTGAACAGTAAATGGATTCAGAGCAGGGAAAGGTTTAGGTTTTACCCAAAGCCACCCAATAAGCAGATGCTAATTTTTGTAATAAAAGCCCATTTTAGTAATTGCTGGGGGACAGGCAGCTGGATCCAATGCCAGTGGAGGCCAGGGGAGAGGAAGGGGAAGGCAATGAAGAAATGGCTTTTAGCTTTGATCCCCTCAGAGCAAGTGTCAGAGAGGGCAGCAGGAAATGTTTGCCCTGGAGCTTCCTGGAAGATAGTCTGTGGTAATGGCTTCCCATTATCTGAAGAATAATCAAGGGAAAAAGGAGAGATAACCGGGAGGGTAGAAAGGAGCTCTACTTGTTAAAACTTCAGGTAGGGTGGCTTTGGGTCTGTTTCATAAATGAAACACCCTGTCCAAGACTGGAACAGGCTCCCTAAGAAGTGGTGAGCCTCCCATCACTTGAGGTATGTAAACAGAAGTGACTTTTCTACTTGCTGGGGATGCTGAAAAAGAAATATTCCAGCGCGAGAGGTTGTCCGTGATGATTCTGCAAGCTCTCAGACCTGGGAGTTTTCAAAAGGGCCGGCAGAGACTTCTGCCCCAGATTATCTTGGGCAGGAGGGTTTTTATCTGAACCACTCCCATCACATTTGAAGCTGCAGTCCGCCTTCTCCGTGCCCGGGTGTTTTCACAGAAAGGGGCAGGGAGTGGATTCAGGGTGGAGGAGTAGATTCCTCTAGTTGAATCGGCTCTGGTGTGACCTCTGACGTTTACCTTTGTTCCCAGATACACCAAACACACACACAAACTCATTTTTCTGGCTTAAAAAAACAATGCGAGCGGCCAGGTAGGTCAGGAGAAAACTGGGGCTTGGGGAAAGTAGACATGGGGTGGGGGTAGGGAGGAATGCCCTTCGGAGCACTCTGCCTTGGCAGGTTCCCCAGACTCTAGGTCTGGCAGGCCCTGCCTAGCCGCCCTGAGAGGGGGAGCACTCCCGACTCCTGCGATGGTGGTCTGTAGGCAAACCGGCTTTTCAGTACCTACTCTGTATCAGCCCTGTTGTGGCCAGTGGTCATTACTACATGGGGGTCAGATGTGTACTGAGTTACCGATGTGTATTTCCCTTTTACTTTTTTTGTTTGTTTTTAAAGATTTTACTTATTTATTTGACACAGAGAGAGAGAGCACAAGCAGGGAGAGCAGCAGGCAGAGGGAGAGGGAGCAACAGACTCCCTGCTGAGCAGGGAGATCCATGAGGGGCTCCATCCCAGGACCCTGGGATCAGGACCTGAGCTGAAGGCAGATGCTTAACTGACTGAGCCACCCAGGCACTCCTTCCCTTTTTATTTTATTTTATTTTATTTTTATTTTCTTAAATTTTATTTATTTATTTGAGAGAGAGAATGAGAGAGAGAAAGAGGGCATGAGAAGAGTGAGGGTCAGAGGGAGAAGCAGACTCCCCACCAAGCAGGGAGTCCGATGCGGGACTCGATCCCGGGACTCCAAGATCACGACCTGAGCTGAAGGCAGTCCCTTAACCAACTGAGCCACCCAGGCGCCCCTTCTTCCCTTTTATTTTTGAGGAGACTGAAATTTGCCCCTAGGAGCACCTAGGGCATGCTCCAAAGCCAGCATCCTTCCTGTCCTCCCTGTCTCTTTGGTGGGCCTGCCCCACCCTAAGGACATTGTAAAGGTTGGGGCTATCAGTAAAGCGGCCAGCGCAGGGACAAGCACACAGTGGCTGCTCAGCAATGCTGGAGAACGTAGGTAGGTGCTCAGGGCTAAGCTCCAGAGAAGCAAGACGCAGGCCACCTGAATCAGGAAGCCGCCAGCCTTGCAAAAGTCCTGCCTGGGCTCGCAGCTGGCTGGGAGACTGCGCAAATCTGAGACTCTGAGTCTGTTTCCCCACATAAATTAACACCTAGCTTCAAGAGGGTCTCTCTTGCACCTGGCCATCTAAAATCCCACCTGCTTTCCTAAACTCCTTCCCTCCCACTCTGCCTCCTTTGCCACTACTCCACAGATCATCAGCCCTTTCTGGATTCCTGAAGTACCCCTAATTCTGCCCTGTCTCCTGGCTTTTGCACACTGGTGTCTTCTGAATCTGCCCTGCCCCTACACTGCACACGTCTTGCACCTTCTCTTGTATCCCTGCCTTCCACAAGGGATCCTAAGGTGCTTTGCCTTATTATCATCTGACCTGGCCCCCAGTTTCCTTCCATCACAGTACTTCTCCAGGTTATAATCCTTTATTCATGTTTTGTCTCTTCTGTTAGGAGACAGTGAGGGCAGGGACCTGTATTGTTCCCTACTGTACCCGCAGCACACAGACGAGTTCAGCAAGTACCCGGTGAGTGAACCAGAGAATGAATGAACAAAGAAGTGGAGGAGGTGTCTCTGACCGAGCCAGAGAATAGGAAGGCCGTGGGGGCGGGGGCCCAGGGTCCCGAGGAGTAGCCTCTGCAGGAGGCTACAGGGTGTGATCGGCCTGCACCGCCTCTGGGAAAAGCAAATCTCGGAGGGGGGCGGGGGACCCCGAGCCTGGGCCAAAGTCCAAGTCCGCAGGGGGCTGCGCAGGAAGCTACTTATACCTAGGACCCGCAGCCGCCGGCTCCGAGCCCCGCCGCCAGCCAAGGACAGGGAGGCCAGGTCAGTTGGCGGGCCGGGTGCGGGAGCCGGGGACCGAAGGGTCTAGGGGAGAGCCGCCTCGGAACTGGCGGTCACCGCCGCGTACGACCCTGGGGCTAGTAGCTAGCTCTTGGCTCCTCGAGATGCCATCGCGAGCTCCAGGACAGTGGCGCCTCGCGGGGACGGAGAACTACGTTTCCCAGAAGGCCGAGAGAACCTGGGGTCACAGGGAAAGCGCCCCGGGCGGCACAGCTTCCCGGTACGACAGGGCAGCTTTGAGGGGGTGAGTCGGCGGCCGCGAGGCCCCGGCGGAGGCCCCCTAGAGGTGGCGGGGCTGAGGGGACGTGGCGGCCGGGAGCAGAGTTGATGAGCAGCTCTGTGGCGGGGCCCGACTGCTGCGGAGGCCTCGGCAATGTTGACTTTAGGCAGGTAGGGAGCGGGCCGCGCGGCCGGGGAGGCAGGGAGAGGGCTCGCGCCGCGGGACGGGTCTTCCGGACCGCAGCGGCCGCGGCCGCCAACGCCCAGTGGGCGGGACCTCTGTTGCCCGGCAACGGGGGCGTGGCGTGGGGCGGGGCTTCGTGTCGGAGGGCGTGGCTCGCGTGTGTGCGCGTGTAAGAGAGGGTTTGTGTGTGTTAGAGAAAGAGTTCCTGAGTGTGCGTGTGTGTGTGTGTGTGTGTGTGTGTGCGCCTCTGGGATTGTGTGGTCAGAGTTGCTCCGCGAGTGTGTGTTCCGTCCCAGTGGGAGGGTGTGGGGCTGGAACCGGGCGTGGAGGCGCGTGAAGGAGGCCTAGCAGGTGTGTGAGGGTGTGTGCGTGGTGGCAGCATGTGGGTGCGTGGGAACTGGGAGGCGCCGGCCGCAGTGCCGTCCCCCTACCCGGGCGTGAGGCCAGCTGTGCAGAGGAGGCGAGAGAAAGGTTTGCGCCCTCCCCCCGGCCTGAGTTGGCGGCGGAACAGCACCTCCTTCCCGGGTGCATGGGTGGGAAGAGTTGACAGCCTCGAAGCCTTGCGCCAGGATGGGGTGGGACGGGCCCTGCTGGCTGGAGAACCCGGCTGCCCCGGGCGGCAGCCCCTTGGCAAACTCATAGGCCAGAGGGTTTGTCTTTTCCTGGTGTCTCTCCCCAGGCTCCCGTTTCCAATGGCTGTTTCCTCTCCTGCATTCTTCCTTCTGTCAGAACTTCCTTTTTTGCACCTTTCCCCCTTTGTCATCAGTCAGCCACTCTTCGTGGAGCCTGGGAGCTCCGTCTCTGCCTGGAGCAGCCTTTCTTTAATCTAGAGCATTGCTCCCCTTTATTCATTCACTGGTAACAGCCAGTCTTTGAGATGAGCCTGGGAGCATGGACCATTCTCTGAAGGGGATAAAACGGGTCCATGTTTTAGAGAGTAGCTGGTGGAAAGGTGGGATGGAAATCTCTGTATCCGTGAGGAGGTGACCTGCAGTCTGAGACCAGGTGTTAAGCTCTGGTCAGCAGGGACAGCAGGGCAAAGGCCTTAAAGGCGGGAGTATTTGTCCAAGGAACAAAGAGAAGGCGAGCGTCTGACCCTAAGAGAGTGCAGGCCTAGTTGACGTTGATAAGTGGGAGGCAGAAGAGAGGAAGAACAGCCTCCCTCATGAGGATGATGGTATCTCATGGAATCCTTAGAATCTTAAACCATAAATGGCCATTAGAGAATCTCTGGGCCCACATGGTCAGTGGTGGGACCTTTTGTGTTTTCTACCAGAGCAAATCTCAGATGAAAAGAGCGCTTGGAATGCCAGCGGGACCCTCGGCATTGCCCGGCTTAGGGGGTGGATGCTTCCTGGATGAATGACTCTGTGGGGAAGGGTAGGTCTCCATTAACTTGAGGTGGGACGTCCACGAGCCAGAGGCCACAATGCGAGGGGCCAGTGGGCCCAGCATGGAGGGTTAGGGTGCTGAGGGGTCATCGGAGCAAGGCCCATGTTCTAGACCTAGCAGCAGGAGTGAGAGTCAGCCATGGGAGGGGAAGGTTAACTGGGTTTGTGTGGGACGGGCTTTTCTGCTCTCTCCCTTACTCCAGAGTGCGATGGGAATGTGGGGTTGGAGAGAACTAACCGGGAGTGGAGTGCTTCTGGGAAAAGGTCAGGGTGACCCTAGTTGACTAAGATTCGGTTTTTCCCACTGCTGCGTTAGTTGGCACAGTTAAGCTTCCTGCTAACAAAGGATATTTTTCTTAACAACACCAACACCAACACATTATTATGTATTTGTCTTGTGGTGGTTCTCCTCCTTCTTCAATCACAATCTCTACTTTTAAAAGATGCCACTTAGTCGCTGGCCCGAGTGAGCACCAAGTTTTCTTTTCCTCCATTGGCATCTGAGCAGCAGGATCTCAACCTGCTCGTCTAGCACCATCCCATGGGAATGCAAGGTGTCCCATTTATCATTTAAACTTCTCTAGTAGCCACATTTTAAAAAGTAAAAAAAAAAAAAAAAAAATTGGTGACGTTACCTTTTTTTTTTTAAAGATTTATTTATTTATTGCAGAGAGAGCGTGAGCATAGGAGTGGGGGTGAGGGTAGAGGGAGAGAGAATCTCCAGCAGACTCCCCACTGAGTGCAGAGCCCCACGTGGGGCTTGATCCCGTGACCCTGAGATCACGACCTGAGCTGAAATCAAGAGTTGGAAAGCTCAACCAACTTCCCTCCGGGCGCCCCGGCATTGTTTTTAAGAGAATATTCCGAACAGTGCACCCCTCGGGTACAATGCCCTTTACCCAGCTATTTTCTGCATCTATTCCAGCTGATACGGAATTTTGGTTTTGTTTTTAATTAAAAAAAAAAAATCACCCTTTGGGATGAGGCGTGTACCTACTGTGGCCTCGCTGGCCATGGCCCTTCGTAGCCCTTTGCCCTCCCTGCCGTGGGATTCCAGGGCCTTGTTCCTCAGCCTGCCGGCGGCATGAAGCAAGCTGGCTGGTGGGTGGATGACAGCAGGGACTTCCAGTTTGCTGTCCACAGGCAGGGACGCCTCCAGGACTCAGAAGATGGCTCCAGTGGGGCCCAGAGGTGCTGGCTTCTTGGAGAACCTCGTCTGCCCGGGCATAGTCACATGGGCCCCTGTCATGCCCTTTTCCATATGGACTCACCCATTCTCATGAGCTGATGGCTGATTTCACTTAGTGTATGTGTCAGTTTCTTGATCTGTAAATCGGGGATAGTAAATGGGGCTTATAAGGGAGCCCAGAAAGAGCTAAGGGTGTAGAGGAGCCTTACAAATTGTCAAGGGTAGCCCACTGAAGGGTGGTCTTCAGAAGGCCAAGCCCCTGTGTTCAGGAAGCTTCGAGGCCATGATGGGGGCCAGGCCTGTTGAATTGCGCAGTTCCCATTTGTGCTGCAGGAGCCCGACTAAATAAACCCTTGGAGGCAAAATCCCAGTGGCAGACGTGGGAGGTCAAGACTGCCTTTGGGGGGAAGATACTTGCCTGCTATACAACTTGTTCAGAAAATCTCTGGATGCTGTTACCTTATTAGAATAACTATCAGTTGGGGCACCTGGATGGCTCAGTGGGTTAAAGCCTCTGCCTTTGGCTCAGGTTATGATCTCGGGGTCCTGGGATCGAGCCCCGCATCGGGCTCTCTGCTCGGCGGGGAGCCTTCTTCCCCCTCTCTCTCTGCCTGCTTCTCTGCCTACTTGTGATTTCTCTGTCTGTCAAATAAATAAATAAAATCTTAAAAAAAAAAAGAATATCAGGCCAATATCAGAATTGGACGACTGATTTTGCGAAGTTCTCAAGGACCTAATTTTTATCATCGGTGTTTTGGGTCCGAGTCAAGACAGCAGGGTAGGGCTTTCCCGGGACCCTCGTTGTAACCTTGGGCATGTCACTGAACCTCCTAGATCCTCAGTTTCTTCTTCTGTTGAGACGATCCCGTGGCTTTTCTTTATTTGGCTGTTAACGTGGTGAATTACATCGATGTTTTGATCATCGAACCAGCCTGGCATTCCTGGGGCAATGCAGGGTCCTGAGGCATTATCTTTTGTCTGTATTGCTAGATTTACTTTGCTTTTGTTGTTGTTGAGGATTTGAGTGGCTCTACTCATGAGGAATAGGGTTTGTAGTTTTTTTGTTGTGTCTTTGGTTTTGGTGTTAGGGTAGCGCTGGCCTCTTTGTGTGAATTATGAAGACGTCTCTCTTGTTCTGTATTCCGGGAGAGATTGTGTGGAATTGGGTATCATTTCTTCCTTAAATGTTGGTAGAATTCATCCAATGAAATCTTCAGGGCCTGGGCCTTTCTGTTTTGGAAGAGTTTTAACTGTGAATTCATTTTTAAAAAATAGATATAGGTCTATATGTTGAATGAATTTTGTTAGCTGATGTCTTTCCATGATCGGACCATTTCATCTGAGTTGCTGGCTTGTGGTCATAAGCTCCTTTATTACCCCTGTAATGTTTGTGAGGTCAGTGGCGAGGCCCCCCTTTCAATCTCGGTATTGGCAATTTGCGTCTTCTTTTTCCCTTGGTCAGTGTGGGTAGAGGTTTATCTATTTTCTGTTTTTCCCAAAGAACATGTTTTGGATTTGATTTTTCTCCCCTCTCTGTTTTTCTGTTTTCAGTTGATTGATTTTTGCTTTTATTTTTTTCCTTCTGCTTGCTTTGGGTTTAATTTACTTCTCTTTCCCTAATTTCTTTCTTTCTTTCTTTTTTTAAGATTTTAATTTATTTATTTGACAGAGAGAGATCACAAGTAGGAAGAGAGGCAGGCAGAGAGAGAGGGGGGAAGCAGGCTCCCCGCAGAGCAGAGAGCCCAATGCGGGGCTCGATCCCAGGACCCTGAGATCATGCCCGGAGCCGAAGGCAGAGGCTTTAATCCACTGAGCCACCCAGGCGCCCCGACAGTTTTTTAATCTGGAAGATGGGCATTCCCCACGGTGTTGTTGCGTGGAGTGAATAACACAGTAATCATAACTAACATTTATCCAACGTTGCTAGGTGCCCCACACCGTGCTAAGCGCTTTCCCTGAATGACCTCATGCGCCGCTATCATTCAAAGCCTTCGGAGGGCATGCGACTTGCCCCAGCTTCCACAGGGTGTGTCAAGCCGGACCAGGCTGGGATGCGCCGTGGCTCAGGGCAGTGCTCTGCCCTGCCGCATTAAAGCCGGGGTTCAGTGTCCAGTAACTTCCCAGGGGAGATCAGCTGGCTTGTTGTTATTACTTTTAATATATAACAGTTTATTTGAATAAATGTTTCGGGTAGCATTACCCTAGTGGGGTGTGTCCTGGGCCCTCGAGGGCGAGTGTAAAGAAAAGGGGTCTGCAGCTCAGGATCACGCAGAGGAGGGGAGAGAGGGGGACCCAAGGCGGAGGAGATGAGGGCCTTGAGAAGCGCAGGACCCACCCGTGGGTGCCATGCCCAGGAAAGGGGCTCACTTTGGCCCCCACTGACCAGGGTGCACACGAGCTGCCAGAGCCTTCTGGCAGCTGGCCCAGCTGATCGATGCGCGAGTGAACGTCTTCCCCTTTCCGGAAAGGAGTTACGGATTAGGGGAATTAGAGCAGCTGCTGGCCATTTCTTCTTACTGTGGGATGTAGGAATGCCTCAGAGCAACGGTTTTCTGGAAATTGTCGGTGGCTGACCACCATTGGGTTGTGACTTTCCAACAAAGCTCCTGTCTGGAGATGGTTTCCAAGACTTGCATGCCCTCCGATTCCAGTGTGGAGGCTACAGTCTTGCTCAGTGTCCTCTCTCCACCTTTTCCATAGGGTGCACGCACTCCCGAGGGCCCCTCCAGAAAGAGGTGAGATGTCGGTCTGCGCTGGTTAGCTTTAAACAAACAGAGGGAGGGGACAGAACAGCCTCAGCCCTGGGAGCACCCTCTGCCCCTTGTACCTTCATGCCTGATCTCCCCTCCATCCACAATGTCACCTTGGGGGCGGGAGGGGTGCAGTCTCATCACCCCTGTGTCATCAAAGGGCTGAGACCGGGCACAGAAGGCCTGCCTGTGGTCCTTCCCGGAAGGTCGGAGTGATCTGACCCCAGCTCACAGTATGAGCTGCCCAGAGACCTTCTTCTGAACCAGGTGCCCCCGCCCCCATGCAGACTAGAACAAACGAGATTGGGGGCCTGCCTTAGTATAAAACTGAGCGAAAAGACGCTGGCATGTTCATTCTTGCGTCTCTGCCCTGTGTCAGACACAGAACTCTAACCAAAAGTTACCCGATCAGTAGAGAATGCCGGGGGCACTTGGGGGTCCCCTGGGAAAGGCAGAAGAGGCCGTGGTCTCAAAGACATACTTTGCAGCGATGGAGAGTGGTGCTGGAGGGCCCCAGCCTCTCCGACTCCCGCCCTCACCCCGTTCCTCCTGCCCTTTGCCGTATGTGCTGTGTGGATCCCATTTGCGATCGATGCGACTTTGCCTCTCTGGGCCCCTACTGTTTGTTTGGATGTCACAATGTTACCCCGGGTGCTGTTGACCCGCCATAGATCGTCCCCCTGAAGTGCCCTCCAAGCCTGCAGTAAAGTGAAATTGCTATGAGCCGCTTCCTTACCCACCCGTACGGTTTCAGTAGCTGAGCCCATTCATCCGTGACCCGAGTGGAATTATTCCCAGTGTCGGTAGGTAGTGCCTGTCCTCTTTTCAAACACAGAACTCTGCCGTCTGTGACCTTGGAGCAGGATTCCATTCTTAGAATGACCCGGGAGAGAAAGCCAGGACTTCTGCTGCTTTAATAAGGTTGGGGGAGGGGGAGGGGGACGACCCTCCTCTTGAGTCAAGGCAGCCCACCAGTGTGCAGGGCTGACCGAGGGACCTGGGATCCAGGTTTTTTGGTTCTTTTCAGCTGAGCTGCTTTCAGGAGGGAGGTCCGCCCTTTCAGGTGAGTTCTGGGAGGTGACAACAATCAGGAAAGGACGTTCAGGTCTCTGGAGGAATACCCCAGCGGACCATTAGTCATTCTTTCCTGCCAGGCAGGCCCTGCTCCAGGCAACGCAGATCCCGCACTCTCAAGGTGACCCAGGTAACTGGATACTTTCCTCCCACCAAGACAGTTTGACCCGAGGGCACTGGGACCTGGTGGGGGTTGAGGTTCCAGTTTTAACCAGTTCAGTCCTAATTGGGACACTCCGCTGGTTGTCCCTTGGCTGCCGGCTTTGGCCAGTGTTGCTAGCTTGTTAACCCGTAAGTGCCTCAGTTTCCCTTCCCGTCAGCTCCCACTGGAGGCAAAAGCAGCATATTTGTCCTGTTCATTTGCCCTGTCTCTTTGGGAGTATTTGAGGCTTTTCCTTGCCCCATCGGCTGTCGTGGCCGCAGCATTTCTAAGTCCTGACAGGAAGCCCGGTTTCGGTCAGAAATATAGACGGCTGGTCTGGCGGTGGCCTGGCTCTGCCCGCTCTTGCCTGTGATCTGGGGGTTCTCTGAGCCTTTGGCTTTTTTACCTGCAAAGTAGGCATAGCCACAGTGCTTGCCAAGATGAGGTATGCGAACCTTAAATAAAGGCTCTTTTTGATCTTGTGATCTGCGCTGGGAAGTTTCTTGCAGACGGGTCGTCGTAGTCCTCAGACTCCCCCCCCCTAGAGTGTCACCTCCCTAGTGGATTGCTCAGAATGACATTGAGTTGAATCCTTAAAAACACCTCTGGCATTTCCAGAGGCTATTGTTTCCCCAAACTGGCCAGTGGGGAAATAGGGACACAGTTCACAGTTCCCAGTGCTGAGGTCCTTGCAAACTTTCCTTTCTGGGGAGGTGTCATTGACACACGGTGAAATGCGTAGACCTTTGTGTCCAGTTGGAAGGTCTAACGTGCAAGATCCTGGCTAGCCAGGCTCCAGCTGAGATGGCGAATACTTCCGTCACCCCCCAAAATGCCCTGTGCTCCTCCTGGCCAGTGCCCCACCTTGTTTCCCGGGCAGCTGCCGTCCAGGTGCCTGTGCCTTCGTGGGCCTACCCTGAACCATTGGTCCGGTTCTCTTGGGCTCGGCGTCCCCTGGCCTGGGTTTCTAGCCACGACCCTCTGGCTGGCCATCACCTGCACCCTCTCTCCAGCTGGATGGGTCCCTGCTCTGGACCTCACACTTCACCCTCTTTCCTCTGCCTTGGTCTCTGGGGATCAGAGACAGGGCAGGCTGTGTGGGCACGGAGGGGGTCCAGAGAATCAGGCCTGCAGATAACTCTGTTTGCCTATCAGTAAAATGAGGATGCTGATGACCGTGGGAGGATAAGGCTGGTGGGAGGCTCTTGGTTCCAGGTGTGCTGGCCCTAAGCTCCGCTATGTGATGATTCAGAGGGCAAGCCTGGGTCTTAGAGGGCCTTTTGTGCACAGCTTCTGGTGCACAGGCGGTGAGGGTGCCTGGCTCATGGAGTTGCTGAAGGCTGCAGGTAGGATCTGGAGGGGATGATGGGTAGTAGAATTTGGGGGGCAGGGCTTCGGGACTGCTAGTAACCCCCCTGGTGCTCCACCCCCACTCTTTCCACCCAGCTGTACACCCTAGGGACTGACCTGCCTTGAAGAGATCCCAGCCCCGGGGTTTCTAAGAACCTTAGAGAGCCCTATCCCATCCCTGGCCTGGCCATCCCACCTCCCGCCGACTTGTGAACACTACTTGATTTCTCAGCCTAAGAGGTGCCATAAAAATATTGATGAAGCACAGCGCCTGGGCAGCTGGTGAATCTGTCGCCTCAGAAACGGAGGGATCTGCTGGCGCTGCTGGCGCTGCCGGCCGCCCACCTGCAGAATCTCCACGGCGGCCGCTTGGGCAATTTCCTGCCTCCAATTTGAAGCCGGAGGGGAGGGGCTCAGAGTCCCAGGAGCACAGGCAGCTGAGCTGGCGGGCCCTTCGGAGAGGTACCTTTAGCCTCTACTTTTTACCGATGATGCAACAAGGGCCACCGTTCACTCAGCAAACATTTACTCTCTGTGCCAGGTGGAAGACACAAAGTTGGAGGAAAAAATGGCCCCTAGCCCAGACAGATGAGTATAAGATAGGGACAGATAACCAAAGAATCATAGTAGGGTGTGCACTAAGGACACAGAAGAGAGTGCCATGGGTAAAGGTAGAGGAGATGCTCCCTCTGGGTCTTGAGGGGTGAATAGGAGTTCGTCTGGAGGTGGTAGAGGGATAGAGAGTATTTCAGACATGTGCAAACCCACCGTAAAAGGGTCTAGAGCATGAGGTTTGGTGTGAGCGATAGGATGGGGCCAGAAGGATGGCAGGTGAAGTGGGTGCAGGTGAATTCATCGCCTGTCTGAGTGCTGGGATGGGTGAGCCAGCCCAGTGCAGGTGAGGAGGCCCGGGGTCCAGAGTGTGGCAGGCAGTGAGGCATAGGAGGCTGGCTGGAGCCAGAGCGCCCCATCCTGAGCTCAGTGGGAACAACGGGGTCAACACACAGATTGGACTCCTGGAGGAGAGGGGGGAAGGGTCTATGGCAGGCAAGCTGGGTGTTGAGGGTTGAGATGGGGACCGGGGAGCAGGGGCAGTGAGGCAGGCACCGCTCCAGAAGTGGCCAAGCAGGACCAGAGCAGCAGCCTGGTGGCTCCCCGGGCCAGCTCTCCTTCCATGCCTCCCAGGGGCTCCTGTTCCCCCAGTCAGCCCCATCACAGCCTCTCAAGGGGGCTTGCAATCGGGTGCTTAATAAACGTTTCTTTTCAAACAGAAGATAGAACGTCCTTCGGTTCAGCCCCAGGCTCCAGAGGCTTTGGGGCTGATGTGTGCCCTTCTCAACTGCAGGGGTGGACAGCCTGTTTTGAGGCCTGTCCCAGTTGTTTGGTCCTTCATGAGTTGGCTTTGCCTCCCCTGGTGTATTCTCCAGGGCTACTTGGAATTTCCCATCACGGCCCCGGGCTTTGTGAGGTGCCCACCCCGAGAGCCGCCGAGCCTCCACTGCTCTGCCTGATGCGCGGGGTGGCCTCCAGGGGGTCTAACCTGGGACCAGAAGAGAAGGAGGCTGGAGGACAGGGTGTGGGGTTTCCTGCCCGGTGGGTGTCGGTAGCACCCACACGGTGCCCAGAGGCTGCGGTCAGCGTGGGGCAAGGCCGAGCTTCCAATGTCACTCTTCCCTGTTTGCTGAGTGGTTCCCCCCTTGTCATTTGTTTATTAATAACGTGCTTGGGACTCATGTGGCCACTCTGTCCCTCAGCCATTTCATCCACATATTCACGCAGCAGTGCCTTTGTTGGCTCATTCATTCTTAGCTCTGCCCTTGGCCCCTCAGAGGTGAAGGTTGCCCTTGACTGGGACAGGAGGCCCACACATGCCAAGGACACGCCTGGCCACATCTTCCGTGCTCGGGTGACTTTCCAGGGGCTTCCCACCGTCTCTACAGATAGGGTGTCTCAATGCTGCTCCTGGGGGACACTGGGGCCATATATGGAGACATTTTTAGTGCCACTGGCCCCGAGTGGGTGGCGGCGGGGGGTGCGGGAGATGGTCCCACCGCAGGGAGTACTCCAGCCCTAAGCGTGGACGGTGGAGGGCAGGAAACTGCCTTAGATGCGGCTAGTAGCATGAATCTGGTATGTCGCTCTCGAGGCTCTTTTTTAAAGACATACACAGAAAGAACATTTAGTACAATGTGGTTATGTGTTATTTTCTAAAAATGTATATATGTGTATATGCTGTGGGAAGTCTGCAGCTTGCTCTGCTCATTGGACATTTTAAAAAAAATATCACAAGTTGACACATATGGCTAGTTTGTTTAAATTCAGTAGCTTTGCTGTTTTAGGAATGGGCCCCATTCTATGTAGCCATTCTTCCATAGGTGGACGGCTACATCGCTCGTCTTTTGCACCGCAAGCACATGCGCTTTGCACACTCAACGTGAGTTTCTCTGGGACAGGCGCTTGGGAGTGAAATTGCTGACAAGTAGGACCACGCCTTTCGCTTCACCCCCTCCCAGCACTCAAACCTGGCCCTCGTTCGGGTTGCCCTGGAGGAGGGACAGGACTGCTGTCTTAGTTCGCATTTACCTGATTACAAGGGAGGTTGAGCGTGTCTTCCCATGAATGCCAGCCCCTGGGGTTTGCTCTGGGGCCTCCGAAGCCCTCTGCATGTGTGGTCCCAGTCACAGCAGGTGGTGACCCAGACCTTGGTCCCGGTGGGGTCCCTTCCCCGTCAGGGTGCCGGCCGCTCGAGATTTCCTCGCCGAGCGTCCCCGCATGCTGCTCCTCTGCCACTAGCCCGGCCACCCTCCGACAGGGCACGACGCGGCTGATTGGGTTTCGGCCTTTTATCTTCAGTTTTATGATTACACTGTAGTAACCTTTGCTGGACTTGCTTGTGCCCGAGCCTCCCGGCGTGTTCCCAGAGGGTAACTATGTTTCTGAGTTCTGGGGGCTCCGCACTCCGTGTCCGGCGTGCGGGGGCCGTCGGGGGATTGGGCGGGTCTCCCGCTGACACTGGCTCTGTCCCTGCAGGCAGACCTCTGCGTTATGACCCGGCTGCTGGGCTACGTGGACCCCTCGGATCCCTGCTTCGTGGCTGCCATCTTCACCATCGCTTTCAATCCGCTCTTCTGGAATGTGGTAAGCGCCCTAGCCCGGCCCTGTCTGGGCTGGCTGCGTGCGCGGGCAGACCAGCAGACCGACGGCGCTTCCCTCCCTGCGTCGCTCTCTGGCCAGCGCGGAATCATCCTTTCTGTTTCCCCAGCGAGGTCAGAGCCCAGTTAGGGGATGCTGGCCAGGGAAGCCCCTCATTCTGGGGATCCCACGACGTGCCAGCAGTGATAGTCCCGGGCTGCTGCCGGGCTGGGCCGGGCCAGCGGGGCTGTCCCGTGATGAGGCTGCACACATGCGCCCGATGATCTCGGTCTTCTAGAGGCTGCCGTAGATGGCCTCGGCTTAGGGGCTCCCTCCCTCGGCTGCCACGCTGCGCAGTCAGGCGGCTTTCTCGTGAACCCCCACCCCCTCCGACGTGCTCCAGAAACATGATTCGTTTTTCCCCCGAACGAGGCTCCCGGCAAAATGGGTTTGCACAGCACCGGACTGAGTGTGCAGGGAGCAAGAACGAGCCCGCAAGAAGTGAACACAGAAAGTGACAGAGCAGCACCCGGCTCTTCTGTGGGTACCGGGGACGCTCAGGACCCAGAGCTGGGGGGTGGGGGGGGCAGGCTGTGTGGGAAGGGCACCCGGAGCCCTCTGAGGAAGGTGTGGGAATGGCGGACAGGCCCTCCTGCTACTGCGTTTTCTCTGCGGTGCCTCTCCCCTGCCGGGATGTGGGGGAAGCTCTTGGGGTTTCTGCAGGGACAGAACGGGGTGGCAGTGGTGCCCCAGGGCTGCTTCCCGAGGCTCCTGCCCTGTGCCTGTGCCTGGGTTTGCTGATGCAGAGCCACGGACGTCCCGTGATCGCCCTTGAGGGTAGCCTGAAGAATAAGGCCAGCCTCAGCATTAGCAACACACTGTTCCAGACTGTTTTCATTTCGGGTGACCACTTGGTCCCAGGGGCGGAACACGACATGTTTTTCATCTGGTTTCTGACTTAGAGTCTTTTCTCTATCTGGGGAGATCGGTGGTGGGTGGGAGTGGCGGTGGGGGCGGGGCTGCTCACCTCAAAGAGGCCGCATTGGGAATGTGCTGTCCCTTGTCCTGTCCTGAGGGTGCTGGACCCACCCCTCAATGGCTGCTGCAGGCTTCCTGCTGGAGGGGACCTGAGGGGAGGGAGGAGCTCTGAGGGTCAGAGGTTAGGGCTCGCTTCTTTGTCTAAAACCATTCTTGAGGCCTCCTGGGACCCCTGCCTCAGTCCACACAGGAACCGCAGCAACTAGCCCACCCCCCATGCCTGAGCCGGCCCTGACCTGACAGCGGCCTCCCAGCAAGAGCGGGTCTCCCGCAGGGCCTGCGTCTCCCTGTGCCTTTCTGCTCTCCATTCCTTCTCCCCCAGCCCCGCTCCCCTCCCCCACCCTTCCTCCGGCAGCACAAGATTCCAGTGGGTACAACGGCTGAAAAAATGGCCCTCAGAGACGTACGTCCCCGTCCTTATCCTTGGAACCTGGGACAGTCACCTTATATGTCCAAAAAGGGGAGCTTTGCAGGTGTCAAGGATCTCAGGATGGGGAGACTGTCCTGGATTATTGGGGTGGGCCCTCAGTGCAGTCACCTGTGTCCTTATCAGAGGGAGGCAGAGGGAGATGAGAGGACACTGGCTTTGAGGACCGCGATGATGCGGCCACCGGCCAAGGAAGGCTGCGGCCACCAGAAGCTGGAAGAGGCAACGAGGGATGGATTCTCCCCTTGAGCATGGGGGTGGGGGAGGGGGTGGAAGCGGGGCCCTCCCCGCACCTTGATTTTGCCTAGAGACACTGATTTTGGACTTCCGGCCTTCAGAGCTGGGAGAGCATAAATTCCGTTGTAAACCACCTAGTCTGTGGAAATGGGCTACAGCAGCCACAGGAAGCGGGTGCAGGGTCTCAGAGAAGCTGTTAATCCGTGCTAGGAGGGCTGGCCGGCTGCTGGGAGTGTGCAGTGCTCCCCCTGGTCCACGGTCCATGCCCTGCGGGCCTGGCTGGTCTCCCAGGCGAGTGCGCAGCGGGTCCTGGGGACACTTCTTCATTACAAGCCCCTTCCGTTATTTCCCACAGGTCCTTCCGACGGTGTGTTCGTTCATTTTTTTTTTTTTTTAAAGATTGTATTTATTTATTTGACAGAGAGAGACACAGCGAGAGAGGGAACACAAGCGGGAGAAGTGGGAGAGGGAGAAGCGGGCCTCCCGCCGAGCACGGAGCCCAATGCGGGGCCCGATCCCAAGACCCTGGGATCATGACCTGAGCCGAAGGCAGACGCTTAACGACTGACCCACCCAGGCGCCCCTCATTTTGTTTTTTTAAGGTTTTGTATATTTATTTGAGACAGAGAGAGCGCATGTGCACATGAGCAGGGGGGCTGGGGCAGAGGGAGAAGCAGACTCCCCTCAGAGCAGGGAGCATGACGCGGGGCTCGGTCCAGGACCCTGGGATCATGACCTGAGCCCCCCCGGGCGCCCCTGGCCCACACCCTCGTGGTCAAAGCGCTTAAGATTTGCGCAGCTCAGAATCTGTGCATTTGTCATGAGGCTTTTTTCTTTGTTCACAGTGTTTGATTGGCCTTGCTTTTGAGAAAGTTATTCACTGGAACAGTCCGTGGTCATCAGTGGGAGAGAGGTTCAGGATGGAGGCCGTTAGGGCAACACACTGTGGTCTAGTGGGCTGCTGCCGTTCAGACAGTGGCAGAACAGGCAAAACTGGTCTGGGTGCTGACCCCCTACCCCCCCCACCCCCTGCGTGGGGACGAGATCCCTGCCCTCCCCCCCTCCCCCGTGAGCAGTAAGCGAGGGGGCACCTGTAAGAGCTTAAGGAGCACTGATTCAGTGGTCAGGAGAGCTGATACTTGGCGGGACTTGCCTCGGTCGGTGAAGGCTGTTACCAACCCCTTTGGAAACCCGGCCCGGAAGGGGTTCGCTCATTTCTTCAGCTACTTATTGATGGCCCACCACATACCTGCCAGGCACCCGGGGCATAGTGCTCGGGTTCCAAAGGAGCTGACGTCCTACGAAGCCGGTCAAGCCGGTGACCTCTGAGCAGAAACCTGCCCCCGCACGTGGGAGGGAGGTCCCCCACCCCCCATCTGGGGAAGAGGAAGCGACAAGTGCAAAAGTCCTGGGTGATTTCAAGGAAGGGCCGCTGGCTGGAATCCGACCCAGCGAGAATCGAGGGCGGCAGGTCAGAGAGGGGGCTGGCGTAACAGTAAGGGCCTTGTAGGCCATGGGGAGCATGTGTGTGGGGGGAATTCTGAGCGGGGAGCCGTGGAATGAGCGGCCTGAACTGACTCCGGTTTGCCGGGCCGCTGTGGGCTGATGAGAGCAGACGCGGGGTGAGGGCGGGGCTGGAGCCTGTGGCGGGGCCCGAGGCCCAATGGTGGCTTGGACCAGAGTGGCACCAGCGGAAGTTGGAGAAGTGGTCTGATTTTGGGCACAAAGCCGGAAGAGTCTGCAGGATTTACCATAGTTTGGTGGGGAAGTGCCAGAGAGAGGAGGCACCGCCGGCTGCAGCAGGGACCTGAGCGATTTCTAAGAAATAGGATTTGGTCGTCAGTCTGGCACACAGCTCCGCAAACCCTTGAAATTTCCTAGGTGTCAAGGGTCGGCAAGTTATCTTTTGTTATGTTAATGAGGTGACATTAGACCCCTCCCCCACCCAGGGGCGGGGCGGGGCATGTTGCCAGAGGAACCAACCACGTGATGGAGGAGGGGCGGAGCTGGAGGTGGAGTTCAGTAGCCAAGAGCGAATGATTTTATCGGTCACCTCTAATGCAGCCTCCGTGAGACCCCGCAAGGATGGGGCTGGGAGATGGGGCGCCTGGGTGGCTCAGTAGGTTGGGCGCCTGCCTTCCACTCCGGTCATGATCCCGGGGTCCTGGGATGGAGCCCCGCCTTCGGTACCCCTGCTTGGCGGGGAGTCTGCTTCTCCCTCTCCCTCTGCCCCTTCCCCTGTTTGTGCGCGTGCCTGCACGGGCTCTCTCTCTCAAATAAATAAATAAAATATTTAAAAATAAGAAAAGGATGGGGTTCGGAGAGCTTCTGGGTTGGTGGACGCATGGAGATGCAGAGAGAGTGGCATGCCCAGACAGCGTGGGCGCTCTGCACCCCTTCCCTCGCCCTATTCATCTTTTCAACGGGGTGATGATTCCTAGCCTTTAATATCCTTTGTAATAAGCTGGTAATCAAGCAAATAAGCTAGTTCCCTGAGTTCCGTGAGTTGGGCAGATGGTGTCAGAAGTGAGTTGAACTGTGGGACACCCAGCTGGTGTCAGAGACTTGGCTGGGTTTGTGGGGACAAAACCCGCATATCAACATTGGGTGCAGAATTGTAGAGGGCGTGCCCACGTGGGACAGCGGAGGGGCTGAGGGAAGAGAGCTCCGTTCTGGATGGAGACCTTGCGAGTCTGGAATTGAGGGGAGCGGGATGGCTGGGGTTGGTGATCATGTGTGAGGAGGCCATGGAGGGTGGCCCAGGCTGAGTCGGTCCTTGGACCAGTGCCTTCTGATTGCTCCAGGGCCCGCTATCGGCCTCCCCAGGGTGGCTGGAGGGTCCTGCCCACCAGCATGTGGATGTGGGGTGCCCCCTCCCCACCAGCACCCAGCCCCATCTCTCTCTTCTTCCCTGTCCCTGAAACCAGTTTTGATCTCCATTCAGTTAGAATCCTGCTCGTAGAGATTCAGAGAGCTTTGTTGCCTTCTGCTGTCCTCTCGGTGGATCTTTCGGGAAACCAACACGGGTGACCGTCACAGTTTCCTGTAGCTCTGTTCTCCCTGGGCCTCACGCCGCTCTTCTGGCTCAGTCTGCTGCTCCTTGTGAACAGCTTCTCCTCACTCATTCATTCACTCATTCATTCATTCAACCAATGTTCATCGAGGGTGCCTGGGTGGTGCCGTCGGTTAAGCATCTCTTTTTTTTTTTTTAAGATGTTATTTATTTGAGAGACAGAGTAAGTGAGAGAGAGAGCACACGAGCAGGGCCAGAGGGAGAGGGAGAAGCAGGCTCCCCTGCTCAGCAGGGAGCCCGATAACGGGCCCCGATCTCAGGACCCTGGGATCATGCCCTGAGCCAAAGGCAGCCGCTTAACCGACCAAGCCACCCAGGTGCCCCTAAGCATCCGACTCTTGATTTCAGCTCGGGTCATGGGGTCCTGAGATCATGCCCCATGTCAGGCTCCATGCTGAGCATGGAGACTGCTTAAGATTCTCCTTCTCCCTCTGCCCCCCCACCCCCCCGCCACCCCCAATGTTCGCACTCTCTAAAACCAAAAGAAACAAAGTAACAAATGTTCATCACTTGAAGACCCTCTGTGTGCCAGGCACAGGAGCCAGGGATTAAAGCTGCGTGGTCTCCATTGTTAGAGATCACAAATAGGTTTGTGATTAAAATGGTGAAAAAGGTCAGGCACTACAGAGGGACTGATTGGGGCTTTTCCCTTTGTCGTCGTGTCTCCGTCTCCGGCCCAGAAGCTTCTCAGGGTACCAGCACCTCAGGTCCAGGTTCTATGGCCCCACCTGGGTGTGTCCAGGCCTCAAAGGGAGCTTGCTGTTTGAACCCTGGCCAAGACGGGGGTCTAGGCTGTGTGCTCCCCTTCCAGGGGCTCTGGGCAGAGATCTAGGGGCCAGCCCTCACTCCTCCCTCTCACCCATCCCCCAGGCCTGTCCTCATCAGTCCACCTGCTTAGTGGGGGGCCCACCTGCTCACCTGGTCAACACTGCAGCCTTCCAGCCAGGGTCCCCAGCACTCCCTGCGCCTCCCCAGCCATCCACACTGCGTACTCACTCCTTCACACGTGAACACAGACCAAGGCCAAGCCGCTCAGTGCCCCAGCACACTCTCAGTTGCTTAAAGGCGCCCCACACCTTCCAGCAGAAGGTGCGAGCCCTTTCCCTGGGCCCTGACGCTCCTCTGCTCCTCTGCCGGGCTTCCTGTGGTCCTGGTCCCTGCCTTTCCCTGTGACTCCTCCCCTTGCCAGGAGCGTCCTACATACCTGTGCCGTCTCTTCCAGGCAGTCATCCTGCTTCTCACAAACCCCCTTCCCAGCCCACCCTCCAGGCCCAGGTCACTGACATTGGCATTGTTGACATTTTGGGCCATCCTGTCCACTGCCAGATTTTTTTTTTTTTTTTCAATTTAAAGATTTTATTTATTTATTTGGCAGAGGGAGAGAGAGCACATCAGGAGGAGCAGCAGGCAGAGGGAGAGGGAGAAGCAGCAGGCAGAGGGAGAGGGAGAAGCAGGTTCGCCCCGAGCAGGGACCCCAAAATGGGGCTCGATCCCAGGACCCTGGGATCATGACCTGAGCCGAAGGCAGATGCTTAACAACTGAGCCACCCAGGCATCCCATATGTGGGATGTTTAACGATGTCCCTTGCCTCTACCCACCCGGTGTCCCGACAGGCTCAAAGGTCCCTGAGGGGCACAGTGTTGCCCTGGTTGGTCCGAGCGAGGCAGCCCTTTGTGCCCGCTGCATGTGTCCCGTGTTCCCTTTGGTGTCGCTGCTCCCCCCTTGGCCTTCCGCTTAGGCCAGGAGTTCCAAGAGAGCTGGAGCAGCCCCTGCCTTGCACCGCGGAACCCCCCACCCTGGCCCGTGCCGGGGACTGTGTGCTGTTACGGAGGGCAGAGCCCCTGCCTCACCTCTCCTCGCTTGCGCCCTGCGCCGCCGGCACAGACAGACCCGCAGCCAGGGTCTCCTGGGTTCTCAACAGTCGGCCTCTTCCCCAGATTTCCAGGGTGGCATCCGTGGAGGGGGCCCACCTCCACGTGTGCCACTGCATACTCTGACTCTGCAGAGGAAGGGGGAGCTGCGGGGAGGAGAAGCCCGGCGGCCGCGCTCTTCTGGCATCCCAGTAAAGATAAGATAGCCGCGGCCCTGCGCGATCCAGCTCTGGGCGCGCCCTCCAGTGTCAGAGCACAGCGCGCCCTCGCCGACTGTGATACTGTAGCCTTGAGCTCGCCCATTGTTTACAGAAGAAAATCGGCGTGGTTTGGTGCCTTAGCTGTTATCGGGGGCAAATTGCTTGTTAGGACGGCAAAGCTGATCGAGACTATCAGCACGTTCGGACACCCCGCGAAACGGGATGCGTTTACGGACGGAGAGCGTGTTGTTAATCTTCACGTGGGGCCCCTTGGGAGAGTGAAGGGGCACTTCTCATGATCTGGCGGGGATGGCAGGTGTCCGTGGTGACTGTCCCGGCCAGCGGGTTTCTTCAGCGTGGAGTGTGCCTCTGAGTTGGGCGTTCTTGCCTGCCTGGCCCAGCTCTCTGCTCCCCACTCCCCCCGCCCCCCGGGGTACCTGCTCTCTCACACCCTTGCCTGCTTGCCTGCTGTCTTCTGCCTGAGACCGATCCTTTCTCTGTGTGTGTGCAGCGCCCCCCCACAGCCCCCAGCCCTCCACCACCCGCTGCCCCACGCGGTGTCCCGGCCTCAGACTCCTCTCTCTGGGGTTGGGACCTACAGCCGGTGTCCAGGGTCCGTGCAGCCCGCACCTGCGGCAGGATGGCCAGCCTGCTTATCGGCCGGGGCTTCTGGGGTTAGTCCTGATCTTCCCGCATCCCCAGAGCCCCTCATGCCTGGGCTGGTCACCGTATCTGCAGGGAGACACAGCCTCCCCAGAGGGTGCGCTGGGGAAGAGGCAGCTCTTCCCCTCCAGGAAGGAGGGGCACTCCCCGCCCGCCTGGGGCAGGGGGTCCTTCATCAGAGGGATGTCTTGCTGGCTGAGTGCCTGCGGTCCGCCCGGGCTTGTGGCCCCTGGGCTTTGGTGGATGCCAGTGAACCGGGAAGGCCGGACAGTAGATGGCGCTGTGGGTAAGGCCAGGACAGCCAAGGGTGGGGGGGTCGGGGGGCTGACACCTTTAGTGTGCATTTGCTTTGTGGCCCTATTTTCTGGTTTCAGATCCCCAGCCAGCAACCCGTTGGCTAATTTCAGGTGCCCCAGACGCCCTCCCGACACCCCCCCCCCGCCCCAGGTGCCAGGAAGCTGACCCTGCAGATGTCACTGGGCTGAAGCAAGGAAACCAGCCTGGCAACTGGGAGGGAGGCCCAGGTCCCATTCCCTGTGTTCACACCCCCTCTGGGCCTTGGTTTCTCCATCTGTGAGGTGAGGACACCCAGCTGAGGTCCTATCGAGCTCTGAAACACAGGGGCCCGCTCACTTCGCCAAGCA
>CM052891.1:42251658-42286912 GCA_028534135.1 Potos flavus | reverse complement strand
GGGGGGGGGTCTCTCCTACGTGGATGGCCACCCCTGGATGTCCTCCTCCTTTTCCTTCCTGAAAGCTCAGCGTGCTGATCTTAGAACAACAATGGGAGCTAATGTTCTAACTAACCCTCCAGGTAGCTCTTAGTGGGCTTTGGAGATATTCCCTTTCCCGTCCATAAAGCTCCTTTATTCTTTTCAGCTGCTACATAGTATCCCATTGTATCGCTGTCCTATCATTTATTCATCTCACCCACGGGCGGACATCGAGTTTGTTGCAGACTTCTACCACCCTAAACGGTGCTCCGGGAAACGTCCTTATTCTGGTCCTTTGCACACACGGGCAGATACGTTTGGGATCTGTTTCTGGATCTGGAATCCCTGGGTCAGAGAACCAGTGTGGCCGTGACTGCGCTAGAGATCGACCCAAGACCCCGTGTCCAAAAGCAGATGCCCGTCCTCCCTGGGTGGCTGGTCCCGAGGGCCACGGGACACCCTCCGCCCTGTCTCAGCCGCGCATCGGCAGACCCTCAGGGACTCCTGTTAGAGCTCAGTGTGATCAGCGGCAGTGGGGAAACTGTAGAGATCATCCCCAGAGAGACCGCACTGCGCACAGAGATCGCGCCGTTCTGTCTCGCCCTCCCTTCGGGTGACAGAGAGCCACACATGTCCTCGTCCTCGGAGGTCACGGGAAATGTTCCGGCGGGCTAGGTGATTAGCAGAGAACACAGTATTTTGAACCCAGGCTGTACCCTGCGAGAAGAGCGAGTCCTCACGCCCAGTGCTCTGTCCCCTCGGCTGTCAAGAGACTGTTTCGGGGACAGTCACACCACTCTGCGAAGGGGATTGGGTTTCCTCAGGAGGCTGCTTTTTTTCTGTTCCTCCCTGCTGTCAGATGGGGTGAGCTCCCCCCTCTGAGCTCGCACTGCCCCCATCCCACCCCGTTCACAGCCCCTGGGAGGGGGAGTAGGCACGGCTTGGGTGCATGAGGCCTCCGGTGTCACCGGGCGGCAGGGGGCAAGGACCTCCCTCCCTCCCAGGTGCTGGGATGGAAAGCTGACCAGTGCTCGCAGCCGGCAGACTAGAACTGCTTTTGCCCAAAAGAATGGATGAATCGTCTCAGCTGCGTGTGTGACAAACAGACCATAGGTCCGGGAGGTGGCCACCTCCGAGGGGCTGGCCGGAGGCACTTGGAACCCCCCTGTGCTGGCTTTGTGACTTATCTAGCAATCTAAAAGTGTTGAAAAAGAAAATGCTATTTAAAAGTGCCATGGCTGGTTGTCACTGCAGAAGGTCAGTCCTGTTGCCAGTCAGTAAGCCTTGGGGACAAATGTCACTGAGTCCGGGCCTCTGTGTGGCCTGTGCCACCTCTGCATTCCACTGCCTGATGTGGACTCTGGGACACATCGGGACATAGACTGCAGAGCCTCTGGGTCGCCGGAGGGCAGGGGTGAGATGATCCGCGGTCCTCTCAGTGCCTCTTGGACTCCCCCTCCTGCCCCGCCGACCCCCACCCACGGGGCTCCCCCGTCCCAGGCGCCGGCGGGCCCTGCAGAAGGCCTGGCGTGTGTGCAGCTCGGCCGACTCCCGCGTCTTCTGACTGTGGACCGTGGGTTCTGATCTACGTCAAAGGGTTCTCGTGAGGATGGGGGAGGTCGGTGGCACCCTCTGTGCCCGTCTCCCCCTGCGTGTCGTTGGTGGGGCTCATGCGTTGCTGCTTCTGATCGCACAACGTCGATCAGACGAGAGCGTCGGATACCCCCATCTTTCCCTTGGTGCCTTGGTTCTGTCTTCTCCACACCCTGCCCCCTGTCCCCATCACCGCATTTGCAATTCTTTCCCTCCGGGCTCGGTCACAGACTAGCGTGGTGTAGGTTTGCCCTGACCCTCCCTAGTACCTCTGGCTTTGATCGTGAGGACGGAGAGCACCATGCCATGTTTTCCTGCCCGGAGGAACCTTCTCTCGGTGTTCCGAGCGGGTCTCGGGTTTGTATTTCAGGCCTTGGCATGGAGGTCGGCCTGCCGGAGAGGCTTCCTCGACACCCCCACCCCAAGCTTTTCTTTCCGCCAGCCCCCGTCCTTTGCCGATCACATCTCTGGCATGTCCGCCCCACCCGGGGGGGGCCTCCCCAGGGCCGTTGGCCTCAGCGCCCAGGAGATGCCCTGCCCCACCCCCCCAAAGAACAGGCACCCGCAGGCGTGAAGGCTAAGGCTGCCCTTTGCTTGCGGGTGAGCCTGGGCGGCTCTGAAAACGCTTCCCTTGGCATCGGCAGGTGAGAGAGAGCGTAGCGGTACTCCCTGCCTGCGAAATTGTTTTCTGTGGAGTTCATTATCCCGAGTGTCTGCAGACGCCGCTTGTATTAAGAGCGGAGCTAATAGGGAACATTAGGTGCTGCTCGAGGAGGGGCCGTGCTTGGCTGTGAAGCCTGCTCGGGCCCTGATCGCCCCACCTCCTCCCGCAGGCCGCGGGCCCAGCCCTCTCGCCCCCTCATTCTGCCCTTTAAAAGGAGAGGGAAGAAAAACTGAGCCCGGTGGGCAGAGGCCCGGGTCAGCATGCAGCCAATGAAGTAATCTTAACTTAGCTTTGATGCCGGCTGTGAGGATAATGGGATGGCCTTCGTCGGCATAGAAGCGCGGCAATTCGGAGCTAATTGGGATTTCGTGGCCGGCCTCCAGATTGTGCGCACTATCGGGCCACCAAGGGCCACCCTGCCCCTTTGATCAGAGGCCCGTTGAGCCCTCCCCCTGTGAACAGAAGCCACTCCTCCCTCCTATGCCCAGACCCCCCACCACGAGTGGAACAGTGCCATCCCCCCGGGACTGGATGCAGGTGGGCTTTGGGGCCCCTTTGTGCTGCGTGCATGAGCGAGGGGCCAGGGGTGCTGGGCCTGGATTAATAGGATTAATAGGATTTCAACAAGCCAGAGCACTTGTAATATTTGCTAAATCTGCTGAAGGTGCAGAGAGAAAAAAACAAGGGGATGGCGTCTGCAGGGCAGAGAGCAGCAGCACGGAGCAGCCTTGTCACTCACACACACACACACACACACACACACACACACACACACCCCGTCCAGCCTCACGACTGGGCCACGGCCAAGGCAGGAATGGCGCTTAGCATGCAGGGGATTCAGCCAGTGTCCACGAACAGGGCCCCTGGGAGGTTTGGAGAGGAGCAAGGCATGGCCCCCTTTGCCGGTGTTTAGAGGATGCTTGAGGAGGTAAGGCAGGTAGAGTTCGGGGCCCAGAAGATGCTACGCTGTGAGCAAGACACAGGCCTTCGAGAATGGACAGAGCAGAGCAGGCCAAAGGCACAGATCCCCTGAAGGAAAGGAGGCTTTAGCAGGAAGAGACAGGTGGGAGAGGGATAGGGTTCTCAGGCAGAGGGGGCCTTTTTTTTTTTAATCGGCAAGTTTTAAATGCGTACAATAGCAGAGAGAACAAACCTCCCAATACTGTCACCTAGATTCTAGAACATCTTGCTGTCTTTGCTGGAGTACTGGATGCGGCGATGCGTGCCCCCTTAACCCTCCAGTGTAGCGTCTTGGAAACTAAGGACGTTTCCTACCTTAGCACAACTTCATTATCACAAGAGAGAACATTTTGCGCGAAAGTTGGGAAGCGAGCAGGAGTGGGGTTTGCTCTGGAATGGAGTGAATGAATGAGTCACTGGATATGCCCAGCCCCTAGGTCTTGCTGTTGAGAGTCAGATGGAGGACCTGAGACCAAGACCCAGGACGCGGGACAAATGGGGCTGCTCCCCGGGCAGGTGGGAATGGCTCCTGGGGACCGGACCCACCAGGGATGAGGTCACAAGCGAGGGTCTTCAGCTTGGCCGACAGCACAGCTGTGATGTTGGCAGGTCCTAGAATCCAGAAAGTCCTAGAATCCGGGTGGAATGCACGTGCTGAGGACATGTGCAGGTGCATGGCCTCTTGGGGTCAGCGGGGAAACCAGGACTGTGCAGGACTTTCCAGGTGGCCTGGTCGCGTCTGGCCTTTTGAGGGTCACCCGCGTGGGTGGGGGAGGTCTCTCAAAACGTGGATGGAGCCATAGCCTCATGGCCGGCATGCATGGCTGAGGTCCCGTCCGACCCGCCCGGCGTGCCCGGGAGAGGTCAGGCTTTCCGGGGGTATGGGACAGGTGCACGTGCAGGCCATGTAGCCCCACTGTGCAAGCTGAGGACGCTGAGTGGCCCTTCGGAGTAGGAGGCACGCTGAAGGGTTCATGAGGGCCCCGGGCCAAGGTGGGCTGGCTCGGAAAGGAGCAGCGAGGGCGGGGTCACCTAGGTCCCTGGTGGCTGCAGCGTGCTGACCCGAGCTGCCTGTTGGTGCCCCAGTTTCATGGGGGGGAGGGGGTTGCCCGTCCGGTGCCCGTGTCCACTGGCCAGAGTGGAGGAAGCGGCCCCACGCCGCCGGCATTCGCGGACCTCACCCCTTGCCCTTTGCATGTGACCAAACGGAGGTCGTGATGTGTCCCAGCAAATCAGGGGGAGCCAGCCAGAAGGAGAGAGCAGGCCTGGGAGCTTAGTGGTGAGAAACACAGGTTCCGGGTTCAAGGCTGAGCCTCCCTACTTCTCCGCTGTGTGGCTTTGGGTGAGTCACTAAACCACTCTGTTCCCTTATGGGTCAGATGAAGTGCTTTTCTCATGAATGCTGGTGGGGGCGCTCTGAGACGATCCGTTGGGCGGGGTGCTGCACACAGTAGGTGTTCCTGCTTCTCCTGAACCTTGTCCAGTCTGCTCCCCCGCCTCGCCAGCCTCCGGGCGGGTGAAGACTCTTTCTCCTAGCAAGGCTGAGTTGCTGAGGTCCTTCAAGTGCGGAGCTGGATCTCTGAGGTCTTGCCACCACTGTTGTTACAAGGACCCGATAGTCACTGGGCTCACCTGTAGCGAAACGTGTGTGTGGTCAGGCTCAGAGGTCAAAAGAAGGCATGAGCTTGACTTTGCCCTCTGCCCGGTGAGCTGCCCTTGAGGCTCAGAGCTGCCGCAGCTGTGCTCCGAACGCCTGGGGGTGGCGGGCACCGTCCTCAGTGACCATTTCAGAGGACAGCAACTTGCGGAGGGAGGGCGCCACAGTGCCGGGGGCCTGGCGGAGGGTCACCGCGGCAAGTTCAGGAGCGGGAAGTAATGCTCACCCAGTGACGTTGTATTCCAAGGAAATCCAAGGAGGGGTTATGACTTGTGGAGCTAATGACACTTGTAGAAAAACAGGAGCTGCGGGGGTGGGGTGGGGGGTTTACGGGAGAGCTTTCTGGCAGCGAAAGCGGTTTCGGGATTGAGTCAGTAACCGAGTGACTGTGCGAGGGCCCTCAGAATGTCGTGGAACCGCGTAGCGCTTCTCGGCAGTGCCTGAGGATACGGTTCAAATGCAGATCTCGACTCTGCGGGCCTGGGGCGGGGCCTGAGAATCTGCATTTCTTTCTTTTTTTATTTTTAAAGATTTTGTTTATTTATTTGTGAGAAAGAGAGCACGAATCGGGTGAGGGGCAGAGAGAGAAGCAGACTCCCCTCTGAGCAGGGAGCCCGATGTGGGGCTCGATCCCAGGACCCCAGGATCATGACCTGAGCTGAAGGCAGACGCTTAACCGACTGAGCCACCCAGGCGTCCCGAGAGCCTGTGTTTCTAACAGGCTCCCAAGTATTGCGCACACCGCTGGTCTGGGTTTGAGGGACTGGATCGGAGGTGGTGAGGCCAGCCTCCGAGGGAAGGCAGCTGGAGAGGAGCAGAAGTGCGAGTCCACACCCCCTCTGGCTGCAGGACGCTCCAGACAGGGCGGCATCTCCGAGGAAGGAAGGTAGCACCCTCCCCCTGCTCCCCCGTCCCCCTACAGCGTGGTGCTGGCGGCCTCGGGCCCTGCCCCCCTTCCCCGGACGGCTGCTCATGGGCCGGGCCTCCGCTCAGGCTTGGTTCCCGCTCACGGTCCCCGCCACCTCGCGGGCCTGCTGAGGGTCGGACAGACAGCCGTGGACCAGCCTCAGAAGCCCGAGAGATGCCCACGAATGCCAGGATTGGCGTGTGTCATGGCGAAGGGTCCAGACGGTGCCCTTGCCTTCCTTCCATGAAAGACAAATCCCACCAGAACACAGAGCCCCTGTCCCCTCGACCTGGTTGTGTCCTTGCTGCAGTTCAGCCCGTTCTCCAGGAGGCCGACGATCGCCCCGAGATAGGCCCTTTCCAGCTCTGGGCCCCCGAGAGGCGGGCGGCGTTAGCCAGGTAGGTCCCCGGAGGTGTGCCGGGGTGAGGCCTGGAGAGGTGATCCGGGACCGGGGTGAGGCGAGCGCACTCCGCTGGGGTCACCTGAGCAGCCCAGGCTCTGCGGGCTATGTCGCGCCAGTCCACGGAGACCAGGCCCCATTCCCGGATTAACTTCGAGGGAGCCCAGGGAGGCAAACCGCTTTGCTCGCCTCAGCGCCAGCTGAGGAGTGGGGTTTAGCCGCCCCTTTCTGGCCCAGACACTCTTACTCTAATATTCACTAGCGGGGCTCCACTGGCCCTGAAACGCCTTCCCGAAGGCAGAGTGGGGCAGGGGGCTTCCTGGGTGCTGGGCCCACGAGGCCGGCACCCGTCTGGGTGATCTTAGAGCCGGGGCTGGCGGCCCATTCCTCCCTGGGCAGGGAGCTCCGAAGACGTGCTTCTGTGCTTGCAGACCAAGCCGGTGGCCTCGGGCACCCTCCTCGCCCTGTCACCGTGTGCTTTTGGGCAGGTCACTGCCCCTCTGGGAACCGGAGTCCTCACTCACCTGGAAAATGGACGCGTATGTAGTTACGTCTGGAGGCCTTGACCACCATGCGCTGGGTGCTGCTTTTTAAATTGAGGCCAACTTTTCCAGATCAGTGAGTGGCCTCCTGCCAGAGACCACCTGTGTCCTGCTCACTGGAGCCGGGGACCAGGGCCCTGGGGACGCAGGCGTGCCCACACCCTGTCGCTGCCGCGGCCTTGCCGGGTCGCTTTCAAGTCTCAGCTCAGATTTGTTTCCACGAGGGGGGGTCTCTGTCCCCTCAGCCCCCCAGGCCTTGGCTCCTTGCTCTTTTGAGCCCCTGTTCTGCATCCTGGCTATTGCCCCCCACGTTTACGGGCTTGTCCCCATACCTGCTCTTGGGCCGTGGGCTGTGGAGTGTGGGAAGTGCTCTGCTGAGTGTGTGTGTGTGTGTGTGTGTGTGTGTGTGTGTGTGTTCTTGTCCTCCTATGCCCAGTGGGGATAGGAGTTTCTCCTGCCCATTTCCCCTGGGGGCTCGTGCTGCAGCGCCCCGAGGGTCTCAACTCCCCCAGGCTCCGACCGCTGAACTTACCCTCCAGGCCAGCAGACCCCAGGAGCAATGACCACAAAGTCACGTGCCTGCCAAGCTCTGGAAACACCTGTCTGCGGCCGCTTTATTTACAGTAGCAGAATCCCGTGACTTCCAAGTGTCCCTCAGCTGGGGGGAGGGTAAACCAGCCATGGTCGTCCCCCCATGCCACGGACCCGCTCCGTGGCAGCCCCGGAGAGGAGCCCCCCACTGATGCACACGGCCCGCCCCGGGGGGCCGGTTGGAAAGGCTCCCACTGAAGGGGGTGGGCGCCCCGGACAGCAGGATGCCCCGTGGAGTACGGGGGCAGAAAACAGGTCAGGGGTTGCTGGGGCGGGGGGCGTGAAGGCCACCAGGAACTTTCCAGGGTGACCAAAATGTTCTCTGTCTTCATTTGGCTGTGGCTGCCTGATCGGGTATGTTGGTCCGAACTCAAGGACTCTGCCTTCGAAAGGGTACATTTCTATTGGATGTGAATTTTATGTTTTCCTCTGTAAGTCGGGCCTCAGAAATATCTTTCTTCTAAAATAAACTGGTAGTGTTTCAGGAAAAGAGAGGAAACAAAGCTGGCTGACCGTGGCTGCTAATATTACAGCGATGGGGACGGGGACAGTGACTTTGTGTCTCGTACCTTCCCCCCCACTTCCCCCCCCCCCCCCCCAGAGGCCTGGGAAAGGCCCCAGCTGCTTATTGAAACCCTATGTATCCAGACAACCACTCTGGCCACGAACCAAATACTTCTGAATTTCCTTTCTGAGTCAGGCTGAAGTCCATGTAAATATTGACCGAAGAAGGCAGACTAGATTTTGCACTGTGTTTGGTTGGTAGCTGTAGAGCCACTCACTCCCGGGCTGTTTTTCCAGTGGCTTCGTACAGGTGGGCCTTGTTTTATTTGAAGGAAAGTTTTAAAAAGATCCTGGAAGGCTCTGTGTAAATCAGCGTGGTCGGAAAGTCCACATATTTACACGAATCTCACGGCAAACCTTGTGATAAGGCACTTTTACCTCTACCTGCCCTTTTAAGTGTATGTATTAAGTACAGTTTAAAAATAGATATTTGGAAAAAAAAATAGATATTTGGGGGGCGCCTGGGTGGCTCAGTGGGTTAAAGCCTCTGCCTTCGGCTCAGGTCATGATCTCAGGGTCCTGGGATCGAGCCCTGCATCGGGCTCTCTGCTCAGCGGGGAGCCTGCTTCCCCCTCTCTCTCTGCCTGCCTCTGCCTACTTGTGATCTCTCCTCTCTGTCAAATAAATAAATAAAATCTTTTTTAAAAAAATAGATATTTGGTCTGCTTAAGCGAGGATTGTGTTATTGAGATACATAGAGCCTTTGCTCTGGCCTGGGGGCTCTCCAGGCCACGTGGCGACCCTCTTCTTACGAGAAGCCACATGGCGTGTCGAGCGAGTGACACGAGTTCCAGGGGCTGTCTCGTGGGGAACTGGGTGTCCTCCCTGCTTCCTATCAAGGTGAGGGCAGGTGGGATCCCTTTAGCACCCTCCATCAGGGACAGGGAGAGCGGATCAGACAGGACGGGCTTACCCCCTGGGTCCCTACAGCCAAGCTGTGCCCTCCAGAAGGTATTTGTCACCAGCGCGCTCCCTGGCTCTCTGCCTGGACCCCCTCTAGCTGCAGGTTGGACACCGGGATGAGGTCCCACTCCCACAGGGGCAGACCCTCTGGGTCCTGGAGCCAACAGTGGTCCAGGCTTTCCTTCCCTCCCTCCCACTTCTCCCTTTCCCCCAAGACGAATATCAGGAACAGGAGAGGTAGCTACGAGGCAGAGGGTGGTGAGCTGTACAAATGGTGATCGTGTTGGGGGCCGGTGCAGAGAGGGCTCTGCAGCTGCCGGCACCTGGGGTGGCCTGTGGCTCCCTCGTGGGGTTGGAGGTGCATGAGGGCAGGTGTGTCGGGTGGGCTGTGTCCCTCTCTGGCCAGGTGACTTCTGCCTCTGGCCGTGGTCACCCCGTGGGCATGGGGTCTGGGGACCTGCAGGGATGGGGTCTGTCCTCTTGGGGTGTCAGCAGCAGGGCAAGGGGGAAGCAGAGGATCCAGGGCCCAGGAACAGGATGGGGGGCTTGTCATGGGAACCGGGCAGGCAGCCATGGGGCTCCCTGCAGAGCTGGGCCCCAGGGACTCCCTCTGTCCTTCCCTTTTCTTACAAATATTTTTTCTACATATCTTTTTTCCTCCTTTTTTTGGGGGGGGAGGGGCAGAAGGAGAGGGAGAGAGAATCTCAAGCAGGCTCCACGCCCAGAGCAGAGCCTGACCTGGGGCTCAATCCCAGGACCCTGAGATCATGACCTGAGCCGAAATCAAGAGTCGGACGCTTAACCGACTGAGCTATCCAGGTGCCCTTTTCTGTCTTTTTATCTAGCGTTAAGACGAACGTAACCTAAAGTTTACCGTTTTAGCCACTTTTAAGTGTACAGTTCATGGGATTAAAAACATTCACGTTGTTTGTGCAGCGAGCGTCACTGTCCATCCCCAGAGCTCGTCATTCTGGAACGCTGAAACTCTGTCCCCATTCAGCACTTCCTCCCCACTCCCCTGCCCCCTGCCCTTGGCATCCACTCTTCCGCTCTCTGTCTCTGAATTTGACGACTCTAGGAATCTGAGATAAGTGGGATCACGTGGTATTTGTTCTTAGGTGTCTGGCTTATTCACGTAGCATAACGTCCTCAAGCCACGTGGTGGCGTGGGTCAGAATTTCCTTCCTTGAGGATGAGTCCTAGTCCGTTGAATGGATATACCACAATTTGCTCACCCGCTCATTGGTCTCCGGACGTTGGGTTGCCTCCCTATGTTAGCTATGGTGAATAAGGTTACTACGAACATGAGTGACCAGATGGCTCTTCGAGACCATGCTTTAGAGTTCCGTTGGGTGTATCCCTAGAAATGGAATTGCTGGATCATAGGGGAATTCTGTTTTTAATTTGTAAAGGAAACACGAGTGTTTTCCATAGCAAGTGCGCCAATTTACATTCCAGCCAAAGGTATGCAAGGGTTCTGGTCCACATCCTCGCCGATACTGATTATTCTCGGGTTTTTGACGGTAGCCGTCCTAACGGGTGAGGTGGGATCTCTTTGGGGTTTGGATTTCCTAATGATGAGGGATGTTGAGCATCTTTCCATGTGCTTTGGGGCCATTCTTGGAGAAACATTTCTTCAAGTCCTCTGCCCATAATGGAATCGAGTTGTTTGTCGTGGCTTTTTCCTTCTTTCAGGGGCAGCATTGGCCCAACGTTCAGGATGGGGCCATCGTTGGAAACAGGCGCTTCGAGGCCTTGGTTTGGAACTTGGACAGATCCAGGAAAGGTAGCCAAGTCGATTGTCGCTGTCCAGCCCCGAGCCGCCCCAAGGTGTCTCTGTGGGCATCCCCGGTTGTAGAGGGCCTTAGACGCGGGTCTCCCCACGGAGCCAGAGGTCCTGCTCCCTGGCCTGCAAGGGTTTGGTTTTCGTGCTGCGAAGGGTGGATTGCCCACGGGTTTGGGGGTGCAGGTCTTGTGCTTCCCCCTCAGGCACAGAGAGACCGCCAACACCGCGAATGAGAGCAGCTCTGAGGAGGAGCTCATCGTGCCCCGTGCAGCCGGTAGGGGGCGCTGAGCTGCCAAGCCTCACCCGGGCAGAGGGCCCCCCAGGTGTTCCAGGCCCTCGTGAAGGGATGTTGGCTCCGAGCCATTCCGCCCACCCTGCTGCCCCCCACCCCCAGCCCAGGAATAGGCATACATCTGTACACCCCTCCTAGGACTGCTGTATGACATCAGTGGCAGGAGGCAGGAAGCAAGCTCCAGCCATCTTCGTGAGTGCTCGCGCCACGGAGGGGAGACTGTGTCCTGGAGGCCACGGTCACGTGGGGAGAGAGGCTTCCAGGAACCACAGCCACTCACTGGGCCAGACCCGTACCAAGGTCCCACAGAGCTCCGGGGAAGGGCGGCGTGGCCCTCGCCCCCGGAGCCTCACCCTCAGGGTTCCGTGTAGCAACTTTTTTTTCTTTTATGAATCACCCTTTTCATGTCATATCTAAGAAATGATTGCATAACTCAAGGTCATAAAGATTTTCTAGTATGTTTCCTTCTAAACGTGTTACAGCTTTGGGTTTTATGTGTAGATTTATAATCCATGTTGAGGTCATTTTTGTATACCGTCTGAGTTATGGGTTGAAGTTCACTCTCAAGTGGGACCTCCAGTGCCACTTGAAAAACTTGCCTTTTCCCACCGACCTGCCTTTGCACTTGGTCACAAATCAATGGATCTTCTGTGCATGGGTTTATTTCTGGACTCTCCATTCTGTTCCAGGAATCTATTTGTCTGTCCTTACCGTTAGCACCAGGCTGTCTTGATTACTGTTGCCTTCGGGTACGACTGCAAATCTGATCATGTTAGTCCAACTTTATCCTTTTTTACAGTTGTCTTGGCTACTCCAGGCCCTTGCAGTTCTTCTGTACAATTTAGAATCATGCTGTCAGCTTGCAACAAGAGGGCTGTTGGGATTCCGGGGCGGGGGTAGGGGGGTAGCATTGATGCTATAGACCAGTCGAGAGATTTGACTTCTTGATAATACTGAGCCTCTGGACCTGCCACAGTATCTCTCTTCATTTATTTTAAGCCCTCAATTCTCACGGTAATGCCTTACCACGTTCAGTCTGCCGGCCTTGCAACAATTTGTAGACCCCATCAGATTTCCCACAAGGGTGATCATGGGTCCGCCGGGAAGGATGTTTTCCTCCTTCCTTTCTGATTTTGAAGTGTCCTTTCCTGATCTGATGGTCAGTGCAGGGTTGAGGCAGACCGCCGTCTTGCTCCTGATTGGAGGGGAAAGCTTTCAGCGTGGTGTTAGCTGTGGGATTTTCACAGAGGCTCTTCGTCAGGACGAGGAAGTTCGTGTGCCCCTGGTGTGCTGAGTTTTTGTCAGGAATGTATGTTGGCTTTTGTCAAATGCTTTTTTGTATCTGTTAAGGTGGTCGTCATGTTTTTCTTACGTATTTTGTTTATATGGTGAATTCCATTGATTGGGTTTCTTTCTTTTTATGATTTTATTTATTTATTTGAAAGAGAGAGCGAGCACAAGCAGGGAGGAGGGTTAGAGGGAGAGGGAGAAGCAGGCTCCCCGCTGAGCAAGGAGCCTGATGTAGGGCTTGATCCCAGGACCCCGGGATCATGACCTTTAACTAAAGGCAGCTGCTTAAGCGACTGAGCCACCCAGGCGACCCCCATTGATTGGTTTTCAACTGTTAAATCAACTTTTCATTCCTAGGATAAACCCCTCTTGGTCCCGGTGTACCATTCTTTCAATCTATCAAGAGATTCCATTTGCTAATTTATTAACATTTTGTCTAGAATGTTTGCGTCTCTGTTCAGAAGGGATACTTGTCCCTAGTTTTTTCGTGATGTCTTTGATTTTGGTATTGGGTAAATGATACCTGACAATGGCCTCATTGAATGAATTGAGAAGTGTTCTCTCCTTTTCAATTTTGGGGAAGAGTCTGTACATAATTGGTATTATTTCTTCCTTAAATGTTCGCTAGAGGTCTCCAGGGAAACCACCCGGACCTGGAGTTTTCTTCATGTGAAAGTTTCCAGCCATACTTTAAGATATTTTGATGGATGTGGGGCTAGTCAGGTTATATACTTTTTCCCTGGAGTGAGCATTGGTAATTTGTGTCTTTCAAGGATATATACATTTGCTTCGAAGCTGTCAAACTTATTGGTGTAAAGCTGTTTACGTGTTCTCTTATTTCCCTTTTACCATCTTCTGCTTCCTCTGTAGTGATATCATTTCTGTCACTGTTGATATTGAGAATCTGTGTCTTTATTTTTCTTGATGAGTCTGGAGTGACATTTTATTCCTCTCCCCAGGGAACCAGTGCTTGGGTTCATTGACTTGTCTCTAGTGTTTTTCTAATTTTGATTTCATTGATTTCCACTGCAAACTTCTACTGACATGGGCTCCATTTTCTCTCCTGTATCTAGTTTCTTAAGGTGGTTGAGACCAATGATTTCAGACCTTTCTTTCTATTTTTTTTTAAAGATATATTTACTTGTTTTCAAGAGAGAGAAAGAGAGGGAGGGAGAGGAGCAGAGGGAGAGAATCTCAAGCAGCCTCCCCTCTGAGCAGGGAGCCTGACATGGGGCTCGATCTCACAACGCTGAGATCATGACCTGAGCCAAAATCAAGAGTCAGCACTTAATTGACTGAGCCACCCAGGCGGCCCTCCTCTCTTTTCTAATAGAGGTGTTCAGTGCTATAAATTTGCCCCACGTGCGGCTTTAGTGCTGTGCCACAGGTTTTGGTATGTTGGGTTTTCATTTTCATTCAATTAAAAATCTTTCTAATTTCCCTTTTTATTTCTTACTTTTCCCATGTGGTTTTTTGGTGTTTTGTTTTGTTTTGTTTTAAATGTGTTACTTAGTTTCGAAACATTTGGGGATTTTTTTTTCAGAGATCTTTCTGTCGTTAATTTCTAATTAATTCCATTGTGGTCATAGAACATACTTTGTGTAATTTGAATTCTCTTGAACTTATTGTGACTTGTTTTATTTTCCAGAATGTGGTCTATTTGATGTGCACATTTTTTGTTCTCTGCTACGGTTGGGTGAAGTATTTTATAAAATAGGCTGAGTTGGTTGATAATTTTCAAATCTCTATCTTTACTTGTTTATCAGCATTGAGAGGGAGATATTGAAATACCTGAGTGTAATTGAAGGTTTATTTATTTCTTCTTGCACTTTTATCAGTTTTTACTTCACGTGAGCTCTGATACTGGGTGCATGGATGTTTGGGATTGTTATATCCTCTTGGTTCATTCTGAAGAAATCTTCTTTATCCTGATAACAATGTTTGCCCTGAAACTTACTTTGTCTGATATCAATATAGTATGCCAGGTTCCTTTTTTTTTTTAAAGGGTTTTATTTATTTGACACAGAGAGATCACAAGTAGGCAGAGCACCAGGCAGAGGGAGAGGGAGAAGCAGGCTCTCCGCTGAGCTGGGAGCCCGATGTGGGGCTCGATCCCAGCACCCTGGGATCATGACCTGAGCCAAAGGCAGCCGCTTAACTGACTGAGCCACCCAGGCGCCCCGCCAGATTCCTTTTTTAAAAAATATTTATTTACTTATTTTTAAAATTCCAGTATAGTTAACCCATTACGATGGGCACTGGGTAATGTACAGAATTGTTGAACCTCTATATTGTACACTTGAAACTAATATAGCACTCCAGCTTTCTTTTGACCCCTGTTAGCCTGTTGTCTCTTGTACCATCCTTTTACTTTTAATGTATCTGTATACTTGTAAGTAAAGTGTATTTCTTTGTAGCCAGCATTTAGTTAGATCTTGCTTTTTTTTTTTTAAACCCAATCCAACAATTTGTCTTTTAATTGTGAAATGGTTAGGCCATTAACATTTAGTGTGATTATTGATGTGGTTAATTTAAATCAGTGTCCTTCATTCTTTTATGTTCGGTGTCTGGAAAACTATTGTATATTTGTCTGTTTTTGGTTGTTTCAGGTGAGAGGCTAAACTCTATCCATCTTGGCTGGAAGTGGAAAGGAGAGCCCATGTTTAACACTCAGTCCATGTTCAGTTGTCCCTGATGGTCTCAAAAGTATCTTTTTACAATTGGTGTGTTTGAATCGGGATCCAAATAAGAGAGACGTTGCATTCGGTTGCATTCTTAAGTCCCTTTATTCAGAGTAGTGTCCCATCCCTTCTTTCCATGTCATTTATTTATTCAAGAAACTGAGTCATTTCCCCAGTGGAATTTTCTGGCTTTGGGTGATTATGTCTTTGTGACACTTTTTAACAAATTCCTCTGTTCCACTCTATTTCCTGTAAACTGATAGATACAGAGAATATTCATAGAATGTGCTGCATGTTCAGTTGTAATACGTGAAATTGCCAATATATGAGTATTTGCCCTGAGTGGCAGTTCCCTGCTGTTGAACCTCATGCTTCCTGTCCCATCATGTCAGGAAGCCCCACTTTGAGTGACATAAATTGGCCAGTGGATTCCGGAGGTCAGCCTGGCCCTCCATTGTCAAGTTCCCCACCTGTTCCCTGATGATTTTGATCACTGATGCATGTGGCCTAGATCTTTATTTCACTTGGGAGTTGCAGAATGGTGATGTTTTCATTCTATCCCTCTTCTTGCATTTATTAGCTGTGAGTCTTCTGTGAATAGGAACTTTTCCTCATTAGTGATATGGTTATTCTGAGATACAGTTTGTTTAGGAATGGCAGGATGAATGCTTAATTTTTCCCCACTTAAAAACCAATTTTCAGAATACTATGTCAGTATCCTAGCAGTCTCCAAAGAGATTGATGATTTGTGCGTGTATATGTAGGTATTTGTGTGTATGTGCATATATTTGACATATTTCAGTTTGCTGTCATTGTTTTTGTTGCTCGACACCCCTTTTTAGCCAGCTGGGGACACTTGAAGTTTTTGTCAGTGCTTGACATTTCCCTATGCATCTTTGACAGTTTCTGTTCCCACATTCAACGTCTTGTATGTTTCCTGTTCTAGGCCTGGAGTTGGCCTTTGAACCAAGGGGCTCTGGAGACTTTTAGTTGAATATGACACTTAGAGACCACAATCTGGATGCTAGAGGTGCTCATTGCAACCGGAGAGGACTCTTTTGTGGATCAGGCTAGGAAAAATGAATTTTTTAGAAAGAAATAAATCATAATCATATTATACTGATATTTCCATTCTGAAAGTTTTGACTTCACTTTATTATATTTATTTATTTTTTACTTTTTTTTTTTTTTTTTTTTAGAGGAGAGGATGAGAGGGGCAGGGGGAGAGGGAGAGAGAATCTTAAGAAGACTCCACACCCAGTGCAGAGCCCAACGTAGGGCTTGATCTCACAACCCTGAGATCATGACCTGAGCCGAAATCAGGAGTTGGATGCTTAACCCACTGAGCCACCCAGGCACTCCAGTTTTTGCTTGATTTTATTTTTGTATCTTTTCTCTTATATGGGAAGTGTGGCACCTAAATACATCAGTGTACTTTATATATAGTCAAAATAACAATACCTGTATTATTACTAATGATATGCTTACTGGATGCAGTTTAGAATTTCTTTCTAGGTTTTTGTTTGTTTGTTTTTTGTTTTTTTGTCCTTAGGCTATATTATTACATGAAGGAGGATTGGTCAAAATACTATGTTTTTGCTTTTGTTTTGTTTTGTTTTGTTTTTTAAGATTTTATTTATTTACTTGACAGAGAGAGAGATCACAAGTAGGCAGAGAGGCAGGCAGAGAGAGAGGGGGAAGCAGGCTCTCTGCTGAGCAGAGAGCCCGATGCGAGGCTCAATTCCAGGACCTTGAGATCATGACCTGAGATCATGACCTGAGCCGAAGCCAGAGGTTTAACCCACTGAGCCACCCAGGCGCCCCCAAAATACTATGTTTAAAATTACTTGAGAACAATTTCATACATAGCTAAGTTCCTTCATTTGTTTTTTTTATTTTTAGTGATTTTTAATGTTTTTGTAAGACATTAAATGGTCTCACGGTCAACATTATCAAACAAAAGACATTCATAAATGTCTGGCATCTCTTCCCTCCTGCTGCTCCACCCCTCACATATAGGCACTAGTTTTTATTAGTTTTTGGTCTCTCCTTCTGTTATTTCTTTTGTTTTTGAAAACATAAGCAAGTATTTGTACCCTCTTTTTTACACAACATGTAGAGTGCACGTTCTCTTGCACCTGCCTTTTTTTCACCTAATGGCACATTCTGGAGCTCACACCACAGCAGCAGGTAGAAAGCTTCCTTCCTTTCCCTCTGGGCCATTCTCCAGGGTGAGGCTCTACCACGGTGTTTTCCCCTGTGCCCTGATGATGGGGTCTGCGGTGGGGGCACGGCGTTAAAGGATATCCTAGATGGTGCTGAATCCACAATGTGAACCCAGAGCCTCTGTTCCCGATGTCTACTGGGACTCATTCCCTGTGGCTCTTTCTCCTGCCCTGCATCTGGAAACAGTGAGAGCATGGCCTGCCGCCCATCTCCTCTTCCCGCACTGTGGCCACTGCAAATGGGGGGGGGGGTTTGTTGGGCTCCAGGCAGCCGAGAAGCAGGAATGCCAAGCGCAGGCTGGAGACTCTGTGCACCACGGCCCGCTCGGGGGTGACGTGAGCTCGTGCTGCCGGGCTGGAGTCTTGCGGGTTGCCTGGAGGTGGGTGGCCGATGTCAGCTTAACAAAAGGCTTCGTGCCCCCGCTTCCAAAGTATGACTTGGGGACCCCCTCCCAGGCAGTCAAGTCCAGGGGTTAATTCACTGCAAGGCAGACGTTTTGGATGTACCGCGAAATTGACTTATTCACTGGACATGCTGGTAGGAAGTGTCCGGTGAGCAGGTAATGACAGAGTGAGGTCGTGGGCGCACTGAAGGGGCATGGAGCTGTGGAAGCCACTGGGCGCGGCCCTGGGCCGCTGGTTCTGTGTCATGGAAGGGTGGCTGGCCCCGGCCCAGGGTACCGAGGACTGAGAGAGCCCTCTGGGAGGATCATGGAAGGCTCCCAAAGGAGCCAGCGCCATGTGCAGTGTGCACCTGAAGGGCAGGGCGGAGCTGGGTGTCCGGGAAGGGCAGATGTGTGCCAGCCTGCACTCTCGATCGGTGGCCCAGGGCTCCCTGGGGGAGGGCAGCCTGGCTAGCTGACTGAGACATACACCTCGCCTTCCTCCAGGACCCCTCCCCTCTTGATGGAGCTCCCCAACCCCCAGTCGGTGGCTCCCTGCTCCTTTTGGCCCCTCCAAGCCCTTGGGATAGAACTGCCTGGGGGCGCCCCACTGAGTATCCCTGTAGGGCAGGCAGGAGCAGAGGAGAGAAGGTCAGAGAAGCTCCCGACGATTGTGTTGGGTTGGAGTCCTCTGCGCTTTCGTGTGTTCATTGGAGCATTCATGCATCCACGAGGCCCAGTGTTCTCTGAGATCCTGTCTGTGCCGGGCACAACACTCAGGTAGAGATGGGATGCCATGTGAAGGATGAAGCCAGGTCCAGAATCCGTCAGTGATCTAGGACATGGGGGGGGGGCGGTGAGTAGTGGGGAGAACTGGGGGCAGGGGCTCTGGTGGGGCCCAGTCACAGGCAGGAGGAGCTTGAGGTATGAGCAAGAAGGCAGAAAGGTAGCAGAGGCACCTGTGTGTGTCTGGGGGGGGACGTGGACCACGTAATCTAAATGGAAGGAGAGGGACCATATTGGTGGTTCTCACATTGGGGCCTGCGAAGCCTTGGAAAAGCTCATGGAAACCCTGGCTCCTCAGCAAAAGTTATAAAGGCATGCGCTGCACCATCTGCTTCAGCTGTGGGATGTTCCCTGAGCCCTGCAGTGTGCCCCAGGTCCCCCAGTGGACAGGCCTAGACTAGGTGCTGGCGGCCCGACTCTGGCTCTCAGAGATGCCCGGGGCTGCAGTCGGGCTCCGATGGGTTTTGCCGGTGAAGCCGGCCGAGAGCGAGAGGAGGAACCTCGGTGATCGCCGACGGCTTGCCGGGGCGGAGAGGGACTGCGCAGTGAGTGGGCCTGGTGCCCGGTGTGACCCAGGGTCTGTGTGTCCTCTCCCAGGGACGCTGGTCCACAACAGACTTTCTCCATCTGCATCTAGCTCGACCTTGAACCCAGAACCTGATGCTCTTCACCAGCCTACCGTCCTGCTGGCTGTGAGGGTAGATGGCCAACAGTTAGTCATTTAGTGAACCTGAAAGAGCCTCTGTCTCATTTCAGATGGGGTATTTCAAAAATCCACCCTTGGTGACCCTCTTTCTGAGGACATGTAGGAAATTTGAGAGGCGAAGAGGAGTATGTGTCGAGAAAAGGTCTTCATCAAGTTGGAGAGATGGCTCTTGAGGCCCCTGCGTGGACTCTGATAGTTTCCCCCATGGCCCTTGCTTTTGTCTTATGGACGCCCCAAGGGAAGGGCTGGGGCTAGTGTTTTTAGTGACTGAGGCATCCTTGGCCTTAATTATTGTTATTAAATTACACATTTTACATGAAAACAAACACCATTGTTATGAATGATTTTGTAGGGTTTTCTCCCCATTTTGTTTGCAAAACATTCTACTGTCTAATGCAATATCTGGCCTATAGTAGATCCCCCAGGAAACGTTGGATGAATAGTTAGATGGTTGGGTGAATGGATGAATGGATGGATAGATGGGTGAGGAGGTGGGTGGATGGGTGGATGGTGGGTAGATGGATGGGTGGATGGGTGGGTGGATGGATGGGTGAGTGGTGGGTGGGTGGATGAATATGTGGATGGATGGATGGGTGGATGGGTGAGTGGGAGTGGTGGGTGGGTGGATGTTGGGTAGGTGGATGGATGTGTGGATGATGGATGGATGGGTGGATGAATAGGTGGGTGGATGAATGGGTGGATGGATGGGTGGATGGATGTGTGGATGGATGGATGGGTGGATGGATGGGTGGATGGATGTGTGGATGGATGGATGGATGGGTGGATGGTGGGTGGATGATGGATGGATGGGTGCATAGGGGGATGGATGTGTGGATAGGTGGGTAGATTGAGCAGAAGGATATTACTGATAGCCTTTCAGAGCTGAAGACTTTCTATCAGACCAGAGCTGGTCTATCTGAAAAAACATTCCAGATACTCATCTCTCTATCACTTGTGGCCACAGCCACATCCCTCCCATCTCTGTTGCTGTCACCCACGCTCATTGTGTTCCCAGTGAGCTACTGTGTTCCCAGTTCTGGGAGGTCAGAGCTCCTGGCTCTCCCTCGTTCTAAGAGGTGCCCCCAGCTTGCCAGCATCCCCAAGTCAGGGTCTCCCAAGGACACCCTTGTTCTTCTCCGGCCCTGGGCTGAGCACATCACATAGGTCTCATATAATCTCACAACTCTCTGTGCTAGGTGTTACTCGTATTTCAATCAGAGGAAGTGGCTCAAGGGCACATAGTCTGTAAAGACAGGGGGCCAGAATTCAACTCAGGCCTGCTGAGCCTGGCAACGACCTTGGTGGTTTCCACACAGGCATTCCAGGTGGAGAGTCACCGACGTTCCTAGTTACACACTCGCGCTGCTGGTCCCTGGGCCTTAAACGCAGCAGGCCGTGGGTCTGAGTGGCAGGGACATGTTGCTGTGGGACGCTGTGGCTCCCGGCTGGAACACATGACACTGCTTTGGGGACTTGCCGAAGGCGCATTCCTCCTTCCCTGTGGACGCTGATGAGGCTTCCCTTTGCAGCTAGGGGGGCTGCTGAGCTCAGGGGCCCGGCACATGGGGCTCACGCTGGAGGCCTGCAGTGTGAGGTCACTGTGGCGTGCCTGCCGGAGGCGACGTGGGCAGTGCTGGCGTGCCCCTAGTTGAACGCTGCTCACACACGCCCCGCCGGCCATCAGGAGCCCGCGGCGCACATGCACGCAGCCTGCTGCGACGGGGACCCCCGCCGCTGGCCCGTCTGCCAGGAGGTGGGCCCTGTGCCTCTGGGTTGCCACTCAGGGCGGCAGGCCCTCTGTGGCCTCGTTGTCCAGACTTTCCCCCTCAAACTGGGTGCCAGGGTTTTAATGTGAAGACTCTCAGTGTTGAATTGTTGGCTCAAATACCTCTCAAGGGCCGTGAGTTTGATCGAAGTGCTGCTTGAGGCTCCCAGTGACGACCTCTGTCTGAGCGGAAGGGTGCAGTGCCAAGGGCGACCGAGAACAGAGCTCTGAAAACAGTTTCTGTGAACAGTGCCAGAAAGAGGCATACGCCCTGTCGGGAACTGTGGGTGCTTACCTCTGGGGACAGACTTTGGAGCCGCCTCCATTAGGGTCAGACCCGGCACCAGCAACACGATCGAGTGGGACCCAGAAGGAAAGAAGAGCCAGAGCCTACTCTGGGTGCCAGGGACCCAAGGGAGAGACATCGTCCTCCCCACAGACAAGGCCGTAGGGTCGGCACATTTTCGTCCATACCGGCTCCACTAGCCTACAGCCTGTCTCTTCCGTCCCCGCACAGAGCCTGCGGGAGAGATTTGCAAAGAAAAGAAAGAATAGAAAATGAATCAGTGTTATGCAGAAGAGCCTCCCCGTTACAGAGCTGAGCCAGGCGACCCTTGGTCGGGGGTACCGGAGAGGCAGGGTTGCCAAATGTGGCTAACACAAATAGAGAGCCCCGGTTCAATGTGGGTTTTAGGTAAACAACAAATGCAACATTCGGGACAACTTCTACCAAAATGGATTTGTTGTGGATGTGAAATTCAGATTTACCTGGGGGACCCTGGATTTGTGGGGCGACCTCGGGGAGAGGGAAGTAGGGCATGGGGGGGGAGGGCTGGGAATGCCCATCAGCATCTCGGGGATTCTGGGAATCTAGAAGACAAGGAAAGCCAGGAGCTGTGACAGTGGAGCATTCGGTCATTCTGTGCCTACGCCTGTGCGGCCCACTGGACAGTGACCTGCGTCATCCCACAGCCCGGCCCCGGGCATCTAGCCCCCTGCGGGCGAGCTGCGCCGCCTGCTTCCGGCCCCTTAATTGGATGAAGTGTGCAGCTGGGCGCCTGAGGAAGGGAAGGTGGGGCTGCTAGGCAAGGAGGAAAATTAACCTTGGACTCAGCGAGGCCGCTGGCTGCTGATTTATTGATTGCCTTGAAATAACAGCCCAATCTAATACAGGCTGACCAAAAGTCAGATAGATAGTAGTTATTCATAGGATTCCTTGTTTCCTCTTTCCCACACGGCCGGTCTCTGCCACCTTCTGTTATTAGATTACTCAGAAAGTATGTTTATCACGCCCCCTCCACCCCATTGCCTAGGCAAAGGGACGGGGATGTGGGGGGCCAGCTGGGAGGTCACGAGTGGCAGAGTGGTCCCCGAAGGGCTGGAGCGTGGGCCCCCTTCCTGGCCACCCGGGAGTGCACTGTGGCTACGGAAGTGGTGGAGTGCGGGCTCTGGGCTGGGGTCTGGCATGTCTCCTCGGACACATCGGTCAGCCCCACGGAAGCAGGGGAAAGGGCCCTCCTTCGGAGGATGGACTCAGGACTCCGGGGTGTCGCGTGCGGAAGAGTCTGCCAGGGTACATGACATTGGCAGCTGTTCTCCTCTGTCCCTAGAGCTCAGGTGCAACGAGGACTGGATTTAAAAATCCACTTCATCGAGGTAGTATACATACGCTATAAGGCACACATTTCAAGCATACAGTTTGAGTCTTGACCAAGGTGACTGCCTGTGTGATGTCCGCTCTGATTGAGGCATAGAACATTTCCTTCCCCACAATGACCTGCCATGCTCCCCTCCCCGCCCCCAGCCCTGCCCCAGCAGCCACTGCTCCAATGTCTGCACTCTCGTGGGTTCTGCCCTGGCTAGAACTTCATGTAAATGGAAGAAGGCAGAAGGCACTCTTTTGCATCTGGCTCCTTTTGCGCAACATATCGCGGATGACAATTGTCCCTTCGCACAACGGGACACAGTTTGTCTCTGCGTCCCCGAGGTGGGGGGCGGGTTTCTGAGAGCCAGCATTAGTATCAGGAGCGTCGAGCGCTACCTGCTCCCACATCCGCCTTGCTTGACAGCTGGACAAACAGCCCCAGAGAGAGAGAGAAACTGGCCTTTTCAAGCGTGGAGGGTACACCAGGTAGGTCCGGGGCCAGCGTCTAGTGGTCCCAGTGATTTCCCCCCCTACGCTTTCCAGACGGTGTCTGCTGGGATGGTTCCAAGCCTCTCGGGGGGGGGGGGAGTCGGTGACACCTTATGTCATTTCTGATTTCAGTGTCCTTTTGAAAGCATTATCCCATCAGCTGGGAGGGGAAAAAAAATCAATAGTCTTTAAAGCTGTATCTTAAAATCACTCCCAAGGAACAAGGTGTGTGGAAGAGAGCTTATTTGAAAAATAAGTGGCTCATTGGAAGGGTGGAGAGAGGGGCCTTCCCTGGATAGAGGGAGCACTGGATCAGGAGCCCAAAGGGTCATTCTGCTGCTCTTCTTTCTGGCTGTGTGACCCCACCAGTCAGTCTGAAAGGACTTCTCTTTACCCCTTCGTCTGTACCCCTTGGTCAACTGCTTTAGAGGGTGACCGTGTCTTCCCGGGGACCTTCGGAAGGAACCCTGTGCAGGCCACACAGTCTGTCTTGAAGTCTGACCACCCCAGACACCCTCCGGATTTAGGACCAGGCACACAGATGGAAAATCTACTCCATGTCTTATCTGGGTAGACTCTGAGCTCTCTGAGGGCAGGCCTGCTGGTTTACCGACTTCTGGAGCCTCCTACACACGTCAGTTGGTTGCGTTGGGTTAAATCCTCCAAGCAAACAACATGATTGAGCTACGTAAAAAGCTTTTGTGCATGAAAGGACATTAGAAAGAAGGCGAAGACTATCCACAGAATGGGCGAAAATATTTGCGAATCAGATATCTGATAAAGATCTAGTATCCAGAATATATAAAGAGCACGTACAGCTCATTAACAAAAAAATAATCGACCCAACAGAAAGAACGGCAAAGGACTCGAATAGACTCTTCTCCAAAGAAGATATACAAATGGCCAGTAGGAGCAGAAAAGGATGTTTCGTGTCATGGGGATTCCAAATGAGGTGACTGGCCACTTCTCACCCTCTAGAGTGGCTACAGTTTTTTTTTTTTTTTAATGGAAAATACCAAATGTTGGCGAGCATGGGGAGAAATCGGAACCCTTACACACTGCCGGCTGGCATGAAAAAATGGTGCAGCCACTGTGGAGAACAGTCTGGAAGTTCCTCAATAAGTTAAAAATAGATTTGCCCTACAACCCAGTAATTCCACTGCTGGATGGACACCAGGAGAGGTGAAAACCCATCTCTGCACAGACTTAGAGGGGTGTTCATAGCAGCCTGGTCCCTAGTAACCAGAGGACAGAAATAACCCGAATGCCCATCACCTGCTGAATGGGTCAACAAAATGTGGTCTCCACACACAATGGGATGTCGTTCGGTCATAAAGTCACATGTGACAATGTGCATTAACCTCAGAAACGTTACGCTGGGTGAGAGAAGCCAGTTGCAGAAGGCCCCAAGGTTCTGTCTGTCCCTATTCTGGAAGAGGGAAATCCACAGACTCAGAGAGTAGACGAGAGGTTGCCGGGGGCTGGGGAGGGGGAGGCAGAGTGACAGCTAACGGGTACGAGATGCCGCTGTGGGGTGATGGAAGGGTTCTGCAGTTAGACCCTGGTGATGGCTGCACAACGAAAAAACGCTTTGAATTTTATCCCGAAACGGGTTTTTGAAAACGTCGAATTGGCCACGAGAAGCGTGCTGTGTGCGGCCCTGTGGCCCTCCCACCAGGCCACCTGCAGGCCACCGGGTGCAGCGTTCGGAGCCCCTGGAATGCTCAACCTTCCCTTTCCGAGGGCGGCCTGAGCTTCCCGTGGGGTCGGCAGAGGCCGCCTGCCTGGAGCCGGACAAAGGGCTTGTTTACCTTCCGGAAGAATGGGGGTGCGGTATCAACAGCTCATCCGCGATTGCGGGGAAGGCGGGGAAGGCGGGGAAGGCCCGGGAGCCACGGGAGCCACGGCACTCACGTCCTTCCCGTAAACGCCAGCCCATACCCTCTCCCCTGCCCCCCACTGCCCAGGATCCAAGGACAGGCCCCGGAGCCGCCTCCTCCAGGGAGAGAGTCACAGAGTCGGTGGCCTTGGGCCAAATCACAGGTGGGCCTGGAGCCGCCAGTCACTCTCACGGATCCAGTGCCGGGAAGGGCAGGTGCGAGGAGGGAAGTGGAGCTGGGGCAGGAGGAATTACGGCTGAGGCCCTAATGGAGATACCGGCCCCAGGAGCCCCCGGGACCTCGTCCTCCTGCAGTCATTCCAGGACCCTAGCGGGCCGTTGGGGGCCTTCGAGACCCTCCATGTATGACACACATACATATACATTCAAGTTCAAGGCCAGGTGGGCGACCTGCTCACATAACCAGAGAGCAGCCACCTTGACTCCCAGCTGCCTCCCCTCTAGCATCCTTGGCTGTGGATTTGCCTTTGTGTGCCCCACCCCCACCCTCTGCCCGCAGGTGCAGGGGGAGCGCCCCCCGCCCGCCTCCGTCCTCCGCCTGCAGGTGCAGGGGGAGCACCCCCCCGCCTCCGTCCTCTGCCCGCAGGTGCAGGGGGAGCGCCCCCCGCCCCCACCCTCCACCCACAGGTGCTGGGGGAGCACCCCCCCACCTCCGTCCTCCGCCCGCAGGTGCAGGGGGAGCACCCCCCCGCCTCCGTCCTCTGCCCGCAGGTGTAGGTGGAGCCCAGCATGGCGGCTTGTGCACGTGAGGAAGCTGGGCTGGTGGAGACAAGCAGAGCCGGCTGATCATGTGCCCCGTGTGGGTTCTTGAAGGTTGAGAGTCTAGATATGATTAGCATGAAAAACTGAAATAAGGATTCTGTGGCTAAAATGAAAAACTTGGAAGTCTGTGCCTGGCGGAGCGCTGGGGAAGCAGGGGTGAGGGCGAGCGTTGCCCCCTCTTGGCCTCCCCCTCCCCCGGGGGGTGAGAGCGTCCAGCAGGCGGGATGTGGCCCCGGGTCTGTGCTCTCCCCTTGGCAGCTCCCGTCTGTTTCCAGCGGCTTCTCCTCCTCTGTATCCTCGCGGCCCGGCGCGGCCGTTGGGAATAGTGTCCGGCGGGACGCGGGCTTTGCAGCAAGGCCCAGGGGCTGGTCCGAGCCCTGCTCTGGCCTGGGTGCGTCTTCTGGGTTCGGCTCTCTTTCCGCTGCTCCGTGTGTTTGTTGTGTGTTTCCAGAAGGACCTCGAGGTCCACCCAGGCGGGACTAGAGGTGTGTAAATCCGTGCGGGGCTGGCCTGAGTTCCACACGCACCTGCTCCGTGTAACTCTCCCTGCTTGGCACGGGGACCTGCCTCCCACGTCCACATCGGCCCCGGATTCTCCCCCGCGAACATCTTAATGTTGCCTCGTTCTCTCTTCCGCGCTGTTTAGGTTGCGAGATGGGAACAGAAAACCCGCCAGCTGAGCAGGGCCTTCCGGTCCCCCTACCTGGCCTGCTACTCCCTGGGCGCGGCCATTTTGCTCCTGAACGTCCTGCGCTCACACTGGTAAGCTGCCCCGGGCTGCCCGGCCAAAGTCGTGTTCCTCGTCGGCATCCACGGCGTGCGAAGGCGCGGCCGCTGCTGGCGGTATGGGGCGGTCCACCGAGATGCGGGGAGCACTGGGTCTGCACCCGGGGAATTCTCCCCAAGCCTTCCTGCCATGGCAAGTCACCCTTCCCTCGCCGGGCCATCGGACTCCCCCGGGAAGGGGACCGTGCCACGTGCCCGGGGTCCAGGTGTGGAGGAGCGGGGTGGACAAGGCCCGGTGGTCCCCAGGCTCACATCCCCAGTCTCAAGTGTGCAGAGAGAGCTGCTGCGGGAGTCCCCTCCAGGAAGCAGAAGGCAAGTGACACTTGGGGATGGGGCCTCGCCCAGGCTCGGGCTGTGCCAGCGAGCTGCTCATCTCATCTCCAGACTTGAGGTATTACCTTCCTGCCACCCAAGAAAGAGGACAGAGCAGGCGAGCTCCTTCTAGATGTCGAAGCGCCGTCCTCGCGCCAGCAGCGAGCACTCGTGCTCAGATCGGGGGCGCGGCGCCCTGCAGGCTGCGGGCTGCAGAAGGGCGGTGAGAGCTCCGTCAGAGGTGGCCCGGCCCGGCCTGGCTGTCCCTGAGCCTTGGGTCCTCCCTGCTCGGTTCCTTGAGAACCACGGTGGGCGGCACGCGAGCTCGTGGACTGAACCGTGCCCACGCGGTGCTTTGAGAAATGGAGATGAGGCACAGGAGAACACCCATCCCTGACTTGTCATGACAGATGAGGAGCTCTGGGGCGCCGGACCCCAGCTGGGCGTGGCCACCGGGGAGCGGAGGGCCAGCTGGTCCCCCACGTTCCTCTGTGGGCTCTGGAGTGAGAGGGGGAGGCGTATGCGGGGCGCTCCCTCCCTCGCACGTGGGAGGCGGCCTCAGTGGATGCCGAGGACGAGGGTGTGCGTGTTGCCTGGGCCCTTCCCACTCCCACCCCGAGGGAGCCAGGGCCCCGGCCTTCCCTGTCTGTGTCCGGGACACCTTGGCCGTTCACCCCTGCTGCCTTCCCGCCATCGCGGGCTTGGCCTTCCCGGGCGTGGGGAGAGGGAGTTTGGCCAGGAGGGGCCCCGCCGAGGCCAGCCTTCCCCATGGACAGTTGCTTCTTGGCCTTTCAGGCTGCCTGCTTGTTGTCTTCTTACAGTGACAGCCCCAGCCGTGTCATCGGCTCTGGGTCACCTCCTCCCAGGCCCCTGGCAGGGCCCCCGCCCCGTTCTCTTGCCTCACCTCTGGTCGGGTCTGGCCTCTCCTTGCGCGTTAGCCCTTGGCATCCGTGGCACCTGCCGGAGCCCCGGGTGAACCCCTCGCTCTAGCCCAGCTCCCGCAGAGCTCCGAGGCCATTCGTGGGTACAACTAAGACCCAGGTGACAGCGAGCCCCAGAAGGGTCAGGCCTGTGTCTGTCCTGGGAACCAGTCGATGGCCAGGGCCAAATGCCGCGCCCTGCTCAGAGGTGATCAGTGAGGACTCGGGCTCGATGCAGAGGGGACCGAGCCTGTGCTGGGAGCCCGGCTGACCCCTGACCCCAGGGAGAGAGGTCACAGGGTGGCTCAGAGGCGCCAGCGCGCCGTCTGAAAGCTGAGGGGTACTCTAGACGTGCAAACAAGAGGCTCGCCCCTTGGCCCTGTCCCTGTGTCCCCTGGGCCTCCCTCAGACTGTGGTCGCGGCGCCAAGGTTACAGTGAGACCTGGCCTTCCTCCCGCTGTGCTCTCCCGAGGGGCGGTGGCTGCCCGGGACGCTGGGCGAGAGAGGGGCCGGGCCCCCCAGGCCTGTGCCTGTGCTGCCCGCTGTGGCCCGCCGAGGCCTCCCAGCCTCAGGGTCCTCAGCTGCCCGGCAGGAGAAGCCCCTCCTGGCACGGCCGGCACAGGGGGGCCCTCGTCACCGCCCTCCCTCCCTGGGCCTGGTCTGCCCCCACCCCTGGGACCTTGGTGACCCGGTTCTTGGCGTCCTCCGGGAGGCTCTCCGGACTTAAACGCACTTCCGTCCCTTTTGTGAGCCGGCCTGGGGCGGGGCTCGCTTAGCAGAACCGGGTGGCTGCTGTCTCGGAGCAGCAGGCCCGGGTCTGGTCCCTGATCTCGTCACCCTGCAGAGACTTACGTGTGTGTCACCACACTCGTAACCTTTTGTTTCTGGACCCTGCCACTCTTGGCCTTGACCAAAGGGCTCCTGTGAAGTGCGTGTATGGGGGGCTGCCTCCTTCACGTGATCCCGGTGATCCTGCGGTGTCCCCGGCCTGGGCAGGGGCGGCCCATGGGGTCAGCCACAGCTGGGACGCGGTGGGAAAGCAGGCGTCCTGAGGCTCCAGGAGCCTGGACAGCGACATCATGGACTGGGTCGGGGTTTTGATTCGCAGGGGGCTACTCTGCATTCCTGAGCTAACCTCCCTCACCGCGTGGCTGAGAAACAACATCACCTCTGGTTCCCGCGGCCGTGGGAGGGGACAGGGAGGGACGGGGGTGTGGAGGAAGGTGCCCTCCCAGTGGAGAAGCTGTGCGGGCGGCGGCTGGGTCCTTCGTGTCCGCTCTGGGTGAGGGGGCCATACCCCGCCTTGGTGGCTGGGCACCTTTGGGCCCCCTGTGCTGCATGCTAGCCTTCCTTTGCCCCCCGTCCCCCCCTGGGTCCCTCCCTCAATGACTCTGAGACCCCGCCAGCCTCCTTCCTTCTTCCCCAACCTCCGCCTTGGCCTGCAGCCCAGCCCTGTTAGTTCCTTTCCAACTCAGCAGATTCTTTTCCCTTTGCTTTCTTCCCTCAGGAGCCTTTGCCCACAGGACCCACAGACACTCTCCCCCTTCGGAATGAATGAATGAACGAATGAGTGAATCCCTTACCCTCTCTGTTCTGCCTCCCAGCTGGGTGTCGAACTCGTCAGGCGTTGGCAAACTGCTCCCAAGGCCCAACCCTGCTAGCCACCTGCCTTTTTATGTCTCATGAGCTACACTAGAGCCTCACACAAGTGGAATTACATGGTATTTGTTCTTTCGAGTCTGGCCGATTTCCTTCAGTCAGGGCTCCTCCCTGTTGGAGCACGGTCGGAACTGCCTTCGTAATGCCAAGAGCAGTAAGCTAGGCACAAGGACTCACCCCGTGTGGTTCCGCTTACAGGTGGGGTCCAAACAAAAATCCCATGTATAGAAACAGAGAGGCGGTTTGTGGTTGCCAGGGCCTGGGGGGCCGGGGGGCGGGAAACGGGGAGATGTTGGTCAGAGGGTGCGAACTTCCAGTTGCAAGCTGAATAAGTCCTGGGGAATCGAATGCATAGCGTGCGGACTATAGTTAATACTGTCTATAGTATATATAGTATATATAATACGTAATATACTATATAGTATATATAATATATTAACTATAGCTAATACTGTTTCATATACTCGAAAATTGCTGAGAGAGGAGATCTTAGAAATTCTCACCACACACACATGCACACACGCACGCACGTTGACTGTGTGAGGTCATGCACACAACCAGACTTATTGTGCTAATCGTTTTATAATATATGCGTACATCGAGTCATCACGTCGTATGCCTTAAACTCACCCGAAGTTATATGTCAATTATATCTCAGTAAAACGGGGACAAAATAAAAACACTTTTTTTTAAAGATTTTTTTTTTTTTAAAGACTGCCCTTCTATAGTTCTGCATGTAACTACCGTTTCCCACAGCCGCTGTACCATTTTCCCTGCCCATCCGCGGTGCACAAGGGCTCCTATTTCTCTGCATCCTTGTCAGTGTTTGTGGTTACTATTTCTTCTTCTTCTTCTTCTTCTTTTTTTTTTTTTGAGGGTGGGGGCAGGGGCAGAGCGAGAAGGAGAGAGGGAGTCCCAAGCTGCCTCCACGGTCAGCGCGGTGCCTAACGTGTGGCTCGATCCCACGGTCCTGAGCTCGTGACCCGAGCCAGAATCAAGAGTCAGACTCTCAATCGACTAAGCCCCCCAGGCTCATGTTGTAATTTTTTTTCTTAAAGATTTTATTTATTTATTTGACAGAGACAGACACAGTAGGAGAGGGAACACAAGCAGGGGGAGCAGGAGAGGAAGAAGCAGGCTTCTCGCTGACCAAAGAGCCCGATGTGGGGATCGATCCCAGAACCCTGGGATCATGACCTGAGCCAAAGGCAGACGCTTAACGACCGAGCCACCCAGGCGCCCCTCATGTTATAATCTTTTGATAACGGCCATCCTTAAGGGTGAGAACTGCTTTGATTTGCGTTCCCCTGAGCATTTTTTTTTTTCATGTGCTTATCGGCCATCCATCTGTATTCCTTTGAGAAATGTCTATTCAAGTCCTTGTGCTCATTTTTCAATCAGGTTGTTTGTTTGCCGCTGTTGAGTTGTACAAATGCTTACGTTTTAAATGGTTCTGTGAGGGGCGCCTGGGGGGCTCAGTGGGTTAAGGCCTCTGCCTTCAGCTCAGGTCGTGATCTCGGGGTCCTGGGATCGAGCCCCGCATCGGGCTCTCTGCTCAGCGGGGAGCCTACCCCCCCTCCCCCGCCTGCCTCTCTGCCTACTTGTGATCTCTGTCAAATCAATAAATAAAATCTTAAAAAAAAAATGGTTCTGTGAGCCTCTACAGGATATCCCAGGTTTTGCCGCTCAGCCTTTGAAGCCGAAAATATTTATTCGTTGGCCTTTTGAGAAATAGTTTGTCAACCGTTGGGCTCATTGGTGACCGAGGTCCCGTCTAGCCCATTCAGATGCATAATTTTATGATTTTTCATATCGGGTGTCAGCAGACTTTTTCTGTAAGGGTCAGATTGTAAGCGTTTTTGACTCGAGGGCCACAGAATCTCTGTCGTGACTCCCGGAGACAGCACGTCAGCGCGTTAAGAAATGCATGTGCCTGGGTTTTCATAAAACGGAATTTACGAGAACAGTCGGCAGGGCCAGATTTGGCCACAGGTTGTGGTCTGCCGGCCCCTGCGGTCCATGAAAGGAAAGTCCCCTTGCTGCCTTTGCGTTTCCAGGTCCACCTGGTGGATGCCGTGCAGGCCCCGGGGAGGGGGTGTGAGTCAGAGAGGCCTGGGGCAGGGGTGGGCGCCCTGGGCCGCCTCAGCTCTGCTCCCGACGGCGGGCCTGGAGCAGGTCACTTAGGCTCTCTTGGTCTCCTGTGTGAAGCAGAGCAGGAGTCGGGGGGGGGGGGTCATCCGTCCTCACTGACCAGCTCCTCACCGAGCGTGTGGCCATGCAGGGGATCCCGGGCCGAGCAGACGCCGTCCTGCCTCGGGCGCCATTTTGTAGGAACATGGATGGGGCGGTGATGTGGGCAGACCTCCATGCTCCACTCGGGAGCCGGGAGGAAGTGGGTAAAGGAGGGACTGCTCTGCCTGGATGCCAGCGGGAGGCAGAATGCTCAAGGGCCCCTGGTCCCTGGTTCCCTGAGGGGGGCGCCTCCTTCCTCCAGGCCCCCAGGCCAGCACTGTGGGTTCCTAGCAGACCAAGGGGACAGGCCCCGGCAGCCCAGCTCCAGACATGTATACACCGGCGAAGAGCTCCCTGGCTCATTCTTGCATCCGGGGCGTGGGGAGAGCTGGGAAGAAGTCCCCCCCAAGCCCAGCTTCTTGTAGCTGCTCGGTCCTCGGCTCTGCCTCCTCCCCGGCTCCTCGGTATTGGCGTTGGCCTGGCCTGGTGTCTGCTTTCCGGCCCATGACTTTTCTCCCGGTTGGACCGGCCACACCGGAAGTTTCTGGGAGGAGAGGGAACGTGCTCGCAGGCAGGACTGTTTTCCCTGCTCACCTTCCCGGTCAGCAGGCACTTGCCCTCCTCCCGGGCCTTCTCCCACTTGTCCTTGCCTCTGCCACATGGAGCGATGGCGGGCGTGGGGCTTCCAGAAGACGCTTGGGAGAATCCCGGCAAGACCCCCTCCTGCCTGTAGCCTGCTGCCATTCCCCGCCCCCTTATTTTCCCAAGCACCCTTTCTCATATGTGCCTTCGTCTGATTCCTAGAGGTGTGTTTTCTTTTTCTTTTGTGGTAAAATACATATAACGGGAAATTCACCATTTAGCCATTTCAGAGTGTACAGGTTTGTGACGTTTAGAACACTTGTGATGTTGTGCAACCTTTTTGTCTAATTCCAGAACTTTCTCACCCCAGATGAAAACCCTGTACCCATTAAGCACATGCCCCCCTCCCCCCCCGATCCCTGGGCACTGGAAAATCCAAATTGGCTTTCTGGTCCTGTGGATTTGCCTCTCCTGGCCGTTTCCAATGCGTCTGTTCTTCTCTCTCCGTAAGCCACAACTTCCGTGCTGGGCGGTGGGCGGGGACCGTTGATGGAGCACAGATCGCGTGCCTGGCGAAGCCCTGGGCAGTGGGTCTGCCAGGCATGAAGCCAGGGCCCCGCGGTGGTGGCCAGTCCAGAGGGGCAGGGCCAGGCATCCGCGTCAGCCCCAGCAGGTGACCAGAGATGGTCTGGGGGCCGCCGACAGGACGCATGGGCTCCTTATCCGGGGGCCATCGGCGCAGTCCTGTTCGCTCTGGCTGTGGAGCGTGAGGGAGATGGAAGCCTGGGGAGCCTGGGGGGCATCTGTTGAAGTCCTTGCCGTGATGGCTGCATCCCCTGCAGAGCCTGCTGGCCAGGAGCCAGCATGGCACAGCGTGGCCTCGGTCCCACCCTGCCACCTCCATCCGGGGGAGTGGCCTCAGGGCACCGGGGAGCCTCTGCCCTATGGGTCAGCCACTCAGGGGACCCATGTTCCAGCACACTGCAGCATTGCCTGGGGTCCTGTGGAAACGGGGGGCGTGCCAGTATGGGGGCAGGCGAACAGGAGCAGGCAGCCTCCTTGCGCAGACTGGGGTACACGTTCTGCAGAAATGGGGCTGGGCCGCGGCGAGGGGAGCAAACCCCCTGCCCCTCCAGGCACTAGTCGCCTGGGCACAGGCCCCCCCTCCCCGCCCCATGTGCGGACCGGCCACCTCGCTGGGGCATCTGCGCGGGTGGCTCTCTGTCCCAGTGGCATCGGTGTGCCAGTCATCGCCGCATCCAGGGCCCCACGGGGACTGCCCACAGGATGAGGTCAGGACAGACCCGATGGCCCGGTGGCTGCACCAAGGAGCGCACCAGGGCTGCCCCAAGTTCATTGCCAAGGAGGGCTGTCAGAAGGGGCAGTGAGAACCCGGCCAGAAAATGGGGAGGCTCCCCCAGGCTTGAGGAGTGTGGGAGGACTCTGATCCTCGTTGCTGTAGGCCCTCCGCTCCTAGTATCTGCCCCGCTCCGGGCATGTGGTGCTCCCCACAGCGCGGGGCTCGGCTGCTGGGCCAGCGGGAGGAAGTCTGGCTGCTCTCTGACCTCCGGAGCCTCTTTGAAAGGTTCCTCCACTCCATCCCCACCTGGCCAGCGCGAGTCTCCTTTTCCATGAGCTGTAATCACATCTGGAAACGCCCTCACCTGTGTTCGCAGGGCAGCGCACACCCAGCGGGACGGATTCTGCCGGCCTGCGCTCTGGAGCCCCGGGGAGGTCTGCCTGCCCCACGGGGGAAGGGAGTTCTAGGCTGGGGGGGGAGCAGGCGGAAGGGACTTCTAGGCTGAGGGGGGAGCAGGCGGAAGGGACTTCTAGGCTGGGAGGGGGGGAGCAGGCGGAAGGGAGTTCTAGGCGGAGGGAGCTGGAGGCACGGCTGGGGTCAGCCTTGACTCTGCAGGTCGTGGGGGCCCTGGGGGTTTGCCTTGGGGCAGGGCCTCGGTTAGAGGCGCGGTTCAGAGCGGAGGCGCTCCAGGAGGAGGCAGGTGGAGGCCAGGGCCAGAGCTGGGAGCAGCCAGAGGTCCATGCAGACTTAGAATCCGGAGATGGGGCAACTGATGGATGTGGGAATGAGGGGTTCCCCTCAGACACCTTTACCTCCTGATGCCCAGAGTTCTGTCGTGTCCTGCGGGGGGTGGGGGTGGGGGAGGGGGCGTCGATCTGTGAGCTGTGGGCAGGGCCTGTGCCCGCCCCCCCTCGCCCCCCCTCAGCACAAGCAGGAGAGGTGGGGGCAGCTGGAGAGCTGGCCGCCTGACCAGGAGTGTGGCCAGGCAACCTGGGTTAGGCTGCTCTGAGGCGAAAGGGGCCTGGCTGTGGGATTTCGAGAAGGTTGTGGGCGGGCGGGACACACAACCTTGCATCGCCACAGGGTGGGCCCGATGTCGGGGTCGGGGCCCAGGTAGAGGGAGCCTTTCCCTCCAGAGCAGGGGGGGCCAAGGACTTCCGGCTGGGAAGGCAAACACAGGACCCTGCCCCTGCCCACCCACCTCGCCACCCGCCACCCTGAGCCTGGTGAAGAGGCTGGTTATCAGCCTGGGCTCCTCCCCTGCCCCACCCCCACCCCATCTGTTTCCTTATTTGTTAAGATAAGACAGACCCTCCCTTGGCTGTGATGGGTTTGGGAAACGTTTTGAAAAGGTGCTGTGTTCATTCAAGGTACAGCATCCTAGCCCTAAATTCTCGCCGTGGGACGATTTCGTAGGGGGTTACGTGGATGAGCATTTTTGTTTTGTTCTGTTTTAGGACGTACAGGTCTATCTTAGTGTGGATTAGGAAAAAATAAGTCAGCCCACCAGAGGCCCATGTTCATGGATAGTTCTGCTTAGTTGGGCTGAACCACGAGGTGTGAGCTAACCTAAGCCCGGGAGGTGGAGTCTGAAGCAAATCGCCGCTCAGGTTCGCCTGGACGGCCCGGCGAGGACGCTCTTGAAGGACCAGAGCCTGTCAGTCCGTTACAGACAGACATGGGGACAGGCCTGTCGTGGGGCCGTGGGCGCCACACGTGGCCAAGCCGGGTGTCCGGCATGCGGCCGGCACACAACGGGCCGTGACACCCTCTCCTTGCCTCCGCGCTGGATTCCCGGATTTCAGGGGAGCAGGGCGCGGACATCCTCAAGTCACACGGGTGACCGAAAGCTCAATCCCAGTTTTAAAAATAGAACCCGAGACAAATGGATGAGTCTCTGCCCTCCCACCCCCCGTGCGGAATCTTTCTAAAGGAAATTGCCTCCTATTAC
>CM052891.1:42200745-42242221 GCA_028534135.1 Potos flavus | reverse complement strand
GCAGAAAGCTGGGCTGTGACACTCATGCTCTCTGAACCCCAGGCCACCAGGTCCAGGCTAGATGAGCTGGCCTTGGAGACCAGTCATCTTTGTGGAGTGATCTGAGGGTTATCGGAAAAGTCCAAATGCGGTCACATCGCAATCCCCCTGGGCCTATGCGGGGCCTGCGTCTCGATGGGACCGGGCACGCCCCTGAAGGTGGCCATGGGGAGGGGGCGGGCCGCGGGAAGGCGCTGTGGCTGAGGAAGGAGTGAGGGCTCCCAGGCTTCCCCGGATTTGCTAGCAATGCCTGAGCCTGCAGAGGGAGGGGAAGGGCTGGGCCGGGCCACGCTGGACCATGGACATTCGGCGTGCACCTGCTCCGGGGCCCTGCCCCCCGCTGGTGTCTCCAGACCACCCAGGCGGGGATCGCCCCCGTTTGGCGGCTGAGGCTGGGTGACTCATCCTGAGGCACAGGTCTGTGCCGCCCCAAGCTCACGCTCCCTCTCCCACTGAGGGGGGAGGAGTTGAAAAGATCCGGGGGCTCCCGGGGCCCTGGGTCCTGGGATGGGGCTTCCTGGGTGGGACCAGAGGACCTGGGCCCAGCACCCAAGTCTCCCCCCACACCCCTGGGCTGAACTCGGCATCTCTGGTTAACGCTGACATTTCTCTCCTAATTCCTCGTGGGCCTCAAATCTCCAGGAGGACCAGGCCATGAGATCATCCCGGGCCTGTTGGTCCAGCCGGACTGCAGGGCCAAGCGCACTGGGCCTTCCCCTCCCCCGGGCCCCAGCCTTACCTGCAGGCCACTGGCCCTCGGAGGACACAGGCCAGTCCTTCCTCTCCCCACCTGTGCACGCAGCTCTCGGAGCGTCCGTCCCCCACCCTGTAACAGGGCCATGATATTCATGCCTGCCTGCGTATGCAGTAGGCGTCTAGGCTTTGCAGGCTGGGCGCCTCCCTCGTCACCCAGGGAGCTCCTTGAGCCCTTTTCTTCGATTTCTGGAATCCAGAGTCTATCTCAGGCCTTGACGGATCCCAAGAGGCATCTAGTCTGATCTTACCCAGTGCTTTGATCTCTCTGTCTGCTTGCACACCCCTGGGAACAGGGAGCTCACTCCTCCACAAGGACCTCTGCGCACGTAGCCTTTGAGGGTACGCTGGCATCCTGAAGGCTTTGTCGGGGCAGCACCGAGGAGCTCCAGGCTGCCTGACCCACGGGTCCACATGGCGGTGGGAGGAGGGGCCCAGGGCGGGGCTGGAGCCGGAGCCGAGCGGGCACCCCTGTGAGGGTCTGCTGTGACAGGAGCAGAACTCAGGGCTGAAGAGGAAGCCAGAAGACGGCTATGACCTGGGCGTGATGAGGGGAGCCTATCAGGGGAATAGAGCTCCGTGTCGCCGCGTTCCCGTTCAGGCGGTGGCTGTGGTGGGGACGGGCTCGGGCCAGTGCCATGGCACCTGGACACGCTCATTCTCGCGGAAAGTGTCCACTCACCTCCACCCCCGGTGGGGGCCTGCCCGGCGCTCTCCCCAGACGGCTTTCAGGAACCTTCTAAACCGCTCTTCGCCACCAGACCCGGCTGCAGCGGCCGTATCTTGCCTCGGGGCCAGCTGTCCATCCTCCAAGCGGCCCTCGGCTCTTGGTCAGATGTTTTTAAAGTTCCCTTTCCCCTCTGAGCGCGTAAGTAACAACATGTAGGAGGAGGCTCAGCCCCACAGGTGCTGTTTGTTGCCTTGTGCTCAAACACCCAGCAAATGAAATCATTTGTAACTTGTTAACCTAGACGACACGAAAACAACGCTCCTGGTTGGCCGGTGGGTGCAGGGAAGGGATGCATGTGCGTGTGGGGGAGGGGCGTGGATGCCTCCCCCAGAGGCGGCCTCCCTGTGGGGGGCCGTGGGTAGAAAGGGGGGAGGGTCGTGCACCCTGTTCCTTTCACCCTGTTCCTTTCACCCTGTTCCTTTCTCAAGTTTGGAGGCTTCAAAAGCATGAGGGTGCGTTTGTAATGGAGTGATGCCTTCGGGGAAAGCCAGAAGGGACAGCCCGAGCGAGCACGCGTCACCGGGGCTGGCCTCCCGTGGGAGTGAGGCCCCCCAGGCCACCCACAGGGCTGGGCAGGCGCATAGGCTGATTTGGGGGGCATGCGTTTGGGGAATGAATGACACACGCACTCAGGGCTTAACTCGGCTGACTTGGGAGGACATGTCTTAAAACCTGGCATCTGTGAGGTGGGGTGACACGCCCAGAAGGGACCAGGCATTGCAGCTGAGAACCCAGGCTGGGCTCAGTACCTGCCACCGGCGCTTACCGGCTCGAAGGGGCTGGGGGCATGATGTCAGCGCCAAGCTTGACCTTGAGGGAGGCTCTGATTGCAGGCTGGGTCCCAGCGCACTGGATCTCCCGAGGGAGAGCTAGGTTCAAATCCTCTCGGGACCGGAGGCCACCTTCACTCTGGCCCTCTAGCATGGGCCACCAGGAAGGAGCCAGAAGCCATTGTATTTCAGAGTTCAGCTGCCCATACTGTGCCTTCACGGGAGGCAGAAGGAGGGCCCCTCGTCTGGGGATGAGGCAGGCCCAGGCCGTGACCAGCCCCTGCTTGGATCCTTGTCTGGTCCCTTTCCACAGTGAACGCCCTGCACCACCGTCCACGGCGGCCCTGGGTGCCGGGCATCGGCTTGGTTCTTTCTCATCTCAGATGGAGAGCGCAGGGGAGAGCAGCCACAGCAGGGTCAAGAGGGGTGGGGAGGACCCAGCCCAGCCAGCCTGTCACACAACTCCTGCATAAGTGACACCAAGAGTCAGAGCCTAGTGGTAAGCTCTTGGGCGCTCATCGCGGGGGATGTGCCTCTGAAACACCTCATCAACAGTGGACATGAGGCTTGGGGACGGACGTGGAGGGGCAGCGAGATCTGAGGGGTGCACTCTGAGAAACGGGGCACGGATGTCCCACAGTGGGGGACAGAACTACAGGAGCGGCACAGTGGACGGGTAAAAGCCAGGACCGCCAGCCCCCTGGGTTCGAACCCCAGCCCTGCAGCTACCTCCTGTGGACCCTGGCCAGTCATGCCCCCTGCCTCAGTTTCTCCATCTGTAAAATACAGAGAGGGAGAGTTCCTACTCCTCAAGGTTACCAGAAGGAAGGACTTAGAACAGTGCGTGGCACAAATAAACCCTCCACGGGCATCACCTGCAGCGGGTGTGAGATTGTGCGGGAGTCCCTGTCCTAGCGGGGCTGGCTAAGATGGCCTCTGGGAGCCCGCAGCTGGGGCGGCAAGCTGGGGTCCCTGTCGCTGGCCTGGGCACCCAGGCCTGTGCGGATGGGTGGCTGGCACCAGCTCATGGCTCCCTGGCTTTCTTCCAGATGGAGTGCGGCCTCACTTGCTGCTGTGAGGAGCCGTGGCTTCTCCCTGTGGTCCAGGCCCTTGAGCCCACCAGCCGGGTCACTGATCAACCTGCTGCCTCCTCTCTTGGCTCCCGCCACCCCGCACCCCCACCCCCAGTGCTGCGAGCCCATCGGTCACTTACTATTGCTGTTGTTCCCATGTCCTGCCCCTTAAACTGCATGTACTTTCTCATCCCCGATCAGAACTAGAACAGCTGTCTTTCAGAAGAGTCCCCGAGACCCAGGGAAGGCAAGAGACTGCTGTGAGCCCGGTGCTTGCTTGCTTGCTTGCTTTTCTTTTTCTTTTTCTTTTTTTTTTTTAAGATTTTATTTATTTATTTGACAGAGAGGGGGAGTGGGAGAGGGAGAAACAGGCTTCCCCCTGAGCAGGGAGCCGGAGGCGGGGATTGATCCCAGGACCCTGAGATCGTGACCTGAGCCACCCAGGCGCCCCCAAGGCTGGGGCTTCCTCACTCACTCACACTGTGGCTTTGAGGCCCAGCCTCCGCCAGTTGCAAAATGGAATGTTGGCTCAAGAGACTCAAGGCACAAAATGCTATGGGGCAGGCAGGACGGCACGGTGGCCAGCCTTGAGCAGGCAAGGGCAAGTCTCTGGTCCTTCGGGTGCCGCACAGGAAAAGGACGGGGCCAGCCCCTGACCGAAAGCCCTGGCCGACTTCAGAGCATCCCCGGCTGACTTCAGAGCATCCCTGGCTGGGCAAAAGAAGACCCCGAGGCCTGCCGTAGAGCGCGGGGCGGGGGACGGCTCCTGCTGGGTCTCGGCCTGGAGCCCCGGGGCCCACGTCCCGCACCTCGCCGGACCCCAACCTCGAGGCTCGCCCCGCATTCCCGCCCGGGAGAGCGGTGCGGGCTGCCTCCCCCCGCGCCGCCGGCGGGGCCTCTGCTGCCCTCTGGCGGCCGGAGCGCGCGGTGCCGACCTCGGAGCCAACACTGTCGCCGGGGAACAGGCACGCGCCTGCGGACGGGAAGGGGGCTGCCACGGGGGCTCGCTCTCGGGGCCAAGGAGAGAAGGGAGGTACGCAAGGCCCCGGCGCGGTGCCGAGCACTGGTAAACACCTGCGATTACGCTCCTGCTGTGCCGAGATTACAGTTTTACTCTCTGGGTAAACTGAGGCCCAAAGGAAGGGAGTGCGAGCGTGAGAGTGCGTCTATGTGTGTGAGTGCTGCCGGTGGGGTCCTTGCCCCAAGGCACGGAGGGTCAGAGGCACAGGAGGAACTACAACCCCGACGCCCCTGCGGCCGCCGAGCCCCGTGCCGTGGAGAACGCGGTCCGCGCGCCCCCAGCCCCAGCGGGACCCGGAGTCAGTTGCTTCCCGCGCGGGGCAGGCAGAAGCAGCGGCGGCCGGCGGAGGTCGCGGGAGGGGGCGCGGGGGCCCGCGGGGCGTGACGCACCGGGGCTGGGAGGGCGCGGGGCGGGGCGGCCGCGCAGGCTGCATATAAGGGCGGCCTCCGGGCGCGGAGAACCAGAGCGAGCGATTTGGTCCGAGAGCCTGAACGGAGCTCAAGCCGGAGCCCAGCCGCAGCCACAGCCCGAGCGAGCACCGCCGCCGAACCGCGCCAGCCCCGCGCCAGCCCCGCGCCCCCGGCCGCCTTCCGCGCTTCTCTCGGCCCCGCGCCTGCCCCTGCGGCCTTCCGCCCAATGAAACTGGCCGCGATGATCAAGAAGATGTGCCCGAGCGACTCGGAGCTGAGTATCCCGGCCAAGAACTGCTACCGCATGGTCATCCTCGGCTCGTCCAAGGTGGGCAAGACGGCCATCGTGTCGCGCTTCCTCACGGGCCGCTTCGAGGACGCCTACACGCCCACCATCGAGGACTTCCACCGCAAGTTCTACTCCATCCGCGGCGAGGTCTACCAGCTCGACATCCTCGACACGTCCGGCAACCACCCGTTCCCCGCCATGCGGCGCCTCTCCATCCTCACTGGTGAGCGGGAGGTCCGGCCCGGAGGCGGGCTGGGGGAGGGAGCTGCGCCACCGGGAGGGCGGGGACCCCCGGTCCGAGGGTGCTCGGTGCGCGGGGAGAGGTCGGGGCGCCCCGCGCGCGACGGCTGGAGCACCGACGCCTGGCGGCGGGGCGCCTAGTCCCCCGTCGCCCCCACTTCAGCTGTCCCCTTGGCCGCCGGCCTCCGCGGCTCCTTTAACGCCTCCTCTGTCCCGCGTAGGAGACGTTTTCATCCTGGTGTTCAGCCTGGACAACCGCGACTCCTTCGAGGAGGTGCAGAGGCTCAAGCAGCAGATCCTCGACACCAAGTCTTGTCTCAAGAACAAAACCAAGGAGAACGTGGACGTGCCGCTGGTCATCTGCGGCAACAAGGGGGACCGGGACTTCTACCGCGAGGTGGATCAGCGCGAGATCGAGCAGCTGGTGGGCGACGACCCCCAGCGCTGCGCCTACTTCGAGATCTCGGCCAAGAAGAACAGCAGCCTGGACCAGATGTTCCGGGCGCTCTTCGCCATGGCCAAGCTGCCGAGCGAGATGAGCCCGGACCTGCACCGCAAGGTGTCCGTGCAGTACTGCGACGTGCTGCACAAGAAGGCGCTGCGGAACAAGAAGCTGCTGCGCGCCGGCAGCGGCGGCGGGGACCCCGGCGACGCCTTCGGCATCGTGGCGCCCTTCGCGCGGCGGCCCAGCGTGCACAGCGACCTCATGTACATCCGCGAGAAGGCCAGCGGCGGCAGCCAGGCCAAGGACAAGGAGCGCTGCGTCATCAGCTAGGAGCCTCTCTCCACCCCCGGGCCCCCGCGTCGGCGACAGAACCTAAGGAGGACTTTTTCGTTGAAAAGTCACGTCTGACGTCCGGGCCAGCCCCGGGCCGAGTGCGCGCGGTCCGGCGTCTTTCCTCCCCGCGACCCGCGCGCACTGGGGAGGCGCAAACGATGAAGGGACAGTCATCTGCTCTGGAAGGGAAGAGAACTGGCCCAGACCGGGACTCCCCCCACCTCGCGTCCCCCATGGGCGCCTGCCACCCCCACGGGTTGGGGGCACAGGCCCGGCAGGGGGGCGGGGGGAGGTTGTTTTGTTTCTGACAAAGAATGGGGGGAGGGGGGTGTAAGTTAATCAGCCTCTGTTGGGCTTTGGGAAACCTGTCCTGCCCCCTGGAGCGTCAAGGCGGGACAAATGGGGCATTGACTTGTCTGTGAATCTGGGTTGCCATGACAGCTAAGGAAAGCCTCTGCCCTCCCGAGACGAAGAGGGTGCAGGGGGTGTGCGTCAGATAGTAGCCAAGTTACTTGTTTACATGTGTGTGTGAAATTGCACAAAGGAAAACAAAACACACAACTTGCACTTTAATAGTTCTGAGGTCATCATGGACATGAACAAACTTACCCAGCTGTTTGTAGTGTGTGTGTGACAGTCTTTAAAGTTATTGCTGTTGTTCTTTTTTTATAATACCAAATAAAAGAGTTTAAAACAAAGCCATACGCTTGCTTTGCTTTTAGAAGTGGTTGGAAGGCCGAAGGGTGAGGAGGGAGGGGCCGGGGTTTACTTCTGTGGCATTAGACTCACCCTCCCCAGACCTGGCAGATGACCCTGGCATTCTGAAAATAGTTTCAGCCCCCCACCGCCTGGGAGAAAATGCTCCCAAAACCCTGCAGATGATTGGACCAAAGCCCTCTTCTGTTTGGGACAGCTCCTCAGAAAGCCAGGACAAGGAAGGGGTCCAGGTCTTTCCTAGGGCTGCATCTTCCCAGCCACCGAGGGCCTCCGGCCTGTGCCCAGACTCCCTCCAGGTGGAGGGCGACGCAAGGGCCCCCACCCTGAGACTCGCAGTGAGCTTGAGGGGTCACTAGGGCCCTGCTCTCACAAGGGAAACTGAGCCTTGAGGTGAATCCCGCGTCAGGCCCGTGCAGGACCCTCATCCCCCGACTCTTCTCCAGGGTCTGCCTCGTGGCCGTCTGCAGACAGCTCAGAACCACCCGGCCTCCTGTGCCCTCCAGCCTCGGGAGGCACTTGCCACCCCGGGGGCAGGTCTGGCACCTTCTCTGCCTCAGTGTCTCCTCCTCTTCGGCAGTTGAGGGCGCCCAGCTCTCTGGCACTTGTAACTGCAATCTGGGGGCAAGTCACACCTGCCAAGCCTCCAATTCTCCAATTCTTCACCCACAGAACAGCACCCTCTGCGGGGGGGGGGGGGGTGCTGTGAGGAGTAAGCAAGGTGTTCGAAAAGCACTTAGCGCAAGTACCCACCACCCAGTAATCCAACTGACTGGTGGTTTCCAGAGGGTGCTTGGCCCCGGCAGGCCAGTCACAGGTGGGCAGGATGACCCACCAGGCCCACCGGGTCCTTGGGGACAGATGTCACTCCTGAGGGCAGTTACTCTTTCATCTGGCTTTGCTGTGTGCGCTGAGGGGGAGGAGGTGCACGGTGGGGCTTCTCAGTTTGTTCTCTCTCCTCTAAAGCAAAATGAACATATTCCTCTCAACTATGCAAGAGGGACATCCTATAATGGATTTCTCAGTACAAAACCCACGATGTCCTGAGAGCAGGGTACAAATTCTTTTAATTATACTCAAGGAATGTCCCCAGTCCAAAGCCTGGGGAGCAGGGAAGGCTCTGTCTCCCTTGGCCCCAGGAAGAGGTCTTCAGCCTTGCAGGAGGGCCCGGTGGTCTTGGATCTCTATGTGCTTCGTGTTTCATGTTTGGTCAGAGCCTTAAAACCGGCCCCCACACGGCCGGAAATGTCAAGGACCTAACTGATTCAGTTAAGTAACAGTCCCAGGGTGGGCTGGCCCACCAGGCGGCCGCCCACTCGGGTTCAGAGCCGCTCTTCTGTCCCAAGCCACCGAAACCGGATCCCCCCCTTCGCACGTCCCAAGCTCCCCCCGCACCAGCCCTGCTCTGACAGGTGGCTGCGGGGCGGCACTCACGGAGCCCCCGCGATAAACACCTTTGGCCACTCTTGCTGCCGATGAGGCCGTCGGCGGGCATCTGTTAAGCCCCTGACTTGGTCAGGGCAGGTTACGGGCCCGTTTCTAGATCTAAACAATACGTAGTTACCTCTCGCCTCGTCGTGAAGAGGCGAGGGCAGGAGCTCTGTTTGACCGGCAAGGGAGGAGCGCGCAAACGGAGGAAGAAAGGGGCGTCCTGAGCACTCACGAAGCGGGACTGGAGCGTCAAACGCACAGGTGTGGCTCGTCGTGCGCCATCAGAACGGAGCCCGGACCGCACTGCGGCACCCGGTGACGGGTGAGCGGAGCCGCCACCTCGAGCTGCCCCTCTCCGCACGGAGAGCACATCAGATCGCCTCTGCGTGCGGCGCGGTGCGGGGTCCTGGCTGGCTCTTCGGTGAGAAGGCCAGAGGGGAAACTCCGTTTTTAAACCAGGACAACAGGAACCTGAACCGCTAAGAGGCAAGGCCCGCTCCCCTGGGAACGGGCGGGAGCGAGCGTAGGGACAATGGTGCCCTCCAGCCCCGTGGGAAGCAGCGCGGGGTCCGCAGGGGTCTGGGCAGCCTCCAGCATGAAATGGCCGGACGAGGGGACCGAAGGGGGCAGGAGACAAAGGGAGCAAGAGCTAAAAGTGACAAGAACATATAGGTGGCAGAGAAGCTGGAGACAGGGGCCGCCCGCCGGCTCTGGGTGGACACCCAGGAAGACATGGTTACATTCGTTCACTGGCTCAAACATAAAAAGGAAACAAAGTATTCTGGGGGGCGGGGTGTGGGGAGGGAGGAAGCCCTCTTTCAAAACAATATCCCTCCTCTCACGGCTTGCTTTTACCATTTGAAATGCACGCCATGGGAGTGCAGCCCCAACTGGTCCGGTGACTTCTATGCCAACGCTGCATGACACTGCCGTCAAGAGAACAGTGTGCACCTGGTACGCAGGGGGCAGACCCCGGGGTGGGGGGCGGGAAGCAAAGAGGAGCCTCCTCCTTTCCTCCTGCGCTGAGCCGCTCTGCCCGCGGAGCCTGAATACACAGCAGATGGCCCCCTCCCCAGAAGCAGGGGCGGCATCCCCGGCCCCCTCCCCAGCCTCTGGGAACATTCTTCCTCCCACCAGCAGGCACTCCGGTTATTATGCATCGAGACATCTGGACGCGCCCTCCACAAGGAGCCCCCAGCAACGCCAAGCCTGCGCGCTGGCTCCCCACACAGTCAATGCCGAGTTCGGCTGCGGAAGCAGCTCCAGCAGCCCCGGGCCACTCGGTCACAGAGTTGGCAGCTGGAGTCCGAGGCGCTGGGGGGGGGGGCCGTGCGCTCTCCCCCTTCTTCTCGGGCCTTCCTGGGGGCCGGCCTCGTCTACTCCTTGGGGATCTCAAACATGCAGAGGCTCTTGTACTTCTGCAGAAGCTCGTTCTTGGTCCTGACCTGCTCCCGGAGGCCGTGCAGCTGCTGCTGCTGCTGCTCGGGACTCAGGTGGATGCCGGGCATGGCGCTGACGACCTTCCGCATCTCCTGGAACTTGGTTTTGAGGGCGTTCAGGTCCTGGTGGATGTCGGGGCTGTCCTTGTCCATACTGCAGGGGGCAGAGGGCAGTCGTTAGCGTTCACGGCTGGCTCCCTCCGCTGTACCCCCACAGAACCCGCTCTCTTCCTACCTTATCTGTCAGCCTGCCTTGTTTGCGTGTCCCCTTCGAGGCCATGCACCCCCCGGGGACAGCCGCCCAGTAAAAGCACCCGCGCCCAGCACTGCCACTGCAGCCCCCCTCAGCCTGCCCGCGCCATTCGAGGCCGAAACCCCATTAGCTCAGAGGACAGGGACTGCGTCTGCCTTGCTTGGAGACGTACCCGGGGGCCCACAGTCACCTTTGTCGCCAGAACAATTGCTTGGCAAGCAATTCATAAATATTGTTGAATGACTGAACCCATCATTACCATTGTCAGGTGATGAATGGCCGGCGAAACTGGCCGAAATCCTACATTTCTTCTAACTGGAGATATTTCCAGGCCAATCAAGAAACTTTATCAGCTAGCAAGAGCTAAGTTTAGCTGATGTTTTGATGCTTGAACCTGTTAACGTGAGCACTAATTTCCACAGGGCTAGTCATAAATTTTAAATTAGTTACGAGCTATTGGAAATTTTTCAGCAGGTACGAAGTCTCCCCTACCAGCCCTGTAAATTCTTTGCCTTCAGGTCAGGCTCCTTTTAAAGGCAGGATCATTCACTTCATCCCACTGCTGGCTATTATTAGCTGCCCAGAGATCCAAGCTCCCTGGCACCGCTACATTAAAAACAACAAGAACAAAACCTTCACCTAAGATCAAAGAAACAGCTTGCCAGTTGCTCCTATACATTTTTTAAAAGTTAGCAAGTGGATGAGCTTTTGAAAACAAACAGTCAGGACTAAAACTAAAATTCAGTAGGCTGTTCTAAAAGTCACCCACTGAGGCGTGGGGGGTGGAGGAGAACTGTCAATGATCATTTATTTTTTTTTTAAATAAATGTCCATTCCTGGTGGGAAATTTCAACCCAGATGGTGCTAATTCATGTTTATTATTCATCGTTTCTCCGCTTACGCAGACAGAATATCCATCTTCCCTGGCAATCCATTGGTTACGCTCACACTTGGCAAATGAGATGGGCCCTTTCCCTGCTTATCAATAGCGCTAATTCAGAGGCAAGATCTGGAGAATCACTCATTCTAGGGAATGTTAACCAGCCAAACATTTCTTATCATTTGATGCCCTCGCTTTAAATAGACAATTAATGGTATACCTTATCCCGGTTTCTGGAGAGGAGTAATTGCTATTTATGAGAATTGTAAATTCTTTAGATGGAAGCAGAGAGGGGGCATCTTTTATTTTAACGATTTTAGATCTCAGCTCAAATCTACGACTCTGGATAGAAACCATCTGGATTTCTGAAATCATTATGCTTGGATGGCATATGTGTTAACACATTGTACGAATAGAAGTCCCAAGGGAGTTTTGAAATTAAAATATAGTTTTAAGAACACTGATTCACGGCAATCTGAAAGGACACAGTAAAAGCAAACAAATGAAAATATATAAAATAAGAATTTGGAAGGAAGTTATGAGCACCCAGTTCTGGAAACAAACACGACTTGGCCCCAAAGAAGACTGGATTCGGAAGGAAAAAGTGGGCCATGCTCAGGATGCTCACTTTTGAAAACCCCCACATCTCAAGGGTTGTCCATTCTTCCCTCGGTGAACTCTCGGTAAAGGAGCCACATAAAAGCTTGCCCGGAGGGAAGCTACCGGGAAAGGGGGCCACGGAGCCCACAGCAAGGGCCTCTCTGCGAGCGCTCAGCCTGCCCTAGTTGGTGAAGGTAAATAGCGTGGAACTCCCGGGGCGAGGAAAACACTCTATTCAGGAACTGGCTCGAACCAAGGCCGGGATGACTGTGAAATACTCAAGCCAAAAGAAACGGGCCAGGCCCAAATATTGCGTGAATAAAAGCAAAAAGCTCCAAATGGGCCTGCCTTTGTGTTCAATGTTAGTCATCAGCCAACTTTAGAAGAATAAAAAAAAAAAAGGAGACTAGGCCAAGGTCGCCAGGCACGAAAATCGTACAAACAAGGGCCAGGTTAGGGCACTTTGGTCCTGCTTATGGTAGTTTCTAAAAGACGGACAAATATACTGCTGCTCTGGCTTGCTGGACAGGCCACTTCTTCTCTGTGTTCTGCGCACATCCTGGTGGCGGTCAGCATTCCGTGGACACACACATTTGGTTTTTGTGGCGCCAGACCCGGGGCAAACATCACAGGCTTGTTAGGCGGGCAGGTTTAAGAGCGATGCCTCGTTCGGGTGCTAAATAAGGCCGCAGCTTCAATTTTTACTACGGGTGCCTTTGGGACTTGAAGATGCCAAGTCCCCTCAACCGGGCCAGTGTCCACCAGTACCTGAGAAGCAGAAGGAACCCACCGGGTTCCCGAAGCCAATCTCCTCCCAAACCTGACACCACGCAGTAGCAGGCCTGATTCTCATTTCTTCCTCCTCAGAGTTTCTGCCACCCTCAGTCCTGCGCCCCCACTGTCCTAGCGGACCCACGCTGGGACCAGTCCTGCCCTCCCTCCCTCCCTCTTTTCATGCTAACTTCGGTGGCTGGCATCTTTCTAAAATAGTGGTGGGTGTGGGGTGGGGGGAGGTGTTGCTTTTCCTGTGAGCGTAATAGGTGCTTGAGGGAAAAACACTTAAAAATAACAGACTCCAAGGCTTAGAAAAGGAAGGTCCCTCTAATCCCCCACCCAGAGAAACCTCTGTTAACATGTCGTATACATTGTTTCAGACTGCTTCGAAATATACGGGAAGGTACCGGGAAGGTACCGGATGTACTTTTTTGTTTTTGTTATTTGCTTTGACAACAATGTGACCATTCTTGCTTTCACTTAAGTTGCACCTTGGATGTCTTTCCATGTGAACACACATACAGTGATACAGCTAAATTATTTGGCTAGTGCTGGCTATTTGGATGTTTGTAACTTACCACTCGTAATCGGAATGGCAACGAACATTTTGTACCTATATCCCTAAGTACTTGGGCAAGTATTTTGGTAAGATGATTTCTCAGAAGTGAATTTCTTGGTTGAAGGTTATGTACATTCAGATTTTTGACGGGCTGCCAAAATGCCCTCCAAGAAACCTGTACAGTGGCCGCGAACACGCTTGTCCCTTACGCCCTCGACAGCACTGGCGGGCCCGGCGGCTATTAGAGAGCCAGCGGCCGTGTGCATTTCTCTGCTCCACTTCTGCCGGCACCTGAGACGTCCTCCGAGAGGGGCTTTGAGCCTCAGACCCTTGCTTTTATCTGCTCACACGGTTACAAGTGAAAAATATTCCTTTTAGGGAGGAGCCACAAAAGGTTCTGCTGAAAGAAGTTTGAAAAAAACACTGCTCTACAGAACAGCCGAGAATGTGTTCGTCCACTGCTACCTCTTCAGAGGCCAACAACCCCTAGCCTGCCCTCCTTCCTGAATTTCAGGACCCTCGTGCCAACAGTTCCCACGTATTTTCTCCCTGGAGTCTGGGGAGCCCTGCCGCCGTCTCGGGTGCACTGACTGCCCCTGCAGCCTGCGGCAGCTCGGATGGAGGGCGCTCGCATGCACAGGACCGAGCCGAGCTGGGACTCTGCACCCCCACGCATGTGTCCGTGTGCCCCGCTGCCTGGTGCCTGATGTGCACCCAGTCGCCGGTCCTGCCTGCTCCTCCTCCCTGCCCCTGCCTCCTCCTCCCACTGGCCCCGATTTCCAGAGCCGGGTCCTCTCCTCCTCCTGACCCCCTGTGCTCTACCTACCTTTACAAAACCCAAGTCTGAGCTCCCAAACTCCCAGACACCTACCAGGCCACTTCGCGTTTGCAGGGAGCCCCCCTCGGGGCCAGCCGCCAGCAGCCTGTGCGCCCTCCAGGCGCACCTTCCCACTTCGCCCCAGACTCCGCGTAAATGCGGCACTGTGGCACTTCTCCCACTCCACTAAGTAACCCGTAACACTAAGCGGACCCGTGTGCCTGCTTTCGTGGAGCCTGGGTTCCGGCGGGTACGAGGTAAGTTAGGCCGAATGCTCAGAGATGAAGTGGCAGAGGAGGGAACAGGCTTGTAAGCTGGCCCAGAAATAATGCTTCGGAACAGGCTATAAATATTCCCTATCTGGGCGCTCATCCTTTTCACTGGGATTCAGCTGAAGGAGAAGCCAAGGGCAGAGAGGACGATAGTCAAATGAGGGCAGATAAGCCCCACGGAGCCAGGGGGGTTCTCTCTCAGACTCCTCCACTGGAGTGGAGGACAGCCAAGCCAGCCGCGGCCCGCTCCATCCGAGGACCGGCCCCAGCTGGCACGCAGGGACGGTCAGATTAAAATAGATCTTGTGTAGGAAGCAGCACGTCAGTAATACCGTTTCCACAAAAGCGGTCTTGCCTGGGCTCTCAGGTCTTGCTGACCTGCCTGGACAATAAAGGGACTTGCTGTCAGTGACATGGCCCTGATTTGAGAGGGGAAGGACGACGCTGTGTACTCATCGCCTAAACTACCTCTGCAGTGTCACGGATGGCTCCCTTCTCCTACCCAGCAACTTAGAACCTTTTAAGGAACTAAACAAATTAACCAGAACAAAACAAAACCAAAAAAACATGTAAGTACCCATGTTGATAGAATACTTTTACTGAGTGAGCCACAACCACCAGGCAAGGCAGTGACAACTGCAAATCAGAATTTCTAGGCCGGGACACTTAGTTCCAGACTCAGATTAGATTTGGCAACTTTGAGGGGGAAAAAAATTCAATTCTCTTTGGTCCTCACTTCTTTCCTCCTTTGTTCTATACGTACTTCTCTAATGTGATTTCTATACGTACCAGGAGAGGCCTCGAAGAGTTGGGAACCCTAACATTTCTTACACACATAAAAATGACATTTTTCTTCCCCTTTTCCTCATTCTCTAAGTTACACAAATTTGTTGTTTGGATCATTCCTTCCACTAAGGGGCAGACAGTAGGAGGGAAGTGTGGTGGACCTTCTCTCCAGCGCCAGGCAGGGTGCCTCCCAGCGACGACAGGAACCGGGAGCTCTCCTGGTGCAAGAGGTGGCCTCTGAGCAGGTCCACAAGCGTAGGTGGCATTTCCCTGGGTCCTCCCCGGGGCGGGAGGACGTGTGAACCCTGGAGGACTCCATGTACCCAAAGGGCACTGGCCTCAGAATGACTCACTCTGGGTCTTCTGTGGCATGGTCCAGGCAGGCCTCTGAAGATGGTCTGCACAGATTCCTGGATGGAGGGCTACCAGCGGGGAAGGACGGAATGGGAATAGGGAGCCCTAGAGATTTTTCAGCAGAGAAAAATTCAACTGCTAACATGCACGGGATAAATTAGAGAGGTGAGAGGATAAAGGCAAAGAAACTACTTAAGAAATGACTATAAGATCCCAAAAGGAGGTTAGAAGACCTGGACCATGAATGTTACCAACAGGCTTGGAAGTAAAGGGGCAGATTAAATCCTAAATGTTCCACTAACTGAATCTCAGCATCTCCGCACCTCCTAGCATCTCAGCCAGGCTACAGAAAACGGGCTGGGAGAGGTCAAGGTACTACGGATAAATGTTGCCAAGAAAGAGAGAAGAGGGAAGACCAGCCTGGATAGATCATGAATTGTGCCAGGAAGACTTCACAGTTTGGTGCTGGAGAAGAACAGAATGTCCAGAAGTAGACGAGCAAACATATGGGGACTCTGTGTATATGGTGAAGGCAGATAAAACAATGAATATTCAGTTAGAGCAGTGGGATGATACGGCTCATGGAGGAAAAGTGGGGGTGTCCCCTTCCTCCTTCCATCAAAATACATTCCAGAAGCATCATGGAATTGAAAGTGAAAGGGGCACCTGGGTGGCTCAGTCAGTCAACCATCGGACTCCTGATTTTGGCTCAGGTCATATCTCAGGGTCCTGGGATCTAGCCCCGCGTCAGGCTCCATACTCAGTGTGGAGCTTGCTTGGGATTCTGTCTCTCCCTCTGTCCCTCCCCCATCACTTGCTCTCTCTCAAATAAATACATAAATCTTAAAAAAAAAAAAAAAAATTGAAAGTGAAAAATGAAACCATAAAAACCCTAGGAAAAAGAGATTGATATTTGTCACTTTAATGGAGTGGGAAGGCCTTGCTAACTAGGACCAAAATCCAGAAGCCATTAAGGAAAAGTGTAACAAATCTGCCTGCATAAAATGATATGCTTCCTAATGACAAAAACCAACAAAAGAACACAGGAACAAAGTCAAAAGAAAAGTTACAACTTAGGGGAAATATTTCTAATATACTAGCCTGGCAAAGGCATACTTTCCTTACTGTACGAGGAGTTCGTTAAAAGAGGGATGACCTTACAGAAAACGGGCAGTTTACAGGGGAAAAATACAAATGACATAAGAAGATGCGTATGAAAAGATGCTCTATCTGATCAAATGAGACACAGATGAATACAACACATCATTTCTGACCTATCAGATTAGCCTGTTAAAACGTTTAAAGGTGACGGCGGGGGTATGGGGAAAAAGACACAAATACACTGCTGGTAAAGCATACACTACTGCATTCTTACTGATTTGCTAACAGTGATCGAAATGTTAAATTCACATATCCCTTTGCTAGAAATTTACTCAGAGTTTACAAGATGCCATTTACAAACAGGGTCCCTGCAGTGCTGACTGCGGTGGCAAAATGCCAGAAACACTGGAAGTGTCCTTGGGCAGGGAAGTGTTGAAAGAAATGGTGGTATAATCATGAAAAAGTGTGACGCAGTTTGGGGACAAGGGAGAAGTGGAGGGAGAGGCTCACTTGCCATTTTGTATCTTTGGGGGTTCTTTGAATACATCTACAACTGAAAATTTTCATTTATTTATTTTTTTTACAACTGCAATTTTTATTTTTTAAAAAGATTTTATTTATTTTCTTGAGAAAGTACAACCAGGGGGAGTGGCAGAGGGAGAGGGAGAAGCAGGCTCCCCGCTGAGGAGGGTGTCCTAAGACACGGGGCTCGATCCTAGGACCCTGGGATCATGACCTGAGCTGAAGACAGATGCTTAACTGACTGAGCCAAACAGGCGCCCCTGCAATTTTTAAAAAATACTTTCTGGATGGCAGATTTCTGGGCCACTGTGGGTTAACCAAAAGCAGTCCAGGCCACAGGACTGTGTTCCAGAGAAAGCTAAAACGATGTAGCACTCTACATTTAGCAACAGCAATGAAAATGAAAAATGCCCGTACCCTCCACTCCGGCACTTCCGCTGCTGAGGATTTACCTCATCATAAACGTACTCAAATACAAGGCTGCTTACCCCAGCACCGCTGGCAACAGCAAAAATTAGAACAACACGTAAACGTCCACAAACAAGACTGGTTACGTAAGTGATGGTGCTGCCACCTTACTGAGGAAGACCTCCGTGTGTGAGAATGGAAAGGGGTCCAAAACAGACTCATAAGAGAAAAAAACAAAACAAAGTACAGTATGATCTCAAACTCTACACATTTTTTAAAAGACATGCATATATAGTTCTTGGAAGGATACTTAAAATATTAACAGCAGTTAGGACTGGTGAGGCAATTTCACTTTACAGGCTTCTGAATTTGCAAGTTACTTTTTTTTTTTAATAAAAATTTTCTACAAACCTGATGCAATTGTCTGAATTCTTTATGAGAACAAGAAAGGCTAAACTCACTTCGGCTTCTTTCTTATTCATCCCCTGGGCAAGGGGTAAACAGATAATAAAGAGGTGCCCGTGGAAGCTACAGGAGAGGAAGAGATCAAGGGCCTGCATGAGCCAGCAGGTCCCGGCCCTCATTCCTTCCGGCCAGGCTGGCCTGCCGGGACGGCGTCCTCACTGGCTTCCCCGCCTGTGGGCAGGGAAGCCACCTCTATCTCGAGCATGAATCTGACTCAGGCTCAGGGGCTGGAAGGTCTCACTGGCTCCCCACTCCTCAGAGGCCAAAACCTCCCTTCCTGCGGGGGATGTGCCGTCTGTCCTCTGTATGCTGGCTCTCATCCTCTTGCCAGTTCTCCCTTACTACCTTGCATTTATGCCCCAGCCCCACCAAACTGCGAGCTGGCTGCACGGGTTCGATGCTGTTTCTTGGCATCATGTCCATACCATGCTCTTCCTACACCACTCCTCCTATCCGTCAGAATTTCACACTCCACACTGGCGTCAACCCTTAACAAGCCTTCTGACCCCTCCAGGGTCCCTCTCGCGTCGCCATTCCTACCACAGTCTGTCTCCTTCCCTCATTAGCCTATAAACCCAAGTACATACCTACACATATTTGGAATCACATCCTAGCTTTTTTTCACGGTGATAGGATCTCTCCTTCTCTCAGAGGCAGTTTCCTCCAAGTGGAGTTTTGCTCTTCTGTTTTGTTCTGTCTTTTGCTAGGGTTTTTCTTCACATGCTTAGTGACCCTGGCTGCCAGTCATATAGTTAAGAGTAAAATACTATTTGATTTATGTGCATAATTCACTGCTTTCACCATTCTAAATGAAAGCAGAAATAGATGTGATCCTATGATAAAGAGAATGTTCATTATTTTGACTTGCATCAGATGTGAAGGAGGAAGCCGAATGCCAATAGAAAACGTAAATACTTTATATTATTAGTAAAAAGCAGGGTATAAATAAATAATGGAGAATATTGAAAAAAAATGTAAAACACTAAAAGGCTTAGTGGAAACTCTTTTTTTTTTCCTTGAAGATTTTATTATTTGAGAGAGAGAGCAGGAGGAGGGGCAGAGGGGGAAAGAACCCCAAGCAGACCCTGCTCTCAGCAAGGAGCCCAACCTCATGACCCTGAGATCATGACCTTAGCTGAAACCAAGAGTTGCACGCTTAACTGACTACGCCACCCAGGTGCCCCCGCCCTCCCTTAGTGGAAACTCTTAATGATGCTTCTTAACTTTCTTAGAATGAACAAAGTTCTTTCTTGGGGAGCCCCTAATGTCTTCTCTTTGGGGCTCATCGGACACCCCAAAGAAGGTATCTCTGTCTCTCTGGCTGCTGGTCTAGAAGCCAGGTTGGGGAAGAAGGCTAGGGTTGGGTCTCAGCACTTGAGTTTGTGAAGTTTCTCTTAATCCCTCTTTCAGTATGGCTCCCTTTCTCCAACCCCTGCCATGTGCCTGGTGTTCCCCAGTCCAGAGACTCTGTGGCTTATCTTTAAAAATAAATCTTGGGAGAGAATAATCCTTTAATTTTCTGCCAAGATGGAAGAAGGATAGTCACCCATCTGCTTGGAGTGGGGAAGAGGACTATGGGATTTGATTCTTAAACATACTTTAAGTAATCCTCCTGTTCTAGTCCCACTTCACCTCTATTTCCAGAAGTCCCTGGCACTGTCAATTCCTGAGCTGTAGGGGGAAGCCATCATGGTCTAAGGCAGCTGCTTCTGGATGCTTCTTGGGGCTGAGAGATGGATTAGCCTTTGGCCATCTGCTTTGTGACAATTATCTCCTCTCCTGTTCTTTCTGGTTTTATGTTTAAAAAAAACACTCTTCACTGCCCTTTCAGAGGGTACAGAAATAAACACATGTGATCAACCCACCATCTTTCACAGAAGGCTGCTCTTGAGTATACCTTACAACAATCTTAGGCTTTAAAGTACTGTTATTCCATTTCACAAGAGAAAAGAGACTCAGAGAAGCAAAGTCATTTGACCAAGATCTCAGCCCATACACTATAAAGCTGTAATTTGAACCCACTCTTTGAGATCCGCTGTTATACATGTATTAGAGATAAGAAATTAAGGCCTAGAAAGGCTACAGAATTTACTAAGATTACAAGGCAAGCGACTATCAGTATGTGGATTTGAATCCAGGACTGCCTGACTCCAAAGCCCACGCTCTTTCTAGTGTAGCTTACTGCTCCCTGTTTAAGGCCAGCCGAACCCAACTGCTCTACTGGCGTGCAAGAATATACTCTCAGGGGTCCAAGAACTGTCCCTGAGACTGTGTACATTTTATGTTTTCTTTTTTCTGTATTTTTCTTAAAACCAGTATCTTTGGGTTAATTTGGATAGCCCATTTATAATCCAGCACTGCCCTGGGATTTTGGGGTCTGCACTTGTGTTTGTTTGCTATCTCGCTACTGCCTAGAAGTTCTACTTGATGATCACAAGCTCATGAGAACAGAACAGAGTCTGCCTTACCCTAGAAACGGTATGTTCACACCAAGTGAAGCCAAATGAAGGCAGGGTCTAATGTGAGAACAAAGGCTTCGCAGTTGTTTAAAAAGTGGTGGAAGCATGAGGTCATCCCACAGCAAGTTAATCTAGCCTGGCTAAACTCAGAAGAAGCTGGGCCATTACCAAACAAGACTTTCACGTTGTGGGTAGCAAGTTCATTTCAGCAAAACACCCAAGAGAGCATTAATGCTTGCTTGAATGTTACTGTAAGAGTGAGTTGAATTTACTGTTTGGTTTTTAATGGTTTAGTAAGTTATGAGCCTAGTTTACCCCTGTTAATGTGGATATAAGTTACAGTAAAAATAATTGAGGCAAACATGGGGATCAAGGAGACTTTCGGTTGTGCTATTTTTTTTTTTTTTTTCTTTTACACGGTCAGTTGAAAACTCAGGCTAATCAGAAGATTGGCCAAAAGAATGACAAACCCAGCAGCCTGGGTGGCTCAGTGTGTTGTGTGTGGGGGACTCTTGATTTCCCATCCTCCTGATCTCAGGGTCATGGGATCCAGCCCCACCACAGGCTATGTGCTCAGCAGGGAGTCTGCTTGAGATTCTCTCTCCCTCTGCCCCTCCCTTCTGTTCCCAAGCGCTCTCTCAAATGAATAAATAAATCGTTTAAAAAGAATGACACTTCTTTGGCACTGTCCAAGAACATGCTACCACAGGGCAACTTGTATCTTTGTTTTAATGCTTTTTTATCATCAACCCTCCAATCTCTTTGAATTATGGGTAATTCCGAAACCTGTCTTTTCTCCCTTCAAACTGGTGCGCAATGTGGGGGTGAGAAGTTGGCCCTTTTTACTGTGTACATCCCACAGCACTTAGCAGTGTGCCACACAGGAAAGATGCTCCATATATGTGGGATATGTCGAAAAGACAGAATCCAAGTGTTACTCCTCTATTACAGGTGAGAAAACTGAGGCTGAGACGCTTGACTCGCTCCAGATCACTAAGATGCAAATGCAAACTTGAGTAGCCTCACTGCAGAGCCTGTGCGTTCGGTCTCTACTCTGCCTTCATTTTTAAGAACATCGCCTGGCCATCATGAGGTCTGGCAACTCTCTCAGGGCTCAAACGTCTGCTGAATTCACGGTGCGACTAGGTGTAGTCTTGGAAAAGGCCTCCTACCCCGGGTCTGTTTCCCCGTCGGTAAAATGGGGGTGTAGCCGACAGCACCTAGACCTTTGCAGCTCTGAAACAGGAGACGAGAAGCGGGAGGGCGTGTCGTGGCTGGTCCTCTCTTGGGCTCTTACCATTTGATGATGTTGTGAACCAAAGGTAAAAAGGAGTAATTCTCCTCCTCCTTCACGCCGGCGGGTGACTGAGGCCTCGGCCCCGGCGACTGCTGCGGCTGAGGCGCGGCGACCGGAGGCGGCGGCTGCGAAGGCGGCAGCGGCTTCGTCTCGGGCAGCTGCGGCTCGGCCGGCGGCGGTAACGCATCCTCGGCCTGTCGCCCGGCGGCCACCCCGGCAGAGGCCATGGCTCTCGGGACCGCGCCGGTCAGCAGGACCCCAGCGGTCAGCTTCTCAAAAGCGTCGCGGACCCCAAACGTCACCACCATGCGCCCGCGGGGGGCGGGCCCTGGAGAAAGGTTGTGCGCATGCGTACTAGGATATGGGGCGGGGCAACGGCCGGGGGCGTGGTTGCTGTTACTAGGCCAGGGGCGATTGACGTATTTGGTTGCGAATCGAGGCAGCTAGATTATTAGTCAGAAATTGATTTATTTCAGAAACAACATCTTATTCTTACTCACACGACGAAGAGGGTCCAAAAGTAACGAATACAGGAAGGCTGAGATACGTAAGGCTCCGCATGGCCCCGCCCTCGGAGGCGGCTTCCCAGAGAACCACCTTGAACCACAGAAAGAGTAAACAACTTAACGCAGTACTTGTTACGTGTAAAGCACTGGGCTCTACGGGCATTAAGAACCCAGAGATGGAGGACCCACAGCTCCTCCACCATGCAGACGCCTCCGGGAGGACAGGCAGCAAACCCTGACCCAGCCATAGTGCGAGACTGTGCTAACCCAAAGGGTGCAGAGACAAAGAAATTGAGTCTCTAAAAGCCCCACGTGGCTAGACAGGAACTAATAATTCAACATTTAATATGCATCTTCTGGATGACAGATGCAGTGTTGAATGTGAGGGTAGGAGGTGGGAGGGCTCTCCCGACTTCAATAGGAGGCAGAAGGGGATTGACTAGTGGGAAGAATAAATATATCCTACAGGAAAGGCAACGTCAGGTACTCTCCATACCTGCTGGCCAGTTCCTTCAACCCCTAGGTCTCAGATTCCATAACCGTAAAATCTTTAGTTCAGAGTCACAGCAGAGCCTAAACTGCTTTCTAGCTTCAGATAATGGCTGACCTCCACAGGTCTGGTTTGCCCCCTAGGATCCTAGGCCAAAAATCTGGTGGTTTTGTAATTATATTTCTCAAAATAAGTTTGATATGGGAGCTGTATAATAAATTTCTGGGCGGGGTGCTTGGGTGGCTCAGCGGGTTAAGCCTCTGCCTTCAGCTCAGGTCACGATCTCAGGGTCCTGGGATCCAGCCTTGCATCGGGCTCTCTGCTCAGCAGGGAGCCTGTTCCCCCACCCCCCCTCTGCCTGCCTCTCTGCCTACTTGTGATCTTTCTCTCTCTGTCAAATAAATAAATAAAATCTAAAAAAAAAAAAAAAAAAAATTTCTGGGCAACGTGACACCCATCCTAAGCTTAGCCAGTGAGTAGGAGAGGACATGAGCTAGGAGATCCCCAACCTTCCAAAGTCTACCATCAAGGGTCTTAAAGAGAGGCCAGGAGGCCCATATTCAGGTAGCAATATGAGCTGGAGCACTTAAGAGCAGGATGGCTGATCCCAAGGAAAGCATCGATGCTACTATTTTCGGATCCGTTAGGAGAGGTTTATGGAGGTGGACCCTAGGGAAGCCAGACTGTAGAAGGAAGTAGGAAGCTGGAGATTATGCTGGTAGAGGCTCTTTAGTGGTGGGCCTTAGCATAGCTTTCTTCAGCAAGAACTGCCCAGAGCGCCCTTGAGGGAGGGGCAGGGGAGGAGATGGGGAGACCAAGGGAAGGGAGACTCTTAGGGGTTTTCTTCTTGCTACCCATAGACTTCTCCCTATCAGGAAGAGAGCAGAGGAGAAAGAGGAGAAAGGCCTGCTGGGATCAGACCAGGTATGCTTGCAGAGGCTATCTCCTTGCAGCCATCTGGGCAAATATTGATGGTGCAAGAATTAATAGTAATTACCACAACCGTCGTGGAATAAAAGTAGGTACAAGGAAGAGTCACAATCGTTATCACACTTCATCCACAAGAGAGCTCTAGAAGGCAGATGCTAGCATCTTCATTTCTTGGATGAAGAAACCGAGGCTTATGATGGGTAAGGTACTGGCCCCAGGGTCACAAGCTTGCCTGACTCCAAATCTATGGTCTTGACCAACACCTAGGAGACCTCAGGTCTCTGCTCGTTCTGTAACTTTATGATCCAAAATATTAAAGTGAGGTTTTTATTCAGAATTCAAAAAGCAATCTGACGCTCATCAATAATATCTCCATGGCAATTGCCCATCATCCTCCCCCCTCCGTGTGTTTTATAACTTAATTACAAATCTCAGCGTTATCGTCGGCAGAATAATGAGGACATCTCTTTCTGAAAAATGAAAAAGCACTCCAGGTATAAATAGCTGTGGCCTAAGAAAACCGATCGAAAGCGGAGGAAGCGTGAACAAGTAGGTGCATTGACAGTTGGCCCCCAAAATAGTTAATACACTTAGTGGCACAGAGTAAAGCTGACTTCATAACGTTGCAGGCAGATGTCAGAGAAATCTGCCTGTGCTGGCTTCATGGAAGCTGAAATTGCCCCAGCAAGACTGTGCCTGGTCATAGCTGCTCTGTTCAGACTCAAAAAAAGGCAGATGCTCCGCTGATAGGTAAGGACTGTATTTTGTGAGAGACGTCACCAAGCTAAGCCACCAGGCCATTGCTTTCTTCGGCAGATTTACACCGTTTCTCCAAGAGTCTTTCCAGTCAAGTTGGTGGTTTACAAGTTCAGCCAGCCCGCCTGCCTCCAGGCCCAGCCATGCAACCTCCCAGGAGGACTGAATGGTTATGCTATTTTCAATTTTCTAGTAGCCGCATTAAAAAATAAAACAAAACTGATGAATTTCAGTAATATATTTTATTTCACTCAGTATCTCCAGAATATGATTATTTCAACTTGTGATCAATATTAAAAATTATTAAAGAGGTAGTTGACTGGTTTTCATCCTGTCTTTGAAATCCACTATGCATTTTACACTGAGAACGGCCACATTTCGAGTGCTCATTGCCGTCTGTGGCTAGCGGCTGCAGAACTGAATGGTACAGTCCAAGAGATCGATACGTATCAATATAGACGGCTCATAATCATAATGGTGAGAGGAAAACAGCAAGTTGTCTGAAGGAAATAGAGTATATTACTCTTTATAAATGTTTGAAATGTGAAAATGAACACTATGTATTGTCCATAGATACAAGAAACTTATATAAAAGTGTTTTTTTTTTATTTTTAAAAAAGATTTTACTTATTTATTTGAGAGAGAGAGAGCACAAGCAGGGGGAGCTGCAGAGGCAGACGGAGAATCAGGCTCCCTGCTCGACATGGGGCTCCATCCCAGGACCCTGGGATCATGATCTGACCCGAAGGCAGGTGCTTAACCGACTGAGCCACCCAGGTACCCTTGCAAGTGTTTTAAAAGGAGCTAAAGGCTAAACCTCATGTGCATGGGACAGGGGCTAGCCATGTAACAGCAACTTTCTGTGTAGCGTTAGATTTCTTTTATAAGAGGGCTTGAAGCAATTAGAAGTATGAACAATTGCCGAATAGGGGAGCAGGCAAATATGGGAGTTTGGTACATTAGAATCCCGGCTTCTGCTTCTTTCTGGCTGTGGGAACTTGGACAAGTCATGTTGCCTCCCGTGCCTCAGTTTCCTTATCTGCAAAATGGAATCACAACAGCACCTACTTAATAGGGCTAATATAAGGGTTACGGGAATGAATGTATACTAAGAACTGTTTGAAGTAGCACCTAGTAAGTACTATTAAGTTTTAGCTAGAACTGCTGCTTTTTTAATTTTTCAAAGAAAAAAAATCCCTTAGCGTTAGTTCTTATAATAATCACCACAAACTGTTACTACAGGAAGAAATAAAAAAACCAGGCTGCATCCAAGAAGGGCCCTTTAAGCTGCTCTAAGTGGACCTACGCCCCAAGTACCTACGGATATGCTTGTGATACATTCCTTCTATGTGGAGCCCAAAAATAGTCATTCCTCTGTCAGACAGACATCATGGGGACTGTTAAACCGATCGTGCCATTGAATGATTGAGGGCTTTTTCATCAAAGCTATATTCTTACATATGATTCATCCTATTCTCTCATTGCCTGGAGCCTTGGGCAGGTTGGAAAAACTACATGATACTTTGATTTTGTGAGTTAAAACAACAACAACAACAAAAAACCAGGCAGCAATCATTGCTCAGGCCAAACAAAGTACAGCCTATAGCGGGAAGAGGGTCCCTTAAGCCACAGTTTGCTGCTTAACTGGCAGGACAAAAGCCTTTTCCTTGCGTCCTTCCTGCAGATGGCCTTTCTTCTCTCTCTGAACAGGATTTGATTCTTTTCTTTGTATTCCTTCCAGCCCATCCTCTCCTTACTCTGAGACACTTCGTGATGCCCAGTTTCTCAAATCACTTATGTTAGTGATTTCATTTCTTGGAAGCACTCATTTGGGGGCATTTCAGCACACAAACCTGACTATATTTCATTCAGACTCAGAATTTTCTCTGTAAGGCTTTTCCTTTAGTCCTTATTCCCCCTCCTTCTTCTTTTTCATCAGACTTCTACCAGCTTTTGGTAGAATAAAAATGAGAGGCAATCCATTCCCAGAAACTATTTTTGTTTAAAATGGTCATTACTGTTCTGATTCCATATTCTTTCCAATGCCTTTGCTAAGTCATTGTCTAATTATTTGTTAGCCAACGGTTTTTTTGTTTGTTTGTTTTTTCCCTATCTGCCAGCTGCTTCTGCATAGCCTCAACTTTAACACCTTCTGTTAATCCTTTTTTTAATGTCCTTTTTTTTTTTTTTTTTTTAGATTTTATTTATTATTTGAGAGAGAGAGATCACAAGTAGGCAGAGGCAGGCAGAGAGAGAGGGGGAAGAGCAGAGAGCGGGATACGGGGCTCGATCCCAGGACCCTGAGATCATGACCTGAGCCAAAGGCAGAGGCTTGAACCCACTAAGCCACCCAGGCGCCCCATAAATGTCCTTTTACTTATGATGGCCTTTCTGGTTTTCTCACTCTTCTTTCCTTCCCCCCCCCCCCCGGAAGTTACTTTGTTTCTCTCATTGGATTTGCTAGAAGTCTTTTGCCTGTTGGTTACTAACCCCAGTTACAAAAGTATAGTTAAAAATATTCGGCACCTGGAATGCTGAAATGGACAGGATGTGTGGAATGCTGAAATGGACAGGATGTGTGGAATGCTGAAATGGACAGGATGTGTGGAATGCTGAAATGGACAGGATGAGTTTGCTCCCCTGGCCGGGCTTCCAGACCTCCTGGCATGGGAGGAGATAGTCTGTAACTGAAGACATTTGGAACATCTTCAAACTACAGACTCTAACAAGTTCCAAGCTGAAAAATGGAAGAAGCATGGAGAGGGGACAGCATTTGTTCCCTGTCCTTCATCTTCTCCTTACAACATGACTTTGAAATGTGGTTCTATGAGCTGTGAACATTCCTGCCAGGTCTTTGGCTTAAACAAACCGTGCGATCCTGGGAGCTGTCAGGAAACAGCCATGGCCTGTCCACGTATTACGTTTTGGGCACCAGCTTGGTGCTAAGGACTGTGCCAGGATGCATCAGACAGGCAGGAGGAAAGAGAAGGCTCCGGGCTAAACCACGGGAGAATGGACGTGTCAGTTCAGGGCTAGAAGGGTCCTGGTGCTTTTCTCCCGTGATCCCCCCATTTTGCAGATGAGGAAGCAGGAGCCTGGGGAGACGGGATGACTCCCTTCAGGCCGTGCAGCCAGTTGGTAGAGGAACCGGGACACAGACACGAGAATAAGTATGTCATACTGACATTAGGAAGAAACCGGAAACCCGAGGACAGATGTAACGTTGGAATTTCCAGCCTATTTATGCTAGAAACTCCCCAGCACCTTAACTGGCTTTAAGTCTGCAGAAAACACACATTGTTATTGTTGTTCCAGCTTTGGAAAAATCCAGGGCTGGTAGTAAGGAGACGGCTTGAACGTAGGTAGCTCCCGAGTTGCCGGGAACAGGCGCATGAGGGTGTCGCGCCTCTGGCAAGCCATTGCTGGTTTGCGTAAGTCTTGATTTTCCAGGTGCCCTTGGTGACAGTTGGCAAGGGGGACTGCTTATGTAACCGCCTGACTAGGGATTGCAGCAACCGCAGGGAGAGAGGCAAGTGTGGGAAGAGCCAACCCCAGTTGGGGAGCCAAGGAGCCTTCTATAGGTGAAGTTCACTGCTGACTTATGAAAGCTTGGCCGCCAAGCCTGTGAAAAAGCCAGCAGCGGTCTGAGTGCTCCCAGGAGGCAGCAGCATCCTCCAGGTCAGCCCCGGGACTGCGTGCTGCAGACGCGCTTGTTTCCTGGCTCAAAGCTCGGTTTTCTTGTAGCGTGATTCAGTGCAGAAGGCATAAAGGGGCAAAATGAATTTATTCAGCAGCGAGAGGAGGCCAGGAGCCAAGCAGCGATCCTCAGTCACAGGGCGGCCCCTCATCTCGTAGTGTCAGGCTGCTCACAAGGACAGATCTGGAGAAGAGGCCAAAACCCACCCCTGCCAAGTTCTAGCTCCGTGACCGCGGGCGAGTAATTCACCCACCTTGTACTTGGGCATCTCCATAGTAACATCTCGCCGCCTGGGCATCCAGGGATGAGAGACCACCCTCGTCCGGTGTCAGGCACTGTGCCTGGATGTGATTCCTCCCCATTTCTTCAGGCAGCTCCCTACTCTTTCCTCTTATGTCTGTAGTTTCCGCATCTCTAGAGCTGTCCACGTGCAGCCCCGAATCAGCCAGGAGTCCAGGAAAAGAAAATTGGAAATCAGAGCCAATGGAAGTCATGTCGGCACGTCTTTTTTCCCCCGCACCTTCGCATTTCGGCCGTTGTTTTGATGACCTGCAGGCTCACAGCATTGCCAAGGGTCTAGTGCCGCTCTGATGAGGAAGGTTAGGTGTTTGCCAATATTGACTGATGCCTGCCCCATATCAGGCCATTCATTAGGTGCTCTGAGGAGGTGAGGGCTGTAAGGAGCGGTGTGGGCCTTGGGAAGCTTTGAATCATGTGGGAGAAGCAATAGTGCACAAGCGACAAGGCTCTCAGCGTTAGCCAAGAATGCATTTCCCGGCAGAGATGCTTGCTTATCTTCTATCAGCTCCTCTGCCGGGCAGATGCCGCCGAGCCTGGTCTGAATGGTGTGGGCCCTGCCAAAGAGCTCGGCCTCCTGCTCCAGGGCCGGGGAAGACAAACGTGAAAGCACTCTTAAAATGGCCTTTGTGGGAAGATAGACAGGAAGACAACTGCAGATTGTTTGCTAAGGAAATGGGAGGCCACACCAGATGGCAGGATACAGCTGAAGCAGATCTGGGGATTGGCACAGCTCATTTTGAGAAGCTAAAAGCACACGGATGACAAAAGGAAATCTTCCAAAAGCTAAAGTTGAAATCCCAACTGGTTGAGCCCGCCCTCCCCCCGCCCCACAGCTAAACTTCTGGAAAGCAAATCAAATCGGAAGGAGAAAGCCTGTAAGTGAAGGAAGTTATCGCGTAGTGGCAGAGAAATCTCAGAAAAACTGGTAAAACCAGAGAGAGAAACACATCCTTCAGGATGCCGCTCCCTCCCTCCCCCAAATCCTTGCTGGACGCTCGGCACACAAGGGGTTGCCCTCTTTCCAAAACTCGCCATTTGTCCACAACTATATTTGGGGCTTGAACTAGCCGGTAATACATCTGCCCGTCCTTCTTGCACCCAACTATCATTCCCGAAGACTCTGCCGTGTGCAGTGTTCATGCATGAGACACGCCTGCATCTCCTGGAGATCTTGCAGTGGGCAGGGGGCACGGAGTAGGGATGGGGGCATGAGCAGGTGGAGAAGAGAGATTTGAAAATAATCTACAGTTAAATATAAAATTAAAAATATGTAAATTAAAATATAAAATTAAAAATATAAATTTACAAATAAATAAATATAAAATTAAAAACATATAAATTAAAAATAATTTACAGTGCAAAGTGAACATTTCTTGCAAAAAACTTTTTTTTTTGGTCAACTATTATCCATTGCCTACACATGCTCTACTGGGCCTCCACTCCAGCTCTGGGAGATAAAATGTGATGGAGCTGAACTAATCTAGGGAAATGATCATCTCATTCCCCGTGGCAGTGACTGGTCTGGAGGAGGCCATGTGAACTTATTCTGATCATGGATATATCAGCAGAAATCTGTTGAGCGGGGTTTCCAGAAAAACTTGTATTCTTGTATGAAAAAGGGAAAAAGAAACGTGACTGGGGCTGCTAGTTTCTCCCTTTTCTTTCTGGATGGAATGTAGATGCAATGCCTGGCGATGTGTAGCCATTTTGAGATCATGAGGCCACAATATGCGAGAGTGGCAGAACGCATACAGAGAAAGAGTTTGAGTCTCTGACAGCATCATTGTGGAGTTGCAAAGGTCAACCTCCAGGCTTCTTAGGTGTGAAAAAGAGGCCAGTCTGTTACTGGCCCCTAAATTCATCCTTAATGATAATTTCCTTAAGTAGTTTTTTAACTTATAAAAATAGCTATTATTTTAAAATCTATTAACAAAAAGTATACTCAACGGAGGAACTTTTGAAAAGTGCAAAAATGCACACAAAAGAAAACAAAAACTTTCTTCAAACACCTAAAGATATCCACAATGAATATCTTGTTGTCTCTCTTTTCCTACAACATAAATGCATATGCGTGCTTTTAAAACAAATTTGGGATCATATTGTTTTATAATCTGTTTTTTCCCTCTTAATAATTTACCATGAATGGCTTCCCATGTCAGCTAATACTTATTTACAACATAGTTTTCAATAAAAGGATTCATGGAAAAAAAAAAAAACTAAGCCAAAGAGAAAAAAACAGCAAATTCCTACAAAAAGCCGATACTATTCAGAATTGTTTGTGGGATGAGGCACCCAGAGCAGATGTGCACGGTTTTGGGAATCATAGAGATGCAGGTGACCTTGGGGACCATTTTTATTGAAATGAATCCATTTTCAGTTCCTCCGAGAGTCCTATTTTTTAAGTTGTCCTGAAATCTCATTTTAGTCTCTTAAAAGTTTTAAAAAGGGAAATTGTTTATTATTGGTTCCTTATTGTCTCTTTCTGCCAAAGGGCGAATGTATTAGATCTTCAAAATTAAATATGTTTATATACACGTGCCTGCACGCAAACCAACGTGTTGTGCACAGTTGTCTCTCAGAGGCGTGGCTGGCTCACAGACCTCAAGCAGGCTCTGAGCACGTACCATGCTTTGGCAGCCTGGCCCCATGGCCTCCTTCTGACCACTGGTGTTTCCATCGAGTAGGGACCTGGCCAGTCCTTGCTTTCAGCCCTTCCTCTACCGTGGCTTCATCCAAGTTCAAGCAAGCAATGGAGTCTTACCTTGAAAAGACGTTGGAAAGGGATGTGGCTCCTCCCTCCACCCTCTGCCTGGTTACAATACCGGTATGTTTGTTTCACTGCCCTGGGCACCCTGCGAAACCCCGGGCATGTAGCAAAAAGCAAGCCTTTCTTTGGGGGAGGGGGGACTTTGAAGGACATCTTTGTCACACCTCCATCCACCTCACAAAACAGAACTGTAAACACAGCTCCTACCAGGTGAGTTTGTAATCTAAATACACACCCACATACGACAAGGGGGAGATTAGAAATTACAGTCAAGGGCAGGATTTATGTTGTTTTTTTTTCCTGGAATTAAAAAACAAGCTATTAGAATTCCCAAATAGGCTTCCAAGAGGTCAGTTACCAGGGTTACCAGATAAAACTCTATGTTTTGAAATGTGAAAATGAAGTCCAGCAGAGTGGGAGGGAGGGAAGAAGGGAGGGGGAAGAAGAGAGGGAGAGGGAAGGAGGGAGACAGGGAGAAAGGGGGGGAGGAGAGAGAGGGGAGAGAGAGGGAAGGAGAGAAAGAGAGAGGGAGGGAGAAAGAGAAGAAGAGAGGGAGAGGAAGGGAAAGAGAGGAAGAGAGGGAGGGAGGGAGAGAAGAAGAGAGGGAAGGAGAGGGAGGGAGAGAGGAACAGAGGGAGGGAAACAGAGGGAGGGAGAGAGAGGAATAGGGGAGAGAGGAATAGGGGAGAGAGAGAGAGAGGGAGAGAGAGAGAGAGAGCAAGAGAGGGAGAAAGGGAGGGAGAGGAGAAGAGAGGAGAGAGAGGAGCGGAGAGGGAAGGAAAGGGAGGGAGAGAGGAACAGAGGGAGGGAGACAGAGGGAGGGAGAGAGAGGAAGAGGGGGGAGAGAGAGAGGGAGAGAGAGAGAGAGCAAGAGAGGGAGAAAGGGAGGGAGAGGAGAAGAGAGGAGAGAGAGGAGCAGAGAGGGAAGGAAAGGGAGGGGGCGAGGGGAGAGGGCTGGGAGATTTAGCACACAGACAAAGAATGCTAACTGGTGTATCCATTCCATGAATTTGACAGACAGCTCCTGAGTGTCCCTAGAGGACACAGCAGTAAATAGGACAAAGCCCCCGCTCTCATGCAACGTTTGTACTAGGCCAAAGACACATTCTATTTGGCTCCCGCAATTTAAAAAAAAAAAAAAATCACCATTTAAAAACCAACAGGTTTTAGAGAAAAACTTCCGTATTTTCAGCTTCTCTTGAAAAATCCCAAGGTGTCACGGCACGTGGCCACAGCCGACTGGGAGAGGAAGTGGTGCCTTGTCTAGAGGGGCGAGGGCTGCCCCCATCTGAGGCCCCCAGTGCATGCACCGTGGTGTTCGCTTGGCCTGCTGCTCCCTTCCGGGACCCCGAGGACGTGGGAGTTGACGCCCCTGCACCAGCCCCGTTAGAGCGGTGTGAAGCCGCACATCTCATCCTGGCGCCAGATGGGAAGCAGCTTCGGAAGAAGGGCCACGTCCACGTGTCTGTGTCAGGCTCCGCGTGGGCACGCCCCCCGGTCCTCTCAGCCCCACCCACTTCAGTGCCCAGCTGTCACCAGCTCGCCCCGTCCGTCTGGCACGTTCATCCGGGCCCCTCTGGCCACACAGCGCGGCGCCAGGCGCTGGGGTCTCGCCAACATCTCGGTGCAGGGCATGCGGAGTCCGCTGTGCACTCACGCGTGCAGCCCAAGGTGCAAGCCAGTTAACAGCAGTGGAGATACGTCTGGCTACCCACGTTTTTTTTTTAATTTCATTTTATTTTTTCAGTGTTCCAAGATTCATTGTTCATGCACCACACCCAGTGCTCCATGCAATCCGTGCCCTCCTCAATACCCACCACCAGGCTCACCCAACCCCCCACCCCCCTCCCCTCCAAAAACCCTGTTTATTTCTCAGAGTCCACAGTCTCTCATGTTTCATCTCCCCCTCTGATTTCCCCCAATTCACCCTTCCCTTCCTTCTCCCAATGTCCTCCATGTTTTTCCTTGTGCTCCATACATAAGTGAAACCATATGATAATTGACTCTCTCTGCTTGACTTCTTTCACTCAGCATAATCTCTTCCACTCCCGTCCATGTTGATACAAAAGTTGGGTATTCATCTTCTCTGCTGGAAGCGTAATATTCCATTGTATATATGGACCATATCTTCTCTATCCATTTGTCTGTTGAAGGGCATCTTGGCTCTTTCCACAGTTTGGTAATTGTGGCCATTGCTGCTATGAACATTGGGGTACATGTGGCCCTTCTTTGTACTGCATCTGCATCTTTGGGGTAAAAACCCAGTAGTGCAATGGCACGGTCATAGGGTAGCTCTATTTTTAATTTTTTGAGGAACCTCCATACTGTTTTCCAAAGTGGCTGCACCACTTGCATTTCCACCAACAGTGTAGGAGGGTTCCCCTTTCTCCACATCCTCTCCAACATTTGTCGTTTATTGTCTTGTTGATTTTGGCCATTCTAACTGGTGTAAGGTGGTATCTCAATGTGGTTTTGATTTGAATCTCCCTGATGGCTAATGATGATGAACATTTTTTCATGTGTCTGTTAGCCATTTGTATGTCTTCTTTGGAGAAGTGTCTTTTCATGTCTTCTGCCCATTTTTTGATGCCACCCACTTCTCTTAGAGGAAGAGTCTCGAGGTGCAGTTCATAAGAGCCCCCAGTCCCTGGTAGGATGGCCAACTTGATCATGCGTCCTCGAATCCTGCTGTGCCTCCCTCCCTTCCCTCCTTCCCCGTCCTCCCCCTCCCCGTCCCTCACCCCTCCTTCCTGGGTTCACCTGCCCAAATGAGTCCTCAGGCTTTCCTCTTCGGGGAACCCAGGCTAAGAACAAGGACCCCAAGCACGGCCGTGGAAAGTGGGTCCTCAGGATGGGCCCCCACAACTGACTGCCAGCGGAGAGGTGACAGCTGTAACTGGCAGTGACAGAACAGTCATGAAGACCCCACCTGTGGCTGGTGGGAGCAGAGTTCAGGCAAAGAGTTGAGGAAGCTGCAGCCGTGGCGTTGGAATGGTCTGGAGGCAGTGATAATGGCCGTGATTATACCCTTGGATCGATGCTGTTACCTGCTTTGGAGACCCTAAAAAAACATGGCAGGCCCAGGTCAGCCACTCGTCAAGGAAGCTGTGCCATTGTGGGCTTGATGGCAGGGTGACAGGAGCTGCAGAGGAGACAAAATGTCAGCCTCGGGGGGTCTCCCGGGGGGAAGGCAGGGTTCTGGTGGGAACAAGGTGCGCCCCTGAATCCTGGAAGGGAGATGTCGCGGGCAAGCCTGGGAATCTTGGAAGTCTCCCGTATCTCCCCGAATCCTCCCGCAGCGGCAGCACCTCCGTGTTGTTGGAAGGGAGCAGCCAGCCTCCCACAGTCCGGAGGCCCTGCTCAGACTCCGCCCGAGGTAGGTGTCTCACAAGAGAGACGCGTCCTCCTCGACCCTTTATTGAGTCCCTGCTCACAACGGGGGCCAGGGGCCAGTGCGCTGTGAGGGGACGCAGACCCCACTCCGGGAAGAAAGAGCCCCACACTGTTGGGATCGGGGACCGAGCAGTGTGACGAGCAGGGACTTGGAGAACAGAGGTGGAGTTGAGTCAGCTGGAGAGGAGAGGTTGAGCGACACAGAGATACACATCTGTGACTGGGAATCCTCGTTACGAGAAAGTCCCCTGGAGCCCGTTCTCCTACCCTGATGGGATGTCCCTGGTCATAGCCTATAGGAAATAAAGCCCAGATGCCAGAACCACCTTGGCACAGGACTGAGGAAGGGCCTTTGAATGTCAAGGTCATGGGTATATGAACATGGATATATTCGGTGAGACCACAGCCCCCGTTCCCTGACTATGGTCCTAAGGAGGACCCAGGGGACACCACCTTCACTAATGCAAAAGGGTGAGGGGGGCACCCACATCTTTTTAAATTTTTTTTAGTTTTTTTAAGATTTTATTTATTTATTTGACAGAGAGCACAAGCAGGCAGAGCGGTGGGCAGAGGGAGAGAGAGAAGCAGACTCCCCGCTGAGCAGGGAGCCCGACATGGATCCCAGAACCCCAGGATCATGACCTGAGCTGAAGGCAGACGACCGAGCCCCCCAGGTGCCCGGGCACCTGCATTTTTGAGAAGCTCGGTGGCAGCTGTCCTCTATAAACTGGGGTTGACATGGTGAGTTGCTGCTGTGAACTTGAGCTCCCCAGTATCGATGGGGATCATGGGGTGGAGACCAGGACGCAGCCCTGTCAGGCAAAGAGGATGTCATGTCACTATATGATGATAGTCAGTGACAAGGCTGGAATGATGATGGTGGGATATGTGATGAAGGCCAATTAAGCGGGGTACTCCAAGGACCAAGATGGAGGGAAGCCGCACAGGTGTTACTTGACTTGTATAATTAAAAAATAAATGAATAATTAAAACAAGAAGAAACAGGCGCACCTGGGCGGCTCAGATGGTTAAGTCTCTGCCTTCGGCTCAGGTCATGATCCCGGGACCCTTGAGTGGAGCCCCAAGTTGGGCTCCCTGCTTAGCGGGCTGAGAAGAAGCTCGCTGCTTCTCCCTCTCCCCTGCCCTCCCACCCCCCACTTGTGCTCTAGCTCTCTCTTACTCTCTCTCAAATAAATAAAATCTTTAAAAAATTTTTAAAAAAGGATAGTGGCTGTGAGGGATGGGGGGACAACTTTAAAACAGCAGTTTTTTTTTTCGATTATCAAAAACATTAAAGCAGCAAGTTCATATGTGAAAAAGATTTCGTTAGTAAACACTCATGCTAACTGAAATCTAGATAAAATAACTTAATAGAACCCCAAACAGATGTGATTTAACTGAGAGGACAGGAAATTCCTTGAACTAATTTATGCCAAGAGATGGCACAGAAGGAAAAATTATTTCTAATTCATAAACGACTTACTTAAATTTCTCTTTGGTTGTTCCATGCGGTAAGGGAACATAGAATGTTTAGAGTAAATCTTTGAACGTTGTGAATGTAAGTTGGAATGACTCATTTGGAAATCATCATAATAATATATTTGTGTATTATTTTAGAGTTCGCAGCAAGCCTCTATTAACCTGCTGTGGCCCATGCGTACTTGTCTCAGGCTTCCTCCCTTTCTCTCTCTGACAATGATTTCTGTCCAGCCCATACACTCTGTTATGTCCCGTGGTACCGAGCACAGGCTTGCACACAGAGTCGGCAGGGGGCCTGAATAACATTCACTGAACAAATGATGTCCTTTGACCTTCACACATGATACCGTCTCCTTGTAGACAGCCAGGCTCTCCCACAAAAAGTATCACATATACACAGAAAGGTGATAAGACCTGAAGTGTACAGCTCGGTCAGTTTTCACCTGGCAAACAGACCCATGTACCCCACACCTAGATCAAGAAAAAGAACTTGATGAGCATCTGAGAAGCCACTCACGTCTCCAGCCAGTCACCCTTGTCCCCAAGAGTAACCGCCTTCCTGACCTCTGAAACCATCCTAGATTAGTTTTGTCTGCTTCTGATCTTTAACTAAATGGGATCCTACGGCAGGCACTTTTTTCTAGCTTCTTTGACTACATTTTGTTTGTGAGATTAACCCCTTATTGGGACAAGTGGTTATAATTTTCATTGATGTAAAGTAACCTTTGGATGGATGTTTAGGAAGTTTTGAGGTTTGGGGCTAGAGAGTGCTACTGTAAAAGTTCTTATATATGGCTTTCGGTGCCCAGTTGTAGGCCTGGGAACGTGATCACTGGGCCCCCAATTTGCATGTGCTCAGTATTCGTAGATATGGCCAAACAACTTCCCAAATTGGTTATTCCAACTTAACACTCACGTCAGCTGTGTATGAGAGTTCTAGTTACTCCACATCCTCGCCAGCACTTGACATTGCCTGTGTTTCTTGTGCTAGCCATTTTGGGGGTGTGTATTTTGCATTGCCTTCCACGACCTTTTACAAGACAAATTGGGTAACAAGAGAAAGGTGTTACGACAGTCGGTGATTTCCGAACATGGTTGCCACAATCTCTTTTGTCCCATAGAGGTTTTATCGTGACTTTGACCCTCCTCCCATCAAAAGATGAGATCTGTGCTCCCTCCCCGTAAGCCTGGGTGGGCTCAGGATTAGGCCTACATGACACTATGTAGCCTCTGAGGCTGTCGTAAATGTGAGACAGCCTCAGAAATAAGCCCTCCTGTATATGGTCACATGATCTTGGATAGGGTGACAAGACCATTAAAATGGAAAAGGAGGATCTCTTCAGCACATGGTATTAGGAAAATGGGAAGAATGAAGTTGAACCCTCTTCTTACAACATCTGCCAAAAACAACAAAAAATGGAGTAAAGACCTACACATAAGACTGACAACTATGGAAGGAATTTGGAAGAAAACATATAGACAACATGACATTGGATTTGGCATAACTTCTTGAATAGGACACCAAATCCACAGGCAGCAAACACAAAAAGAGACTAATAGGACTATGCCAAACTTAAATTTTTGTGCATTGATTTTGTGCATTTGTGCAAAGGACACAATCAACAGAATGAAACAACTATAAAAAAGGAAAAATATTTGTATATCTTATGTCTGACTCGGGTTTAATATCTAGAATATATAAAGAGCTTGTACAATTCAACAACTACAAATAACTCGATTAAAAAATGGACAAAGGGCTCAAATACACATTTCTCCAAAGATGATATACAAATGGCCAACAAGCATATGAAATAATGTTTGGCATTGCTAGTCATCAGAGAAATGCAAAATAAAACACCCACTAGGATGACTTTTTTTTTTTTTAAACTTGAGGGGCACTTGGGTGTCTCAGTCGGTTAAGCATCTGCCTTCAGCTCAGGTGATGATCTTGGGGTCCTGGGATTGAGCCCCTCATGTTGGGCTCCCTGCTCAGTGGGGAGTCTGCTTCTCTCTCTGCCTCTGCCCCTCCCCCCACTAGTGCCCTCTCTCTCTCTCAAGTAAATAAAGTCTTTAAAAAAACTTGAAAGTAGGTGTCGCAAGAATGTAGAGAAATTGGAACCCCTGTGCGCTGTTGGTGGAATTGTAAAATGGTGCAGCCACTATGGAAAACAGTACCATGTGATGCTCCTTGAAAAAAAAATTAGGAATTGAACTACCATATGATCCAGCAATTCCACGTCTGGGTATCTATCCAAAATAATTGAAAACAGTCTTGAAGAAGTATTTGCCCACCTCTGGTTATTATTATTATCATTATTATTATAGCCGCATTATTCAAAATAGTCAAGAGGCAGAAGCAGCCCAAAGGTCCACTTACGGATGAATACTTGAACAAAACTATGCAAACAATGGAATATTATTCAGCCTTAAAGAGGAAAGAAATCACCTGAAGGAACTTTGAATGAATGCCAAGTGAAAGAAACCAATCTGAAAACACACTACATACTATATGATTCCAACTATGTGGCATTCACTATGGAGACAGTAATAAAACCAGTGGTTGCCGGGGGTGGGAGGGGAGAGGGAGAGGGATGACTAGGTGGAGCACGGAGGATCTTTAGGGCAGTGAAAATACTCCGTATGAGACCGTAATGATAGCTACATGTCACTATACATTTGTCCAAACCCAAAGAATACACAACACCAAGAGCGAATTGTAATATCAACTCTGTATTTGGGGAGATCATGGTGGGTCAATGTAAGAGATCCGTTGTGACAAATGTACCACTCTGTTGGGGGATGTTAATAGTTGGGGGGGCTGTGCATGTGTGAGGGGGTAGCGGATATTTGGGAAATCTCTGTACCTTCCACTCAACATTGCTGTGAGCCTAAAATCACTCCCCCCCAAATCTTAATTAGAAAAAAGAAATAAACTCTGTCACGTTCAGTGTGAACGTATGAACTTGAAGACATTATGCTCAGTAAAATACACTAGTCACAAAAGGCACATACTATAGGGTTCCACTTACATGCAGTAGTATTAAGAGAGGTCAGATTCGTAGAGACAGAAAACAGAATGGTGGTCACTGGGGGCTGCAGGGAGGGGGGAAAGGGAAGCTGCTATTCAATGGGTATAGAGTTTCAGGTTTGTAAGATATAGGACTTCTGGAGATCTGTTCCACATGAATGTGAAGATCCTTAACACTCGTGAACTATACACTTAAAAATGGTTACAATAGGGCGCCTGGGTGGCTCAGCAGGTTAAGCCTCTGCCTTCAGCTCAGGTCATGATCTCAGGGTCCTGGGATTGAGCCCCGCATCGGGCTCTCTGCTCAGCGGGGAGCCTGCTTCCCTCTCTCTCTCTGCCTGCCTCTCTGCCTACTTGTGATCTCTCTCTGTCAAATAAATAAATAAAATTTTTAAAAAATGGTTACAATAGGCAATTTTATGTTATGTGTTTTTTTTTTTTTTTATCCACAATTTAAAAAGGTGATACAGCTTCTGCCTCATTCTCTTGGGACCCTAACTCTCAAAATCCTGCAGTCCCGCTGTGAAGGAGCCCAGACTAGTGCTGGCAAAGAGACCACATGGAAAGCCCCCAGATGTGAGTTCCAGATGAGGTCCCAGCCACTGACCAGTGTCAACCACCAGACTGTGAGTCAAGACAACAGCACGTCAGCCCTGACATCGGGGCTCCCCAGCTGAGACCCCAACATGATGGAGCAGAGATGAGCCAATGCTCTGTACCCTAACTCAGCACCTGACCCACAGAATCCTTGAGCACAACAAAAGGATTATTTCATGCCTTTGAACGTGGTGGTGGTTTGTTTCCAGCAACAGTGGCTGGAACAGGTGTCTTAGAAATCCCTTTTTCTGAGGCGGTTCTTCCCTAATTCTTTGCAGGGTTTTCTGAAAGGGAATTTGAAGGGCAGCACTTGCAGATTATGGAAGATCAAGCCTCATTCCCTTCTGCTTCTTTAGAGTCAGTTTCTGAGGACAAGCCTGGGTCAAGTTCCTCAGCTTTGTTCCTCCCAGTCCAGACAGCCCTCTGAGGCTTTTCTCGCTGGTGACACTGATTTGGTCCCAGGGTATTTCGAGTTCTCTAGGTCAGGAGGAGCTCACCAGCACAATAGCCTGCTCGTGCTGTGGTGACCCTGAGTGTGTCTGGTGGATCTTAGCATTTTCTTTCAGCCCTTCAAAGGACGGAGGAGGCTCTCTGGGTTTCCTTGTTTGGAGGGAGCAGGTGCAGGAGGGAGGGAGGCCAGGGGTAGCTACTAAAGGAGGTAACACAGCTGATATCCAGATCTCAAACATCACAGGGACTGGGAGGGAAGGAGGCCCAATACCAGCTCATTCATTCAGCAAATGCTCGAATGTTCACCACGCTCTGCAACCCTGCAAGGCTTAGCGTCGAGGACAGACACACCCATCAATAACAACTGAGTACTCAGACGTCTATGCCTGCCACTTAATCACTGATCTTTCCCCTTCCCCTTTTAAAATTGGTTATTGCCAGTAGTCTTTGTAAATGTTTCCTTTTAAGTCTGATTTTCTATGAATCTGTAGTTGATTTGTTTGAATTTTCTAGATTACCTTGTTCATGATTTTCCTAATAAACTTCATTCATGGTTAAGTTTGACTTCAGTCCAACAGACAGACTTTAAGACTGAAAATGACCCAAACTCTATCTTTTGGTGACTGGATAAAGAAAGAATGGTTTGCCCAGGTGACACATTCTCCCCAAGATTGGGAAATGCCTAAAGAGTGTCAGCGGTGGCTAGACGGCCCATCAGGGAATCACGCCTATTCCCTTGTGTAAAATCCTATCACAAAAGTCTGGGAATATCACTCCCTTCATTAGTAAAGGGAGAGAACTAGGTTAGATTCCTGGCCATAAGATCCTATGACTGAGCGTCTCTGAAGCTTTAAAAGGGATAGTAAGCTGGAAGGTAATAAATATTTAAACTCCAAAGTAATCATTCAGTGGTGGGATTATAGGCAGTCTTTATTTTTCAGAGCTATTTAGTGTTGTCATACGGTCTTTTTCATGAAGAAGGGTGTGTGTGGGGGTGTTTGCAGGACAAAAGGTACAATACAGCATTCAGGGTTCTGGCTGCAGAAAAAAAGAATTGAGGAAACTGGATTTAACAGTCTGAGCCTGAGGATTACTGAGGGGTGAGTGTCCGTGGCTGACCTTCCGTGGCCCAGCTCAGGTTGTTTTTCCATCGTGTTTCTGGGGCGTAAGCAAGCTGCACTTTGACAAAAGAATGGAAGCTGTGTGTGGAGCCATTGCAGAACTGGACCAAATGGAATGGAAAAGTCTGCTCCCCGTCTGATTTACCAAAGTCTTTCTTTCTTTCTTTCTTTCTTTCTTTCTCTTTCTTTCTTTCTTTCTTTCTTTCTTTCTTTCTTTCTTTCTTTCTTTCTTTCCTTCTTTCTTTCTTCCTTTCTTTTTAAATTAACATATAATGTATTATTTGCCCCATGGTACAGGTCTGTGAATCATCAGGCTTATACATTTCATAGCACTCACCATAGCACATACCCTCCCCCATGTCCATCCCCCAGCCACCCTATCCCTCCCACCCCCCACTCCCCAGCAACCCTCAGTTTGTTTTGTGGGATTGAGAGTCTCTTATGGTTTGTCTCCCTCCCTGATCCCATCTTGTTTCATTTCCCCCCCACCCCCCACGACCTCCCGCCCTGCCTCTCAAATTCTTCATATCAGAGAGATCATATGATAATTGTCTTTCTCTGATTGACTTATTTTGCTTAGCATAATACCATCTAGTTCTATCCACGTCGTTGCAAATGGCAAGATTTCGTTTATTTTTGATGGCTGCATAGTATTCCATTGTGTGTGTGTGTGTGTGTGTGTGTGTGTGTGTGTGTGCACGCGCGTGTGTGTGTGTGTGCGTGTGTGC